>JARYHS010013631.1:161273589-161297581 GCA_031002005.1 Vandiemenella viatica | reverse complement strand
CAGAATGCGAATCTGAAAATGCGATTTTAGACTCCACAAATAACAATATGAAACATCTAAGGATAATGGTCCTAAATTGTCGGAGTATTAGAGGGAAAGTAGCAGATTTTCACTCCTCAGTTGCGACTAATGATGTCGATATAATACTAGGAACCGAGAGCTGCTTGACGCCAGAGTTTAAATCTAGCGAAGTATTTGGCCCTCATTTCAATGTTTTTCGGAAGAACACGACTGTCTCAATGGGCGGGGGTGTGTTCGTGGCCGTAAAGAAACCCGTTAATTGCTCTGTCGTAACTGAAACGGAAAATTTTTGCGATTTAATATGGGTCAAGGTAAAAATCGGCAAAAATTTTAAGTTCATAATCGGGTCATTCTAACGACTTCCGGATTTTGATATGGCTAACGCGGAATACTTCAGAGAGTCGCTTAATAATATTTCAAGGACATATATTGATCGTGGGTGATGACTTTAACCTACCGTCGGTTAAGTGGGACACATACACGTTCAGGTCGGGTGGAAGTGATAGCTTAGTAACCGAAACGTTCCTAGAATCATTTGAAGAAAGATCTGTTGAACAGATGGTCGAAGCGCCAACGCGGTACGACGATGATTCCTCGTCCATTCTGGATCTTTTTCTTATTAGCAATCCTGATATTGAAGATGCAGTTAGTATAGAAGATGGTATAAGTGATCACAAGGCGGTTGTGGTAACTTTAAAATCTAGTCTGAATTTGAAGCATGACAAAGAGAAACTTGTATATTGATTCGATAATGCAAACAATGCGGGTATGGTTGATCACTATGCGAAAATTTTTGAAACGTACACACTAAATACAAATGTTGAGGAACTTTTGTTTAATTTAAAAGAACTAATATGGACCGGTTTAAATCAGTTTGTTCCTATGAAGTGTATTAAGGTCAGTAAGAACTTCCCTTGGTTCAATAGGGAAGTGAAACGTTTGCTCAGGACGCAAAGGCGTTTACATGCCACGGTGAAGAAGTCGGGGGGCTCATCTAATCGCGCTAAATTAGTCCAGTTGCGAGCCGAAGAGCGTAAGGAAATGCGCGATGCGTTTAAAGAATTCCAAGCCAGGAGTTTATCCGAAGATCTGATTACTAATTCAAAAAAGTTATGGTCAAATATCAAAGTAATAAGTGGCTGTCGTAAGGTTATGCTGTCGCTGATTAAGGAAAATGGTGAAATATCAGAAACAAGCGTAGAGAAAGCAGAAATTTGGAATGATATATTTAAAAAAGCTTTCACTATAGAAAACTCGTTATTTAACAATCGTACCGAAAAAATTATGAATGATCTCGTTATCGATGTCGAGGTAATAACTAAACTGCTTATGAATGTAAAAACCAATAAGACTCCCGGACCAGACGGTGTTCCTTCAAGATTCTACTCAAGGTATGCAAAGGAAATTGCACCATATTTGATGAACTTATATACCGTCTTCTTGGATCAAGGAAAAATCCCAGGTGAATGGAAGACCAGTGTTTAAAAATGGGAAGGTTAATAATCATCAGAATTATAGGCCGATCTCGATAACTTCAATATTTTAAAGGATTTTAGAACATATCATCCATTCAAATGTCATGCGGTTTTTGTATGAAGGTGAGCTTTTAAACCCAAATCAACATGGATTCAGAAAAGGCCGATGCTGCGAAACACAACTTGCACTTCTAAATCACGACTTGTGCCGAATTATAGATGAGCAATCCCAGGTTGATTTAGTTCTATTAGATTTTAAAAAAGCTTTCGACACTGTGCCTCACACTAGGTTAATTAGGAAACTTCGTGGTTACGGCATATCTAGACCAATATGCGACTGGGTTGCAGACTTTCTGAAGGGCAGAACGGCGAGCGTTCATCGCGTACCGAAGTGAGGTCCGCGGTACCCCAGGGAAGCGTGATAGGGCCTCTGTTGTTTCTCAAATATATTAATGATTTATGCTACACAATAGGGGGAATGAAAAGATTATTTGCCGATGATGCTATTATTTATCGTGAAAACAAAACCCTGGACGACTGCGCTTTGTTACAAGACGATATTATTCTTGGTGTAAAGATTGGCAGTTGGAGTTAAACGCCAAAAAGTGTCAAGTCATGCGTGTAAGTAAACAGGTGACACCATTTAACAATGAATTTACAATTAACGGTACTGTGCTTAGAACGGTAGATTCCGCTAAATACCTAGGGGTAACAATTCGTAACAATTTGTCGTGGAATGTGCATATCGAGAATGTAAAAGGGAAAGCAAATCGTATGCTCCGATTTCTAGGTCGTAATTTAAACCAATGCACTTCGGAAATTAAATCTATTGTATACAAGTCACTAGTACCTCCTCACTTAGAATATTGTTGTTCCGTATGGGGTTCCCATCAAAAGAGGTTAATGGAGGCATTAGAGAAGATCCATAGAAGAGCCGCCCGATTCGTGACACGTATATATAGTTGGAGGGAAAGCGTAAGTGTGATGTAGAAGGAGTTAGGTTGGGAAGACCTGGAACACCGAAGGCGTTGCTCTCGACGGAAGCTAATTGAAAAATTCACGACTGACGTATTTCGGAATGACAGCCAGCAAATATTGCTACCAGCAACATTCAAATCTCGGAATGACCGCGAAAATAAGATAAGAGAAATCAGGGCCAGAACCGATTTATTTCTGTACTCATTTTTCCCACGAGCGATTAGTGAATGGAATAGAAAGGATTTACCGGGCGAGTAAACTTAAAATCCGACACGAGTAGCTTTCGATAAAGCACTCCGGCCATCCTGATCTGGGTTTTCCATGATTTTCCCGGATCGCTCCGGGCGAATGCTGGGATGGTTCCTCACAATAGCCCATGGGCGCCTCCTGCCATATCCGGTATACCTCTTCCAAACTATCACCGTTTGGATAGGTGCAATGCACCGTCAGCCACACACTTTTAGTTAATTGCGGAGTAATAATAATAATAATAAATAAAATAAAAAGTAAAAACATTACGAATTTTTCAGCGCCAGTAAGCACGCAGAAGAACATCACCGACTACTCAAGGAAAAGCGAGTATAGACGGAGACAACGCAGAAGGTATGAGGGAGATGTTGACCGTAGGTTTTAGTATGTTACAGGGAGTCAGCTACCAGAAGAATATCGCGAGACGGTACGACGCGACGAGCGAGGAAGCCAGAGCAACGTCTTCACGGCAGCGCGAGTATGCAGCTGCCTGGGCATTCTGCCGATCGTCCTTGGGCGTGACGCAAGAGGGGCGTGGCAGATGACGTCACGACATGCAGGCTACGGCCAGGCGTTGAGCCAGCAGAAGCAACTATGGAGTGTCAGCGAGACGGGACAGCTGAGTGGGACAACAAGCACTTTAGGAAGCGTGTCCGAAGCCGCAGAGCCAGCGGAGCGAGCAGTGCAAGACGGAATAGAAGACAACAATTAAAACAACACATACACAACACAATTATTATATAAAGGGACATGGAACTTCAATAATCTGTAACAGAAACAAAAGAGGAAAGAAAAAAGAGAATTATGGGGGTATGAGGAAAATTAAGTGGAAGAGGGAGATAACGAGTTGCGACAGAGCGGAGCAGTCCCTTACAGAGTGAATGGATGTGTAGTGGACTGTCAAGGAATTTTGGGAGACAGTACTAAGTTAATAAAGCCAGGTGAAAGGTGATTGCAAATAGCAGTGGGTTGGAACCAGGGTATTTGCAACAGAGATTCAAAACAGTAAGAGGCTTAGGAATGTAAGCATCCAAGTAGCAGTGACTCCAAAGTAGATCGAACCGTCTCGCCCAAGCTACTGTCTTCTGCAGGACTTCCTGCAAGCGCAGGGTGGTTACTTCCCTGCTGTGGCTGCAAGTAAAGAATGCCGTATCATCAGCGTAGGTGACAGTATGGACCGTTGGCTGAGTTGGCAGGTCAACAGTATAGAGTGATGGAGATTGAAGGCTTTCACGGCTTATCGATGAAATGTAGTCTTCACAGGTTTTCCGCCGTATGTTGTTGAAATGCGACAACAAGCTTTCGGCGGTTCGCTGGTTCTCCCTGCACAACATCCAACCTGAAGATGGTGGCAGAGTCAGCCGCCGAAAGCTCGTTGTCGCATTTCAACAACGTACGGCGGAAAACCCGTGAAGACTACATTTCAGTATAGAGTGAGTATAAGGTCGGTCCTAACTCAGAGCCTTGAGGAACACCTGCCATGATTAGTCGTCGAGATTACTGTTTCAACCCGTACGCAGAAAGTCCGTCCTTTGAGATACGACCACTGCAACTTGATTAAATGACGTGAGAAGCCCTCGTCATATAGTTTAATCAGGAGTCCCGAGTGCCAGACGGAATCAAAGGCTCGTGATATATTTAAAAGCACCAGGCCATAATATTCCTCGTAGTTGAATGCATTCGTCGCATCCTCTGTAACACTCATCAGCTGATGGATGGTCGAGTGACCTCGAGGGAACCCTAGTTGGTGGTGGGGAATAATGCCGGATAGTTCGATGTGACGGTTTAGGCACCTGAGCAGAAGGCGCTCAAACACCTCGCTGACTTCTGGCAGCTAGCTGATAGGGCGGTAATTTTGCGGTAAGCTTTTGTCCTTCACGCTCTTATGAACTGGAACCACGTCCGCGTGTTTCCACCGACGTGGGTATGTCTTCGTCTGAATTATAGTGTTGAAAATATTATCAAGATAGTCTCCAGCTACCGGCGGAAGGTTGCTGAGGCACATATTTCCAATCTCGTGAGGGCCTTTGGCCTTATGAGGATGCAGTCTGGCTACACAGCTGAGGATCTCCTGAGGAGTGACAAGCTCGATATCATGCACTTCATTATCCCCTCCCTCTAGGAGAGCACTTAGACAACAGTTCACGATGGCCACCTGTTCGAAATCTCCTTGAGATGGTTGCAAATATCTTTCGAACACATCCGCCATCGCATTTGCTTTATCTACAGACGATAAATGACGCCACGCTCACCTTGGAGGAGTGGAAATCTCCGTCCACGTGAACCAACTGGTTTGCGACCATACTATTCCATCTTCCGGACGTAATATCGAGAGGCGAAATTCCCAGTCCTGATTTCGATGCTCCAATAGAGACACCTTCAGCAATCGCTGGAGGTGATTTAACAACGTTCCGGTTGCTGGGTTTCTAGTGAGCTTCCAATCCTTGGAAACCCGGTTTTTGTGGCGAATCGCAGCAAGCAGGTGCGGTGGGAGATGTGGAGAAGAAGCAACGTGAGTCTGTTTTGGTGTCGTAGCTGTAGTAACATTTATGACTGCACTTTCGACGAATTCTAAGACGTCATCACTTTTTCCGTCAACTGGGAAGCCTTCTAGCGCCTCCGTTAACAACTCCCTGTACTTTCTCCAGTCAGTCTTCCGACTGTCGAAGGTAGGCCTGTCTGTCGGCTGCCAGGAACCCACTCCAACTTCCACTATAACAGGCAGATGATCGGATAACATATTATTCATTGTCGAGGCTGCGAAAAATTCTGCAATACCGTTAGAGATGAGGGCACCAAGGAAATCTGGTCTGCCTCTGCCACTTGCCCCCTCCCCTTAAAAGCTTACCACGGATGGATGCCAGCGATGTAAATTCAGCCTCAAAGAGAGACCGCCGTGGTGGCCGGTAGGCTTTGACGGAGGTACTACCATTACCCGTAATCACCTCCATGCCTACTGCTTCGATTAGTTGCAGGGAGGGAAGGGGAATTTCATGGTGTGGAATTCTTGTGTTCACGTAGATTGCGACGCCGCCTCCAGTCGTGAGACGATCTCTTCTGTAACAGTTATAATTTGCAACTACGGCGCGCAGTTCCGGCTTTAGGCGTGTCTCGCTGACAACATACACGTCAATGTTCCTCTCCTTAAGAAACTGGCCAAATTCCGGAAGTAGGGTACGGATGCCGTTAGCATTCCATACACAGAATGTCAGGCCATGGATGAGCTGCCGTCTATCCATGGTGGGTGGAACAAGAGCATTTCCTTGTGACAAGACTGCCGGTGCTGCATCGTTAGGCTGCTTGCTGCACTAAGTGGGTTTTTCATTAGCTGCGGCGTTTCGCGGTTTGTCTTCGCAAGTCGCTGCTGCCTGCGCTGAAGGAGTGGACGCTTTAGGAGTGATAGTTTGTTGCTCTAGACGTTTTCCTCCCGCGGTCTCAGCGAAAGAGCGGCCATTAGTATGGCGGCTCACTGGTTTGGGATTTCTCTTCTTCATTTGATTTTGTTGCAATTGCGCGTTTTTGTGGAAGACTCTTGCACAGCTTGTTTTTGGTTATCCATAGTAATTGACTGTTCCTTTTTGTCCAGATTTTCTCGTGCAGTGATGAGGCCACGGTGGCTACAAAGTTACCTCCACAGTTGCTGTATTTAGCGGAGTCACGTTACTTCGGCAATGGACAATTGTCAGAGTCATGTTGACCTGCACATTTCACGCAGACTGATTGCATTCTACAATGTTGAGCCAAATAATTGGCAATTAAAACATTGTGGTGGCCCATTCGAAGATCGGAGCTTCCTTGAGTGACTTTCAGATGGCAAATTGTTTCCACCTGAAATATTTGACGGTTGTGTGGAGCATCCGGAACCACAACAACGAACAGTGGCATAGCGATGCTGGTGCCAGGGCGGCGTAGCTGAGCCACTGTCTGTTCGTCATAACCGATGTCCATTAGTTGTTCTTTCAGCTCAGCAGTTGGAAACGTCCTTGGTATACCGCAAAATACCACCTTCAGCATTTTCAAAGCACCGGTTGGAAATGTAAAGTAGGGCGTCTTTTTCTCGTCAAGGAGATTCATTACCATGGTGAAGTCTTCTACTGTCGTGAAGGTGAATTTGAGCTTGTCTCCTCCTGCCATCTTGGCAGTGAAAGGATCCTTCGCGATGTTTTTCGCCCAATCGTGAAGCTTCTTGCAGCTTTCCTCAAATTGTACAACGATGGGTGGAATGTGAGAACTTTTCACTCTAGCTGGAGTCTCATCTTGCAATGGTTGGAAGAGATTACTCACTTCTATCCTTTCTGGATCGAGTGAAGGAGGAGGTTTCGCTGTGTGACGTGGAAGCACGAACCCCTCACTGTGAGGCTGCATATTTTGGACTGATAGTTACGAGAATTTTAAATTTTCTCTTCAAGTCATGGTAATTACTAGCAGTCTTGATGTTGGTGGGCCCACAACAGTCATGCTTCCTTGCTATCATTCCGCTGAGAAAAGTTGCAGGTGATACCCCCTTATTATTTTTCTTGGTGGCGTTCATGTCCTTGTTTGACAAGGATATTTGCGACATGGGTACCCTGAGCTTGGAATTCAGTACGTTTTTGCTTCGTTACAGTGGCGGATCTAGGATTTTTCCGAACCGGGCCAAAAATTTCATGCTGGCGCCCCCCCCCCCTTTCCCAAAGAAAACACCGCACTCAGTTGGGTACTATTAAAGTAACGAGATAAAAAAGACATAACAGGAAATGAGTTCTTTTATTGCTTGCATTATATATAAAACACACAATCAGCATACATAACGCACGAGCCAGACTGTACTCACAATTGCAGTCCTTAGGCCCTAGCAAAATTTGTACTAAATGTTCCTACAAAGTCACTCGTCGAGCTTTCATATCCGCGAAAGAGTCTACAACTTCATCAAAATTCGTCTCATAAGCTGTTCTATTTTCGATTGATAAGATCGCGAGGCTAGAAAGACGTTCCTTGCTGATTGTTGATCGCAGGTAGGTTTTTAGTTTGCGGATGTCGTTGGTAACGTGCAATATATTCTTAAAGCTTCCTGCAAGTCATTTTTACACATGTGTTGCAATAATTGGAACGGACTAGTTGTTTAATCGATCCCAATGAAAAATTGAGCTTGTTTTTGTGGGAAATAGATAAACTCGATTCGATACTATGAACACGGTAGATTGCTTTTATAATAATAAGCACTGTTTCCCAACCAAAAATTACAAACATTGCGATTATAATTTATATAATGTTATTATTCAATGTGCATTTTGACAATAACAGCAATGTACATCGATAAAGTAAATCATAAGTTCATTTAAAGAAGGAAAACAAAAAGAACGGTCTCCTTTGGCGAAAAATTTAAACATATTTCAAATAACTGAGAAAACCAAGAAACTGCTGAAACTACCAAAGGCATAAATTCAAGTCATGTCGTTCCCAATGATTCCAAATTCAATCATCTTAATTTATTTGATGTGAGAGACAAGGCGTGGGCAAAATTTTAATTGTTTTATATTGTGGATTAAGCGCTAACAAAAACAGTAATGAGCCAGAAAGAAGTAAGTTAACGTTATAATGTATTTCAGCGTTTCCAATCTGTGGTATGTGAAGATCGTGCAAGTTATCCGAAGGCAGAATTTTAAAAATTTGATTCTCAAATAATATTAGTGAAAAAAAAATGTATATCGTCTCGTCCTGCATAAGACTAAGCGGGAATAAGCTAGTAATCCAAACTTTCTAAAAATATTAATATTTCAACTACCATAAAAAATCTGGTATTTTCAGGATATGGCTGCTTAACAACCTATTCCCTAAATACATTTTTCGGAGAGTGATGTTTAATGAGTGCTTTATTGTAGGTATATGTCTTGAGAAACGGCGGTATATGCCCATAACAATTGATAGGTTTGGTCCATAATACGTATATAGAGAGGTAAGAAATAAGGCCCATATAAGTTAATGATCTGAACTTTTTTGACCTTTTACTGGTCTTCGGATTGACAAAGGATGGAAAAGCTTAGATATTTGATAACGATAAATTCTTCCTTACCTGTAAATGGTTCGTTTCCAATAATAAATATTTAAACTCGTTCAGCACAAAAGTAGATATTAAAACAAAACTGGGCTAATCACTCGAACGCTGCTGCAATAATGCGAACATCAGATGGCAAAATTTATAAATCCAAGAATATCGGGAGTTCCCGTTAACAATGACGGAATGAATTCCATTCTGTGAATAGAGCTTTGTTTTGAGGCCGCTCTGTAACGGAACAATGAATTTTCAAGTTGCCTCCGCGGCAGTGTGCCACGGCACTATACCCAAAAAAGGGTCGGCAGCACATGAATATTTCGCCCTGGCGCTTATAAAAAGAACACATGATTTTGGCGCCCCCTGAAGTTGTCGCCCGGGACAAGAGCCCCGGTTTGCCCCCCCTCCCCTTCCCCTAGATCCGGCACTGCTTCGTTATTCCCAATAGAAGTGGCGAATTGCATCTCTTCATTCAACCTCGTGAGTCGTGCATACTACCGTTTACTTGTCCGTTATCGAAATGGTATGGTGACTGCATTGTCGTGTTAAGTGACATCTCGTTGCATCTCGATGCCTATTAAGCATTGGTTCATTTGGAATACGTCATTTGTACTGCCGGCAAAGTCGAGTATGATGAGGCACATGGCCCGCCTGACGCAGCAAGACTGCAGGTGCTTTCCTATTCATACATCCTTACTTAGGGTAAACATTCATGAGCGAAGGAAATAAAGAAATTTGAAAATCGGAAGAAAGACTTGTTCTCAGCGAACAAGATAACTTCAGTGAGAAAATAAAACGAAAAATGAAGATAACCCAACAAAAAATAATACGCAATAAATACACAGTCTGTACACTGCGTTACATTCTTTCTCTCGTTAAATCGAGAAAAACCGTATAAATGAACGTTTTATAAAGCAGCGATACGCGGTCGTGTTGCTACGTAAACAACCAGAGATTGTAAACTGGGAGAGAGCATTAATACGTGACTGGAGTACCCATAGTGGGCGGTTGATTGAACAATTACAGCGCTGCCGGAGGGTGGTGTTGCCAGTTATTTCAATAACTTCAGTTTTCGTTTTGGCTGCTACCAGCCAAACGGCTTTCAAAAATATCGGTTAATTCTAGCCACTTCATTATCTGCGTCCCAATGCGCATGCGCTGAGGCCATAACAGGAACCCCAAATGGTTGGGAAGTTACACTGTTTTTGTTGCTGTGAATACTTCGTTTTCTAATATTTCAATGTTTTTTTTTTTACAATGCCAACTTGTAATGCAAATGGTTGCAAAAACAGACAAGATAGAAAACTACCTGGGATTACGTTTCATAAGTAAGTCACATTGTAATTATTGATTTAGTAAAACGATAGGGTGCAGCCACATTTGCAATTCGTACAATTTCAGCTCCGTTTGAGGCAGCTAGTTTATTTTGCTTATTTTCACTCCTTAATGTCATACGAAATAATATTCTGGAAGAACTCTACGCATAAAGATAAAGTTTTCAGAGTCCAAAGCGAGTAATAAGAATTATGTGTGGGGTTAGCAATGGAACTTCATGTATACAGCGGTTAAAGAAGGGATTTTAACATTGGTAGCTGAGTATATTTACACATTAATGTCCTTTGTCGTCACATATCATATTTTGTTTGAAAAAAATAGTAAAATACACAACTATGGCACTAGAAATAAAAATAGTCTACACAAGGATTACAAGTCCTTGTCATTTATTCAAAAGGGGACATTAAATGTATAGCAGAAGCTAAAAATAAATTCAGGAAAAAATTGAATGAATTTTCAATTGATAACTACTCCTACTGTGTTGAAGAATTTATGTCTAAGGTATCTACAAAAGTAACTGTCAGTAGTTTGTGTAAATGTAGTTGACATAATTAATGTTCCATGTATGATATTACTGTACATCATCTAGTGTATGTATTATTTTGTTATGCAATTGTTTTTCTGTAAATTGACAACTTTCCACATCCCACAGAGTCAGTCTGTGATATTGGGATCAATGGAAATTGAATGTATCATAGTGTTCTTGAAGTGTTTGATAGGTAACTTCAAAAGTAGGGGCTATTGCTATAAATTTATTCATTGCTTTCAATATACAATATAATACATTTATTTTCCATTGATCCCAATATAAGAGACTGGCTCTGTGGGATGTGGAAAGTTGTCAATTTACAGATAAACGGTTGCATAACAAAATAATAAGTACACCAGTAGATGTACAGTCATAGCATACATGGTACCGTAAAAAATTGCGTAACAAACTAAATACATACACCAGGAGATGTACAGTCATAGCATAGGCCCTACATGGTAAATTAATTATGTAAACTACATTTACACAAGCTACTGGCAGTTATTTTGTAGATACCTTAGAAATAAATTCTTTGACAGAGTAGAAGGAGTTGTCAATTAAAAATTCTTTCAATTTTTTCCTGAATTTATTCTTATCATCTGCTAGACATTTAATATGTGTTAAGAGCTTATTGAGGATTTGTATCCCTCATTATCGGAGCCCTTTTTAGAACAAATGCCACTGACTTGTAATCCTTGTGAAAATCTTTTTTACTTCTTGTGCCATAATTGTGTATTTTACTATTTATTTCAAACAAAGTATAATTTGTGACTACAAAGGACATTAATGTGTATATATACTCAGATGCTAATGTTAAAATCCCAAACTTCTTGAACAGCTCTTTACATGAAGTTCTATTGCTAACCCCACACATAATTCTTATTACAAGCTTTTGGGCTCTGAAAACTTTGTCTCTATGGGCAGAATTGCCCCAGAATATAATTCCATATGAAAATAAGGAGTGAAAATAAGCAAAATAAACTAGCTGCCTCATACGGAGATCACCTATAGCTGAAATTGTACGAATTGCAAACGTGGCTGCACCAAATCGCTTTAGTAAGTCAGAAACATTCCAATTTAAATTATGATCAACATAAAAACCTAGAAATTTCACACTCTCTACCTCTTGAATGGACTGGCCTGAAAATTTTATGTCTATATCTGGTTTTAATCTGTGTGATGTACTGAATTGCATATACTAAGTTTTATCAAAGTTTAAAGACAAGCCATTAGCTGTAAATCATTTATTAATCAGTTCAAAGACATAGTTTGAAATATATTCTGTAGATAAATCTAGAGTGTTTTTAATTACTATGTTTGTGTCATCTGCAAATTGGAAAATTTTTGAGTTTTTAGATGAAACACAGGGTAGATCATTTAAATATATTAGAAACAATGGTGGCCCCAATATAGAACCCTGAGGTACTCCACATCTGATTAATTTCCACTCAGAAAACAGTGGACCTCTTAAGGCAGCCTTAAAATTCTCCATCGACACTTTCTGTTTTCTATTTAGAAGGTAAGAACTAAGCCATTTATTGACAATGCCATCTATACCATAATACTTAAGTTTCTGTATCAGAATTTTATGATCTACACAGTCAAATGCTTTAGATAAGTCGCAAAATATTCCCACAGGAATTAATTTATCATTTATTCCTTCTAAAATTTTGTCAGTGAATGCAAATATAGCTTGTTCTGTTGAATGACCCTTTTGAAAACCAAATTGTGATTTAGTTAGAATATTATTATTTTTAAGATCTCCATAAACTCTATTGTACATTGCTTTCTCAAAAACTTTGGAGAAGGCTGCTAGTAATGAAATTGGTCGGTAATTTGATACGACTGCCTTATCTCCCTTTTTATAGAGTGGTTTAACTACAGCATATTTAAGCCTTTCTGGAAAAGTACCCTCGAGTAAAGATATATTAAACAGATAACTTAGTATATTACTTAATTCTGTGGAGCACAATTCAATTAATCTGCTGTAAATCCCATCATAACCACTTGAGTATTTGCTCTTAAGGGATCCGATGATGATGTCATTCTCCAAATATTTGTTGGTGTATTGTAGACAGTCAGCATATTATGTTACTTCATTGCACCTAAAATCCTAGCTTTATTGTAAACAAGTGTTGAAAGTCTAATTTATGCGGATGAAGTTTACATTGTGATACACTGAATTTGTTATTGCACGTACGTTAGTTCAATTGTAGTTCATACTGAAGTTAGGGCCTATATGTTGAAACTAGTTGTGATAATTTATGCTACGTGAACTAGGAATCCTGATTTTGCCAACGTTGTTGGTAAAGAAATGTAGTTTGCAATGATTTTTTTTGTGTAGAGTTGGACTGCACTACCATAACCATGACAATGCAATTTGATGATTGATTCTCATGTAAATCAATGAGACTAATTGAAAATAAAGAGTAAATTTTTGGGTCTACTGGAGATCGCGATTCCGCTACATCATTCAGTAATATCGTTGGAATACGGTGTAGTCAGTCGCGAAACATTATTTTTAAAGCAGAAATTCCGTTGTAATACTGCCTGGACCATTATTTTCAAGTAGAAATAAGGTTGTAATAGAGCCTGAAGCAGCACGAATCCTTAAATGTACTTCGGAAAGAATTTCTGGTGGAGTCTTGCATTTGACCACTGCAGTATTAAGATGACAACTCCTGGCGGAATAGCGAACTCCAGTAATCCCATGTTTTAAAAATATTTCCCTTAGTTTTTGAGATATCGACTATCAAAATTAGTTATAGGTGTAGTTCCTTGTGCCTTTGATGATGTTTTTATTCTAGTCCAGGCCGTGTTTCAACTTATCAACAAGAGCTATAAAAAAAAAATGCCCACTCTTCATGTCCAGCATGTTGTTTGTAGTGGCTTTGGCAAAATTATTTTTTGGTCCAGCCCGCATCACAACCTAACCACCTCAGTTTGGAGACTGCATATCCCGAGAACTAAGCGAGATATCTAACAATTTATTCTTTACTTTCGATTTGTCTAGTCATGTTAATAAGAATCTATCATCAAATTTGACTTTGTGGAAATTTTACTTCTGAATTTCAACCCATAACTCCTCACTTTTGAGACAGTAAATCTCGAGAATTAAGCAGGCTATAGGCTAACAAAATTTTATTGTTGATTTGTCTCATCGACTTGCATAATAATCCATCATCTATTTGCGATGCCACTGTTGTCGTATGATTCGCTTGAGATGTTTGTGCCTATTCCCCGTGTTTCTAGGCGTATCCAATATGGCAACCCCCAACCCCACTTCACTCCAGAGCCTTCTGAAGGTTCCTTGTGTTGCCTCTACTCTTCTCTTTCCTTCCTTCTTCCACGATCCTATCCATCGTTAAAACTGTGAAGCATCCTATGAACTCTGGAGCCGACTGTGTATGCACGGTGGCCATATTGGTAAGTGAAAAATGTTGCACTGTTTTCATTGCATTTCCTGCTGTGAACATTAAATGTTCTGATATTTCAAAGTGTTTTATAACGTCATCTTGAGTTGCCTATAGTCGCACAAACATAACAAATAAGAAACTGCTCCATGGTAATATTTTCGAACATACAAAAACTGTCCTATCTGTATGAAATTTGGTACACACCTTCCTTAATATTTGACTAAAAGTGTATAACATAGGCTTCGAATATGTGAAAATGAAACAAAATCACTCGAAATGTGGGTAGATGCATACATGTTATTACACAATAAATGCACATTAATAAGCTGTTGATATTTATTCCACATGTTTTTAAGTCTTCATTGTTGCATAAAAACTGCTTTCCAAATGAAAATTGCAGAAGATACTTAATAAGTAGAAAATCAGTAACATTTACAATTTCTCTGTGCGTAGCTGACATTGGATTTCAATGCTATGATATATTGCATGGAAGCCTACCTTCCAGGGTGAAACATATCATATACCGTAAATGATGTTTTATACAGAGCATTTAAGTTGGTCCAATTATTTGCTAATAGCTCTTGTGGTTAGGTTGAAATGCAGCCTGGACCAAGAATTAAGTGTAAGAAACGTGCAGAATAAATATCAATATCTAATAACATGTATTTCTTGCATAATGACATGTAGGCCTATGCATTGACCCACATCTCAAGTGATTTTACTTTATTTCCACACATTCGAAGCTTACGTTATACACTTATAGTCAAATGTTATCGCCTAAGGAATGTGTGTACCAATTTTCAGATCGATAGGACAATTTTTGTAGGTTCCGATGTATTAACGTGTTATTTAAGAAACATCCTGGAGTAACATTCCATTGGTAAGTCACATTGTAATTATTGTTCCTGAAGTGTTTGTAATGCGGTGTCTCCAAGAGTAGAGCCTGTCATTATAGATTTACAATGCCTGTTAAAAAAAGTTTATTCACAGCTTTCAATAGGAAGACAGTATTATCAAATGTTTGTTGATGCAGTTAACCATTGTATCTTACAATTTTTCATGTAACAGGTTAGCCTTATTGTAAACGAATGTTCAAAGTCTATGTTAGTGGATTAAGTTTACATCATGATGCAATGAATGTATTATTGTACATGGTTCAGTCCTTTTGTAATTTATATTGAAAATGAATGGTGAAATTGAGTGTGATAATTTGTGCTATGCGAATTAGGAATCATAATGAAGACAATTTTTTAATTTAATTTAATTGCGATGGAGCACAGGCTCCGGTGGCAATATCCCTACACACCCATCTTCCCCCTATCCTGCACCCACCTACATTTGCCCTCTATTAATTTTATCTTTAAATTCCTTCAAAGTTTTCGGTAAATTATTCATCATTTCTCTTGGTAACTCATTCCAATCCCTGACACCCTTACCTAAAAAAGAGAATCTTCCCACACCCTTGTGCCTGAAATCGAGTGCCAGCTTGTGGTCATAGTCATCTTTTCCCTTCCATGCACTACTTTTCATACGTATTGCAATATCTTTCCATGCCTCATCACCAGTATATGCCCTGTACACTCCCATGACCCTCCTCATCCTCCTCCTGTCTTGCAATGAATCCCATTCCAGCTCCTTTATCATATCCGTCACTGATTGCATTCTGCGATAATTTCCAGAAACAAATCTAGCAGCCCTTCTTTGCACCCTCTCCAACTCCTGTATTTGATACGTAAAATGAGGGTTCCATACTACGCTACCATATTCGAGCAATGGTCTGACCAAAGTTTTGTAACCCAATTCCTTGACTTCTCTCGTACATCCCCTCATCACTCTGTCCAACAAGTGCAGAACTTTGAAACCTTTTCCTACCACCTGTCCAATGTGTCCTGCCCAGTTAAGTTTGTTATCAAAAGTAATTCCAAGATATTTGCATTTCAAGTCTTCAGCAAGCAATTCTTTCCCCACCTTATATTCATAATTAACCTTTTGTTTTTTATTTGTGTATCTAATAAGCTGACTCTTCTTTGCATTTATCTTCATTCCATGTTTACCAACCCAATTAGATATCCTGTCCAGATCACCCTGCAACTGTTTACAATCCTCAATCGTTTTGATTCTTTTATACAGCATTATGTCATCTGCAAACAATCTAATTTCAGATAGTAAACAATCAACACAATTATTCATTTTGTTGTTATCTGAAATGTAACTCACGATACGTTTCATGTGAAGGTGCGCTTTCATCGTTTGATTTTTTAGTGGCAGTATTAAGTCAAATTGTGATTAAGTTGAAATGCAGCCTGTAGCAGAATATTCTTTTATAGCATAAGGAACAAAATATTTATTTCTTATTGGTTTAGCAATTTCTTGACCACTATGTTAGTGAACAAAGGTATATCGTGATGTAAACTACTCCCATTTAAGCTTGCAACTTTTGTTGTATGGTAGCAAGATAATTGCACTGGCCTGTTCTATCATTACCGTGGTGCCATAATATGATGATGAATTTTTATGTATCTCCACAAAAAAAAATTGAAAGTAGAGAACAAAATTTTTTGATATCTCATTTAGTTCTTTTTTCTTCTGGTCCAAGCCGCATTTTGACTTAACCACCTCGCATTTGAGACAATATATCTCAATAACTAAGCGAAATATCAAAACAAAAGAGTTCTTTGCTTTCGATTTTCTCATGAGTTCCATAAGAATTCATCATCAGATTGTGACACCATGGTAATGATAGAATCCCCTTGCACTGATGCTGCTGGTGAATTTAATTAGGTCTATCCACTACCAGTGCAATATCTTTAGAGTAAGCTGTGAATTCTTTTGATGGTTCCAGTTGTTTTAAAGTCCTAGCCATTTACCTAAGCAATTTTCAAAATTTCGTGTAGGACTTGCTTCAGTTTGTAAATAGGTCTAGACCAATTTTTCTTGATTTTGTAATATTTCCCATTAAAGATTTTGAAATGAATAAAATTCCTGAAATGGAATTTGGAAATATAATCTATTTGAACATAAATCAAAATTTAAGGACTGTAGATACAAAAAAAAAAAAATTGTTACTTAATCATATCTAAAATATGTACTGCTGTGTAACCAATACATAGAATATATATATATATATATATATATATATATTTACACAGGTTTCCAAAGAATGATGAGCAACGAGCAAAATGGATCAAGGCTTGTGGGAGACAAAATTGGATCCCAACCAGGTTTAGTTATTTATGCTCAGCTCATTTTTCAGAAGATCTAATGGATAGAACATCATTATGTGTAACAAGAGTGAAAGAAAATGCAGTACCAAACATTTTTCCTGCATTCCCATCATGCCTGAAGGATAGGGTAAGTTACTAGTAAACCATTGAAAGCAATGCCTTGTATTACAACAGTGATTCAACAATGTCTCTGTGGTGCCATAAATTATTAGTTGGTGAGAGGAAAATAATTTTCTTGGCTGTAAATGAGGAGCACCATGAAATGAAAGGAACTAAGTAGCAAAAAGGAATTGAATTAGGATCGGAAAAAGAGCTACCACTTACCTTTAGATAATGGATGTGGGGCGCATACACACAGAAAAGACAAAAATAGAAGTGATACAGAAATTTCGGGCCGAGCCCTTTGTTAACAGGAGAACATTATGGGAGGCTGGTGAAGTGGGAAACAGCCTCACAGAAAGACTGTTGGCCAGGAAAATGTTGGGGGTAAATTCAGAAAGAGGACAAGTAGAGGGCCGGTTATTCAAGTTAATACACGACCATAGATAAATATCAAAACTAATATCTGCATGGTGGGAAGACTAAAATAATATAATTAAATCTAAATATAAAAAATAATTTAAAAGAAATTTAAACCGACTTTATGAAGTAAACATCACCTTAGGTTAGTGGTGGTTCAATATAGGTAGTGGGGATGTAGGCAAAGAGAGGATTAAAAAAAGGTAAACATAAGAAAAAATGTTAATAATAATGACAGGGTATTATCTAAAGTTGAGACCAGGTGGTTGGCTTGTGCCCAGTTTGTACTGGTAGGCAAGTTCCCACCTTCTGAGTACAGAGGAGCTTCTGCTATTAGGTAGGACTCTGATAGCACACACCATGAAACAAGATTTGAAATTTTTCGAATTATGGGTGATAGCATGGGCAGCGATTGGGTGCTTAGGGTTCTGTGTGAACACCATCTGTCAGTGACCATCTATTCTTATGGAAAGTGGATTTGTGGTTAAACCTATGTATGTAGCCAGGCAGTGGTTGTATGTTAATTGGTAAATTAAATGGGAGGTTTTGCATTTGGCGTGTCCTATGATTGGAAAGCTTTCCCATGTGATGGGGTCGGTGAAAGTGGTGGAGGCATGGTGTTTGTTGCACGTCTTGCAGCGGGGTCTATTGCATGGGAAAGAACCTTGGGGCTGACTGTGGAGACGAGGAATAATATGTTTGTTGAATAGAGTTTGCTAAGGTTAGGAGGTCTGCTGAAATAAGTTCTAGAAGGGGTAGGGAGGATTTTGGGCAGAATGGATCTCATTTCTTGGCAGGTTTGCAGGAAATAATAGCCCTGCCAGAGAATTCTGTTAATGGATTCAAGGCCTGGGTAGTATTGTGTGACCAAGAGCAGATTGTGGTTGGTTTATGCGGGTTTGGGACGATTGATTGGCTGAGCAGGTTGTGATGTTCTCGTGTAAGCTGTTTGTTCACCAAAGCTGGAAGTTAGTTGTGAGATATCAATTCTTGCAAAATATTGTTAGAATAATCCATAATCATGATGGTTGGAGCCTATGCGACTACCCTGAATGCCAAGACTGTAGGGGAGGGAACGTTTGGTATGGTACGGGGTGCAAATGTCAGAATGGAGATACTGCTGAAGGTTGGTGGTTTGATGTGGACTGAAGAGTTGAGGTAGTCATTGGAGAGGGACAAATCCACATACAAGAACGTGGCCTAGGTGTGGGGGTATATGTAGTACTTCGAGTCACTATATGCAATATTTAAAAATTAGAGATAAATCTTATCCATAGCAGCGAAAATTGAGACTCCTAGGAAAATCATGAAACATTGTAACAGAAAATTCATCATCAGCTGTTCTAAATTATGTTTTAAAAAAACTTTCAGGTAAAAATGAAGAGAAAACCTCCGAAGGAACGTATTTCTGGTACTTCGAAGTCAGTCAGAGCAACCAAACGTAGAGTGTCAAAAGCTAAGGATAGTCCAAACACTGCAGAACCTCCATCTCTTTATATCAACATGGAACATAGTTATGTACGTCCTGCACCCAGTTTATTCTCAACCGAATGTGGTTCTTCTTCAAATGTGGAACATTCCAAGACAGCTATTGATACTTCAATAAAGTGTTTACCGAATGTTGAAGAACCCTTAAAAATAAAGGTTGAGTCTGATGAAGAATTGATTAAAAAGAAGAGGAAGAAAAGAAAAACACTCCTTCAGCATAATCACAGGTATAAGAGATAAATAGAAAAACTGTTGGGTATGTATCTGGAATTGAAAGATAAGCAATTGATTCTCTTGACAACTTATCGAAGGTATCTGGTGCTAATGAGGAATTTCTGAATAGACAGCTGAATAAAGTTTTGTGCAATCATTACACATTTAGAATCATTACAGATTTGCAATGCATGTTAAATTTTTTTATTCATACCTTTCAATAGAATGACATTCTCAAATATTTGTTAGTATAATGTAGACAATCAGCATATCTTACGTTTTTAAAATGTTCACATAATAAGGCTGTCCTTATTCTAAACAAGTGTTCCAGCTTAAGCTTGATGCATGGTAGGAATATAACTGCACTGATGCTGTGTGCGAATGTATATAGGCCTATCCGCTACCAGTATCTTTTGAGCAGGCTCAGAAGCTGTGAGTTCATTTGAAGGGTTCAATCTTAGGCTATTTTTTTAAATCTCACAAAAGGACATGTTTCTGTTTACAAATAGGTGTAGACCTATTTTCCTTGATTTTATAATCTTTCTCAGACTTAAAATTACTGAAATGGAAAATGTAAAGATATCCTGTTTTAACATAACCCAAAATTTAAGAACTTAATCAGTTTTTTTTTCTTTTTTTCTTTTTTTAATCTATTACTGTATAACCAGTACATGGAATATTTTTCTTTGACACAGGTTTCCGAAGAATAAAAAGCAACGAACGAAAGGGATCAAGGCTTGCAGGAGTCAAAAAGGGACGCCAAGTAATGTTAGTTCTTTATGCTCAGATCATTTTTCAGAAGATCAAGTGGATAGAACATCATTGCCATCAACAAGATTGAGAGAAAATTCAGTACCAGATATTTTATCTGCATTAAACCTGCAATCCAATGTAAGTTACTAATAAACTATTTAAAGCAATGATATATGCAATACTACAGTGCTGCAGCAAGTTCTCTGTGATTCTATAAATTGGCAGTTTATGAGAGGATAAGTAATTTTCTTGGCTATAAATAAGGAGTACCAGAGTAGGCTATTATTACCAATCTTTTTTAAATCATTTTCTACCTTATATGCTACTACAATTATATAAATGGATAGGACTTTGAAACACCCTGTATAATATTTTAAACATCCTGATAATAGAAAAAATTATTAATTGGAGAGAAAATTGAGAATTCCAGGAAAAGACTGTAACATTGTTACTAAAAATTCTTCAGCAGTCTGTACTAATTTATTATTTTTTAATTTTTACAGGTAAAAATTAAGAGAGAACCTCCAAAGGAGCATGTTTCTGGTACTTCAAATTCAGTCAGTGCAACGGTACAAAATGTGTCCACAGCTGAGGGTGATCCAAACACTACAGAAGAACCACCTCTTTGTATTAACAACTCTACAGCTGAGAGTGATCCAAACACTACAGAAGAACCACCTCTTTGTATTAACAAGTCCACAGCTCAGGGTGATACAAACACTACAAAAGAACCACCTCCTTGTATTAACAAGTCCACAGCTAAGGGCGATATAAACACTACAGTAGAACCATCTCTTAGTATTAATGAGCCTACATTGGAACATAAATATGTACTTAAATATGTGCTCTTAGCTAAATCTGATTCTCTTCCAAAGTCAACAGAAAGGAAACATTCAAAGACAACTGTTGATGCTTCTACATCACCAATAAAGTGTTTACAAATTGATGAGAAATCCTTAAAAGAAAGGTTGAGTGTTATGAAGAAGTGATTAGAAATTACAGAAAGAAAATAAGATTACTCCGTCAACAGACTCGCAGGGATAAGAGACGAATAGAAAAACTGTCAGGTATGTTTCAGGAACTGAAAGATGAAGCAGTTATGGACAATCAATTCTCTTGACATCTTGATAAAGGCATCTAGTGAGAATGAGGAGTTTCTGAAAAGACACTTGAATAAAGTGGTGGGAAATAGCCAGCCAAACACTTATTCCTGATTCTTGTATTATTTCCCGCTGGTACTGAAGAATAGATGCAAGTCTGAATTCACATATGAATGTTTCTGAAGTACTACAAGCAGAGGATGAAGGTGAAGGTTGCATTACAGGCATTGAACAATTCATTTGCAGATGCTTTTCATGTTAGAAAATAAAATTTTATGGCTGTGAATCTACTATTACATTTATTACAATGTTCAATTTGTAGGGAGAGGTTTGCTTCTGTCTACTTTTCTTATTAAAATTGATGTTTAGAAGTTAATTCCATTAATTTATAAATTTTTATGAACTAGCAAGAATCTCAAGTTGTTGCGGGATTACAGGTGAACAAACATCAGAATTTATTGTGTCTTATGGCGTATATATCTCTGGGCACATTTATCTTTATTATAAACATGTTAAAAATTAATATCAAGCAAGGCAAGGTTTACAATAAGCCGTTAAAAAAACAACATATAATCGTTGCCTTTGACTATACTCAATGGACAACCTTGAAATTTAATGCATGATTAATCAAACACGCAGTATAAAATGTGTTCTTAAACAATTAAAATGATATGGAACGGGTGCCATCGACATGGGAACAGTTACCATCCGAAATTGCAAGGAACTAGAATAGTCTGTTACAAATGTTCGCGTAGCTCAGTTTAAAGAAGGTGCAAAGAGCATTGACCAGCTGCTTGTCTGTGTCCAGAGTGCTTATGGGTTCATTAAACAGTCTCATGAAACTGAGTGCAGACCTGGTATGGGTAACACTTTACCGTAGATGTGATGATTAGCGACGTGGTGCCGCTTGCAGGTGTGGTCGCTGATATCATGTCTCCTATTACTTATTTCATACGTGCCCTCGGTTCATGCTTCTGCCACGTGCTCAGAAACGTCCGGCCATATTCGGCCGGTGGTTATTTTCCATCACGAAACTGCAGCACAGTGACCTTAACAGTATCTGGGGAGAGGCCAAAGTTCCCCCCAATCCTTTTGTCTGCCCTGGCGACAGTGCGTCCAGCTGCTGTAACGGGAGTCTGGGACGACGCCTACTGGTGCTGCATGCAGGATTTTTCTGTTTTTCGCATCACAGTTATAGCACCATATTTAATTATATTCGATGGTTGTGGCACTGTCTCCTCAGATGTGAGCAACCTTGCATATTAATTTAACAATTCGGGTCGCCCAACCTAAAGTACTTAACCAATTTGATCAAAAAACAAATAAATAATCTAAATAATACATATAAATGTAGTATGGCAAGACGCATCATACTACATCTGCGGGGTACCAGGGAAATATAATTATTAACAAAATAATTTTATTTCAAGCTATTCTAACTTATTCCAGTTGTCATCAAAATATCAGTAATTTACAGTTACACAAATTTTTACAGATGATCCGACAATGATTTCGATTCTTAATTTTAGTATGTGGATTATATTCACAAATGCTTAAAACCTTTGACCGTTTTCATCTCGTTATGGACAATGAACGCGTGATTTCAGGCTCACCTCCCACCATGTGAACTTATGACTAAAATGTTATTGCTAAACATACAAGAAAAAAAAATATATAAAGCTATAATGAAAACAAAATTATACACAGTTTACCTAAGCCTTCATAACATATTGTAGATTTCTATTATCAATTGAATGTATCATTATGCACAATTCAATGTGAACATTCTACTCAATGCTTACCGAAAAGAATTCTGCTTTCTTCAAAATTTCATCAATAATAAGGATGATTGCAAAGCAACGGATTTTATGACATGAATACGGGACACGATGATTCTTTGAAACACTTAGCCATTCGAGTTTGTACCGATATTAAACTGATGTTACAGCAAAGGAAACCGCATTGCCAATTGAACACTGTTACGCAGTAAATTCAATGATCATTCTTAAGGAAAACAACACTATGCATTCAATACAATGAACGAAGTAAGAGCATTTTTCTTTCACGCATCAGGACATGAACATGAACAATGAGTAGGCTGAAACTGTTCATGTTATCTTCCATGTGTCGTCACATTTCACAATAGATCAGCTATCTGTGAAGGATAATTACTGGGTTTTATGGTGGATGGAACAAAAAAATGTAGACACTCACAGGTATTCACGGTGGAATCTCTTGGATCTAACCATCCCCGAATGATGCAGTCATACAAAAAATCGTAGTAGGCATGGCGGACATATGCCGACTTATACTGCCAAACTAATCAAAATCAATCTCCTGTCCCTAAACCAGGTACAACGAATAGCGTTTGCTATCTGTCTTCGGAATACTCTTTCACACTTTCTGAATAGCTAAACGAATGATGAAAGATTGCTTCGATTTGAAGATATGTTACCTTCACATAATGCTCTACGACTCGCACAATGAACTTTTAGCTTACGTTCCCTGTTATGTTGGATGGGTTTAAATATTTTTGTTTCACGTTATACGATCCGTTCTGTTTGTCCACCAGTTAAGATGTGTTTCTTCAAGGGCTGCCGGCCTTTGAATGTCAGCTCGTTAACGGGGTTCAGTGGCTGCCTGCTACCGGTGAGATCCCAA
>JARYHS010013631.1:160598335-160613336 GCA_031002005.1 Vandiemenella viatica | reverse complement strand
CAAAGCAGTTATGACATTATTACAGTAAGGCGTAACATCCCTAAGCTATGAGATCTGAGCGTAGACACGAAAATCGAAAGATCTGAAGATTTGCTGTATATATATAATAGCCCCGATTAGGAAATATGGACTTTAAGACAAAAGGAATCACAATAAAGAAGAATAAACATGGTCGTAATGAAATATTTTTTGAGGGATGGGTTCTACTTTCTCATCTTCATGATCAGAGAGCGTTGTCCATACAAACGAAATTAAAAACTTGTGGGTTTTCAGCCTTTATGCGTTTCTTTTGAAAGTAATGCAACCTGATGAATAAAACAAAACGAAAAGTTCGAGTGCGTTACTGAACATTACGGCGATCATATCCACTCTAAAATGTGTGGAATTACATTTTACTTCCAACAGGTTTTGGACTTACGGCATTGAAAGTTGCCCAATTTAAGTACAGCTTAAATTTATTAACTGCTAAAAATTAGTGTCTCAGTACTTTAAAATTTTAATATATTTAACAGCTAGACACACTCAATTTTCCTTTCTATTCTATTGTAGCATGAGAAATTATGGTTGAATAATAACAATATTTTTAAGAATGCTTGGAAACAAAATTAACTGACAAATAATATATGCTCGTCAGCACAAATGATTTTTTTTTATCTGAATTACCAAGGTACTAAAAATTTGTTTATAAGTTCTCCCCCAATTCACGCTCAAGATCCGAAGTTTTTTAACGTATTCTACACTGATGAAGGTAAACTGACATCTGCCGAAAAACCAAGAAAACCCTTTACACCTGCGACGAAAGTAGCTGAAATCTACGATAGCCCGCTTTTTAGCGGGCTCTTTGTTGCATGTCCAGGGAGGAATTTTGTTCAGACCATTTTTTTTTGTTTAAGAAATCTTGGTAGTATAAACTGTCTAAATTAAAAAAAAATTTTTTGTTTTTTTGTTGTTGGATTAAACTAAACTCGTAAGAATGTTGAGGTTCAGTTAATTTGTTGGAGGGAAAAACGGAAAGACGCAGACTGAGAATGACGACTTAAAGGCTCCTTTTTTTACTCAGGAGACTTCGGTCCAGAATTAGCTAGATGAATTACACATGGTTTTTCATGAATTAATCCATCTACGTGATATGAAAAGAGGCACTTAAAATAGGAACATAGCAATCTCATCAATGCTATCAATACTGAGACAATGACAGTACAAGGAAATTTACAGTAATGACAGCTATTACATGAATAAAACTTTCTCGGGTAGCTAGCCGAGTTAGTACATCGTTTGACCACGACGTTTCGGCGGTCACAAACTCTGCCGCCATTGTCAAGTGACTTGACAATGGCGGCAGAGATTGTGACCGCCGCAACGTCGTGGTCAAACGATGTACTAACTCGGCTAGCTACCGGAGAAAGTTTTATTCATTTACAACGCCGATAAAATCTCCAGTCTTACATAGCTATTACATGATTTCCAAACAACTTCGCTTTATATGATCTCCTGAAATCGTTTTAAAAAGTTTGCAGGCTACTATAGAATGATTATACTTGGCGATGAGTGGTAGGTAATGAGAACATCTTAATTCGAATTATATCAAGTTAGCTGTTATATATCTTCTGACTTCTACAAAACGGGATTCAGTAAAAAAAAAAGCATTTTATCATTCGTTTCTCCAATCACTATTGAGCGATGAATTGTTCTTGTGATGGAAAATACTATATTAATTATTTCCTAATATGCTTTCAATTTTAACTAATGATTAAGCAAAACAATTTAGTAATCATTAATGATTATTAAATACTGTACCACCGATTTTTAAAAACTTCTTCAGTTATAAGTGGTTAGTTAAGTGGAATAACATTTAGGAGATTAACATCTCTATTATACAGGGTGTCCAGAAAAGGACTCCCTGATTTCAAAATTAAATATCTCGAAAACAAAGATCGATAGAGGAATGCAGTAAACGGTATGTTTATTGTTACAGCTGTAAGAAGTGTATACAGCAGTGTGAAATAATAGTTACAAAAGCTGCTAACAGATGGCGCTGTACGCTCATATCAGCATACATAAGTGAAATAATTGTATGAAAACAATCTTTGCAAACAATCACATCACAATTTTTTCAAAATGTTCACCATTGGCACGTTTCAATGGTGCAACTGATCGCCCTGAGCTTCGGATCACTATTTAGGCATTACGTATGGCGATTACAGCGCCATCTGTTAGCAGCTTTTGTAACTATTATTTCACACTGCTGTATACACTTCTTACAGCTGTCACAATAAACATACCGTTTACTGCATTCCTCTATCGATCTTTGTTTTCGAGATATTTAATTTTGAAATCAGGGAGTCCTTTTCTGGACACCCTGTACATCACACGTATGATGACCGAACAGAATTTTTTTTACAAACTGGAAGCTGATAGAAGATGAGCTTTTAAGAGTAAAATCAAAATATGAACCTCGTGTGCGATAATGGTATAAGGCCTGCCATGATTTTTTGTTTGTTTTTATTTCTCTGGTCGATCATTTGTATGTCTAATGCAAACAACATAAGAAGTCTTTATTGCAGTTTTCTGTTAGGACAATACCAATATTATTTTGATCCGTTGTTCGGAGTTCAATACGGTTCGGTGTCCATATATTCTGCCAACTGGTTAATCCCGCCCTGAGCATTTTCTTAAAATGGCACCTAGGACTTCTTGCTGCGTTGTCTCGCTGGTAGGTTTAGAGACAGAATAGAGCTATTGCACGATAAATTGGATATAGGTTTAGATTAATCTGGATGTTGATTTAGCTACGCTGAGATTCTCTGCAATGCGTCTGATGACATTCTCACCACGTGGAACCATCCTCTGCTCGACGGAAATACAGTGCCGCTACCGCACGAACAGTACCAATTTCCGGGAAAGAATCACAGCATTGTCCGAAGCTAACAAAGCTACTCTCTGAAACAAACAAACCTGCTGGTACCACGATATCAGAAGGTGAGGCAGCAAAATTAAGGGGTTCATTAGACCAACGATAAACTCTGACGAGTCTAACATTTTGTTACCTTATATCACGCAGCAGATAAGCTGTATTTGGACCGGTCATAACAATGGTAGGCCCATATTTCTTCAGACAACGATCTAATCATCTAATGGCTTTGTAAGAAGTCACCAGTTCCAATCCCGGTCCTTCAACATGTGCTTCACATCTGACAAAGCGTGCTTTATGAGCGTCAATCAAATCATAAATGCTTCGTCGTTCGGATTCCGCGATAAGGGAGCGTGCATAAACCACGTAGATCCTTTCGCGCCTCCTGTGAACCCCCCCCCCCCCCACATAGCCCTACGTAGCTTTTACCTCCCCCCCCCCACCCCCCACCCCCCCCCCCACGTAGCACGTAGCTTTTTTCCCTTTTGATTCCAGAAGACATATTGTGCTGTTTTCTCTTGTCAGACTATTGTAAATAGTTAATTAACTGTGGGAAATAAGTATTCACATGCAATTGTGGGTTCTGTTCCTCATTTTAACTGTGCAAAATGTAATGAAAGGAAAGCTACGTGGCCTGGCTCGAAACCCCCCCCTCCCC
The DNA here is from genome assembly GCA_031002005.1 of Vandiemenella viatica. NCBI lineage: Eukaryota > Metazoa > Arthropoda > Insecta > Orthoptera > Morabidae > Vandiemenella > Vandiemenella viatica. The sequence goes on along the minus strand of JARYHS010013631.1, from coordinate 160,609,767 downwards.
CCACGTAGCCCAGTGTAGCCTTCCAGCAAACCCCTCCCACCCTGGACGGAGTCACGTAGTTTGTGCACGGTCCCTAATCTGTATGTCTTTTTTTCATTCATCCGACATTGGCAATTACTTGTAAAAAATTCGTATTTTCTACCAGTCCAGTCGGAGATATTTCACAACAATGATATGTGCCTCTTCCAAACACCTTATCATTCCTCAATTTTACGTTTGTGTGATGGTGGTAGGAAAAGAGTTTTTTCCCCTTTCAAATCGTCAAAAACTACTTTTTTTAATTATTCTGCTGGTAACTAGCTAGTTTTTTTTTCCGTGAACTTCTTCATTGGCAATTCTAGCAGTTTAATGGATTTTCACTATTTTTGAAACCCACATCCTGAATGTATCCAACTTGTTTTAGGCATATAACTTCAATGTACACACTCTGACAATAAATTTGGCCGCCGCTGAAAAATTCTATCACTCTTATTTTACACAATCTGACATCAATGTCATCCTAAGAAACAGAAACGCAATACTGGCTTGTCAATATTGCATTACTGCTTCCTGGAATGACATTGATGTCAGATTGTGCAAAATAAGAGTGATAGGATTTTTCAGCGGCGGCCAAATTTATTGTCAAAGCGTGTACATGAATCAAACACACATACATAACAGCGCATCATATTTATCATTTTCTTTTGCATAGTGATTCTCAAGCTGTCTCAATACAAGAATTTCAGTAAATCAAAAACCGAACGCGAGGATCTATTTTCTAACGCTCACAAATTTTGTCTTTGATATTATGATATCAGAAGCGTTTCCTTACATGTTTCGCTAACAATGTTCAGTATTTGCTAAAGCACTTCGATGCAATCCGCAATCATAAGCCTGTCATCAGTTGTAATTACCATGTTGGCTTAACAGCGAAAAAGGTGGAATATTCGCAAACTACGAACTATAGCAACACCATACAATAGTCTGCTAGATTAGTGGGCGAGACGCCCACATTAAAAACTCACGGACCACAGTTTAATACCTAACCCAGCCAGAAATTATTTTAAACACATAATCTGACTTTCATCTCTGAAGAATCGATGTGAAGTACGTTAGGGCATTCTGAGTGTAAGTTAAACTGTAGCTCCAGCAAAATAGAAGAAGCTACCTGAAACTCGTAATAGCAGGGATATTTTTTTTTTCAACCACGCAATGACGGCTTAAATAAATAATTATTTCTTCTATACCGACTAATTAACCTACCTTCAAATGCCAGACATTATCGCAATTCGAGATTTCACCAACAATCGTGCTTTTGGTGTAGGATAATGTTCGGATGTCAAGTTAATTGTATTGGTAACGGTGGTTGATTAGTGGGTTTGGCAGCAATCGGCTTGTCGAGATCAAGTTCCTTAGAGCTGGGATTAGATACGGAACGTTTCCTTAAATGCAACGAAATAGACCGTAGACTATTTGAACAAACCACCTAACACGTTTACGAAATACCGTAAAAAAACGAAATCTGAATATATTGCATTTCAATTTGGAACTCTGTTAGGCAGTCAGGAGCATCATTTTTAGTTTTGAAGTTAAGAGTTAGTGAATAGACAACGGCAGACATCAAGCAAAAACAATAAAACGATCTTTGATATTACGCACTACTAGAAATGAGGTTTGGTCTTTTTTGGTTGCGTTATAGTGCCAAACAGCAAATATTTCGGTATTGAATTGAACAGGTGTACTAGATATATGGGAGACTACAATTCTTTCCTGATGCATTGTTAACTACATATAGTTTAGTCAATCAGACAGACAAGATTATCACGGGTGATGAACAACTTACTGAGGAAATTACGTCGCTAACATAGTGCATCCGGGTCATTATTAAAAAATATGCAATTTCCATTATTTATTTTAAGGAACAAAGAAAATGCTGCAGGATATACGTACTGTGCGACAGTCGTCAATATTTCTCGTTGCTTGGAGAGTCCTGTAGATCACGTTCTTTGACCCCCTGAGTTGAACAACAATTCGCTAACTGTTGCAGCAGCTTGAAGATCATTTCATATGACGTTACCGAATAAAAAGCGAAATAATTTTTAAATCTTTCACTTTTGATGCTATCCTGGAAACACTCGCGTTGGGTGTGCAGAAACCGTGAGGTCCTTATGGAGTCGGGTTGCACGACGAGCCAGCTGACATTTAAAACAACAGCCAGTTTCAAGGTCGAGAGCTTTAAAGAGGGAACATTCCTCCACCAAAAATAACTCAAGTAACACATTGAGTAAGTTGTTACTAAAATGTTGAAACTGACTGTATATAAACATTTTACGCCATGGAGATGATCAGGCTATCTATTTCACTGTCTCAGTGTATTCTCAAAAACTACGACTAAGTTAAAGGAGGTTCTCCTTCAGATTTTCGTCCAACGGGAAAGAAGTTATTTGGATATAATTAGTGAATTCAGCTGAATTGCAATAGAGCAGCTGCGTTTTGTTATGGCTTATCACATTAGATCATACGTATCACTGGGCCACATTTAGGCATATGCTACCTGGCTGTAGCCTATGGGCCTGCACCACAAAGGGGCCCGTACCAAATCCAAAAATAAAAATCATAAAAATATATTAGTCACTGTCTTCCTGTTGTGTGTTAATAATCAATATTGTGTTTTTAATCTTTCTTTATTGCGTGCTTTGGTGATCTTAATCACCTTTTATCGTTTGTTTATTTTAATATGTAAGCCTACTGTTCCCTATCGTTATTAAAACTTTTGAGTTTGTAATTCCGCAGGCTATTGGGGAGGGTGTTTGGTTGCAACAACACAATAGGTAGCACTTTATCTATCAATCATCAGGCAAAAAATTTAACGTGCGGACATCACTTGCTAATCTTGTTAACTTCAGTCTCAGAAACGAAGTAGAAAGCACGTGCGAACTTTCGATTCTTCAGTAAATTATGCTTGTATATTTTTACCATCGTTACATCACTCAATATTTTGCACTAAAAGGTTTATTAATTTAATGATAACTAATACATATATATATATACATATACATATATATATAGATATATATATATACATACTAGTTTACCCGGCAATGCTTCACTATTGCTGGACTTGAGTAGGCACATAGATTAAATGAAAAAATATTTACATATAAATTTTAAACTGCTGTTTCATTCATTTTCAGTTGGAAAGGGTGAGAGGGGATGCGCTTTGGAAAACATATGCAGGCAGTATTTTTCTGTTTGTTTCAAAGTATAAGTGTACAAATTCTTATCTAAATCGGATAAAAACTGTGGTTTGCCTAAATTATGGGGTAAAAACGTAATGGGATTGGAAAGGGGGAGAGGGGATGAATATTCGGAAACCATACGTAGGCAGTATTTTTTATTTGTTTTAAAGTATAAACGTACAAATTCTTATCTAAATCGGGTAAAAAATGTGGTTTGCCTAAATTATGGGGTGAAAATGTAATGGGGTTGGAAAGGGGGACAGAAGATGAATATTCGGAAACCATACGTAGGCAGTATTTTTCTGTTTGTTTTAAAGTATAAGTGTAAAATCTTATCTAAATCGGATAAAAAATGTGGTTTTGCCTAAATTATGGGTTGTTATGGGGAATAGGGGGTGATTTTTTGGATTTTTTTTCACAGGAACCTTCGCAGACGTACACTCGAAAACTCTCCCAAGTTTCATTGCAATCTGAAAAATGGTATAGGGATGCATAGAAGACGAACAAACCCACAAACATTGATTTTTATATATATACTAGCTGACCCGGCAATGCTTCGCTATTGCTAGACTTGAGTACACATGCGTACACGTTAAGCGAATGCATTTGAAGGTTTGCATTTAGTAAAAATTAGATATTTGTATATAAATTTTAATAACTGTTTCATTCAATTTAAAGTTTATTGCAGTGGTCTTTGGTGATCCAATCAGACTAAATACAAAACAAAATCTGTGTTTGTTTTGGAGATATACGCTACACAGAGAAAGTTACTTGTGTTAATCAGCCTTAAGAGGGGTGAAACAGGAGAGCGGGTACAGTTTTTTAAACTAAATATAAACGTCATTTTCACTTATTTTAAAGCATATGTGTGCAAACTTCTTTCAACATCAAATAAAAACTGTAGATGTTCTCACAAAAATTTAAAATAATTTTTAAAATTCATGTTCAAATTTCTTGGTTAGCAATTGTCCGATTGTAATCTATTTATTGCCTTTTGACAGGAAATAATGTGTACTTTATTAATGTTGCTATTTCACTTTGTCTAATTTCCCCAGCGTTTTCGAGATAATTCCAAAAAACTGAATGGTTTCAAGTGTAAATTTTTCTTAATTAGGTTGATGGTAAAAGTGGGTGGATTTTCTAAATCAAAAATAGACGGCATTTTTCTATTTACCCTAAAATATACATGTGCAAAGTTCCATCGAAATCGGATAAAAAGTGCGGGTTTGAGTAAAAAAATTAAGGGGTGGGATGGGCAAGAGGGGTTGTGTTTAAGGAAACCATATGTAGGCGTTATTTGTTTGTTTGTTTTAAAGTATGTGTGTCCAAATTTCGATCAAAATGGGATAAAATCTATGGGTTTTTAAATTATGGGTTGTAATGGGGAAGAGGGGGGTGGATTTGGGTAGAACGGGTGAGATGCATTGGGTTTTTGTAAAACTATTGTCTACAGCATTTATCAATTTTTTTAATAGTATATGCATGCAAAGTTCCTTCGAAATCTGATAAAAGGTGTGGATTTGTGTAAAAACAAAAGGGTGGGGAGGGGGAAAGGGGGTGCGTTTTTGGAAACCAAATGTAGGTAGTGTTTTTCTGTTTGTTTTAAAGTATATGTGTTCAAATTTCCATCAAAATTGGATAAAATCTGTAGGTATTAAATTATAGGCTGCAAGGGGTAAAAGGGGGTGGTTTTGAAGTTGAAAGGGTGAGAGGGATTGGGTCCTTGTAAAACTAATGTCGACAGTATTTTTCTATTTTTTTTAATATTATGTGTGTGCAAAATTCCTTCGAAATCTGATAAAGAGTGTGGGGTTGTGTAAAAATTAAGGGGTCGGAAGGGGGAAAGGGGGTGCGTTTTTGGAAACCAAATGTAGGTAGTGTTTTTCTGTTTGTTTTAAAGTATATGTGTTCAAATTTCCATCAAAATTGGATAAAATCTGTAGGTATTAAATTATAGGGTAAAAGGGGGTGGTTTTGAAGTTGAAAGGGTGAGAGGGATTGGGTCCTTTTAAAACTAATGTCGACAGTATTTTTCTATTTTTTTAATATTATGTGTGTCCAAAATTCCTTCGAAATCTGATAAAGAGTGTGGGTTTGTGTAAAAATTAAGGGGTTGGAAGGGGGTGCGTTTTTGGAAACCAAATGTAGGCAGTGTTTTTCTGTTTATTTTAAAGTATATGTGTGCAAATTTCCGTACATATCGGATAAAATCTGTAGGTTTTTTTCAATAATGGGGTGTTATGGGAAGAGGGGGTGGTTTTTTGGAATTTTTATTTCTGAGGAACCAACCCGGACGCGCATTCGACAACTCACCAAAGTTTCACCGTAATCGGACGAATGGTTTAGGAGCGCATAGAGGACAAACAGACAGACAGACAGACAGACAGATATTGATTTTTATATAATAGACTAGCTGACCCGGCAATGCTTCACTATTGCTGGACTTGAGTAGGCACATAGATTAAATGCAAAAATATTTAAATATAAATTTTAAACTGCTGTTTCATTCATTTTCAGTTGGAAAGGGTGAGAGAGGATGCGCTTTGGAAAAAATATATAAGCAGTATTTTTCTGTTTGTTTTAAAGTATAAGCGTACAAATTCTTATCAAAATCGGATAAAAAAATGTGCTTTTCCTAAATTATGGGGTGAAAACGTAATGGGGTTGGAAAGGGGGAGAGGGGATGAATATTCGGAAACCATACGTAGGCAATACTTTTCTGTTTGTTTTAAAGTATAAGTGTACAAATTGTTATCTAAATCGGATAAAAAATGTGATTTGCCTAAATTATGGCGTAAAAACGTAATGGGGTTGGAAATGGGGAGAGGGGATGAATATTCGGAAACCATACGTAGGCAGTATTTTTCTGTTTGTTTTAAAGTATAAGTGTACAAATTCCTATCTAAATCGGATAAAAAATGTGGTATTGCCTAAATTATGGGGTGAAAAAATTATGGGGGTGGAAAGGGGGCGAGGGGATTAATATTCAGAAACCGTATGTAGGCAGTATTTTTATGTTTGTTTTAAAGTATAAGTGTACAAATTGCTATCTAAATCGGATAAAAAATGTGGTTTTGCCTAAATTATGGGGTGTTATGGGGAATAGGGGGTGACTTTTTGGAAATTTTTTTTCACAGGAACCTTCGCATACGCACACTCGAAAACTCTCCAAAGTTTCATTGCAATCTGATAAATGGTATAGGAATGCATAGAAGACGAACAAACCCACAAACATTGATTTTTATATATAAGACATATATATATATATATATATATATATATATATAAGGGCCGCACCACAGTTATAGCCTAGGGGCCTACAGATCCTAAAGGGCCCGCACCACAGGTATAGCCTAGGGGCCTACAAACACTAAATGCGACCCTGCCTATCATTGTTTAATTGAGGCAACAGACAAACACCATCACATTTAGATCCTATTGAGAGGATAAGGCACACGCCTTCAAAAAGCAGGGTTCCGGAGCTTTCGGGAATAATAACGGACTTGTTCGTATGAGCTGGCCAGAATGTTTTCTGATTTGGATTCCAGGTGTAACTGTGGGTTCAGTCATGACAGGTGGAATGAGCTGCAAATCGAAACTCTGTAACCAGATCGTTAAACTTTACGAATTTACTTTATACGTTTGTTACTCGCAGCCCGGTATTATTCGTATGGTCCTCAATCCGTACGTTTGTTGGACCGCATAGGAGATGTAAAACACCTTTTTTCAAGGTCAAAATGTCCTTTCCTCCATGTGTTCAGATCTATTTATGTTGACGACAGTTTGGGAGCATCCATAAACCACGTAGTTCCATTTTGGCCTCCTCTGAACCTCTTCCCCCCAATGTGGCGCCCCCCCCCCCCCGTAGCACGTAGCTTTTTTACCTTTTGATTCCAGAAGACAATTTGTGCTGTTTTCCCATGTCAGACTATTGTAAATTACATACGGAGATAATTAGCGGAGGGAAATAAATATCCACACGCTGCTGTGTGTTCTGTTCCCATTTTAACTGTGAAAAATGTTATGAAAGGAATGCTACGTGACCTGGCTCGGGACCCCCCTCCCCTCCCCCGTTCTCCGACGTAGCCTTCCAGCCAACCCCCCCCCCCCCACCTGTACCGAGCCACGTAGTTTGTGCACGCTCACTTAGTGTCAGATAGCGACGTTAAGACTTGGAAAGAAGAGACCTCAAGAGAGCAGCGCTAAGATTCACCGTCTCCCGTCTTCGATGTTTCATTTATTCACAACACTGAACATAAATATATAACAGTCATCCACACAAAAACAACACATTTCAACTAGCAGCAAAGGCAAGAGGAAATCACCTCACTTTCAAAATTTCCCAAGAAAAACTACCCAACAAACTAAGAGTTACAGATCAACTGTGGTTTATGCCCGTAATGACAGGAATTTGATATAGGACCGTGATGAACAATATGAACAAATTCAGGACAGTGAAAATTTGTTTCACCTCCGTGGATGAAACCAGGTAACCCCATGGCAGGCAAAGGATAATATTTTTTTTTTTTTTTTAATGGCAGTCGGCTTCTTAGGCCATACTGTCAGCTCAAGTGTGATTACGAATCATCCAATGTTCTAAGTTTCTCTAGTATATTGTTTCCAACTAACTATAAAATCCACAGGACGGCCATAACAGTAACACACAGAACACAGAGACGGCGACCCCAGAGCCGGCGACCCCAGACAAGCGGAGCCAGTACTCAAGCCCCTACGCTACGAATTACTTGAAGCTGCCGTAACGACTTGACTCAACAGGGCGTGCTCAGTGTGTTAACTGCTAATGCAGGATGGATGGTTTCTTGAAAACCGATTCAGATGCTGAACAGATAATGAAATATTCTATGAGTGATTCATGTTGCACACATTTACCTACAAGATTTAATGGTCAAAATCTTGTCTGTGAAGGATAACTTTTTTTTTTTTTAAAAAAATGGTTGTCGACTTCTTAGACCATACTGTCAGCTCAAGAGTAACTACGAATCATCCAATTTTTTAGGTTTCTCTAGTATATTGTTTCCAACTAACTATAAAACCATAAGGTTTGTTCGGTGTTGTACAAGTTATTTTTCTTACTGCAATGTATAGAGTTTGAGGTGGAAATATGGACTGTCCCAATTTTCGCCTAGAGCCTAGACGGTTATTTAATACTCCTTAAAAATAATTAGGGCGACAATCTTAAGATAAAAAATTTAAACTATGTTGCTACTTCTCGGACATCGGACTGCGTTTTTTCTTATCTGTTACGACTTAGCAAATGCCATTCTGAAGATAAATGCTAATTCCACTCACAAATCTACTCTAATGGGCGGAAAGCTTTTTAACCTGATTAAAAACGAATCAGTGATTACGTGCCGAGTGATTTATTGAGGTCTGTTAACTACGAACCAGCTCGTTTCTTCATCCATTACTTCCAGAGCCTCGGGGAAATTGAAAGAGATTGTTTTAGTCAAGAAATGATACTATATACAAAGTGTTCTAATCCATACTGCACATAAGTGAAAGAAATAGATTTTTTTTTATGGAGAAATGTTATTTACACTGAAGAGCCAAAGAAACCGGTACACCTGCCCAATACCGTGCAGAGCCCCCGCGAGCACGCAGCAGTGCCAAATCACAACGTGGCATGGAGTCGACTAATGTCTGAAGTAGTGCTGGAGGGAACTGACACCATGCATCCTGCAGGGCTGTCCATAAATCCGTAAGAGTACGAGGGGGAGGAAATCTCTTCTGAACGGCACGTTGCAAGGCATCCCAGATATGCTCAATAATGTTCATGTCTGGGGAGTTTGGTGGCCAGCGGAGGTGATTAAACTCAAAAGAGTGTTCCTGGAGCCACTCTGTAGCAATTCTGAACGTGTGGGGTGTCGCATTGTCCGTCGAAATGCGTACATGAATGGATGCAGGTGATCAGCCAGGATGCGTACGTACGTGTCACCTATCAGAGTTGTATCTAGACGTATGAGGGGTACCATGTCACTCCAACTGCACACGCCCCACACCATTACAGAGCCTCCACCAGCTTGAACAGTCCTCTGCTGACATGCAGGATCCATGAATTCATGAGGTTGGCTCCATACCCGTACACTTCCATCCGCTCGATACAATTGGAAACGAGACTCATAAGATAGGCAACATGTTTCTAATCATCAACACTCCAATGTCGGTGCTGGCGGGCCCAGGCGAGGCGTAAAGCTTTGTGTCGCTTACTCAACAAGGGTACACGAGTGGGCCTTCGGCACCGAAAGTCCATATCTGTGATTCTTCGTTGAATGGTTCGCACGTTGACACGTGATGGCCGAGCTCTGAAATCCGCAGCAATTTGCGGAAGGGTTGCACTTCTGTCATGTTGAACGATTTTCTTCAGTCGTCGTTGGTCCTGTTCTTGCCGGATCTTTTTCCGGCCGCAGCGATGTCGGAATTTGATGTTTTACCGAATTCCCAATATTCACGGTGCACTCGTGAAATGGTCGTACGGGAAAATCCCCACCTCATCGCGTATCCCATCTCTCGTGCGCCGACTATAACACCACGTTCAAACTCACTTAAATCGTGATAACCTGCCATTATATCAGCAGTAACCTATCTAACGCCTGCGCCAAACTACTGTTGTCTTATATAGGCGTTGCCGACCGCAGTGCCGTACTCTGAGTGTTTACATATGTCTGTGTTTGCATACGCATGCCTAAACCAGTTTCTTTAGCTCTTCAATGAATTTATTTGAAGAGACCATAAAGTATAACTGTACTGTAAGGTCGTATAGAGCAATCGTTAGGCGAGCTTAAAGGAAGAATGAATAAAACAATATTTCGTAGGCTGAACCACGGTTACGTAGCTCAGCCTATGAGAGACCAGAGCGTCTCAAATACCAACTACAGTGCTGCTACCCCTATTCCAGTATGGAGGAATCTTAATTTAGCTGTCCAATGTAACTTGCAAAACTGAACATTAAATCGTTATTCGCACGACAAATTACTTCTAATTCTGCACATCCTGGGATTGTTTTACATGACTACTGAAAATAACCGAGATTACATTCTCCAATAAACATAGTCTATAAATATAATAAGACTATAACTGAAAGAAAGTTTGCATTTTTAAGATACGTTTAGAAAAATGAATTTGAGTTACTGTTCATAAGCTACAGGGAATGGGTGTGTGTTTGGATTCAAACAAAATCTACTGGTCGGATTTTGAATAGGTTTTGAATAATCTCCAACCCCTGGTCCTGGGGGTTAAAAAGGTTAGGTTTCAGTTTTATATGAGGTCGGAAAGCTGAGGAATTTGAGATAGAAATGTCCACTAATTAATAACCATTTTTTGCTGAACGCAATTCAAGTAAAAAAACTACTGGCTGGATTTTGACGGGGCACCGAATTATATACAACCTACGACTCCAGGAGTAAATTGGGGTATATTTTGATGTAATGTGGAAAGTCTGATAAAGTGTCAACAAATTAGTATCCTTTTAACGGCAAGTTACTTCTCGAGTTCAGTGTACTAGCAGCATCGTTATTCAGAGTATTTAAATCGGCGTTTTTGGAAAGGGCGTAATCGAAATTTTTTCACATTTGTCTTTTCTGACGGTTTTTTTTGTTGTTTGAGGATAGAGCTATCAGTTTCTTTCGAAAATATATAGTGGCACATGTTAAGGTAACATATTTCAAATGAAAATACCATATAAGCTAAACAAGAATTTCTAGTAAGACTTCCGAGTTGGTTTTTTGTTAGCTTTATGAAAATTTACTTTTGATCACATATGCCCTTTTAAAAAAAAAACACTGATTCAATTAAGTTTTTTTTTTGTAAGCGATTGGTAACTGACACAATCGGTTAAGAGAGAGAGCTGTACATTAACAGTGCACATGAACGAAGTTGCGGACAACAGTTAGGAAGCAATAAATTTGCTCGATATTCCTTATAGGTAGCTGTCTATTTGAATTATAACACTTTATGTGCAGATAACGAAAAGAACATCTGACTCAACCTGCACAGTTCCTACCATCAATACATTTCCTCATGAATGTTATACATCACTAACCAATTCTCCCTTGCTGCCTGTATTCAAGCTCATTCTTTTTATCCCTTTTAATCCCGTATTGACCGGCAATTCTGTCGTGAATAAGGTTTAAACAAGAAAACTGTATAGACTAGATAAATGGAGACCACTCGAATAGGACAAATATAAAAAGGGGA
>JARYHS010013631.1:160552798-160597335 GCA_031002005.1 Vandiemenella viatica | reverse complement strand
TCTACATCTACATCTATATACTCTGCAATTCACAAAATTGTGGGTGGCAGAGGGTGCTCAGCACCAAAGCTAATCTCTTTGTTGTGCATTCCAATCCCTCATGGTACGAGGGAAAAAAGAATTCATATAAGAATCAGTCCGGCACCTTATTTCTCTAATCTTATCTATCCTGTCATTCCGGCTCAAATAGGTTGGTGGACGAAGTATTTCACTACACTCGTGAGTGAAAGTGGGAGTACGCATGTTTACCAATAAGTTAAAACGAATCGTGCGTCGTCTATCTACCAGAGACTCCCAGCATAGTCTACTAATCAGTTCTGTGACGCTTTCATAAGGACTGTAGCAAGCGGTCACGAATCGAGCGGCTCTTCTCTGTACTTTCTCTATACTTTCGATCAGCCCCTTACGAAACGGATCCCAAATTGCACAACAATAGTCCAAATGTGGACGCCACAAGAGATTTGTACGCTATCTCCTTTGTTTGTTCATTAGAATTTTTCAATATTCGACATATGAATCGCAGCCTAGAATTAGCTCTACCTACCAACGAATTAATGTGTAAGTCCCATTTCATGTTCCTTTGTACTGTTAGTCCCAAATATTTCATAGAATCGACCATATTAATAACTGAATTGTTTAACTCGTATTTCTGAACAATTGGATTCTTTTTGTTAGTTATGCTCATTGTCTTGCACTTTTTACAATTTAGCGTAAGTTGCCACTCAGCGGACCAAGCCAAAATAACATCCAGATCACGCTGAATTTCTAAGCAATCGGCCAAATTCCTTACTTCCCTATAAATAACCGCATCATCAGCAAACAATCTAAAAAGGCTTTTCACTTTGTCTCCGAGATCGTTTATAAAAATTAAAAAAGAAGTGGTCCTATTACACTTCCTTGAGGTACCCCGATGTAACATCTAGACTAGAAGAACTTTCTCCTTCAACGACGACATACTGCGACCGACCAGTTAGAAAATCCTTTATCCATTCACAAAGCTGATCCGATATACCGTACACTCGTAGCTTCGCTAAAGGCGGTTGTGTGGCACAGAGTCAAAGGCTTTCTGAAAATCGAAAAAAATGTCATCTACTTGTGAACCTGCATCAATAACTTTCATTACGTCGTGTGTAAAAAGGGCCAGCTGTGTTTCACATGATCTTTTCTTCAGAAAACCGTGTTGATTTGTTGTAAGCAAATTATTATCGTCTAGAAATTTCATAATGTTCGAGCATATAATATGCTCCATAACTCTACTGCGTATACTGATGGCGAAATCTGAGAACACGAATACAATAGCCAACGTCGCTGCGCAGCACTGGAAGAACCGATGGCCATCAAGCATCATGCGGTTTAACCATCATTTCTTGAGGTTTCTGCTTCTGCGGGTCGTCGGAATATCTCCCTCCCTTTGTTCGTAGGTAATCACTGGTTGGTAGCACACTTTATATTGCAAGAGTTTGACTTACTTTCCCATTTTTCACTAGCAGAATACATTCTTAACCGACGATAAAATTATCCGCTATTTTACTCTGTCCGATTTCATCTTCCATCTTTCCGTTGGTGTTTATTTTGCAGTCAATAGAACCACTCCATCCATTCCAGTTACCGCCGAGTAACATCTCGCGCCACGATTTTTCCAATCCATTTTTGGCGTAATAAGAGCTAACATAGGCGCAAGTTACAAATTTACAAGTGCTCAGATGTTATGACGCTCAAACAGATGGACAAATCAATGTTTAAATAAGTGTTCAGTGTTTCAATCAAAGAAAAGAAAAATACCACGCGCCTAGACCGTATAATTCCCGTGGGGAAATTCCTTCAGTCCCGCTCTACTAATTTCACAGCAGCCCAAGTGAGCCAGCCAGCCTAAGCCTCTCACACATTCTGCTTCAAAGAAAAATCCTCAACTGCATCCGATTTGAATCTAGGTATTTTGAAGAACGTGCTCGAGTGCTTAATACCCGGATACTACCACTCGCCATCACGGTTGTCTTTTAGGGTTTTACGTCCATCGGAAGAGGCGGGAGAGCATTGAGCCAAGGCCTTTCGAAGGAATCATCCCGGTATTAGCCTGATGTCGGGAATCCATGGAAAACCGAAATCTCGGTTTTAAACTGGCTTTTTTTTTCGAATGCTAGGTCTGAGCGTTACCGAATAATCGTGCATGAAATGACCTAGCTGTATGGACTACTCCATCCAAATTCCATTAAAAGTACATTGCTTTAATAGGTAATTCAGCTAAAATATATTACATCCGGCTCAAGATTCGCCGCTGGGTTCCCTTAATGCTCAGTCACATATTGGAAAACATCCTTCAACGCCGCACTCCAGACTAGACCTCAAGTGGACCGCTTTCTGCGAAATGTAATTCTGATTTCCCTTAGTCAGTGATAACTCAGTGCATAAAATCTAAACAACCACTGCATTGCTTTACTATCAACGGCCTTTCTTCATAAAAAATATTACAGAGATTGTAAACAAAGTCTCCCGTTTTCATTATGCAGCTAACAGTAAAATAAGAATTTAAATAAAAACTAAGAATGTTTAATGCTCGAGGGTGAAGAATTTAAACTGCATAAACTGACTCTTCAGCAAATTCCAGTATCTGTGTACGAATTTTGGCCTGTCTTCCAAGAGTAAACTACAACTTGTTCGGAAAGAAATTCATTTTGATCACTTAAGTCGATAAATACATTCAAATGACAAGGTGAACGTTCCAAGGAGAAATCGATGATATTTACATGAAAGCACGCGTTTGCAAGAAAAATTTTACATACTTGACATTTGCCATTGTATGAAACGTAGATGAGAAACTTCTAGACCAGCGGTTCCCAACCTTTATTGGTACACGACCCACTTTTAAGTTAAAAAAAAAAATTCGCGACCCACCTAATATGAGTGTCTATCTAATATCAGAATGGGAAATTTTGTATGACCTCGATACGCTATCGACTATCCTATCCTGCGAAAAGGCAAATTTTAGTACAAAGGATATAATAGCAACAAAAACAAGGATTGATAATACATAAAACAACAAAAATATTATAGAACAGAAGGCGGCTGCACAGACCATCACCTCATCAAGGTGACTGCTGAAATTCCATGATTAGAAGTAACGCGATCAGCATATTAAAATGCAACTGGTCTTCCAAGTCGCTTATTGGTGGAAACCACCTGCAGATCTGATTTTCGTGGTTGATTGGGAACTTTATAATTGTTTTACTGCAACCAAATGTATGAAAATATAGAAGACCGGGAGCAGGAAAACACAATGGTAAACTTACCAGTCAACCACTAAAATGGGTTTGATAGGTGTTTCCCACCAATATATGACTTCACACATCAGAGCCATTTTAATTTGCAAATCGAGTTTTAACTAATCCTGGAATTTCAGCCATCAGCTCGATGAGGCGATGCTTTGTACGACGCCTCCCGCTTTTTTTTTTTTTTTTTTTTACAAAGATAATGAAAAATACGTTTAATTATTATAGAAACACAACTTTACAATCAGTCAGATTTCTGGCACTGGTGTTTACTGATGAGTCAGTTTCTACACATAGTTTATTTCTGTATTTTGTTTTTCAAAAATATTAAGATATACTTTGGTGGCAAAAACCTCGATTTTTCCGCGACCCACCAGTGGGTCGCGACCCATAGGTTGGGAACCGCTGTTCTAGACTGTAAAGAACAATGCTCTACCTGTGGCATGCGAAGGGAGAGATACTTTCATTTATACAGGAATAATATCACTAAGCGTTAATAACACGGTAAAATGTTTAATACAATCCACTGTCCCTCGATATTTTGTTTATTTTGCTCCTTTTTAACAACACATCATCTGTACACTACAACAACTGTTAAGTAGTCTATGTTCACATGCCAAGTGTAGTTATTTATTCTTTAGTCTGTTTTGTAATACAGTCAGTTTGTGTTTCTTGCTTCATGATTAAGGCCACTTAGATACTAAATAAAAAGCAATTTATAACACAAAATTTTTTATTCAACTCGATAAAACTGTAAAACAATAATACCCCAAAAATAATGTACTTTCATGGTCTCCGCACACATTAGTTAATACTAAAATAAGATTAGGCCTAATGTTTGAATTCAAAGTAATTTTTCTTATTACCTACCCATTTTCGCCAATTTCAAGCACATATTTATCTGTTTATTTCAAAACTGTAGGAAAGTGGGAATGAGCAATCAAAAATTGGCGGAGGTAAAATATTTATTAGTACTTGTATTACCGTAGTTAAAGGATATAAATGCAGACAGATGTGGTACTAAAAATTAACCTAAACAAACCATCTCCTTTTAGAGAAAAGCGAACAAATTCCAGTCGAGCCTCGAACAAGTAGAGTTCTGTTTTTAATGACATTTACAGATGCCTGAAGGTATTCTCTTAGTGCAAAAAAACCAATGCTTTACTTGTTTTTACATTAGGCAGTGGATTCCGCTCCACAGCTGCAATCGCTACGCTTCGTTGCCGCTGGCATCGCTAGTCCAATCATTCTATTTCAATTAAATTTATTGCAGGCATGTTAACTGCTTGTGGTTATTTGTGTGAAACTTAGAGGTTAGTATTTTTAGCACTTGTCGCTTAAGAGCACGACATGATCGATAATGAGGACATATTTCAAGTTCCAAAGTAATATCGTTTTGAGACATACAAAATAAAAATGGTATAAACGCGTTCACGACTTTAACCTCGACTGAAGAAACATTTTAGTTCTAAACTTGCAGATTTTTAAACATCTGTATCTCACATGTTAAGTTAACAGACATTTTTTTTTCACCACCTGTATAGCAACGATAGTCCCCAAGAATACAATTTTACAAACTTTTAAATACGATATTGGTTTTGAATGAAATCTTAAGTCTAAAAATTACTTAGTTTACGAGCTACCGGCCAGCGAAAAATCGGAGCGTCAGCAACAGGCGGAAACCTAAAAATAAAGGAATGGTTTGTGGAAGAAAGTCTACAGTGACTGCAAGAAAAAGGAAAAATTACATAGTATTATTGGTGTGGAAACCCCGAGGAGTGAATGGGGAGAATGAAAGACAGTTTAAACCGCCAAATTAACCTATATCGTCGTCGCTTAGGCTGTGCTCTTACCGCGAAAGAGATACTTGAAGAGTTTTACGTGAAATCCGAAAGACGGGAGATAGTGGTGCGTCGCACATGCACTGAACAAGTGTTGTCAACGGTAAAAGAATATCTGCTCGCAATTTTATTTTTACTTGTGGTTTACTTATCGTCCGCATCATTAGAGACAGGAAAATAAAGGAGGGCAGGGAACGGAAAGGAATTCGGCCAGGGCCTCTTGAGGAACCATTCCGTCATTCAACTAGAGTGATTTCGGGAAACCATGGAAAAAAGAAATCTGGATTGCCGGAGCCCGCATCTTCCCGATTCGAGGCCAGAGCGTTACTGCTCACCCATTGGGCTTGGTGCAAAAATTCAGGTCGAGATTTCTCTTAAATGATTTACGGCTCGTTACAGCTGGTACGGCAAAGTTTACACGGAATTGGTGCAAACTGGCCACTAAGGATGCATACAGACAATCGCCAGTTGAGGTTTCGGGAAAATGCGGAAACCAGAAACGTAGACAGTGGTGTCAGCCCGATACTGTTCACCTAGGATGTTTGTACATGAGATGTTGAGTGAATTTGTAAAGAGTGGTGAAGAGAATATGATGCTTCAACTGAGAACTTGTGATTGCTACTAGTTTGCACCCATATCAAGCGTACGATAGAATAAGAGAACGGGAATATTTTGCAGGACGACATCGCGTGTTTTTTTTGGCACGATGCCTCGAGTCACTGCTTGGTTTGGGTAGGTCTCTACAAGACAAATCTGACTGGCATGAACTTTTCAATTCGAACGATGTCAACGACGCTAGACGTCAAATATTTACGTTATAACCAATGAAGGGGAGCCAAACTGAAACTAATTTCGAGCAGGGGAAAATATTCTTATTAACCACGTCATCACCATTTTTGAAAGTTTTTATATAAATACTGTCATCTTCATGTTAGAAGCTATTCTTGGCAATAGCTCTCTTCTATTCCCAAAATTTTCAATATTTTCATAGAACTACAACTGGAATTTTTCTCTCAGCGACTGCCTGAATATACTAACTCGGAAGTAGTGCAGAGATACAGCTGTCTTCCTTCGTTTGAACATAATCTTCTCACCTGCCCCAGTCACTAATTACACATTTACACAGACTCTCACAGTACAACAACAGATGGCGGCACTTCAGCTTTAAGTTGACATAGTGGGTTAGCCTCTCAGAGAAACTCAGCAAGTTGGCACACATGCTAAGGCTAGAACTTCCCGCCATGAATACCATATGAAAAAAGTAAAAACTATCTTACTTTTGTCTAATGACTTCCTTTCTCAACTCTTTCCAATCCTTTTCGGCATCTTTCCAGGTAAACATTAAATGGCGAACGTCTAAAATAACTTCAGATGTAAATTTCAGGTTAAACTCATATATCCTGTAGAATTTTCATGAATAGTGAAGTCGATAATTATTTCATTATTATTAATTTTATTTGCGATGGAGCTAACACTCCGGTGACAATTCCCCTGTCAGCACTTACACCTTTTTATATACATATTTTTTTAAATTTCCTTTTATAATTGGAATTTTAAATTCCGCCCCCATTTACTATTCTGATTTGCAAATTTTAAATTCCTGAATCGTTTTTGGAAAATTATTCATCACTACACTTGGTAATTTGTTCCAATCCCTGACACCCTTACAAAAAAAAAAAAAAAAAAAAAAAAAAAAAAAAAAAAAAAAAAAAATTCCACTCCCTTTTGCATGAAATCGAGAGCAAGCTTGTGGTCATGATCGCCTTTCCTCTTCCATGCACTATTCCTAATTCTTTGACAAATATCCCTCCAAGCACAATCACTAACATATGCCCTGTACATTCCCAGCACTGTCTTCGCCCTCCTCCTTTCCTCCAATGACTCTCAATCCAGCTCCCTTATCATATCGGTTACTGACTGGGTCCTGCGATAATTTGTGCAAACAAATCTAGCTGCTCTTCTTTGCACATTTTCCAACTCCTGTATATGATAACCAAAATGTGGGTCCCAAACTACACCACCATATTCAACCAATTGTCTGACCAAAGTTTTGTAACTATATAGCTAAACCACTAATATTACCAAAAACTTCTCCGTTAAAAGCTTCTATTCTTGTCTGCCGAAATGTGGATCACATACCATACCACCACACTCAAGCAAAGTGCTAAAAAATATTTTGTTGCCTAGTTACCCCATTTTCCTGGTACATTCACTCATCACCCTCTACAGAGGCAGAACGTTGAAACCTATCCCTACCCTTCCAAAATGCAACCTGCAAGGTTAACGTTTAGAACAAAAGGTAGGCCAAAATGTTTAAATTTTATGCCTTCAATTAACTTCTTCCTCCACTACATAAAACCTTTAAATTCCTAGCTGAATATTTTCATTTCATACTGTCCAACCCAAGACATCCTGTGTAGATAGATTTGTAGCTGTTCACAATCCTTTCTCGTTTCAATATTAGTCCATAACATTATGTTAACCACACACAATCTAACTTCTGACAGTAAACCACCAACCTAACTTCTGACTGTAAACCACCAACCTAACTTCTGACTGTAAACCACCAACCTAACTTCTGACAGTAAACCACCAACCTAACTTCTGACTGTAAACCACCAACCTCATTTCTGACTGTAAACCACCAACCTAACTTCTGACAGTAAACCACCAACCTAACTTCTGACTGTACACCACCAACACAATTAGTCATTACAATCCTCTTCTATTGACAGCGTTTTTCATCGTAACTCTGTTTCCTACCTCTTCTCGAAGATTCTTTTTTATTTGCCACTATGATTTCAACCTTTGAAACCACTATTCTATGGCTCACTCTGTGAAACGCTTTGGAGAAGTAAGGTCACAAAGTTTCAACTTGGACTACCTGATACACTGAATCTTAAAAATATATTGAAGACAGCATGAAATTCCAGTAATCTCTCCTAAACCTATTTTTTTAAATTTACGAACAACCTTGTGATGTGGTTGATATCGATCTGTGGTGCGCAACGACATTCATAAGAGACGTCACTGAATCCAATCATGGTACATCAAATTTGACTATTTTCTGGTACAGTTTCCTCCCGTTACAGAATAGTGAATCATTCTTCAGTTGGCAAGGTTATCCTCACCTCTGGCTGTCAACACTTGGCTGTTCATTGTGTGACGTAACGGTAGTCTGACATGTTGACTTGTCCACGACAAGGTGGCTGGAATCTCAAGTGGCCCTACCGAGAAACGTAACTTAAGGCAGCAGCTTCTCAGAACATTCAGCTTCTCAGAACATTGAGCTTCTCCACAGGGAACTTTTCTCGTTATTTAGCATGTAACAATAATATAGCGACAGGTAGCTATCATATGACTTACGGCAATCCTATAGAGCGTGGGGGGAGAGTGGTAACGCTCTGGCCTCACATTCGGGAGACCATGGGTTCGAATCCCAGTCCGGCCATCCAAATTTTGGCTTTTCCATGGTTTACCGAACTTATTCCATGTGAATGCCGGGATGGTTCCTTCAAAAGGATAAGACAGTATTGCTTCACGTTTCGTACCCTCAGTCCTTTCCCGCCTCTAAAGACCTCGACGTCGACAAGGCGTAAAGCAAGAAGACAAAAGAGGCAACCCTAACAGAATCTGAACTTGTACTAAACCAAAATTTATTTTATTTCTGATATTACCGATATCCGTTTATGTGATGGATTTTAAAATAAGACAAAGACATATTATACAGTTTATATTTTTACAACCAATGAGCATTACAGCGCACCTAAAATTGAATCGTAGCAGCTTTCCCAATCATCCTTAGAGATTGCATTTAGTACCATCCCTCTTATGTGGATGCAATGTGATTAGCTACGGAGATGTAAACAACATACTATTCTCTTGTAACAGTCTTCCTCGCTGTTTTTTTTTTTTTTTTTACTTATGGTTTTACTACTCGTCGACGTCGAGGTCATTAGAGGCGGGATGCAACTGGGGACAAGGAACGGGAAGGAATTCGGCCATGGCCTTTTGAAGGCCTGGAGTGATCTGGGGGAAACCGTGGAAAACACAAATCTGATGCCCGGACGGGGATTCGAAACACCGTCCTCCCGAATGCAAGGCCACTCACCCAGCATGTTCGGTACCAGGCTGTTGAAAGATCTACAGCAATCGCGCATAAACTTACCAACAAATGTTGCAAACTTATTAACCATGGAGGATCAACGTGTTTACGCATAGTAAAATTTCTTCTAGACAATAAAAAATCTAAGACAGTCTTTAATGTCAACGATAGGGCAGGAGAGGTGGAAGTGTTCATATAATCACCAGCTTGTGCACCAAAGTCCTGAATTAAATCCCACACCTGGAGACATACGACACTGTTTATGATTCGTCCGTCAAATGAGGCGTCCCCCTTGGTTTCTTTAGGCGACTTATTTCACCCTTCCCTTCTTTCACCTCTCATACACAACGCAAACACCACTCTATACTGAATACGCACTCAATCACAGTCAGCCACACTTACACCACCACTTACTAACATTATCACACAGGGGAAGGTAACGGGAAAACATTCCGCCTCATCTTCCCATACCTTCCCATGGAGGAGTAAGCATCGTTCATCCTAACGACATACGCCCGGACCTGAGCAAGGAATTCATAGAGGAAGAAAATTATGTTAATCTTGTTCTGGTTGATTGGTATTGGTACCGAATGCCAATAATTTTTTTGAAATATATTTGTTTATAAATGTTTCTCGGGAAACAAACCGAGTGATGTTGTTATTAGTGCACAATATTTCGGCGACTTTATACTCCGTCGCCATCTTCAGCAGTTGCACCTGAAGATGGCGACGGAGTATAAAGTCGCCGAAATATTTTGCATTAATGACAACATCACTCGGTTTGTTTCCCGAGAAACGTTTATAAATAAACAACGCCGAGAAAGATTACATTCATTTATAATATATTTGTTGTTAGCCAGGTTAATACATTAAGAAAACGCCTAAAAATATCTGTCTGCGACAAACTATTCGGTAAGTTCATTTTGCAGTTTACTGAGAAACTTGTTAAGGTGTAGGAAGAGTTGCGAATCGCTAAGGGCCAAGTCAGGATTAAAGGGAGCTGTACTGTTGAATTTCTCAAGATAGCAGATTTCTTGCGTTTAAAAAATGAATTACGGACATATCTTCGCAATCGGTGGCACGTTCCCTTGCTTTGAGAGTTCTTAGCGTTCAGTAAATAAACGTGTAAACAAAACTCCACCGCAGTAAAATTGTGTCCGTCTTTTGACAGCGTGTTGAGCTCAAACGAAACTTATTTTCCAAAGTTTTTTTTTGTAATTCTTCTTTGGACTGATTTGTGACAGTCATATTCCTTCCTACGTTGAGCTAACCACATCATCTTCCAGTCCTTCACTATCTTCTTCATATATTCTAATCATACTCTTCCCGCAGAGTTTTTTTTTCAGATGTTCGCTTCACTAATAAATTAAGTAATCCCACATGTTTTAGAATGTCACCCACTATTCTGTCTTCTTTCTGTCAGACTCATCCACAAACTCATTATTACCGAAACGCCTTCGTTTTGTACTTTATTTGTCCACTTAATATTCAACATCCTTCCACGGCACGTTTTAACTACTTCAGTTTTCCTACTTCCTGGCATTGTTGAGGTCCACGCTTCACAACCGCTAAGTGCTGTGCTGTGCTCTATGTGTAGTTTTAAAAGGTTCTCTCCATGTTCTACTTCCTAATGAATCAAACTCACCTACTTCGCCTTTATATATGGTTCTAATGTTATATTTAATCTATTGTTATAGCTATCATTTCTGTTACACTTTGTATTGATTTGGTTTAAAGTCCAAATTCTTCGCTCAGCATTTTGTTCATGCCATTCAGTAATATCTCTATATACCCGTGTTCTGTTAACAGGACAATGTCATCTGAAAATCGCAAAAAAACTGATTTTTCTACTTGAACACTCCTGTCAATTCAAAATTTTCGTTTACTTCATTTACTGCTTTCTCTACGCACTAGTTGGATATTAATGGAGATAAACTAAAACCTCGCTTCACACCATTTTTAAGCGACGTCTCTCTATTAGGATTATCTGTTTTTATTCAAACCATTTGTAAAGATTCGTAAATACAAAATTAAAGAAAAAAATTGTTTGTGGATAAGAATGTATACTATCAAAGAATATCTCAAGCAACGTGTAATAAAATAACGGAAGCCTTCGAAATGGCGTGTTACAGAACAATAGCAGAGATTAAATTCATGTACTGGATCACAAATGTGGTCCGACTGAACCAAATTAACGAGATACAAACTCCACGGCGAAATTTGACGGTCAGAAACAATAAGTTATTACGATACACGTTGAGCTATTCCGGATCGGATTAGTTAGTTTGTTTTGATATAATCCGAGAGCAGTAGCCTATATGCTGTCACTCTTAAAACCCATGTTACCATTTAAGCATTGTAGGTTATTTATTTAGCACCTCAAATACTCAGTTTCAACTGGTAACTATATTCATAATAAGATTTCCGAAACAACTGTTAACTTTGAACATAATAAAAAACTCAAACACCACGTCAGTGAGAGCGAAAAACTTTTTCACCTTCACTTTCTTTTCGCTATGCATAAATGATTCAGTTTTAGTTTAATTTCCACATTCAAGAAGAAAACTCTCATTCTGAACGATAGACTGTTCGGTTCTTTTAGTCGAAGAATGTTGATGTCCTAACTGATCTCATGACTAAGAAGCCACATTACATGTTTGAATTGCCTGATAATGTATCTACTCATGAAAAATCTATATATTAATACGCTAAGCAAAACTTCGGATCCCTTTTTAAGAATATTGCGCAAACGAAGGAGTGTGAGATTTGGCACAGTTAAAGTTTATATGGAGAAGAAGTGCAGAAAGCTAAAATGTGTATATAATATGTGTTACAAATACATTAAAATAAAACATTCGTTGTTTACATTCAATTGTTTTTAGTGGCAACGATACTTAGTGATTCTGTCAATGTCTGTAATCTTTGGTCAACAGTAAAGAAAAAATATAATCATAGTTAATACATGTTCAAAATAAATTATTAAATAAAAATTAAATTCATGAACATGTGTGTGCATGAAATCGGATCGGAGCCAACTATCTGCGTATATTCCCAGCATTAAGATACTCTGTGGTCTTTGGTGAAACCAAAGACTCGCAAAAAGTAGAATCTTTGAAGTTATAAAAGGAACATTTCCAAAAGGAATGAAGTGGTTATGCCAGATATTATATGGTCTTTTTATTATTTAAAAGGTTAAACTTTGGTTAAGGGACTTTTGATTTTTGAATTTCAGTAATTTCATTACGAATTTTTTTTTGATTGAGATATTTGCACCTCCTTCCATTATCCCTTGTTATAAACCTTGACAAGTCGGAGAAAGAGAGAGACAAAAAAGAAGGAGTACCTATTTGCGTGAAATTCAAAATGATAATAGACCAAATTTAAATAGTGAACACAAAAAATGATGAAATTACTTTGATGGATACATTTAAATGTGCACTAAATGTCATTCCAAGAAATTTTGATAGTTTCGAATTTATAATGTAGGTTTTGAAATGCAAAACATTTCGAATCAGAAGTTACTTCAGGGGGAAGGAATGCATTTACTTCATGTTATCGTAAAGCTAAAGCAGTTTTATGGGTCTTGAGTCAAAATGAATATTTTAAATCATTGTATGATGGACTAAATTCAAATGAACCAGCGATAAATAGAAAGTAACTAATTAAAATAATGATTATTACTCTTTCACGAAAGAAACTAAATAATGAATTACGGTCGAATTTCGACCCCTGGGCGATCACTAGTTTTCATTAATTCTGTAAAAATCCGGTTTGTTAAAGGTTTTTGAAAATATGACGCTTGATGCTAACCGATGGTTTTGAGTCAGGGCATCAAACTGATGTCCATTTACGTAGTTTTCGTTACGAATTTAATCTGTCCCATACGACGAATAAAAATATGGAACTTTGGCCATGTGTGTTAAAGCTCCTCCATAGTGCACACGACGATGTATAACGGGCTTGAGTTCAAATCTGCCTTATCGTTTCTTGAAGAAAGACTATACACTTGCTTATACGCAGGTGCTCGGGTGAGCAAGAATTCTGATGCGTCTCTGAAATGAGAGATGACTTAAGCCATCTGCTTGGTCGTCAGACTGGGCTACAGAGCTACTCCTGGTGCTTGTACGGCTCCATGCAGCACCCAGACGTCTTTTCGAATGATTCAACACGAACAAGAAAATATCGACGGGCTGTAGACATCTGATGAAGTAGCTTGCGGCAAAGACCATAAGACGAAAAGCGATAAAATGGTGGCTACCTGCGCAAATGAACAAGGGTGTTCTACCATTCAATACCATTCTTGCTCGGGCCTGGAATTCGAGAGGACATGGTTTCAAATCTAGATCCGTTCATTCGTATTTTGGTTTTCCAAGGTTTCCGGAAATCACACCGGGATGGTTCATTAAAAAGGCCATGAACGAGTTCCTTCCAGTTCCTTCGCCCCTATTCCTTTCCCGCCTCCAATGTCCTCGACAAAGCGTGAAAATAATAATAATAATGATTCTAGTAACGACCCTGAGATACAAGCTAAATCAATCAAATATTACGTTAAGTCATTTATTTGTATTTTTGAAAAATTGATTTCTTTCTTTCTCATAAATGCTACGAATTAATTGTATCATTTGGTATTACAGCATTTTATTGAAATATGTAGATAAATTTCATGGAAATCGAATTACTCCAACTCAGCTTCTGGTATTTATGAAAACTTCGGTTACACAGAAAAATTCCTCACGTGTAGTGCCACACGACAGATTCACCTGGTAAAACCTACACTTACTTCACCCAATTCTGCGTTGTGCAACGCGCCAAATTGTTGAGGATCAGTTGAAATATTTTTTTTATCCTGCTAATTCTGTCTATTTCAACTGCATTGCGTTCTTACCGAATTTCATCAAACAGAAACACAAACGCATTTTTTGATTTTTGTTAGTTTGTAAGGCGAAGGTTCTGTTCCATCAGACTTGAGAAATCTTTCTTTGACGAGCAGGTAGCTTTCACATAACTTTGTATCTCGAGTCTAGATAGAGATAGGTATCCGCATGTCGCCATTTTTACTAACGTTGGCTGCGGTGTTCGACTGGCGTGATAAATAGACCTGTTTGTGTGTCACCGACTCGTCAAGTTCTACACTAGCAAATATAACAAGTACGTCCTCCGTTTTTTGACTGCAAATCCTAAACGCTAGAGGAAGCGAACGTTAGCAGGTGTTAACTGAACACTGTCTTCTCATGACTGATTCCTGCTTGCGTTGAGCGTTTCTTATTACATAGAGCAATTATTATTATTATTATTATTATTATTCCGAATAACCCTTTTGGAGGGTACGATAAATCAACTTTGGCTATGTTTCTTTGTATTTAATTTTCTTTGCTTCCAAACTTCCTTCATTCTTTGAGAGTGTTGTTCCTTTTGTTCCTGGGTCCATTTCCTTCCCTTGATGTATTTCTATCTCTCCTGAAAACCTGCCTTGTGAATTACTTCTCTAAAAAGCGTTCTGTTGTCTATTATATCTGCTTTCACTCCAGAATTTTTCATGTCCTTTTCAGTTTCAGTGAACCATATGGGTTTGGATTTGTATTTGTTCAGTAAGGTGAAGATCTGTTTTGTTAGTCTATTACTATCCATTCTGTATATGTGCCTGTAAAATTTCAGTCTTCTTTTCCTCATTATAACTGTTAATTTTTCTATTTTCGAATATAGATCTCGGTTTGGTCTTAATTTGTATTCAGCATTACTATTAGGTTTGGGTCCCAGTATTTTTCTCAAGATTCTTCTTTCTACTTTTTCCAGTTTTTCAAGATCCCCATCTCTTGTTAGCTTAAGCGTTTCTGCCAAATACAATGTTTCTGGTCTAACCACTGCTTGATAGTGCCTTAGTTTTGTGTTCCATGATAAGGATTTTTTGTTATATATGTTCTTTGTCATATGAAATGCTCTTTCCATTTTATGTATTCTAGTTTTTATTGCAGTCTTTTCTTTTGTGTCACTCGTTATCCATTCTCCTAAATATTTAAAACAATTTGTTTTAGCTATTGTTCCATTGCGAAGTTTAAGATTTTGAGGAGCATCATTGATGTTTGTCATGAACTGTGTTTTTTCATAAGATATATGTAATCCTACTTTGGCTGCCTGTTTCTCCAGTTCTTCGATTTGTTCTTTTGCACTATCCAGTGAATCAGTAATTACCGCCATGTCATCTGCAAAAGCTAGACAATCTATGGTGATTTTATTTGGATTTCTTCCCAGCTGAACACCCTTTGTGTTGATGGCTTTCCTCCATTCCCTCACTACTTTTTCTAATGCATAGTTGAAAAGTGGTGGAGACAGACCATCTCCCTGTCTCACACCTGAATTACTTTCAAACGGCTCGGAAATTTATCCCATAAATTTTACTTTGGACGTCGTATTTGTTAGTGTTCCTTTAATTATTTCAGTTTTTTTATTATCGAGTCCTAATTCTTTCAGAATATCTATTAGTACATTTCTGACAATTGAGTCGTAGGCCTTTTTAAAGTCGACAAAGGTAATTTCAAGTTCCAGATTTTTTCTTATTTCTATAGAGCAATTATTATTTCAGTTTTTTTATGAAGTCTCAGAGTAATGCTCTCACCTCTGAAACCACTAATTCACAGTGTTGTTAGACAACTTTAAATAGGATATTGTTGAGCATTTGTGACGGACAGATTTCTGACATTACCGGGTGCTTCAGCAATCTGTCAGTACTACTGGGAAAACTGGTACAATATTACATATTGCTTGAACAAATTCTACACTCTACACCTACAAAATATTTAATTTGGAAACCTATACAGTGTAATGTTAGATATAAAATTTAGTAATGGGTTTCAAAAGGCATTTTTAAAAGCCTGGCAGTGACACAATGAGTCTGGTTTAGCGAAATCAATTTCCACCGATTGTTTGAATCTCACTTCCGAGAGAATTTGAATACGGGATATATAGGTAACGTTGCTACAGTACTACTGGGAAAACTGGTACAATGTTTGTTCCTGTATATTACATATTGCTTGAACAAATTCTACACTCTACACCTATAAAATATTAATTTGGAAACCTATACAGTGTAATGTTAGATATAAAATTTAGTAATGGGTTTCAAAAGGCATTTTTAAAAGCCTGGCAGTGACACAATGAATCTGGTTTAGCGAAATCGATTTCCACCGATTGTTTGAATCTCACTTCCGAGAGAATTTGAATACGGGATATATAGGTAACGTTGCTACAGTACTGCACAGATTGACGAGTAGAAATTTTTTTAAGGTGTACTAATCAAAGGATAAACTATTTAAACGCTGATATTCTGTAAATGATATACTTACATAAAAATATATAATGATAGTGACAGACATATTTAAAGTTTGCATGGGTTCTACCGATTTCCCGGAATTCCGGGAATGTCCTAGAATTTTGTTTCTGGTCCCGTGTCCAGTAATTATGCATTACTGTCCTGGAATTCGATCCGGGCCATCCTGATCTGGGTTTTCCATGGTTTTACCAGATCACTCCACGCGAATGCTGGGATGGTTCCTCACAATAGCCCATGGGCACTACCTGCCATATCACGTATATCCCTTCCAAACTATTACCCTTCCGGATAGGTGCAATGCATCCTCCGCCACACACTTTTAGTGAATCGCGGAGTAATAGTAATAGTAATTCCCGTATTTTCTCAAACTCAATTCACCACGGTCAAGAGGCCAAGCCCAGCATCCCGTGCTCGCAGCGGGAGGTTGGAATTTACAGAAAGTTTGAGCTTTTGTCCCTTAAATCTGAGGAACTGAAATAGACATGGGAAATACGCTTTGAATTTCTTGGTATACTGAAAATTCTTGATGCAGTTAACATTGATTTCCTTCATACAGAGTTCACATGTCTGAAAGCTGTTTTTGAGGTCCTTCCAGAACACTTGCCAAACGACAAAATCTGGGCCAATTTCTTTAGAACAAACGTTTCCAATGATTTTGTAAATTTAAAAGTAATAGTTAGTTTTGTTTTGTCAATTGCAAAGAGAAACGCCTTTTGTGAGAGAAGTTTAAACCCGTTGAAAAATTTATGGACTAAAGAGCCGATCAGAATATACATGGAATCAAGGCTGAACTGAAAAATCAATCAATTTTGAAGAGTCTTATTTAGAAATTTTGTCAGCATTGCAAAGCAGTGAAGGAGAAAAACTTGTGAAAATAGTAAAATCTATTGATAAATATTATAAATAGTAGTTGATTAAGATACATTTTGATTGATATTGATTTAGCCGAAGATAGATGATCAATTTTTGTATAGCTGATCTTGATTTTCTACAGAAGTTTAATTAATAAGCCTAACATAAGTGTTCAGTTTTTGTTTAACATTTTTGACGTTTTTAATTATAATACCCGATGTCACGTTTCTAGCAAAGTATTAAAAAAAGCCTAAAAGAGGTACACAATTTTTGTTCCAAGTTTAGTATTATTCTTTTTGATTCATAATACCCGATGTCTGTTTTCAAACAAAGCTTAATTAATAAAACAAAAAGAGGTGCTGTATATATAAAAGGAAGCACAGTTTTTACCTAAAATACATTTTTTTTTATTAATTTGCATTTTTGTTCACTCTTTAAATATATCACTATAATACTTTTTAATCCCAGAAATGTCCCGTAAATTATAAGCCTGTATTTGGCAACCCTAGTTCTACGACTAAAGAGAGTGGCGGTGTAACGGTTAGCGTTCTCGCCTCACATTCGGGAGGACGCCGGTTCGAATCCCCGTCCGGGCATCCAGATTTGGGTTTTACATGGTTTCCCAAATCACTCCAGGCAAATGTCGCGATGCTTACTTCAAAAGGCCATGGCCGAGTTTCTTCCCATCCCTTGCCCCCCATCCTTTCCCGTATCTAAAGACTTCGCTGTTAAGAGACGTTAAACAGTAAAAAAAAAAACACTAAAGAACAAGACTGGTACTGTTGTGGTTGCCACTATGAAGAGTATACTAAGTCATGGTCGTGTATGAAAAGATTTGTAAATTGGCAATGGAAAAGAATTTTACAATTCAAAGTTTAAGGTGCTCATGACAAGCAATAGTATTAATCACACAACTTCTACTCATCTCAAAGCATCAGTAAAGGAACAGCTTAACAGGACAATAAAAACTACAATGTAGAGGGTATTATAGTTGACATGGATCATACTGTTCGCTTGAACTACTACCACATTTAATTTTGAATTATAATACAAAGTGGCATTGTTTTATTAAAGCTTCTGATTATATTAGGACCAGCAAATTTACAGAAAACTTTGAGAAAAGTGAACTAGTGGACTGGTGAACTAGTTGAGAAAAGTTTTTACGATAGGTAAGTGAAATCAAGAAAACCTATAACTTATTTATGAAAATATTATCGGTTTATGATACTGCAGGAGGATTTTATCAGCAACAGTTTCAATTAAGTAAACATCCAAGCAAATTTCTGTTTGAACTAGTTGTAAGAAGGAGAAATATACCGTTGGTTAAGGAGAGGGCTCAATACATCATGCTAGACATAGTCACATGATGAAGACTTTTTTTTTACAGAAAATGTTTTCAATCATATATATATTTATTGTTTTTAATCTGAACTTTGATACATGGAATAATTTTACAAAATTGTGTTAAAAATAATACTACAGAAGGAATGATACTTGTCTTTTCTGACACTTGCAGAACAGACATTGTTACTGGAATTTGTGGTGAAGTAGTCTTAACGTTGGATTGCAAAAACTGTAACTGGAACTTGTATTACAAACAATAAAGTTACTACTTTCGTTATGAAAACTGATATTGATACTTAAAAAATGTGTTATTTACAATGATGAACTGCTATAGGAACTTGCATTACAAATAGTGACACTGATACTTAGGAAAAAAGTGTGGAGTTGATAGTTGTCTTTGCAGTGGATTACAGTTAATGAAACATATACTTCATGTAGTTAAAACTGAATTACATACAAATTGTTATGTGATGATAAAAAAATTTGCCTGTTATTAATATGAAAACTATTGACGGCGCATTATAAACACTGATATTTATATTCGTACTGGAAAAAAGTGCTCTGGAATTGGTATTAATTCGCTATGCATTCTACACACTGAAATGTAACTTACTTTACAGTGCAATAATAAATAACTGCACCCATATCTATAACTCTGGAAGGTTATTAGCAACTGTACAGTAACTTATCTCGTCCACTATTTACAACAGAATAGTTAACTATGTACAGATCAGTTCCTACAGACCACTGTATAATTATTACTGCCATCAATTTACAATCAAAATGTGTACATTTACCTGATCTATTCATGAGAACCCTATAAAACTCAACATTAGGGAAAGATTAAGGAATATGCAATTAACCTCATCACATAATAAAAGCAGTCTCTGAATCAGCTTTTTTTTTTTTTTTTGCTTATGGCTTTACACCTCGTCGACATCGAGGTCATTAGAGCCAGGATAGGACTAGGAGCAAGGTTCGGGAAGTAATTTTTTTTTTTTAACTGCTTTACGTCTCTCAACGGCGAGGTCTTTAGAGACGGGAAAGGATGGGGGCAAGGAATGGGAAGGAATTCGGCCATGGCCTTTTTAAGCAAGCATCCCGGCATTTGCCTGGAGTGATTTGGGAAACCATGGAAAACCCAAATCTGGATGCCCGGATGGGGATTCGAACCGCCGTCCTCCTGAATGCGAGGCCAGAACGCTATCCGTTACACCACCACGCTCGGTCGGGAAGTAATTCTGCCATTGCCTTTTAAATGAATCATCACGGCATTCGCCTGGAGTGAATTGGGGAAACAATGGAAATCTGGATCTGGATGTCCGGACGGGGATTCGAACCCGCGTCCTCCCGAATGCGAGTCCAGACCGCTCACCCACCACGCTGGGTACTCTGATTCAGTGGGTGAAAGCGGTTCTAAGGCGTCCACAATCCGTTTTGTCAACGATGCTGCAGACAGCCCTGCCGAAATCTTGCGGCCACTGGCTACAGAATTCACCCAACCAGGTGTCAAAGAAAAATTATTAGTTTCTTGCATATTTTATTTTTATGTTATGGTTCTGCGGTTCGGCGATACTGAGTCCATCATTAAAACGGGGAGAGGATTCCGGACAAGGATTACGAGGAAATTTGGCCAAAGCCATTCGAAGGAAACATCCTGGCTTTTGGGTGATTTTATGAAGCAAAGGAAACCCGAAATCTGGAATGGTCAGACTAGGAATCGAACGCGCGCCATCAAGAATGCGAAACGTTACAGATCATACACTTATGTCCGTCGATGAGAGTCGTACAGTTGTACTACGTGCGGTCAGCTGGTGCCGTCGTCGGGAATCGATCGGCGGACACTTGCAGTCGTCCTGGCGCCACCAGGACAGCAGTGCGGCACGGTACAGCGCCGAACAGCGAAACGGCAGCACGAATAGTCGTACCTTCTGGCAGTGGCAACCAGTCTTGGAATAGAGTTAAATAACAGAAGTTATGTTTACAAGCAGTTTCGCAGAACGAAATTGCCTCCGACGTTTCTGCTTGCTACCTCCGGATCACAATAACCACCAGATCCACAAGAATAATCACAGCTACAATTTTTTTTTCGGCCTGCTGAATGGTCCCCATCTGTAAGGAAAAAAATTCAGCTCCTAAAGGAGCCGATTATGAGAGTTTATCCGCTCTGCCTATACGAGTCATTTGATTCTCATCTGCTACAGTTCATGAGCAAATCGCCACTTTTCAGTGGCTTCGAAAATTCTTTATAAGACCTTACACTGAAAATGAGAAGGTTACTGTAATCTCTTATGACATCCAAACTATGTAACAAAACAATTCTTTTAAAAAACTTTAACTTAATGATATTTTCATTATAATGCCATCTATTATAGATTTCTATCCAGTACGTTACTGTTTGGAAAAAGAACTGATACTTCGGCCAAACCAGTCCCTGAGACTCTACAGACATGTTCCTCGACGCCCAAATCTCTTTTGACTTTTTACTTACGCTACATCCAGTGACGTAACTACACCGTTGAGATCCAGGGGAAATTCATCGGATGTCTCCTCCCCCCACCCTCCGAGTGCCGGATCTATCTGGGGGGGAGGGGGAAGTTGCCGGGGAGAGGGGGGAGGCGACCTTGGGCACCTAATTTATGGGCGACCTTCCTTTTTTAGCTCTATTACTGCCACGGGTGGCGGCAACGGGGTGAGGTTGTTGAACAGGGCGGCAGGAACTCTCGACCATCGAGACGGGACCCCTACAGATGGGGGCGCTTCCAGGTGGGGGCCCCTTCCGGCTGGGGGCCCGTGGAATTTTGCCCGTCCTGCCACCATATTGATACGTCACTGGCTGCATCATCAGCTGGAACAGTCTTAACTCTCTGCCTCTCCTGAGGTGACTTGAACACTCCAGATTACGCTTTCCAATCAAGAATAACTTCTATGTTTATTGACCTGTCTCAGTACGATAGTAGAGTGTACCTAATCCATTTACATCATTCGGAACATTTTGTATACATATATCCATATCTTGTTGTACAAGACCTTTTGTGAACGTCCAGACCTGTATTCCATACGATAAACAAACAGAATTTGACGGCTATCACAGTTGTCCCTCCAATTTTCTGGTTGTGTTTGACGGACCTGTATCCTTCA
Organism: Vandiemenella viatica; assembly: GCA_031002005.1. Lineage (NCBI taxonomy): Eukaryota > Metazoa > Arthropoda > Insecta > Orthoptera > Morabidae > Vandiemenella > Vandiemenella viatica. The sequence goes on along the minus strand of JARYHS010013631.1, from coordinate 160,575,459 downwards.
CTATCATTGTAGAGCTTTCCTTTTTACCGCCCGCAATAGTTTGAGATTGTTTGCGTATACTTTCGTCTGTATTCCAGCAAGGACTCCATTACCCAAGTGTCACTGTGACTCAAAGATCATCACTAATCAATCTAAATTTTCATAAATATGCTATTCTTCGTTCAACAGCCTCTTTTCTTACTATCCTCTTTTTTCACAAAGATTTATGGTCTTTTCAAATGACCTGAATCTCCGTATAACATTCTCACCATATCGCTCTTCTCGTTTAACTATTCCCAGCCATCGTTTCTTTGTATTTCTCAAATTGCTCTGCCATAACCTTTAATGTCGAGATATAGTTATGCCATCCCATCGTGGTTACGTGACTACTAATCACGCACATTTTCAAAACCAACATTGGACTGCGTCCTACCATCATTACATCAGCAAAGCAAAGCCTTACCATCAATTTTAAGGACCGTAAAAATTCCAGCTGGGGATGTTCCGAAAAAACTATCACGTGACTTAACCAACTGAGCCACCAGATAACGCTAAACAAATGTACACTCCTGGAAATTGAAATAAGAACACATTGACGCCGGTGTGTAAGACCCACCATACTTGCTCCGGACACTACGAGAGGGCTGTACAAGCAATGATCAAACGCACGGCACAGCGGACATACCAGGAACAGCAGTGTTGGCCGTCGAAGGGCGCTAGCTGCGCAGCGGTTTGGCACCGCCGCAGTCAGTGTCAGCCAGTTTGCCGTGGCATACGGAGCTCCATCTCAGTCTTTAACGCTGGTAGCATGCCGCGACAGCGTGTACGTGAACCGTATGTGCAGTTGACGGACTTTGAGCGAGGGCGTATAGTGGGCATGCGGGAGGCCGGGTGGACGTACCGCCGAATTGCTCAACATGTGGGGCGCGAGGTCTCCACAGTACATCGATGTTGTCGCCAGTGGTCGGCGGAAGGTGCACGTGCCCGTCGACCTGGGTCCGGACAGCAGCGACGCACGGACGCACGTCAAGACCGTCGCATCCTACGCAGGCAGTGCCGTAGGGGACCGCACCGCCACTTCCCGGCAAATTAGGGACACTGTTGCTCCTGGGGTATCAGAGAGGACCATTCGCAACCGTCTCCATGAAGCTGGGCTACGGTCCCGCGCACCGTTAGGTCGTCTTCCGCTCACGCCCCAACATCGTGCAGCCCGCCTCCAGTGGTGTCGCGACAGGCGTGTATGGAGGGACGAATGGAGACGTGTCCTCTTCAGTGATGAGAGTCGCTTCTGCCTTGGTGCCAATGATGGTCGTATGCGTGTTTGGCGCCGTGCAGGTGAGCGCCACAATCAGGACTGCATACGACCGAGGCACACAGGGCCAACACCCGGCATCATGGTGTGGGGAGCGATCTCCTACACTGGCCGTACACCTCTGGTGATCGTCGAGAGGACACTGAACAGTGCACGGTACATTCAAACCGTCATCGAACCCATCGTTCTAACATTCCTAGACCGGCAAGGGAACTTGCTGTTCCAACAGGACAATGCACGTCCACATGTATCCCGTGCCACCCAACGTGCTCTAGAAGGTGTAAGTCAACTACCCTGTCCCCCATTGAGCATGTTTGGGACTGGATGAAACATCGTCTCACGCGGTCTGCACGTCCAGCACGAACGCTGGTCCAGCTGAGGCGCCAGTTGGAAATGGCTTGGCATGCCGTTCCACAGGACTACATCCAGCACCTCTACGATCGTCTCCAGGGAGAATTGCAGCCTGCATTGCTGCGAAAGGAGGATATACACGTTACTAGTGCCGACATTGTGCATGCTCTGTTGCCTGTGTCTATGTGCCTATGGTTTTGTCTGTGTGATCATGTGTTGTATCTGACCCCAGGAATGTGTATATAATGTTTCCCATTCCTGGGACAATGAATTCACGGTGTTCTTATTTCAATTTCCAGGAATGTATAATTAAATAGATATACAATTTTTTTTTAATAAAAAATACTTTTTTTCGATCTGTATCACGGACGATATATAGCATTAACCAGGATGAAATATTCTACATGTTAACATGGTGACACAAGCTGTCACTATAAATTTCGTTGAAATTCGTTCATTAGTTTATGCAAGAAGCGAGTACAAATAGATGTTGAAAATTTACGGTTTTGGCCTCTGTGTCAAGGGGAGGTACTGTACGTTCTAATCAGAGCAAAAAGTATTCTGTATCGTAACAGGTGACAATAATATTATTATGTGAGGTTTGGTTGAAATCCATTCATCAGTTTCTGCGCGATGCGCGGACAGTCAGAAAATAATTTCTAAATGTACGGCTTTTGACTTTGTAGTATCGGGAATTTGTAACGCACTAGGATAAAAAGTATCATATACCCTACCCGACAACATTAGCCATGTGCAGTTTAGTTAAAATCCATCCATTAATTTATGTGTAATGTACGAACATACAGACAGACAAATCTTATAAATTTTACGATTTTGGCTTCTCAGCCACAAGTGGAAATTACTTTATTATTTTTTTTAAATTATTGAATATACAGATATAACTTTTCTGATTTTTTTTCTATACTAGGTTAGATTAGTAGTATAGATTAGTCAACGCTGTGCACCGCAAGATATAAAGTTCCCAATGTGTTATCTGACGGCAACTTTCGTTGAAATCCATTAATTAGTTTTGTGTGTGTGAGAGTGTGTGTGAGTGTGAGTGTGAGTGTGTGTGTGTGGGTGGGGGGGGGGGGAATATCTAAACTTACGATTTTGGTCTGTGTATCGAAGGGAATTTTGTAGCCTTTGGGGATAAAAAGTATGCTACCGATCCTGACCTACTACATAAGATATTTCAATGTGCAGTTTCGCCAAGTCTGTTCTATAGTTTCTGCGTGATGCGAGAACATTCAAACAAACAAAAATTCTAAATATCACGGTTTATGCATCTCTATCGTCAGCAGTTAACATTGCAATTACTCTTTTTGAAATTAATTTAATCTACAGGCACAACTTTTCTACAATTTTAGTATACAGTGTAGATAACTGACTGTATAGTTTCTAGCTTTAAGTCAGGGCCGCATTTAAGCATAGGCTACATAGGCTGTAGCCTAGGGGCCCGCACCACAAAGAGGGAGGGGCCCCTCACCACCCATAACCCTTGCCTGGGCAGGTAGTAGAGCTAAAAAAAAAAGGTCGCCCCATAAATTTCGAATATTTCGAAATTTAAGAATCCAGCCAATGCCGACAGGGGGCCCGCACCACATGTATAGCCTAGGGGCCCACAGAGCCTAAATGCGGCCCTGCTTTAAGTATAAACATTTGAATACCCCAGTTATAACATGTTTAATTAAACATTTCTTAATTTTAATTCGTAAAGATGTTAATTGATTTTAATTTCACGAAAATTTTATTTGAAAGACAGTGTAGAATTTATGTGTACCTATATATCAACTATTTCCTTGACATATGTGAAACCTTCTGCACACCTGTTGTTGATTACGAAATATTAAAGATATTGTAGTCAACACTGTATAGAGTATCAATGCTAGAAGCCAATAAAACTTTAAAAAATTATATATCTTTTTTGCTGAGGACAAGAATTTTTGTGGGGGAAATGGGGGACGACCGTACAGAGAAAGCACCCAAATAGAACTGGACAGAACTTATTTTCACCTCCATGAACATGAATTGACACAATAACCAGTGCTGCCAGCCACTTGGCTTTGAATATCCGTAGATGGCTGCTAAAACTTCCGTAGATTTGGTACAAAAATGCGGAGACTCGCTAATTGAAAGACTGAATCAATAATTACTGAAGAGAGTCAAAATTAAGAATACTTTTTATTTCCAGGTCTTTAAAATTAGAAAAATAATATTTTTCATTTAAAGTAAGAAATATCTCTGAACATATTTTATACATCGTCACTTTCATCACTGCTGCTGCTATGCCTAGTAGTTTTTATTTTTCCCTAGTGACCATACTTTTTCTTTGTTGAGATTAAATTTAGATTATCTTCTGTAACAGGAAATGTTAAAAACTGCTACCCCTTTGATTCTCGAAATGCCGTGCCAATGAGCGTGTCATCGTGCATAAAGAGTGCGGCTATAGTTTTGTGTTAGGGGGAGTCCATTAATTACGTGAGGTGAAATAGGACGGGGGGGGGGGGGGGGGAGGGTCCGGCTAAATCTCAGGAAACATCACCCAAGGGGGAAAGGGGGTCAATGGAAATCTCACGTGAGGTTTTGAATTCTGGAAGAATGGTAGAGCAATAAAAAGGACAACAAATGACGCAAAAGTCAAATTTGAACTTTAGGGGGGGGAGGGTATAACCGAAAAGGTCTCAAAAAGTTACGAGGTCGATTACTAGGGGGGGGGGGGGGAGGAATCGGACCATATCTCACGAAGTCTCACCAGAGAGGGGGAAGGGGGGAGGGGGGGCGGACCCGAAATACACCTCATGTCATTAATGGACTACGGTCTTTTAAGATCAATAAAAATTGTAACCAAACAAAATATGGCTTTATTTCAATCGTTGGTTCACGCGAGCTGTTGCAAGGAATCGATTCACAGTTATTGACAATTCTGTAATGCATTAACACTGTACACTCTGTCTAACAAAAACCAATATAAGGAAAAAAATCAACAAATGATAAAAAGTGTCAAAAATCCGTAGATATTTTAACAAAATCCGAAAATCTTAATTTTTAATAAAAATCCGTAGATCTATGGATAAATCCTTAGAAATGGCAGCACTGACAATAAAGAGCATGGTGGTGTATGAGAAGAACTAAAAAAGTTAAAACAACCATGGCATTTATTTATGACTAATTAAAAAATCTGTGTGAAAAAAATATTTTGTACAAGATTATTGGCAAAGCACGGATAATGAAATTGGGGATGGCATTTAAACATCATATCGATATTTCACGAGAAAAGAAAACTTAGAGCTTAGGATGGCTCCTGACGGATATGAGGTTACAGAAGAATCGTATGACATCCCCCCCCCCCCATCAGTCATTTTCAATCGTGAACTGATGAATCCTCTTAGAATCACGAATAGTGATCATCACGAAATTCTAAGGATGTGAAGCGTAATCGCCACGCCTGCATAAAATGGTGGATTTGAGACTCTCCCCTCCGCCTTCCAGAAGAATCCCATTATCCCCCCCCCCCTCCTCCCCCCTAGTATGGCTTGTAGCCTAGAGTTTCTAGTGCCTACGTGTTCGTCTCATCCTGGAGCCCTACTCTGCTAGGGGATACGTAGTGCGCCATCTGTTTGTGAAACGTGCGTTAATGGATTGTATACAGGGTGTTACAAAAAGGTACGGCCAAACTTTCAGGAAACATTCCTCACACACAAACAAAGAAAATATGTTATGTGGACATGTGTCCGGAAACGCTTACTTTCCATGTTAGAGCTCATTTTAGTTTCGTTCCCATGGCCCCCACGCTCTCCTGACCTCAACCCTCTTGACTTCCATTTATGGGGGCATTTGAAAGCCCTTGTCTACGCAACCCCGGTACCAAATGTAGAGACTCTTCGTGCTCGTATTGTGGACGGCTGTGATACAATACGCCATTCTCCAGGGCTGCATCAGCGCATCAGGGATTCCATGCAACCGAGGGTGGATGCATGTATCCTCGCTAACGGAGGACATTTTGAACATTTCCTGTAACAAAGTGTTTGAAGTCACGCTGGTACGTTCTGTTGCTATGTGTTTGCATTCCATGTTTAATGTGATTTGAAGAGAAGTAATAAAAATGAGCGCTAACATGGAAAGTAAGCGTTTCCGGACACATGTTCACATGACATATTTTCTTTGTTTGTGTGTGAGGAATGTTTCCTGAAAGTTTGGCCGTAGCTTTTTGTAACACCCTGTATAAGGCGAACATTGGGAACGCCGGCCTCGGTAGCGTGGGGGCTAGAGTGTCGCCGGTTCGAGTTCGGCCGCGGACATTGGTGTATAAGTGTTTTGAATGTCATGTCCGTCCTGTGGTGTGTCTAACTAGCTGGAAAAATTCATCAGGTTGACTGTATGGCTTAAGATGCCGAAAAAAAAAAACAACAATGGGAACCATCCCAACATTTACCTGAGTGATTGCGGGAACCCGCCTAAAAACCGAACTCGGGACTGCCGGTACGCGGAGGCCAGGATCGAAGCTCTTCTCGTTGTACCATTCCGATACAGAGCGTTTTTTTTTTGTTTTTTTTTACATATGGCTTTACTTCTCGTCGACGTCAAGGCCATTAGAGGTGAATGGGATTGGGTACAAGGAACAGGAAGGAATTCGACCATGGCCTTTTGAAGGAAGCATCCAGGTATTCGCTGGAGTGACTTGGGAAAAGGGGAAATACGTGAGATGAAATGGAGGGGGGGGTCGTCCAGCGAAATCTCACCAAATCCTAGCAAGGGGGAGGGGGGGGGGTCGATGGAAATCTCACGTGAGGTTCTTAAATTCTAGAAAGGACAGTAGAGCCAAAAAAAAGAAGAGAAAGAAAGGTCTAAGAAAAGACATGGATGTCGATTATAAGGATGTAAAAACGACGCGGATACCGATTTTAGGAGGGTTTAACCGTCCTCGGAAGCAGAAAAGCTAAAAAAAAAAAGAGTCTCAAAAAACTACCAGGACGGGGGGGGGGGGGAGGGAGGGTATGACCAGATCTCACCAGAGAGGGAGAGGGTCCGGAATTCCGCAAAAACCCTCATGTAATTAATGAATGCCCCAAACCATCCTTCATCACGAGCCAGGCAATAGAAAATTTGGATTGCGTTCCTATCAATGAATATGGTTCTCCAAAACTTCACCGCACCTCTAAAAGGACTTATCAGCCATATGGCGAGGGCGAGGAACCACCAGTTTTGCTTTAGGTCAAGGGCCCTGTAGTGTCAAACAGCGACGTCATCCACCGCTTCAACCACCTGATCTCGAGACAGCTGCCACCGCGGTTGCAGCGCAATAACTCAGGCGCCGGTGAGGTAGGGAAGGGCTGCGGCAGCCAACCAATGGGAACGAACGGCGGGACACAGCGGGCCAATGGCGGTGCTGCATCTTCATCGACTTGACTATGAGAGGGGGCGAGGGTACTCTAGCTGCCGTACCTCACGGGTGTTGCGTCACAAACGGTCCCACCCTTCCACCCCCGCTCCTTGGTTTCGCGATCAATAGGCAGCAGGCGTCCGGACGCAGCGTCCAGAACTCAACTACAGAGCAGAAATCACGGCAAATTTTTAGCCAGCGAGAGGAAGAGTTTCACCAGGTTCGAACGGGAGGAACGGCATGATGTCAGGTGAGGCACTAGAACCTGTAGCCAATCACAACTGAGCCAGTGTAAGGTAACGATGCAATATGGGGCGTTATTCCGCAATCCAGGTCATTGAATTGTTCGAATCTGAACGCTTTTAATTTTCAAACTTCTTCTGAATATATCTAAAACGTCAACAAACCGCTCACAGGAAGGAACGTACACAAAAAAAACGGTAAAAACAAAATTAACTTTAAAGAATGTAAAATGTAAACTTAATAAAATAATATTTAATTAAATTGCAATGGAACGCACGCTCCGCGGCAATTTTCCAAACACCCATCATCCCCTTTTTCTGCACCCACTACATTTGCCATTTACAAATTTTAACTTTAAATTCTTTCAAGGTTTTTGGTAAATTGTTAATCATTTCTCTTGGTAACTTATTCCAATCCCTGACACCCTTACCTAAGAAAGAGAATCTTCCTACGCCCTTTTGCCTGAAATCGAATGCCAGCTTGTGGTCCCTGGACATCTTTCCCTTCCATTGCATTACTTCCAATTCTTACATATCTTTCCATGCCTCATCACCAATATACGCCTTGTACACTCCCATGATCCTCTTCACCCTACCTCTCTCTTCCAATGAGTCCCATTCCAGCTCTTTTATCATATCTGTTACTGACTGCATTCTGTGATAATTTACAGAAACAAATCTAGCATCCCTTCTTTGCACCTTCTCCAACTCCTGTATTTGATAGTCGAAATGTGGGTCCCATACTACACTACCATATTCAAGCAATGGTCTGACCAAAGTTTTGTAACCCAATTCCTTTACTTCTCTTTTACATTCCCTCATCACTCTCTCCAACAAATGCAGAATTCTGAAACCTTTTCCTACTACCTGTCCAATGTGTTCTGCCTAGTCAAGCTTGTTATCAAATGTAATGCCAAGATATTTACATTTCAAGTTTTTAATAAGCAAGTCGTTCCCCACCTTATAATCATAATAAACCCCTTAGTTTTTTATTTGCGTATCTAATAAGTTGACTCTTCTTTGCATTTATCTTCATCCCATATTTACCAACCCAACTAGATATCCTGTAACTTGTAAATATGATGGGGTGATTAGGAACCTTCCATAGTATCAAGCTGGAATGGCAAAATAATTTTGATCAAATGTGCCCATAAGCCGAAGAAATCAGCTTGCGACCAGTGCATTTTTTTCTCTGCAGACTTATGACTGCAAAACTTAACACACTGAATTAAAGAACAAAAAGGAAACTTGAATTTCTAATAGCTATCAAAAGTAAAGATTGGGTTTCACAAGTAGAAACAAGAGGACTGACTGACAACAGGTAAGGTTACACGTTATCACTTGACGAACCAAGGTCCTCCCGAACGATAGACCCAAAATCTAACATTTTCTCGTATACAGGGTGTTACAAAACGGTACGGCCAAACTTTCAGGAAACATTGCTCACACACAAACAAAGAAAATATGTTATGTGGACATGTGTCCGGAAACGCTTACTTTCCATGATAGAGCTCATATTGTGGACGGCTGTGATACAATACGCCATTCTCCAGGGCTGCATCAGCGCATCAGGGATTCCATGCGACGGAGGGTGGATGCATGTATTCTCGCTAACGGAGGACATTTTGAACATTTCCTGTAACAAAGTGTTTGAAGTCACGCTGGTACGTTCTGTTGCTGTGTGTTTCCATTCCATGTTAATGTGATTTGAAGAGAAGTAATAAAATGAGTTCTAACATGGAAAGTAAGCGTTTCCGGACACATGTCCACATAACATATTTTCTTTGTTTGTGTGTGAGGAATGTTTCCTGAAAGTTTGGCCGTACCTTTTTTGTAACACCCTGTATAACACCATAAAAGGATTATTCTATTGCCTGAAAAGTGCAACTCCCAGCTTTTTGTATAATAAATGAAGCACTGTGAAGAAGATCAACGGAACAAGTTGGAATGTAGATATCCAAATACGAAACTTCATTCTCAATTCAGGCAGACATTATTATTGTAAGAACGGAGACTTTCCCGGTGCATAATTGCAATGAATTCTTCACGGGTGTAAGGACCAGTACAAATGTTTCCGCACCTGAAGAAGACGGCGGAGCTAGTCGTCGAAATATGTTTTCACAACACAATCCGGCGGTACACCCGGGAAGACTTCATAGCAATATTATTATTATTATTAATGACAACAGAGGTTACAGCCAAGAGGAAATTTTCCTGCACATATATTTTAGTATAACGCGAATGTTTAATGTACACACTTTGACAATAAATTTGGCCGCCACGCCGCTGAAAAATTCTATCACCGTTATTTTGCACAATCTGACATCAATGTCATCCCAGGAAACAGTAATGTAATACTGGCAAGCCAGTATTGCGTTACTGTTTCTTAGGATGACATTGATGTCAGATTGTGCAAAATAAGAGTGATAGAATTTTTCAGCGGCGGCCAAATTTATCGTCAAAGTGTGTACATTCTTTCACAGAGAAAGTTTTCACCACCTGCCTTGATAATTTATTGCAGTCTGCGGATCCCTTCCCAAGAATTTTTTACGTGGAGGCCATTGGAGGCGGGAAAGGATTGGGAGCAAGCAGAGAAAACAGTACACAATGTCTTCTGGAATTAATAGGGCAAAAATGTTAAGTTCCACGCGACCGGAGGGGGGGGGGGAGATTGAGACAAAAACCACGTGGGGTTACGTGGGGGGTAAGGGGCGTTCACAGGAGGCCAAAATGGAGCTACGTAGTTTTATGAATGCTCCCCAACTGATACATAAAATGGGTATCATACAAACGAAAGGCTTCACCACGGTGTAGCCCACTTCTTGATCATCCCTTCAACACGTTCTCTAACAGATGCACGACTTTGAAACCTTACCTAATATAACTTACCAGTGGCGTAGCTAGGTCAACAAGGGCCCCAGTGCAAAAAATATTTTGGGCCATCAGGCCAGATGGGCGACCTTTTTTTTTGCTTTGTGTTGCTGGTAAGGGGTCCCTGAGCTGAGGATGGGGCCCTTGAGTGTGCTTAGGGGCCCCACTGACCCCTGAGCAGTCAGTGAGAGGGCCCATAGTGAGGGAATTCCTGTGTCTCAGGGGCTCCCTTAGATGGCTGTAGAGCTAAAAAAAAAAAAAAAAAGTCGCCTTTGAACTGTTTTTGGGGGCCCCCAGAGGTGCGCTTTGGGGCCCCCTGAGCGTAGGAGCCCCGGTGCACTGCACCACCTAGCCCCATAGTAGCTACGCCCCTGTAACTTAACCAACTGACTATACGACCAGAAGATACAAAACATATTTACATTTAATGCCTTCACCAAGCAATTATTCTTAGACAGGCTTTAATTTCCTGTTCCGCCGTCAGTTGACATATCGCGATGAGACGTAACTCTGATTTTCAAATTGTGAAAACCACATCATAGTCCGTTTCGAAGTTTCAGAGTCGCCAGATCAAACATAAAAATTAAAATAAAATAACTGAATATGAAGCTCTTGGCGATTCATGTATCAAATAACCTGTTTCTTTCAAGGCTTTACAGACGCATTGGAAAACTGGTGGTTGATGTTTGAGAAACAGTATTGCAATCACAAGATGGAGATTCTCGCACTCTCCACACTAAAAACGAAGCGCTACCTCTATAATCACTCGTCCGGATTCTGTTTAGCGACACACTAATTTTGTGAGCGTAGTTAAAACCTTTGCGTAGAGTTTTGGCATCATATATGGAGAGCCAAATACTCGTACACCAATTAGTCAAGTTGTTTCGCTATCTTAAATTGATTTTTGGTAGGGACTACAGGATGATGGGATTTTTACCGACTAGAGAACATTCCTGTAACTTGATGGATGGTTAGATTCTGGATTTAATTAATTTCTCCATAAATTCATAATACAGCATGTTCGCGGACAGAGGAGATAATCAGTGGCGTAACTATACCATTGAGGAAAATACATCGGATGGAGCCCTCCATCAGTGCCGGATCTAGGGAGGGTTGAAATCGGGGTACCCAATTAATGGACGAGTGACGACCTCGGGCCTTGAGCCGGGGGCGGTGGCCCCCTCCGGTTGGGGCCGGGGCCCCCTAAAGCTGAGTGCCCGTGATATTTTGACCGTTGTGACACCCTACTGTTACGCGACTTAAATAAATTAAGGTAACTGATAATTATCAGCACATTGGAGAAGAGGTGATCGGTCCAGATATATGCATACATAGTCTGTTTGATGATGTCTAACTTCTAGAAGTGGCAGCTGTTGCGTCCTTCAGCATAGAAATATTCAACTGCGGAGAATACAGGAGACACAGCTCTCCTTATCTTTGACAGTGCTGGAGTTATCGTAAGTCCACCGTCTAAGTCGCACTGAAAGAGACTGCAGACTCCCACATTTTGAGAGAAGTCCTCCTCCTACATCTACAACCGTTTCCAACGATCTGGTTATGTACAGTAGAACTCCAATTATCCGGACTCCGACTATCCGAATCGCCTTTTTAATTAAAACGGAAAGGGAGGATGACGTGTCACTTGAGGAATTCAGAAACATTCTTTTGAAAATTCCTGGATGTTCACAAGTTAGTGCTGAAGATATAGGAGAGTGGGTGGTATGTGATTCGTGGTATTAAATTCTGAATGATGATGAACTTAGTGAAAGTTTGAGAGAAGAAAGTGTCGAGGAACAAGATAACCTTAATGTCGAAGTTGAAGCAGACACGAGACCATCAGCTAGTCAAGCATTTGCCGGACTTGAAACTGCGTTGCAGTAGTGGATGGAGCGTCAGCCCGAGTGTGACCACATGCAACTTCTCACTGTCAAGCGGATGCGTGACTTGGCAGCCCGAAAACAGATGAATACAGCCAAACAGCTTACTTTGACCGAGATGTTCAGCAAGCAATCATATATATTATTTCTATAAGGTATTTTCTTGTCACAAGCCTGTATCTTCCTTCATACGAAACCGAAATCAATGAATGAGGTGTCATTTTAAAGCTTATGGACTTCACTTTGGTCACATCATATTTTAAGAATTGAAGTTTTCGGAATTCGACCCTTAAAGGGCGAAAATGTTAATATTTCTAAAACGCTGTTTTCTGTGTTACGAGTCATTTATCTCCCTGGATACCTATCTGAAATCGTTTAATGAAGTATCATTTTAAAGATTAAGATCTCCGCTTTAGTGACGTCATATATTAAGACAGAAATATTTCGAATTCGATCCTTAAAGGGCAAAAGTATCAATATTTTTGCAATTCGTTTTTGTGTCACAAGCGATTTATCTCCCTTAATATCTAACCGATATAGATAAATGCTGAATCATATTAAAGACTAAGTTCTCCGCCGTGGTAACATAATATTTTAAGAAAGGAATTTTTCGTAATTCGACCCTTAAAGGGCAAAAACGTTAATTTTTCTAAAATGCGTTTTTTGTGCCTCGAGCCACGAATCTCCCTTGATATCTATCCAAAATTGATAAATCAAGTATGATTATGAAGAATAATGTCTCAGCTTTGGTGAAATCATATTTTAAGAACGACGTTTTTGGAATTCAACGTTTAAAGGGAAAAAGGATAAATGGTTCTACAACGCATTTTTGTGTCACGAGCTATTTTTCTCCCTTGATATCTAACCGATATAGATAAATGAGGTATATTATTAAAGACTGAGGTCTCCGCCGTGGTAACATTATATTTTAAGAAACGAATTTTTCGTAATTCGACCCTTAAAGGGCAAAAATGTCAATATTTCTAAAATACGTTTTTTGAGTTTCGAGTCATTTATCTCATTGGATTTCTAACCAAAATCGATAAATGATGTAGGAGTATGAAGAGTAATGACTAAGCTTTGGTGACATTATATTCAACCTCACTATTCAACGCATTTTATTCGAGAAATTTTCGCACGGGTCGTCTAGTGAACTTTATTTACAATACGGTACGTACATACCATACTAATGTACAGTACTTGTAAGTACACTTAACATCTAAAAATGTTGCCTTTTCATTTAATTAATTAAAAGCTCTTTTGATTTAAAATAGTTTTTTCTCCCATTTTCAACATACAACAAGTAATTAATTAAAATAGACCCTTTTCGGAAAAAATCCAATTATCCGAATGGGATCCGGTTCCAATTGATTCGGAAAACTGGAGTTCTACTGTATTTAGAATATAATTATGTAGGTTCTTAACCTGGAGGTCGGAAGACACCCTAGCTCTACACGGTAGCAAATACTGTCTTCCTTCACCGTCTCTTAGAAATGTAAACCTTTATTCTAATTAATTTTAATTTAATTAATTTAATTGCAATGGAGCACAGGCTTCTAACATCACATACTTGATGAGTTTCCTCCGAGATATCACTGTTAGTACATAATAGTAGGCAAATTTTAATAATAAACTTTTGGTGGGAGAAGGTGGCATTGGGACATTTGTTTCGATAAGAGGAAGAGCGAGGGATTTATATATATATATATATTAGTGGAAGGGCGGCGTAGTAAGAAAAACCTTTGGAACCTCTAGTTTACACTACCGCAATACCTATCTATTTTCGTCAGCAGGGAACTGATTTGACTACCTAACTGTGTAACACTTAGTCACAGTGCTCCGCAGTCTATCTCACAACTTAGAACCGTTTCAATTCTAATTCAAAGATGAAAATTGTGAGTCCTAAAAATTTTGCCAGAAGATAAAACACTAACACGTCTTGCCCTATCTACAACGACATCGGATGACGTCTCAAGCTTTATACAAAATATAGCCATGAAGACTACTCAAAACAGCGCGAAACCGCTTTAAAATTAAATCAATTTTGAAACAAAGAAAGCCGCATTAGTTATTACTATCAGAAAATATAATTTGCTATTGACCTTTTACCATAAAAAAAAATAGTTTCGCGACTTGCACCACTCAAGAGAAAAAAGTCTCTATACTGTTCAAATTTGGCTGAAATGTTTAGGGAGCGTCCATAAACTACGTAGATCAATGGATGGTGGGAGAAGGTTTGGCTGGAAAGCTACGCTGGGCTACGTGGTGGGCCCGGGGGGGGGGGGGGAATTCCGAACCAGGCCACGTAGCTTTCCATTCACATTATTTCGCATAGTTAAATTGAGGCACAGAACACACAACAGGATGTGAATATTTATTTCCGTCATTTCATTATCTCCGTGTGTAGGATAGCCTGACAAGAGAAAACAGTACAAAATGTCTTCTGGAATCAATAGGGAAAAAAGTGCTATGCGCTATGCCGGAGGGAGGGTGTGGGTGAGCGAGGGTAGAGGCAAAAGAAACGTCGGGCTATGTGGGGGGAGAGGGGTTCATAGTAGGCCGAAATGGAGTTGCGTAGTTTATGGACGCTCCCTTAGTTATAATATGAGAAGATTTTAAAGATTTTCTTTCGCTGGTAAGGGTGTCAGGAATTGGAATAAGTTATCGAGAGAAATGATGAATAAATTGCCAAAAACGCTGAAAGAATTTAAAGTAAAAATCTGTAGAGGGCAAAAGTAGGCGGATACAGTAAAGGGGAAGAATGGGTGCATAGGGAAATTGTCATAGGAGCATGTGTTCCATCACAATTAAATTAATTACATTTCCGTTTGTAAGTAGAAGAAAATAAGCAGCGAAACAGAAGCCCCAAAATTCATTGAACTAATTTTTCATAATTACGTATATAATAGGTACAGAAATATACCTAAACTACTAATATATGCAGATTGTTGACTTCTTAGCGGTTATGGTTCGGCTGAAATGCTGCCTGGACCAAAGGAAAATATTACGTTAAAGCTTCATGTTATTTACCTCTGTGCCTTCCATCTTAAACTAACGTTTTCGTGTACCATCAACAAACGGGAAAGGACTGGGGGCAAAAAAACCGGGAGGAATCCGGCGATGGCCTTTTGCAGGAAGCATCCCGTCATTCGCCTGGAAAAACACAAATCTGAATGCCTGGACGAGGAATAGGGACCGTGCACAAACTACATGCCTCGGTCCAGGAGGGGGGGGGGGGGAGAGTGGTTGGCTGGAAGGCTACGTGGGGGGAGGGTGTTCCGAGCCAGGCCACGTAGCTTTCCTTTCATAACATTATTCACAGTTAAAATGAGGAATATAACTCACAACAGCATGTGAATATTTATTTCCCTCAGTTAATTATCTCCTTACGTAATTTACAATAGTCTGACAAGAGAAAACAGTACAAAATGTCTTCTGGAATCAAAAGGGAAAAAAGCTACGTGGGTCGGGGGTAGAGGAAAAAGCTACGTTGGGTTACGTGGGGGGAGGGGGGAGGTTCACAGGAGGCCAAAATGGAGCTACGTGGTTTATGCACGCTCCCTTAGAACCACCGTACTCCTGAATTCGAGGCCAGAGCGGTATTAGGGGACATCCATAAATTACGTGAGGTGAAACACGGGGGGGGGGGGGGGTCCGGTGAAATCTCACCAGATCTCACCAGCGGGGACGGGGGTCTACGGAAATCTCACGTGAGATTTTGCGAAAAATTTGGGGGCAGTAGAGCCAAAAAAAAAGTCTACAATTTGCGCCAAAGTCGATTTTAGGAGGGTATTTCGTCAAAAAAAGTTAGGGTGTGACCTAAAAAAAAAAAGAGGTCTGCAAAAGACCAGGGCGATTTGTAGGGGGGGGGTTCTCACGGATCAGATCTCACCAGAGGGGGGGGGGGGGTCCGACCAGATCTCAGCAAATCTCACCAGGGGGGAGGGGGGTCCAGAAATCCGG
Organism: Vandiemenella viatica; assembly: GCA_031002005.1. Classification (NCBI taxonomy): domain Eukaryota; kingdom Metazoa; phylum Arthropoda; class Insecta; order Orthoptera; family Morabidae; genus Vandiemenella; species Vandiemenella viatica. The sequence goes on along the minus strand of JARYHS010013631.1, from coordinate 160,559,481 downwards.
AAAAACGTAATTTGTGGATGCCCCCTAAACCGCTCACCCACCACGCTCGGTAGCAAATAAATTGAACCTGCTTTCTGTAAAACAGTAATAAATTAGAGGTATTCGGTCAACAAAGCTACACGTTACTTCAACTTCGATCGCGGACGTGACGGAAATGTTAGTTTACTTTCTGAAGCTGCTTATTCGGAACAATTGTCATTGGTGATTGCAGATAAGCGCAGCCATCTTCCAGTTAAGTCTCGTATAGGCTAAAACTGGGTCGTTGCTGTAGAATTGGGACGAATGTTAGCCTCAGGAAGTAGGCCCGACAGCATCCCTGAAGAGTAACAGACAGAACAAAATGTGTGTGGATAAGGTGAGGGAATGCATACCATTACTGGTAAACAAAACCGCTAGTGTGACTGCGCGGATTAATACGCCTCTCCACTGGATCGGGTAGAAACGAAGAAACCAGGTTCGAGTCCTAGAATCCGCGTCCTGTTCGTCCTGACTGCGGTTTTTAGGCGGTTTCCTATGATCGTCTAGGTGAATGCTGGGACGGTCCTCAATCTCAGACCCATAAACTTCACGTTACATAAATAAAAATACACTTATCATTCAGAACTTAAGTTACACGTTTCACGGACAGATGGCGACAATGAGTTTCCTTCCAGTAGAATGGGGCTCGCGGCACAGCCAGAGTATTTAGGCATTAGAAACTTTGCCACTAGGCAAATCCTTGACCGCGAATAGCGTCACTCTATGCCCTACTGAAATGCATGGAAGCCAGCTGAAGGAAAAGAATATCAAACGAAGTATATTCTTTCACCTCACTGTCATTTAGACGATTTCAGAAGAAAATTTGCAATGTGCTATCTGAATCTGTTAGCATTTGAATTTAGTAACTGATTATACAGGATGAATCGAAGAATTATTGCAGCAGCGCCATGTCTCACTAATTTTCAACTCAAATTTCCTGCCAACGTTAAAACTATCCATAGTCAGTCATGTCTCTTACTAAGCCATTCTTGATTGCTGTTGTTTTCCCACGACATTAGGAACAAAAATTCAAATTATTGAGAACTTATCATGGTCCGAACAAAGTGGCTTATTTGGAAAAACTAAATTCATTATGTCATATAAGTGTTCTTTCTGTTCAGTCATTATGACATTTAACAGTCATGCAAGTACTTATCAGTGACCAGGGCCGGCGTTAGGGAGGGGTAAGCGGATCAAAAGTACCCGGGCCCACCGGCTGATGGGGGGCCCCGACTACCGATTGTAGGGGCCCTCAGGCCATGAAGCCAAGAATCCACCCATTGTCGTCCTCCTAGTTTAGTTTGTAGAGCTAAAAAAAAGAAAAAAGGTCGCCCACTTTACCCCGGGCCCGAGATTCCTAGCGCCGGCCCTGTCAGTGACTGCACACATGTCCAATAGAAAATACTTGAACATTTACTTTCATTCTAAACATTCATTTTATGGGGCATTACAGCTCTTTCACCTTGCCTGGGAGAGGATGGTAGGCAAGGAATAGGAATGAATTTAAACATGGCCTTTTGGAATGATTTTGGGAAAACATATAAATCTGAAATCTGGATGGCCAAACAGGGATTTGAACCGGTGTCCTCCAGAATGTCAGCCATGAGGAATTTTACTCACATCTTGTGGCTTTATAACTGTTATTAAGAATCTATGCTGAATAAAACGTCGTATTTTCAGGGATTTTGTACACATTCTCAGTGTTTAGATTTCAATTTCTGCCCATATTGTTTTCAAGTTCCAGAATAGCTTTTGAACAGATTGTTCGACCAAATACAATTAAATTACAAGGTATTAATAAACTTATCTGTACTGCTCTTAGGAAAGCTTATATTAATCATAGTGATAACATGTTGATTCGAGCACTGACTGAAGAAATTATTATTGTACGATTTTTTGCAGCCATATGTTTTATTAAGCAGAATCTCACAGTTTCAAACTATTTTAACACAACATTTATACTCGATGCACCCAAAGGCTTTCAAAAGATTTTTCTTTTAAATACACGTGATTTTTCTAACCTCTAAATGTTTAGTTCCCAAGTTATTTACATTTCTCACAGACCATTGTGCCTGTTCCAAAAATATGAGAAAAGGTTTCACTTGGGCTTTGATCTATTTAAACATAGAGAAGAACTAATGTTTATAATATTACAAAACTAGTTAGGATTGCCAATTACAAATGACTCACAATCAAATTTTACAACAGACAAATGATTCTTACAATTACTGCTTCATTTATTTCAATTTCAGTTGCACTGTCTAGTAAATACTGAACGTCTGGCAAATTCTTAGAAGTGTTTCCTAAACACCTAATACATTCTGACAAGCATTCTGACCATTCCCAAATTAATTATTTCTGTCTTGAAAAAAGTTTTTACAAATAATTTTATAATAGTCTTATTAATGAAGATTGAGAATTAGCTAGTGTCATCTACTTTTGTATTGTACAAATTTTTACTTTGAAATGTTTCATAGTTTAAGGGCAACCTCCTTCAAAAATTTATTCCAGACTCTTACTCCCTTCCCTTATCTACAAATCAAAGTGTTCCTGTTGCACTCAGCCTGAAATCAAAGCTCTAGTTTATGGTCACCATCATCTGCTCCTTTTTCCATACATCTGCTTATTCTTCTCAAGCCAGGTCTCATCAAAAAAAAAAAAAGTATGTATTATGAACAGCACTATCTTAATCCCCCTATTGTCTTCAATCACTTCCAAACCAGATCCTTAATTGTATTAGTTACCAACCAGTTGTATACTACAGAAATTTCTGCATACTAATCTAGTCACCCCATTTTTCAATATTTCCTACTGAAATATTTGATACCAATAATGTGGATCCATACAATCCCACCATACCCAAGCAAGCTGAAAGTTTTGTATTCAAATACTCTCAATTCCATGATACATCCCAACACCACCCTCACCAAATGTAGGCTTCTAAAAAAATAAAAATAAAATCACCTCACTAATGTTTTCTACCCAAATGAGTTAATTATCAAATAATATCGCTAAACTAACACTGGTCATGCAACGTGCACATGAAAATTGTATATCATGTAAACTACAAGTGTTCAAAGAATTAAAAAAATTATGCAAATCAATGTAGATTTTTTTCTCCCCAGTGTTGGAAACAAAGTATAAAAATTTAATACAATGATCTGCACAATATCCAAATTAGAATCATGAGATTATATAGTTATATTAACAGCCTTATCAATGAACAGTGAATTTATATGAGATTCAACACTTTAATTGACAAATTGGAACTTGTTTAACACTATAAAGATGAAAATGTGTGAACAGATTTATTTAACGTCACACAAGTCCAGCTCAGGTTACGAATGTATGAAAAAATATCACTAAAGATTTTGGTAAGATTTCCCCAAATTTCCCCTCAAAGCCAAAAGGTTAATCTCATATTGTTTATGGCACTTAATATGACATTTTTTTGATATACCGGTACATATTTAATAACAGCAGTACATGTTAAAATAGTTTATATACAAAATGTTTTGCATCTGATGAAATGGACAATTCTCGTAGGAATTTCTGAAATGTCAGATATACATTTCATTCTGCTTTGCAGATGACACTGAACTTATATATAGGTGCAAAAATGTTTCTTATAATTTGTGAATAACTTTAAAATATACAGGGGATTTGCAGATATCCTTAAGCAAGTTACACATGGCCATCACAAGGTAACCTGAAAATTATGTTTAAATAATAATGCCTACAGAGAATAACTGGTTAGACTTACTTGTTGGTGGAGCAGTGTTTGATGTTCCATGGGGCAGTAAGGAGAAGGCCGGTGATGTTTCCTGGGTCCGGGTGCTTTGCCCGGCCTTGTTTTGCCTCCGGCGTATACTTCCCTGCCGGCCTTACATGACATGCACGAGCCCATAGGAGAGATGGGCACCAGGGGCTATAGGAGTAATAAAATGTTTTTATGTAATCACTGGACACTTTGGCTATTGAACTGATTAAGAAGTAGATACAATACACACAAGCAGTAGCTCCGGGATTACTGGATATCGCGATTCCACCAGGAGTTGCCATCATAATACTGCAGTGGTCAAACGCAATACTCTACTAGAAATTATTTGGAAGTACATTTAACGGTTTAATGCTGGTCCAGGCTGTATTACAACCTAATGTATGCTTGATAATAATGGTCCAGGCTGTATTATAACCTAATTACTGCTTGAAAATAATACGTCTTGCGACTGATTACAGCAGTATTCACACATTATTACTGAATGTTGTTGTAGCAGAATCGCGATCTCCAGCAGACCCATAGCTCCATCTCCTCCCACCCCCAACCATACATACACACATTTTCCTCATTTGTGGTAGTATAGAGAAAGTACGGTAAATATGCTAAATTTCTATACTGAGACGCAAACTTAAAAAAAAAACTAAAGCTCATTCAAAATAAACAATCTGTACAATACTTTTGTTGCTAATAATTGCCAGTTTAAGAAATAGACATTTTAGTAGAAGCCTACCAACAAATTTCCATCAGCATTAAAAAAAAAAAATCTTTTTGGATTTCAGAACTTGCTGAAAATCAAGTTATTGGAATCAATTTTCACAATTATTTTATCCACCTCAAAAATTAGTGGGATAATACAGAAACTATTCAGTTAAATAAAAAACACTAATTTAAAGATAAATGCAGCTTAATGTACTAACTTTGACCAAATGGGATTAACAACAGCAGAACAATTCCAATTGGAAAGCGTAACTTATAATTTCCATTGAAAAAAATCTGACACTATTGTAATTGTAAGGACCAAATTGTTTAGTATAACCACTTTCAAATTTTGCTTGTCTGTACTAGAGATTGAACATAAATTTATTACCACATCTGAACTTCTGATTTAAGTCAGTACCGTGGCTGGGAAAAATGCAAAGCCAAGAAAATTCCACACTATGTCAGTTTATTTTGCTGTGAAAGTATAAACTGTAAATCAGTTTGAATTAGTCCAATAAACAGACAATGCATCAATTATATGTTAATATCAAAACTTTTCTCTCATATATCAAATACAATCAGCAGTGAGAATAAATTAAAATATAAACAATATGCATAAAAAATGTAAATACCAGACTACTGCATTTAAATGTGGGGCCTGTCATGCAGACAAGTATGTTTAAGTACTGAGAATCATGACTGGTGAATTGAAATCCATAGATGGAACAAAAAGAAATGTTCATAACCACATTTATTCTGATAAAACAAAACCATATTATCATAATAAAAAATACCAATATGACAACTTGAAACAAAATACCAAAGCTGCAAAGCACCCACAAACACAATGTTTAATAGCTGTAATAAACAGTATGACAAGATATCACCACACCACTAGTTATTACTTAACTGTTAAGAAAAGAAGAAATATTATAAAATATAAGATTACAGTGGAAGAATAATACACACCACATCCTGTTTTGATGGTGTAGATAATTGTGACAGCCGTTTAGAATTACTGGAGATCGCAACTCTGCAAGGAATTGACGTCATAATACTGCGATAGTCAATCGTAAGACACCACTAAAAATACTTTCCGAAATACATTTAACAGTGTCAGGCTGGTCCAGAGTGTATTACGACCTAATTTCTGCTTGAAAATTATGGTCCAGGCTGCATTACAATCCAATTACTATTTGAAGATAATATGTCTTTTGACCGACTAAAGCAGTATTATGACATCATTAGTGAATGTTGTTGTAGTGGAATCATGATCGCCAGTAGACCCAGCTGTGCTTTAATATACCTTCAAATCTAAACCAGTCAAATGTGAAAAAAAAGTTCTTTTGAGTTCATGATACCATTGTCTATTTTTTTCCAAATTTAGTCAAAAGATGTTAAATCAGGAAAAGAGCTATACTGTTTTATTAAACAGAGGATAGGTTGATATAATCTGTGGACCAATAATATTAATTAATAATTGATTTGGTTGTTATAATGCCACATTTCTTGTATATTTTCATTTACATGGTTGGCCGTTTTATGGAATTAAATTATCCTCTTTACCAGATATGAGTTATGTAAGAAAGTAATCCTAGTGGTATCACATAAATCAGTATCACCAAAAATAAAATCTGTTTTCAATCAGTGATAGACTAAATGTAATAAAATAGTGCCCTATTGTAAAAACATTACCAAGATTACATTTCAAAATTAAGGTTTCTAAAAGTCTCTGTAAAGCAATTTCCTTAATTTCTCATATAGCAGCACAGGCTACCTATCAGAAATGAAGATACAAAACACATATAATGAAACAATACTTGAAATCTTCAGATCTCCCCATGCTCCTGCACCAGCAATGATACCCACACCATGCAGAATAGCTGTGATGCAGCAGGCTTGCTTGAAAACTGAAATAATACTCACAAACAGGAAATATAATATACTTGATTGGAACTCTTGCAAGACCAGATCCAATGGTATGCTGTGGACAGAAACAATCCGATCCGTAGTATATCAGTATTTACAGAATAATAGAAAATGATTATCAAATCAGACTGAAATAACTGGAACTAAATGAATCCTGAAAAAATGATTTTAAAATGAGGTGTGGATCGTTTGAAAGGTTACTATGTTATTTTCTAGAGGTATTTAATTTTTTTCTACCCAATTACAAATTGTGTAA
>JARYHS010013631.1:160491768-160551798 GCA_031002005.1 Vandiemenella viatica | reverse complement strand
CAAGGGACCGTGCACAAACTACGTGGCTCGGTCCGGGGGGGGGGGTTGCTTCGAAGGCTACGCTGGGCTACGTGGGGGGACGGGGGGGGGGGTTCCGAGCCAGGCCACGTAGCTTTCTTTTCATAAAATGAGGAACAGAACTCACAACAGCATGTGAATATTTATTTCCCTGAATTATCTGCGTATGCAATTTAAAATAGTCTGACAATAGAAACCAATACAAAATGTCTTCTGGAATCAAAAGGATAAAAAGCTACGTGCTACGTGGGAGGGGGGGGGTAAAGGCAAAAGCCACGTAGGGCTACGTGGGGGGGAGGGGGGTACACAGGAGGCCAAAATGGAGCTACGTGGTTTATACACGCTCCCCAAGGTACCGCAACAACCTGAGCCAATGGGGCGAGCACACACACAACAAATTCTAACCGTGACCTATTTTTTCTTATGGCTTTATGCCTGGTCGACAACAAGGTCATTAAATGCGGGTAAGGACTGAGGGAGCAAGGAACAGGAAGGAGTTTGGCCATGGCCTTTTGAAGGAACTATCCTAACATTTGCCTGGAGTGATTTTGGGAAACCATAGAAAACCCAAATCTTGCCGGACGGGGATTTAAACCCACATCCTCTCGAATGCGACGTCCGTAATCTTGTCCGCGTTATAAGGTGTATTGGTAAAGCAGTAAAACTAATTGAAAAATTATAATCTGTTTGTTATTGCTAGGAATTCAAATATATTTAGATTTTATTCAAAAATATATTCCAACATACAATTTTCTTTCAGAAAATTCATGCTGTTCACTTCATTCTTTAGGTTCACTTGTCCTATTTCATTGTACAAATTGTATGTAAATGATGTATAGGACCAAATAAAATGAATGAATTTTTATTTTCCGCACCATTCCCAGGCGATGTGATGCGATTATATGCGGCAATATCGTCAGAGTCTATCTCATCAAAATCCGTAGTTATTAAGTGATGTCAGATAATAGGTAAAGAAGTGAATAGCAAAAGAAGATTATGAATTCGGCGATGTTTCGTGCAGCAACATATTAATTTCATAAGCAACTGTAGCATCGAAGTTTATCTTCTTTCATCCTTCAGGAGATTTTTCACTGCTGGAATTAACTGGTAGAATCTGTCCGGTACTTTTCTACTAGACAATTGTGTCGTAGATTCGTTTGCTGAGCAGTGTTTTCGAATGCAAGCCTCAATGAACCTGCCTACACTGGCAGCTACGTGCAGCAGCATTCCTCACACACTGAAGGACAGCAAGGTTGTTCTATCAAATACCAAGCTCGTTTGCCGGCTTGAACAGCCAGTTTTTTAATAATAAAATCCGAATGCCATTAGCCTGACGTGTTTCACTTGAGTGAATTACTATGGATTAAATGTGAGTCTAGGGAACAGATCAGAAACTTATTGTAAATTTAGTTTCGGTCACCAGCGTTATAACATAGTGGTTTAAAATGCGAAACAGTTGTCGAATTTAAACTGGGCTGTAAAACAACCAACTTTTAACACTAACTCACTACAGGTTGAACCACACAACATAAGCAAGGCGTTATTTCCTCATTCTACACCGTTTAGCACAATTAGAACAGATCCATATGTTAGGGGACGTCCATTAATGACGTGAGTTGTTTTTCCGGAATACCGCCCTCCCCCCTCCCCCTCTGGTGAGACTTCGTGAGATTTGGTCGGACCTCCCACTGTAAAATGACGTGAGATTTTGACGGAGACCCCCATATCAATCGATCTCGCTACTTTTTGGTACCTTTTTTTTTTTAAGCACTCATGCTCCGAAGGGCGGTTATACCTCCCCCCCCCCCCAAGATCAGTTTTCGGACCAAAATACCCTCCTAAAATCGACTAAGGCGTCATTTTTTTTTTTTTTAAAAAAAAAAAAAAAAAAAAAACCTCTACAATTCTACAAGAATTTCAAAACGTCACGTTAAATTTCCGTTGACCCCCTCCCCCTTGGTGAGGTTTCGTGAGATTCCCCCCCCCCCGGACTCACCTAACTCCCCCCTATTTCACCTCACGTCATTAACGCGAAATTGTTTGAAATAAGCCAACATCTGAAATTATTTAGTGTGACATTATTATTAACAGTTTGATTGTTGTGCTTTTACGCAGATGCTGAAAGTACTTTGATGAAGTGAGAATGGAGATACTACACAGAACCTGAAAAAAAGATAACACTCTGTTCAGACTTTGATCAATCAACACCAAAAAGTTTGGAAACGGAGCTGTAATATGCGAATTAGATCAGAATAATTGAATGAACTACGCGGCACCAAATTACAATCACGGCACGAGTAAGCGCGGGATTAATGAATGTTTCCTATAGTCCGTTTAGTTAACATAGGCGGCTCAAGGTCAGTCTGATATATCCCCACTTCGCTGTCAATAGATCTATATGCGAATGGGGAATCTGCCTCTCGCCTACATAGGCCAGCAGTCAGCTCGGAGATATTGGACTAGGAGGGGGTAGTGAGGTGAGGAGAGTGGTCAGAGGAACATGACATTGAGCCGCCAGTTCAGAGTGAACAAGGTATAACATCCATATCTGCCAGTAAAAATTGTTTATATTTATTCGTTTCTATGCAAACAATTACTATGCCATTGTGATTGCATTTGGTTAAAAATGAGGGTAGAGATTGCTTCCCTTAAACGTCCCAAGAAAATGACATTTTTACGCAGCTGGAAGCCCGAGAGCATTTAATTAATATACAACGCCGTGAATGGATTAGATTTCAAAACAGGAAAAATGATACAGTAGTAGTTGTTTCTGAAGGTACCGTGGATCACGAGCCTAAAGGTTGTCGAGCACACTAAGCCAGAATTGTCGGTTTATGGTAACCACCGGACTCCACTGAATTATTGTGGCCACCAGATGTCATTAAACTCGGGGAGGGGAAAGCTAACGACAGAGATTTTCTCTGCCGGATACAGGTGTAAGCAGATATCGCGCATTAGGGAAAGCAACGCGAAGAGGCCAGTATTTGGCAGGCAGTGAGCGGATGTTGCACGCAAGAGGCGCGCCAGCTGTTAGGTGTTGCAGGTGTCCTTGGAGGTGCGCTTACCACATGGAGCTGCTTGCGTGCCAGCACCCAGTCCCACATCACACATTCCAAGGCGGCTACGTGAGGATTGCATCAAAAATTTGACTACTTTTCAAACATATATTCTTTTCTATCCACCTTCAATCCTTGAAAAGATAAATATCAAACACAGTCAGGTTACTGGGCGCACAGAAAATTAAGGGTTTTGCTGCAGGAGGGGCATTTCTTGCTGAAAAGTATTAAAAAAAAAGATAATTAGTTCACCTTTGCAGGACACACTATAGAGGAAGTAAGGAAAGGGTTCCAAGTTTATAAAGAGAGTAAATAATACACTTGGAAAGTAAGCGAACTGGCCTATGAAACCTTCATCTTACACTTTCAGTGTTAGATACTCCAGGACTCAAATCTGCGAATCAAATAGACATTTGACGCGAGTGCAAAGCGAGCCAGCTAAATTCTGGAAATTACATCAGAACATTATCCACAGGAATAGATATGACAAAAGACCTGGGATGGAAGACGGAAAGCGGGTGAAAACAATGGTGTATGTACAGTTTGGTCTAGCAGTACAGTTTCATAGTCAGTTTTGCAAAATTTGGATAAAGTTACTAACAAAACTGGCAAATTAATGCGGATACACGACTCAAATTTAGTCTGTTTTGTCCAATATTTCGATCAGTTGTTCCGAAATCGTTATTGAGGAATAACTGTTAATGAAAAAAATTGCACTCGTCATCTACATCTACATCTACACTCTGCAGTTCACAAAATTGTGGGTGGCAGAGGGTGCTCAGCACCAAAAATAATCTCTTTGCTGTGCATTCCAATTCCTAATGGTAAGAGGGAAAAAAGAATTCATATAAGAATCAGTCCGGCACCTTATTTCTCTAATCTTATCTTTCCTGTCCTTCCGACTCAAATAGGTTGGTGGAAGAAGTATTTCACTACACTCAAAAGTGAAAGTGGGAGTACGCATGTTTTCCAATAAGTTTAAACGAAACGTGCACAAGAGATTTGTACGCTATCTCCTTTGTTTGTTCATTACAATTTTTCAAGATTCGACCTATGAATCGCAGCCTAGAATTTGCTCTACCTATTAACGAATTAATGTGTATGTCCCATTTCATGTTCCTTTGTACTGTTACTCCCAAATATTTCATAGAATCGACCATATCAATAACTGTATTGTTTTACTCGTATTTCTGAACAATTGGATTCTTTTTGTTAGTTATGCTCATTGTCTTGCACTTTTTTACAATTTAGAGTAAGTTGCCACTCAGCGCACCAAGCCAAAATAACATCCAGATCGCGCTGAATTTCTAAGCAATCGGCCAAATTTCTTACTTCCCTATAAATAATCGCATCATCAGCAAACAATCTAAAAAGGCTCCAAGGTAATCCCAAGAGTGTACACAGAAGAGAGACATTCTTCTTCATTTTAATTGTCATAGGCATGAAAAACTTATGTACGAATTTCGAGGAAACGTCGTGACTCCAGTACCGTAGGTCTAATGCCATTTTCGTTTACTAATGCATACACTAAAAATACTATTTTCAACCTCCAAAGACGGCGAGAGCAGGCTAGCGAGGGAAGAGAAAAAGATTGGCCGTCTTACTTTACAAAAATCTCCAGACCATTAGCCTTTTGCGGGTTTGTCAAACATAATTCAGTTCATACAAACTTCCAACTTGCCGTTTTCTTTTACTATGGCTTTACGCCTCGTCAACGGCTAAGGTCATTAGAGGCGGGATGGGACTGGGGACAAGAAACGGGAAGGAATTCGGCCATGGCCTTTTTGAAGGAAGCATCCCGGAATTCGCCTGGAGTGAGGTGGGAAAACCATGGAAAACCCAAATCTGGATGCCCGGACGGGGATTCGAACCAACTTGCCGTCTACAGGCAACGTTTTGTTTGACTAATTTCATATGATCATGCAACACTGACGTATATCTGCCACGAGAATTGGACGAATACTAGGAGAATAATGAGGAGTAGAATATGAATGTTTAAACAAGACAACGAGCGTAAGCCAGAACTACATTACAGGCTTGAGGATGTGACGGTGTTTTTACTTGTAGGTTAGGCAGCCGAGACTGGAACAAGTTTTCGAGGCTGGAGATGAACATAACAAAAACGGTGAAAATATTCACAATAAAAATGAGAGTAAAACCGGAAGTAGATGTATAGGGAAACCGCCAACTGGTCATAAACCGCATCGAAATTGATACAAATAATAATACAACTATTCAAAAGTTAATTAACTTTATTGAGACTAGTGTTGCCCAAATTCGGTCTTGGTCTTGCAGTCTTGGTCTTGGTCTTGCATTTTTGCAAGACCAAGACCAAGACCAGGTGTATTGATGCAAGACCAAGACCAAGACAGGCCAAGTCTCGTCTTGTTCTTGCAGTTGGGCAACACTAATTGAGACAGTGTTTAAGATATTTTAACAGCGACAGTGGTTTGGTTTAAAAACCTGACTGAACTTCCCGTTCAGAAAATTTTGCACCTTTATACAGAGCCTCCTTGTTAGTAAAGTTTTCACGCAAAATCTCATCAAATCATTTGGGTAGGAGCAACAGAATCCGCCACCCTATACTATTGACCTGTTCCTAGAGAAATTCTCGGTAGTACGATGACGAGGAATAGTAAAATGAAATGGTCATAAGATCCACTGGCGCATGTCGCTTATGGAGCGTCCATAAACTACGTAGCTCCACACCTGTGAACCCAGTCAACTAGCCAATTATAGATCTTCCTGTCTCCTTTTATTTGCGTGACGGGAGTTACTTTACTAACAGCTGTGATGTCGCACGCAACACAGTGGCAGATTTTTTTTAATGTTCGCTGTGATCGACGTCGCTAGCGGTTCAGCCATACAAGATTCTGCCTTTAAAGGTGCGGCCTCCGAGTATAATCCCGTTTGCTACGCTGTCGCAATGACGTCAGACCTCCCGCCTCCGGACTGTCACCGAATCTGTCCCTCTGAAAGCTGAACACTAAGAAGCTAAATGGCACTCCCAGTATTGAAATCGATACCTACAGGGCGTTCGCCGGGAAACGCAACCCACTGTTAGCGCTACAAGGAAGAAACTGCTCCCGGCGAGCGAGCGGTCAGCTTCCGGCATTGTTCGACCGTCGGCTGCGGACTATTTCATAATAATTACGCTTCATAAACTTCATAAACTTGTATGTGCTAAGCATTTAAATGTGACGTAATTCATTAGCTTACCTTATAAAAGATGCTGGAAGTGTTGACCCTCTTGTGTAATGCACATTTCACATCTTTTGAACATATTTCGAGACACACGCTGCCCTAACTGACTTAATGATTTTTTGGGTGACTGTTCTAGTCGAAAAGCGATATCGTCAATTTCTCCTCTGTGAGAATACGGTTGACCGACAGTCTTTTTGTTAAAAAACGAACCCGTTTCTCTTACTTTTTTAACCAGACACAGAATTGTTGATTTAGCTGGCAGTAAAGCGCCAGGAAATTCGCAACGAAATTTACTGCGACACTTTTTAAACGACTTCTTCTTCACATATGTATCGTAGAGAAATATTCTTTGTTGCAAACTGTAACGTACCATAATTTTACTCACACTCAAACACGGTACAGATTAGTAAGAGTATGAAGCCCCAAACCAGCCAAACCGCAAAGAAACGTTTATTCACAACACTGATTAATAAGAGACTGAAGTCACAAACTAGCTACAATGCAAAGAAACCGTTCTTAACAATGTAAGGGTCCGATTATAATGCATCACTGCACTGTTGGGGCAGCGGAGGTGTTAAACAGTGCGGTGATTCACGGTGCCGTGTGGCGGGAGCTGCTGGCACCACTGACCGAGCAAGTTGCCGACGGCAACAGACGGGAAGGGTAGCGTTTTCCGGCGAACGCCCTGTATTTCATGGAATAAAGTTCCGCGAAAATTTATTTCTGGCGTATCTTCATTACTATTTATTGCCAATTCAGATCTTTTCTAATTGAAGACCTGTCCTCTATTTGCTTACTTCTAGAGACTAGGCATTCAGAAAGCCACAAGACGGGGCTTTAATGTGGTGGATAACATTCTACGGATCCTTCACAAGAATGTAGTTTATCGATTCCACTTAAAAATAAAGATAAATAATCCATATCTATATTTTTCAATTATCTTTTGACGCCTACTTCTAAATCCAACTATGTCCCAGTTCATTCACACAATTTGCCAGACTAAAACAGTTTGTTTCGGAAATCAGCTCCTGTCTGCGAAGTTGGAAGCTTGGAAACATAATGGACCAACCTAGAAAAATGTGGACAGCAAGTGGAACTTCGAAAAAATTGGTAACATCAATGCTACCATTATGCGGTCACAATTGCAGAACTGTGACCTGAGCTGGTGTGTTGTGGCAGAATGGAACATTTGATTATTATATGATACAGCAAAGTCGTGTAATGTACTTCCCGTTATTTCTTTTTTTTTCTTCAAGGGGACCATGAAGATGATCCAACGATCATTCCATAAAACGGTGACTCCAATTTTTTCCCGCAGAACAAACATTATTCGCTTTCTTCAGTGTAGATTTCCCCCTCGAAACCCATTATTTTGATTCTTCCTTCGTCTCAGACGTAGCAATGAATCCATGATTCGTTCACTGTTACGAACATACACAATATTCTGGATTCCTCTGAAAAAAAGCTTCAAGCTATTCGTTTACACAGTTCATCTAGCGTGACCATACGCGGCAGCTTTATTGCGAATAGTTCTCTCTTCTACAAACTCATAAAAAGTATAATGTAAGTTGTTACCCGAGATCCTAACAGTCTTCAAATTTTAAAGCAGCTTCCTTCATCCGTCCCCACATGATAAACTTTCTCACTAACTCTTGGAGTAGTGATCTGAACCCTGAGTGTCACTTCTACTGACCAGACCAAGTCGGGCAGTTACTATACTCGCCGTAGAGTTCATTGCCAACAATTAAGTAGCAACGAATATTAAGTCCCAATGTAATACGACAAATCAAAAAACTTACCCAACAGTCGGTTGGCTTTTATGACGGAATTACTGTATTTCTTTTATTCATAATAGACGACCCGTGCGAAAATTTCACGAATAAAATGCGATGAATAGTGAGGTTGAATGCTTGTAATATAATGAAAAGTAGAACCGTACTTTTGTAGCAAACATATATATATATTTTTAGGTTAATAGGTTCGCATCAAAATACTCTCAACATATTACGAAACAGTTAGGAAAATTTAAAACCCAGTGTATTTACGACAAAATGTCACTGACCATAACAGAATAAAAACAACCTGAACAAAATGCACACAACATAACATCTCTGAAATATTTTTTGCTGTGCGAATAAAATGTTTACATTGGAATTGTATAGCAAATCGACAGTGTTTCCGTAACATAAAAAAAAATATCCGAAAAGCTACTTATTGAATACAAAAAAGTTTATTGACATCTCTGTGATAACCACTGCGCAATCTAGGGACTTGGCTCTGAACAGTCTCATACGCGCTACCACTTTAAGCACCAAATTCCGAAAAATTCTTTCTTATTTTATGATTTTACCTAACTGGAGACATTAATTTTTAAAACGATATGTCATTTATCGATTTCGGCTAGATATCGAAAAAGATAAATGGCTTGTAATTAAAAAAACACGTTGTATAAATAATATTGATACTTTTGCCCTTTAAGGGTCGAATTCCAAAATTCCTTTTATAAAATATGGTGTGACCAAAGCAGCCCCCTTGGTCTTTAAAATGATATCTGATTGATCGATTTCGGTTAGTTATCAAGCGAGGTAAAAAAAAAAAGTTTTGAGAAATGATGACATTTTTGCCCCTTAAGGGTTGAATTTGGAGAACGTTTTTTTCTTAAAATATGATGTGACCATAGCGGATAATTTAATATTTAAATCGATACCTCATTTATTGATTTCGGTTAGGTATCAAGGAAAATAAATAGCTCCCGATCGAAAAATGCGTTGTAAAAATATTAATACTTTTGCCCTCTAATGTTAGAATTTTTAAAAATTTCTTTCCTAAAATGTGGTAACTGAATCGAAGACATTACGAAGACCTCAATCTTTTAAATGATACCTCGTTTATCAATTTTGTTTAATTGTCAAGGGAGATAAATGAATCGAGACACAAAAAACGCATTTTAGAAATACTGATATTTATGCACTTTAAGAGTTCAACTCATAAAAAATCATTTCTTAAAATGTGATGTAACCACAGCGGAAACCTTAAATTTTAGAATGATACCACATTTATCTATTTCGGTTAGATATTAATGGAGATAAATGGCTCGTGACACAAAAATGCGTTGTAGAACCATTTATACTTTTTCCCATTAAGGGTTAAATTCCAAAAACATTCTGTCTTAATATATGTCAGCAAAGCTGAGTCATTACTCTTCATAATCCTACTTCATTTATCGATTTTGGTTAGAAATCCAGGGAGATAAATGGCTCGAAACACAAAAATGCATTTTAGAAATAGACATTTTTGCCCTTTAAGGATCGAATTACGAAAAATCCTTTCTTAAAATATAATGACACCACGGCGAAGACCATATTATTTAATATGATACCTCATTTATCTATATCGGTTAGATATTAAGGGAGATAAATTGCTCGTGACACAAAATTGCGTTATAGAAAAATTTATACCGTTTCCCTTTAAGGGTTGAATTCTAAAAACATTCTTTCTTAATTCACAAAGCTGAGAGATTACTCCTCATAATCCTACTTCATTTATCGATTTTGGTCAGATATCCAGGGAAATAAATGTTTCTAGATACAAAAAACGTATTTTAGAAAAAATTGACATTTTTGCCCTTTAATGGTCGAATTACGAAAAATTCCTTTCTTGAAATATAATGTTACCACGGCGAAGACCTCAGTCTTTAATATTATACCTCATTTATCTATATCGGTTAGATATTTAGGGAGATAAATCGCTCATGACACAAAAACGCATTGCAAAAATATTGATACTTTTGCCCTTTAAGAGTCTAATTCAGAAAAATTTCTGTGTTAATATATGACGTCACTAAAGCGTAGATCTTAATCTTTTAAAATGATACCTCACTAAACGATTTCAGATAGGTATCCAGGGAGATAAATGACTCATAACACAGAAAACAAAATTTTAAAAAATTGACATTTTTGCCCTTTACGGGTCGAATTCCGAAAACTTCCTGTCTTAAAATATGATGTGACCAAAGTGGAGACCATAAGCTTTAAAATGACACCTCATTCATTGATTTCGGTTTAGTATGAAGGAAGATACAGGCTTGTGACAAAAAAAAAAAACCTTATATAAAGTGGACACTATCGTATTCATCACTATCGTATAGTTGTGGTAGATAGAAACCTTGGGCTAGGGCAGGAGAAACATTGACCTGTACCGGATAATGTTATAATGGGCCAATAATCTGATGTGTTATATGGTTATTAGAAGCAGTAGAAACAAAACAGTCGCTATGTAATTTTCTCACGTGGTACTAGAATAAACTCAGTGAAAACCGAGTACCCAGTCTTTTTGTACTAGTGACTTCTTTCTCACATTAATAAGTCGCATGTAGCATACTGGATGAAATTTAGTTTGCTGAAGATGCGCTAGTTAACGTAAATTAGCTTACAATTGGCGAACGTGATGAGTACATTACAAATGGCTCCAGTAATCAGGACTATGGGAAAATGCCAATTAAATAGCTTATAATTTGTAGCAGCGCAGAGGATGAAATCCTTTTTTTTATTCTGAATTACTATGCTTAGGGGGAATCACTGACTGATTGATGTTGGAATCTGAATGCCTGAAAAGCTGGGAGAATCTAGCCCCGAAGCCATCCAAAATACATCCTGGCAATGAATGGCCTGAAACAAAACCTTTCTACACTGACAAGAGTGACACCCAGCGACAGGCAGGCTATGTTATGTATCCTCGCAGGCTTTGTTCCCTTGGTTCATCTCGTGTAAACAGAGATCCAGCAGCAAACATTGTGCTATCTGCATTAACAGCAGCCCGTAGTATCAGGTTGCTCAGACGAACTTCTTAAAACGCCCCTATACTGAACGCTTCCAGGTTCAATGCATCAGAGTTTGAATCGGTCTCGTTGTAAGATTTAACTTTGACGGTTTACTGTCTTCAAGAATGCAAATTCCGATGATATCCACTCTTTAAAGAAACAGAGTAACGCATAAGATTTTTGCACACATCTTACAAGGCTAACAGACATTGGCAACACTCACTAAACTCCATCAGGTTAATTCGTCCTTAATCACCGCGGTAAGGAAAGCTAGCACGAGCACAAGCTGGAGGTTGGTATTACGCAGGAGATTAAAAACCAACGTTTTAGGACGAAGGTTGAATTAGATATGTTGAGACACAGAGTGCAGAGGACTGTATCATGTCGTCTATAGACTGATCTTCGAAAAGAAGGAAACAAAGAGGTTACAGCAGGGATGGCCAACCCGCGGCCCGCCTTGAATATTTTTTCGGCCCGCCAATTTCATCACACGTTTTTCAAAAAATATTAATTTTATAATGACCGAAGTAGTGAAAGCAAATGTATTAAAAAATAAATTTGTGCATCCATATATTTAAATATTAACTGACGAAATTACGAGAAAAAACTTAACTTTGATTTTAAAATAATATTCTGGCGAATATATGACATATATTGCCTGTTTTATTTATAAGTTTACAATTATGAGTACGCTGCGAACTCGTGATGCGCGAACATCTTCGAACATCTAATCTACCAGGTTCTATGTTTCACTCTTAAGTGACCTCAGTGATCATCCCTAAGTACGAATTTATATTCATATATTTTTTTATATTTCATTTACAATGTTAAATATTTCTTTATAATATGCGTTTAGTATCATTATTATATTATCTATGTTTACATGTAAGAATAACAGTAAACACAATAAAAACTCATTATGTTTAAATTTTTCACTCCAAAAAAATGTTTATAGTGGGTCTAAATCTAAATTGGGGATATATAATTTTATAAGCGGCCCGCGGAGTTATGATGCATTTCCAAAGTGGCCCGCAAGATCATTAGGGTTGGCCACCCCTGGGTTAGAGAATCCGGAAAAAAGTCTTTTATTGTTTCCCATTCCTCTCAAAAATTCTAACTCCGCCAGTAGACCGAGAGAGAATAGTAAAGATACTACATTGTAGCTATGTGTGATTACTGTTTCTCCTGTTAGTTTTTTTGTTACTAGCCGCCTATAAAAGATATTAAAATGGTCAACTGCTAGTCAAGGGTTCCATTCTCAATGACCGTCACAGATTTGCATGTGGCATGTGAGACGGCAATCGCTTGGCGTAAAAAAAATCGAGCTTTGACTGTTTTCAGATTAGCTGCAGACTCCACTCGTCTTCCAACGCCGCACCGCGTTGCCGCTAATATAGTGGTTCAATTCCATTTATATTTATGTACTGTAGAACCAGTCTCATCCATTAGGAGTCAATGCACTATGCCCACGGGGAACACCGCGGATGTAGCGCCAGCCACGAACCAGGCAGAAGACCATTCCAAAACCTGGCCCAATTGCACAAGCCTCTGCTTTTCCTACGCGCAATACCCGGCGCACCAGAACCCCGCAGGGAGGGCGGAAGCCGTAAGGACCGGGCGTCGCGCAGGAATGCCCCTTCCGCATGACCCACCGCGCCAGCCGACCGAACGTATCGTCACTGAGTACGCGGCTTCCCACACTAAGGCGCTTCCCCCGCATCCACCTAACACACGTGTTCAGCGCAAGCATGGGTTCCCACGCACTCGTCCATGCTCCACAGTGCACGGTGCGTCGTAGCGTACGATCCCGCTGCAGAGGCCCGAAGGTCCCCACAGCGCTCACAGGGTGAATGCTGCCCCACCCCGGGTATAACCCACACTTATATAGTGGACCTACTATAGTAGCATTAGAGACGGCTCCCACCAGCAGGGATGCTACCCCTGAGCCCCAAGCGCCAAGCACAGAGCGGCAAGCCACCCCGACGCGGCACCCAGTGCCGTGGTCGTGACCATGGAGGAAGGGAATATATGGAGGAGAAGTGACGTTAAATTGGTGAAGCAGGCTCGCGCATGCGCAGTGGCGGCAGCGGCGATATTGCGCTTCCAAACAATTGCGATGTTTCCAGTATATCCCTAAAACTAAGCAAGATATCGAAAAATTTTATTCTTTATTTTCGATTTGTCTCGTCGTGTTACATAAGAATCGATCATTAAATTTGACTTTTGCGAAATTTTTCTTCTCCATTTCAACTCAAGACACCTCACTTTTGATACAGTATATCTCTAGAACTAGGTGAGATATCTAAAATTTTTATTCTTTATTTTTCATTTGTCTCGTCTTTTTAAATAAGAATCCATCATCAAATTTGACTTTGACCAATTTTTTCTTCTGAATTTCAACCAAAACCATTTCACATTTGGGACAGAATATCTCGAAAACTAAGCAGGATATCAAAAAATGTTATTCTTCATTTTTTATTTGTTATATCGAGTTACATAATAATCCATCACCAGATTGCGGCGTCACCTTTATCCTAGAGTTCCCTTGAGGTTTTTGTACATATTCCCCGTGTCTGTATGGAAGCGGCCATGCCCCCTCCACTCCGGCCATGCCCCCCCCACTCCTCCTCCGCCCTGCTTCACTTCAATGCGTGGTGAAGGTCTCTTGCGTCGTCTCCATATACAGGGCGTTCGCGGGAAACGCAACCCTCTGTTAGCGCTACAAGGAAGAAACTGCTCGCGGCGAGCGAGCGGTCAGCTCCCGGCATTTTTCGACCGTCGGCCGCGGACTATTTCATAATAATTACGCTTCAAAAACTTGTGTGCTAAGCATTTAAATGTGACGTAATTCATTAGCTTACCTTATAAAAGATGCTGGAAGTGTTGACACTCTTGTGTAATGCACATTTCACATCTTCTGAACATATTTCGAGACGCTGCCCTAACTGACTTAATAATTTTTTGGGTGACTGTTCTAGTCGAAAAGCGATATCGTCAATTTTCTCCTCTGTGAGAATACGGTTGACCGACAGTCTCTTTTTGTTAAAAAATGAACCCGTTTCTCTTACTTTTTTAACCAGACGCAGAATTGTTGATTTAGCTGGCAGTAAAGCGCCAGGATATTCGCGACGAAATTTACTGCGACACTTTTTAAACGACTTCTTCTTCACATATGTATCGTAGAGAAATATTCTTTGTTGCAAACTGTAACGTACCATAATTTTACTCACACTCAAACACGGTACAGATTAGTAAGAGTATGAAGCCCCAAACCAGCCAAACCGCAAAGAAACGTTTATTCACAACACTGATTAATAAGAGACTGAAGTCACAAACTATCTACAATGCAAAGAAACCGTTCTTAACAATGTAAGGGTCCCATTATACTGCGTCACTGCACTGTTGGGGCAGCGGAGGTGTTAAACAGTGCGGTGATTCACGGTGCCGCGTGGCGGAAACTGCTGGCCCCGCTGTCCGAGCAAGTTGCCGACGGCAACAGACTGGGAGGGTTGCGTTTTCCGGCGAACGCCCTGTATTTCCTTCCTCCATGGTCGTGACCCCTTCATTCGACTCCGGGGATTATGCTGCGCTGGCAGCAGAGGTGCACTAAGCCTCTGGGGTGCTTGGTCTTCGTTCACCCGGACACCTCCAAACACTGGAGCAGTCAGGGCAAAATTGCTCATCGACTTGAGCTGCGGCCAACACCGTAGTGCCAAGATGCAGCTTGACTACCCAAAACCCTTCCGTCCAGCAGGGTACGCGATGTACACTGAACTCCCAGCCCGCCCGGAGACCGGGCAAGAATCTCGGGGGCGGCAGAGGCGGCAACAGCGCGCCTCCTACAGGGACCCAATTCCGACTCCCAGCGATATCCCCCTCTTGGTACAACAAGCAACAAGTGTAAGACCCATACCAGCAGGTTTCAAAATTGGACAATCGTCACATATCAGAAAGGGCATTCATTATAACAAACACCTCCAGCACAATCAACCTGCCACATTCCTCCAGAGGGAGAAAAATTTCCCCCAACGCCTTAACTTGCATCTATATACGAGGCGCGTCCAGAAAGTAAGTTCCGTTTGGTAATAAAATGAAATTGTACACAGATACAGAAGAAATTTTTATTGCACAAAATTCTGCAACTCTTAAACTACTTTTCCACATAACTGCCGAAATTTTGCAGGCTTTTGTCATAGCGTGGCACCAGGTTTTGTATACCTTCTTCATAGAAATCTGCCGCCTGTGTCTTCAACCAGTTGGAAACAGTTTCTTTCAGCTCGTCGTCATTGGTGAAGTGATGACCGCCAAGGAAAGACTTGAGATGCAAGAACAGATGAAAGTCTTGCCAGTTCTTCTGTAACCAAAGGTGGACGCCCACTTCGTTCTTCATCGTGCACATCACTACGCCCGCCATTGAACTGTCGGACCCATCTTCTCACCATCGAATCACTCATCGCATTTGGTCCGTAAACATCGCAAATTTGCCGATAAATTTCATTTGGTTTCACTTTCCTCGCATTCAGAAACCGAATCACAGACCCGATTTCACAGGCGGCGGGATTTTCAATCAACGCCGACATTTCAAACAAGCACAACAAAGCGTACGTAACTGACAGCGATCTCCAAATGGCGCACGTTCTTCCCCTTGATACACATCGTCTACAGCACATGTGCGGAACTGCAATCGCAGCGCTACAGCGGAGATAAATTGAAACGGAACTTACTTTCTGGAGGCGCCTCGTAGATACAAGAAAAGAGCCGGGGGGGGGGGGGGGGTCAATGTAATTGGTGATTAAGAGATGTCACTTTGAATACCACCCATATAAGAAATTTCGCAGCTTTTTTAATTCCCCAACCATCAGACCGTCTTCGCTTTCCTAATTGAAGTCAGAAGTCCCAGGGTTCGTGTTCCTCATCAAGCTAAAGGTACCGTAGCAGCTTAAAATTCTGGAACATCTTAATTCAGACCACCGAGGAGTATTAACGGTCATTTAACCAACGTTTCAGACTTGTGATAGTATCGTAGCACCGGTAATTAATTTTTCACAAATTTTCTTAATTACTAGCACAATAATTAGGTACTGTGCTCATTACACCTGGATTTGCATTTTTATGGTTGTTTACTCGGTAAAGTTGAGGTACTTTCCTTGTAACTCAGATGCAATGGGGCAGAATATACCAGAAAAATTTATGCCTTGAGAATATCCAGTAAAACCGTTAAGGGTCGTAAGACAAGTACTATTGTTCAACGGCAGCTTACGATAGTTAGTTATATATGCCAACGTTTCTCAAACTTTTTAAACTGAAGGACTAGTAAAATGTCAAAAATAATTATACGGACCACTAACATGCACCGACCTAATTTTTTTATCTACCCTACACATTGTTATCGGCACATACAATGGTTCTTTAAGACCTAAATTTATAATGCGCTCACAGTGGCGTAACTATACCGCCGAGGCCCGAGACAAATTCATAGGACGGGGCTAAGGATTGCAATCCCGCAGCGTTTTCAATCCCGCGGGATCCGCGCTAGATTTGCACCAATCCCGCGGGATCCGTGCGGGATTGGTACAAACAGTTTTTTAACGCATATATTTAAAACAGTTACTTAAAACGTTAATAAATTAAATAATAATTAAATTAATAAATAATTTTTAATGTTAAATGATAAAAATTAACAGTTAACAATATTTTGATTGGCAAAATGACATTAAAACTTTTTAGCATGTCTTAAGTACATTTCGAGGTTTTATATTTTTGGTTTCTAATCTAAACCGATTTTTAAATAAATAATAAAAATGGAAAATATTGAGTCTTAGGTCATATTATGTGCCTTACAATACATCACATAAGTTTAAAAATATGGTTTGCATACTGGTCAAGTTACCATAGTTTTTTTTTTAATTCTAAATAAACGTGACATAACACCGAGAAAAGCATTCCATTTCACAAAGTGAAGTGAATATACTCTGTAAAGTGTACACTTGGCTCAGAACAAGATCTCATAACTTTTTGTCACTGCACAAGCACGAGATTTGGCCTTTTTTGCGTGATTCATTATTATATCTCCTGATTCCTTGATTGATAATACAGTTGATTTAATGTTATGAAAAGAAACTACTCACCTACACGTAAACTCAAGTATTTCAGATTTACTAATGTGGCGTAACGACGTTTTTAGAGTGAAAATTATTATTTTTTAGTAAGAAAGGAGACTTTCTCGGCGAATGATTGCAGTGAAGTCTTCATAGGTTGTATCTCCGGATTTCATTGCAAACACACGAAATTACACACGTGAGGAAGACGGCGGAGGCAGCCGTCGAAGTATGGTGTTTCTACAACACAATTCGTCGATACACCCATGAAAATTTCATTATAACTTTTTTTACCTTTAGTCGAAATAATAACAACAAGGAGAAGAGGGATTAATCGAAAGCCTGAGTGGCACATGTAAGCAGGTGACTTTCGTCAAAGAAACGCATTGAGGCAGCGGCCAAAACAACAATAAGTCAAAGGATATACAATTTCCTTTTGATGGCTGTTAAATAAATAGGTACACGATCGTTAAAATTATGATAACATTAGTTTCATATCAACGAATAATCAAATTTTCAGCCACAAATTAGGAAATTGTCACAATTACTTTACCTTCAAACACAGAAAATGGGAATAATGAAACCGTGAATAAAAAGCTGTAACCGTGTAGTTCAGATAACGTGTGTGACACTTAAAAAATAATTATATAGTTAGAAAATCATACTAAATACGCACCATAACTGAAATTACAGAAATGTGTACTCGAAACAAACCTAAGTTTTGATGAATACATAAAAGTGTATCTATTTACCTACGAATGATGAAGGTTGACAAAAACAAACGCTTGTTCACATGAGTCAAATGCCAACTGGAAGGGTACAGGCAAACAGTGCAAAATATCCGACAGAGACCGAGTGGGGTAGCGAGTCACGCAGACTGACACGCGTTTCCGCCGGATTTTGCGGATTGCGGATCCGCTTAATTTTGTGCGGGATCCGCCAGACTGTCTAATGATGCGGGATCCCGCTTTGCTGGATTGCAATCCCTAGACGGGGCCCTCCTGAGAGCCGCATCGAGAGCCGGCGGTGAGGAGAGGATGGGAGGGCAAACCACGGCATCCAATTTATATTCTAACCTTTTTTTTTAGCTTTGGGAGCGTGCATAAACCACATAGCTCCATTTTGGCCTCCTGTGAACCCCACGTAGCCCTACGTGGCTTTTACTGCGCACTAAAACATATTGAGGAAGAAAGAGATATGATTACGCAGACGTCGAACCTCGACCTGTTTAGGAGTGGAAGGGGGGGGGGGGTATCCTACATGGCATGACAGCACGGCATATCGCGTCTGCAACGGCAACAGATAACAGACCACGTGTACTGTGTCATGGTACTTTCCAACACGCACCACAATAATCAACAGCGAACAATACTGAACCGCTTCGTGAACACTCAGGCTGTGGAGGTAGCTTTTAAATTAATGTTACGTAACAAAGTTTGCAGCAACATATGCCGATATGAAGTAACTACCAGAAGACAAGAAAAATTAACGAAGAGGACTGTACCCAGGAATCAACTGCCACCAGACGTGTAATGAGTAAGGTGGCACACACTGACAATACTTTGGCAGTACTAATACACAACCGTTTCCACATTTATTTTAGCGACAGCAAGTGACACTCTAAGCCTGCACAAAAATAACGTCTAAAGTACAACACAAACCTTAAAGTGTTTACAGTCATAATTTGCAGCAAGGCGTGAAGAGTTGTTCTTTGAGAGGACCCAGCACAGATCCCCGTGGCACAAACACTAACAGCTGGCGCCACTACAGTGTCCGTACGTGAGGAGATTAGATATACAACCAGCACACAAAATGGATACACTGACCGCGCACAGCAGTTCAAGTATCACGCCACCGTACAACACCTCCAGATCAATATACATTTAAAAACACTTTTAGGTCTTGTCGACGATGTAGGATTGTGAGCTACTTGGCCAAGGCATTTTATAAGAAACTGCCCCGGCGTTCGCCTAGACAAGGGTTTCGTAACAATTTTCGTACCTCCTCCCCCCCCTTTCTTCAGAATTTTATCATTAATAAAGTAAATATTTACTTTTCAGTATAACAATGACATCTCAGAGGAACCTCACTAAATATGTCGTAATAAAATAAAGTTTTTCAATTCTCAGAGAACGAGAAACAACACTTTTAGACCCTAATAGTGTAGAGTAGGGTTGTACCGGAAGTTATCTTTTCGGATGCGGATGTGAAATGCTCGACATCCGCGGATGCGAAAGTGGAAAAATAAATTTAATTATTTAGATTTTAACATTTTATCCAAAATAAACTTAAAATCAAAATAAGTAGGTATATTTTTATGCCAAAGTCTAAATTTTTCAGAAGTAATGTCTATTTCCAAATAATACTGCCACATTGATTTACCCGGGACGCACACTGAGCTGCGTGGCGCAGTAGGGGCAACGCAGAGCAGGGCAGGGCAGCACAGACAGGCAGTTACTCGCGCATATTAGAGCGCAGTTTCGTGCGGCAGTTTACAAAGCATTGTGTTGTGCGAAAAACCGACAATAAAGCGTAACCAAAAACATGTCGATGCAAAAACTCGATTTTTGATTTCTGAATCAGATTGGGATGCCGAGCTTGGAAAATTGTTATTACGTTAACAGAAGCTGAGTTAGATAAAACTATGCAAAAGTGAGTATATGAAAAGAAGAAACTCTCATCTGGCTTTTGCAGTGACAAGGAAATTCTCAAAAGATAATTTCCGGATGACTCGAGCGGAGATTCACGGCATAATGTAACCTGTTATTTTCTCGACAAAGCTCAAATATCTATTAGAACTGAAGAAAATCTCGCTGTATTTTCGTGGTTATTTATTTAATTATTTAGCGTTTGACGGTACATGACATTTATAAGAATGTTTCTCTCTTTTATTTCATATTGTATTTTTAAGAAAACTATGTAACAGAACATAAACACTTGAAACTAAAAAAGCAATGTCAACAAATTAAGTGTTTCTCGGTGATACTATTGAATGATGTAGTACAAATAATGTGATAATAGCCTATATATACACCAATCTTTTTCGAAGTTTGATTAAAAATGAATTTAAAAAAAAGTGAAAATTGTAAGTGTACAGTTGTATGATAAATAAATGCTGAATTTACTCGCCACTTGTTGGGCTCATTGTCCAAATCTCTGTTTAAAATTAATTTTTATGTATTTTTTATGACATATTATGAATCGCAGGTTGGTTACGCACTAGATTAATCAATTTTTCTTATTCCATAGTTGAAAATGATTATAAGTAAAGCAAGATTATAAATAACGCAAGAAGTGTTACGGCAAAAACCGGCACGAGTGAGCTGCGTGGCACAGTTTCTGTGTCGCGATCACAACGTGGCGCAGGCCACGTGCGGCGTAGTACTGCGCTGCCCTGCTCTGCGTCTCAATATGCGCTGTTCCGCCCCAAAACATAGACACACAGAAACTGTGCTGCGCTGCGCCGACTGCGCGTCAATGTGCGCCCGGCCTTTAGGTTTTGCCTCATCTTTAAACAACAAAAGCATGGGATTATTTCACGAGTGAATTAAATTATTTACATAACGACGCACGCGTCTAAAATAATCTTTGTTATGTGAACTTTGTGGAGTTCGCGGCTCGACTGATTCAAGCGTCAAGCACAAAGCCACGCCACCACATATCTCGGTGCCCGCCACCTGCCTTTCCACCGCTCTAGTGGCACATTCACAGTACAACTTGCAGGACCTACGTTCATTCGATTTTCGACAAAGAACCTTGATCGATCGTGAAAAGTATCAGAAAACTACATGCAGGATGTATTGGACTCCCAGGAAACCAACAAGGGTCCTTGCTGTCTAACAAGCTATGGATAATGTAGGAAGCTATTGGAGGAAACAACCTACGAGTTTGAAATAAGGACACATGGTATGCGGCGAGAAAGTACGAATGCTTGGAACATTTTGTTGGACCCCTTTTACTAGCGTGAATGGGTGAGCGCATCCTATTGTAGTTCTACACGGATGTCCTGTAAGTTGGACCGTGAAGAAGGCGCTTTACTTTACATGCAAGTACAAGCTTGTAAATTAGTCTCTCAGGTAATAACACAGTTCAGGCATTGTTACTTTTATTGCAGGACCGTAATAAAAAAAAAAACAACCACATGGTTGCTACCTAAAAGATGATGGGCAGAATCTCGTGTAAAGAGAAAAGAATAATATATATTGCAAAGTAAACAAAACATCTGCTATAAATCCGCAATAAATATTGCGGATGTAGGATTTCAGGCGAAAGTTCTACATTTGCGGATGCGGAGATCCGTTACAACCCTAGTGTAGAGCTAGGATATCGTGGGGTAGTGGCGCCCCGCAGTTTAAGAACCTAGATAACCTGGTATTCATGAAACCGAGAAAAATCTTAGTATGGATAGCCGATTCGGGTACAGATTCATGAAGAACCACGCCAGATCAAGTGAAAATTTAGATGTTGCACTAAAAACAGGCGGTACAATAACAGAAAAACACACACAGTTGGAGGCTTTTGTGCCATACACGGTCTCCCAGACATTGCCATTAACAGCAACTTATCTATCCCTCTGGCCAAACAGCGAATGATAATTTCTCTTCACCATGCAGGGATTCGAACCAGCTACCCCATTTCAGCGCTAGAAAATGTAATCTCAGCCAAGTGGCGGGTCGCTGAAACATTGCGAGCTAACTATCGTCACTCAGGATCGATGACCTTAGCCATTAATAACGCCATCAAAAAAAAAAAAAAAAGTGATAGCTCACTAGCGAAACTCGACAGGAGTCGAAATATGTCAAGTTTTACGTCTTACTAGAGAAGCACGGTTCTAAAAGTCTTCAGGATTTTTATTTTTGCTTATGGCTTTACGCCTCATTTAGGTAATTAGAGGCGGAAAACGACGGAGGCAAGGAATGGGAAGGAATTCGGCCATGGTATTTTGAATGAAGCATCCAGGCATTCTCCTGGAGTAATTTGGGCAAAACATGGAAAACGCAAATCTGTACGCCCCGACGGGGGTTCAAACCCGCGTCCTCCCGAATGCGAATTCTTCAGGATATTGCCTTAAAACAACTAAATGAGCTGTAACTGAATATGGTAGTCGGCTATGTTAGAACTTGTTTTGAAAAGATAAGAGCGTACTGTTGGGAGGGACAATTTTGGTTAGCATCGGAAAGATCGCCCACTCTCTCAACCTGGTCTCTAGGGGAATATCCGTACGTTGTAGAAGTCGATCTAAAGCTGTAAGGCCTATAGTCCAGTAACGGGGTCGTAAAAAGGGGGTCTCACAAACATTATCATCACGTAGAAATTTTTTTTCCTTTTGTATATATTGGTGAGAGTATGCAGAAACCAAGTTTTCGTCCTCCAACACTATCGGCACAATTTTCTGTGGCCAAAAAACATCAAAATTTTGGTACATTTTTTTCGTCTGTAACTCCTTCTATTACTATTACTCTGCGATGCACTAAAAGTGTGTGGCAGAGGGTGCATTGCACCTATCCGAAAGGGTAATAATTTGGAAGGGATATGCGGGATATGGTAGGAGGCGCCCTTGGGATATTTTGAGAAATCATCCCAGCATTCGCCTGGAATGATCTGGGAAAACCATGGAAAACCCAGATCAGGATGGCCGGAGAGCTTTATCGAAAGCTACTCCTGTGGGAAATTAAGTTTACTCGCCCGGTAAATCCTTTCTATTCCATTCCCTAATCGCTCGCGGAAAAAATGAATACACAAAAGAATAGGTTCAGGCCCTGATTTCTCTTACCTTATTTTCACGGTCATTCCGAGATACGAATGTTGCTGGTAGCAATATTTCTTTGCTGTCATTCTGAAATATGCGAGTCGTGAATTTTTCAATTAGCTTCCGCCGAGAGCAACGCCTTCGGTGTTCCAGGTCTTCCCAACCTAACTCCTTCAGCATCGTACCTACGCTTTCCCTCCAACTATATATACCTGTCACGAATCGGGCGGCCCTTCTCTGGACCCTCTCTAATGCCTCCATTAACCCTTTTTGATGGGGACCCCATACAGAACAACAATATTCCAAGTGAGGACGCACTAGTGACTTATATGCAATCGATTTAACTTCAGGAGTGCATTGTTTTACGACCTAGAAATCGGAGCATACAATTTGCTTTCCCAATTACATTCTCGATATGTTCATTCCACGACAAATTATTACGAATCCAATTACATTCTCGATATGTTCATTCCACGACAAATTATTACGAATTGTCACCCCTAGGTATTTAGCGGAATCCACAGTTCTAAGGACAGTACCATTAATTATATATTCAGAGCTAAATGGTGTCACATATTTACTTACACGCATGACTTGGCACTTTTTAGCGTTTAACTCCAACTGCCAGTCTTTACACCACGCAATTATTTTCATAATATCGTCTTGTAACAAAGCGCAGTCTTCCTGGGTTTTGATTTCACGATAAATAATAGCATCATCGGCAAATAATCTTTTCTACTTCCGTAGTATAAACCTTTTTCTTAACTCAAAACTAAGCGAGCTACAGTTCTTCGAAAATCAGCCAAATTTCACATTTTTCCTAAAAGTTGGGTTTTTACCCAAGTTGCCGCTCAAAATGACCGGAAACCCGTGTATATATAACTGATATATATGTATTTCTATATGACATAGTATATATATGTACTACACTTTGATTACTGATGGTCAATTCAATAATCTTATAGCATTGTTGGCCGGGAGATACTGAAGGATTGCTCGGCAGCCATGTGACTGTTTTCGATTCGCCGCGCAATGCGCTCCTATGTGGCTAACCTGACCAAGTAATAGTACTGGATGCAAGGAACCTACAGCTTAAGGTGGAATCCAAACCACAGAATCGTTCTGGCTTACTTCATGTTACACAGCAAGCCGTGGCAGAGCTGAAGGTTGGGTCAATGGCCTTTGAAAATCACCCCTGAGACCGGAATTTCGATCTCCAGTCAGATACCTTAACCACTGAGCTACCAGTCCGTTATATTACCTGATGGTATTGGTACCAGTTTGAAAACTGGATTTGCAAAATTGAAAACATATTATGGAACAAAGTTCATTTATGCCGTCAAAATTAAGCCATAATAAGTCAAAAATTAGTCATAAACCCATTTCTTTTCCGTTTCAATGGAATGAAACAATGTTTTCCATTTGAATTTGTTCCGTACTTCAACGAAACGAAATTGTCTCTATATGAAGCATTTAAATCTCTTAAAGATGTAACACCCACATAAAAAGTTTTGTTCTGGACGGATGATGCCTCCTGCATAAGGTTATGTGGAATCGTAGTGAAGACTTTGGCTGCTTCTGTGGAAAATTTGAAGTTTATTTGACAACGAACTATAGATCAAACATCACAGTTATATTTTTCGGATACCGAAGTGATGCTGCGCAGAGAGGAATAAAGTCACCTGAAATGTTTTGTAGATTGAAAACTTGATACTTCAGCAGACATCATTTTCAGTGAGGAAACAAGTTCTGCACTGACGCAGCAAATGAGAGCAGCAAGAATCGTGTTATGTTGATACTAATGCAAAACCTGAAAAATGAGGCCTCCAAGATCAACAGGCAAAACAAGATGCAGCTGGAATGATATCGTTGACGCAGTTATTTCCTAAACAGCAAAATCTGACAGTGTGATAATTCTAAGTGAGTATATTGGCTTTCTCATTTTGCTAATGGGTTTTGGTAACACAAGTTTGAACCCACACATATCATCTTCATCCATGCATTTGCAGCATGTTATACAATATCAGCATATTTCGGCTTTGGGAAAGAAAAATCTGCTGCCTCATTCAATACCAACCATATTTGAAAGTAATATGCATGCTAACGTCTCGGAACTCCTAGTCTCCAGAGACTAGCATTTGGAGAACACGCAGGTGAACTGCTCATCTTGGAACGGTACGGAAAAATTGCTTGTGGAACATTGGAAGGTTCAGATACGAAATCTGTCCAAAAAAATGCATTCAGGCTAGCACGACTGCCACCAAAATCAGATGCGGCAACGTTTCACTCAATACGCACGTACCACCAAGTAAACGAACCATCGCGATGGTTGAGTCGAGAAACGTACCCATTTCCATGGAGATGAAAGAAATGCTCGTCCAGTCTTATTCCAGTTACAATAATAAACGCATTCAGGAGGACGCCGGTTCGAATCCCCCTCCGGGCATCCAGATTTGAGTTCTCCACGGTTTCCCCAAATCACTCCAGGCGAATGCCGGGACGCTTCCTTCAAAAGGCCATAGTCGAAATCCTTCGCGCTCCTTCTCCCCAGTCCCATCGTGCCTCTAATGACCTCGACGTCGACGAGGCATAATGCCATAAGAAAAAATAATGACGCTGCGCCTAAGTTTACTCTGAAAGTTGTATCATATACCTGCAAGATACCTTGTACTCCACCATGAAGCTGTCGCTAATCAAAACTAAACTGTTCACTCGCTTGCAAAAATTGCTTTGGCCTGTCTCGTGAAAACGTTCCTGAAATGAAGAAGAAGGAGAGGAAGAGTTCTTAGACCTTGAGGAAGCTGTTCCTGATGCAATGGATGAAAGAGACACGGAAAAATAAGGCATTGATAAGCCGGGACAATCAAAACGGAAAAAGAAATTGATTTATGACCATTTTTTAACTTATTACGAATTTATTATGACTTAATAACTTTGCGCCGTAACATTATGCATTCATTTTCGCTCAATTATCTTCAGTAATAGAGCGATTTGGTAGCACAATGGTTCAGGCGTCTGACTGGAGATTTAAATCCGGTCTCAGCAGTGATTCTCAAAGGCCATTGACCCGACCTTCAGCTCTGCCACAGCTTGCTGTGTAACATAAGGTAAGCCTGAACGATTCTGTGGTTTGGATTCCACCTTAAACTGCAGGGTCCCTGCATCCAGTACTATTATTACTTGGTCAGGTTAGATAGCCACAAAGAAGTGCATTGCGCGGCGAATCGAAAACACTGTCACCTGGCTGCCGAACAATCCTTCGGTATCTCCCGGCCAACAATGCTATATGATTATTGAATTGACTATCAGTAATCAAAGTGTAGTACATATATATACTATGTCATATAGAAATACATACGTATATATCAGTTATATATACACGAGTTTCCGGTCATTTCGAGCGGCAAATTAGGTAAAAACCCAACTTTTAGGAAAAGTGTGAAATTTGGCTGATTTTCGAAGAACTGTAGCTCGCTTAGTTTTGAGTTTAGAAAAAGGTTTGTACTACGGAAGTTGTAGGAAATTTTGTCCTTTTTCAAATTGGAAATAGTGTTTCTTGATAGGACTCATCAGGAAGGACAGACGAAAATCTGAAAAATGTACCAATTTTTTTTATGTTTTTTGGCCACAAAATTGTGCCGAGGTTGTTGGAGGTCGAAAACTTGGTTTCTGCATACTCTCACCAATATATACAACATAAGAAAAAAAATCTTCTACGTGATATAATGCAAATGAAAACTACCCCTTTACTGGACTACTAACTGATATTTATTTACTGGTTCGATCATTTTCTACAGCACTTACGCTAAGAAAGAGAAGCTAATGGCCAGAACGGTCAGATCCAGTTTAAGTCATGATGTTCGTCAGGGAGGATATTTTCTTAAACGACACTTCATAACTCGTCGAGGGAGAGACTATAACCGGGAAAGAGCTGCAAACACGGAAAAATAAAGGCCCTTGTGAAACAATCGCCATCCTCTCAAATCCGCGTCGACTAATTTCGACACCACCGAAATCTGGATGACCAGTTGTAGAATCCAGCTTCTATCACCAGTCAAGTTTGAACACATTTCTCCCTTGTTAGAAAAGATAGTGAATTTGCGTAATTCCGCTTATTTTAAAATGCAGAGCGCAGCCTATTAGAACCCTGGCAGCAACGTTCCCTTATTCTAGCCATCAACAACTGTCGCGAAATAATGAACAATGCCAAAGCTAAATTCTGATAAAAGAACAACGGGTAAAGAATCTGACACGCTAGTGAGGGCAACAGTTCCAGTATGACTGAATACAGCTTGTTACAGCGCAGAACCACTAGGTGGGTACAACAGCAGTTCAACTCTTTCCAGTTAGATTTAATGGGAAGGAGTCGTTACAACGTGTACAGATTCAATTGCGGTCCCAGAATTCGAGCCATGAATCAAAGTAATCGGCAATCATATTCGTTGATAAACTATAGGGCATTTCACTTGTCAATTCACGAATTTTTTTAAAAACGGAAATGTGAGTGCATGAACCCGTCCTATCGAAATCCTACGGAATCATCACCACGTTGAGTAAGCTTGTTTTCCTCGCGTTCACTATCATTCTTGTGTTATGTTCATGCATTGAGAGGAAGGCACAACTTTTCTTCCTGGCTGACACGCTTGATTCAGCAAATTAAATATGATGTGACCCTAACTTTTATGGCTCCTCTATACAATCGCCCATGATGGGCGACTATAGGTACGCACGATTTTGTAGAGTGGCCACCATCGACTATAATCGTGAGTAATTGTGAGCGATCGGTTAGTTTTCGGTACATCAAAGGAATGTGTGCCGATGATCGTGCGCGTGTCCATACAATCGCCCATCATCCAGTCGCACGCAGAGGTCCAAACTACGACTTTTTTCGCAACCAACGGAGATACTTTTTGCACTAGATATTCAAAGTCGCTTGCTGACATGCGATCGAAGTTATCAAATTCTGATGATGGTTCTGCCATAAGTTCGACTAGTTGTTTATTCACGGTTTGTCTGGGGGGAAAAAACATGTATGTATGGACGGAGAAGTGAAAAGGAAGTCGCAGGCAAAAGCTGCCTAAACCTTGTTCAGTTGCGGTGAATAGTCAACATCCATCATCATCTTTTCCTCTATCTGTTTTACATGACTTTGTTTTTGATGCTCATTACGATAATGATTATGATTATAATTATGTTCTACGCAAATAGATAGCAGTAACCTGTGTTATTTTTCTTTGTGCATCGTTTCTGCCTGGTATTTATTTAATGTTTTCCAGTTATTTCCGGAAGATTATTGTAATCTCTTCTTTAGTGATTCGGTCGCCTTTTCTTATTATTTTAAAATAAATTATTGATATTATCTAATTAATGAAATATTCGTAAGCCTTTCTTTGTACTAATCATAACTTTAATTTAGTAAATTAATTATTTTATAATGCTCCGCTAACACTAGCCGAAACTATACGTAGATAACATTTACATTGGACTTCCTTCTGAGGTTGCACGGTTCGTAAATTGAATTTGCGAAGACTGAGTTCAATATCACGACTCAGTCATCAACCAACACAACAAATAAAAACCCAACTAAAACAAAACCTCAAGGAATCTATAAAATTATGATTGCGTAACACAGAGTAACTTATTAATCCGTAATCACCACAAGTCGCTATCACTTTGACATCCATTTTCAATAGACAACACTCAGTAAATGAAAATTCACAGACAGCAACTCGTGATCGCGACGATGATGGCCACTTTTTTAATCCCCCATCATGGACGATTGTGTAGAGGAGACTACTGCCAAATTTGTTTACATTTAGCATATGTAACACTAAAGAGGCCTGTAAACGATCAAATTCAGTTGGCAAAATGCACAGAACCATATGATTACACACACTAACTTCCTGTGCATGGTCCATAACTTTTGAAGAATTACTACGTCCTCGCATTGAAAAACTGGACACTTTTGTGTAAATCAGTACAAGCTACTCAAAGATTATCAATAACGTTTATCTACCTAGCCAGAGGCGCCGATTTTGAAGATTTAAAATTTAAAGCCTGCCTATCATCTCGTAAAAGCCATATTATCGCTGAAACTTGTGAAGCATTAAATGAAACATGCCGTCAATCAAAATTTCCATGGGAGGGCACTTTCTCCACCTGCCAGAAACTGGTACTTGGATTAACTGTTTTTTTTGTTGTTTTTTTTTACTTATTGCTTTGGGCTTCGTCGACGGCTAAGGTCATTAGAAGCGGCATGGGACTGGGGACAAGGAACGGGAAGCAATTTGGCCATGGCTTTTTTGAAGGAAGCATCCCGGCATTCACCTGGAGTGACTTGGGGAAACCACGGAAAACCCAAATCTGGATGCCCGGACGGGGATTCAAACCCGTGTTCTCCCGAATGCGAGGCCAGAACGTTAATCGTTCACTCACCACGCTCGGTTTGGATTAACTGCTTCGTTATAATATTCTCTTTGCTTTTTGCGCTCTCCTTTTTCGGAAAAGTCGACCCCAAATTAAATTAAAAATGCCGAAATATGAAAGTGACGCGCAGCTATTAGATGCCGCCGGCGCTGCAAAATTAATGAAAATAGCTTGAAATGTTGGTTAAATCCTGTGTTGTACTTTTCTTTGCTGTTTCAGCTTCCCTCCGCTGCGCTGTAAAAAGTTGCACGAAATTAAAAGTTAGAAAACATTTTTCCGAGATGTAGCTATTTTAGAATCGATACAAGCAGTCGGAGACAAGCGATTGCTTCCGTTGTAAACAAATGCGCCCTTTCTGAGATGCATGCAACAGAGCGAATTTCCCGTAAACTTTTTTCTCTTGGTCCAGGCCGAATTTCAACCTAACCACGACCATTATGACAAAACAAATCTGTTTAAGTGGATATGATACCTGTACCGATAATTTGTACTTTTCGCAGTGGTGCTAACATGTCGCGGTTGCGAAGCGTCTCATATTCCGGCATGTTTGATTTAATTTGTGGCGACTTTTCCGAAAGAGAGTGCTAAACGTGAAGAGGACGTCGTCTGGAAGCAGTTAAAACAAATTTCAACAGGTCAGTACCGGTGGTTTAATTCTAGATGGGAATACCGCTATAATCTATTACCGCCTCGCATAGTAAACACACAGATCACGTGGTATATATTCAGTCTGCGCGTACCAACATTTCGAAACCGTACCAGTTTCGGGCAGGTGATTCCGCCAGGAATTGGCGTCATAATTCCGCAGTGGTCAAACGCAAGACATCGCTAGAAACACTTTTCGAAGTACATTTAACGGTTTCTTGCTGGTCCAGGCTGTATTACAACCTAATTTCTGCTTGAAAATAATACGTATTGGGATTGACTACACCAGTATTCTGACGTCATTACTGAATGTTGATGTAGCGTAATAGAGATCTCAAATAGACCAGGAGAAAGTGCTCTCCCACCCAAAATTTCCATCAAACACGTAGATTGTTTGACAAATGCGTCAAACAATGCCGCAGACGATCCAATATATTGACCAACAGGTAAAATTTGACAAACAATTTGACCGTCTACAGGCCCCGTAAGTGAGATATCACGAGGAATGCAGAAGAAATATGGTAATTATAGCATAAATGAACAACACAACGGATTTGAAGAAAACCTCATATCCCAGGAAAAACGGCTAAAAATTATGGTCAAATTGTAAACACCACTCGAGCGAAAAAGAATGTCGAAATATAAGAAGATTAAAATATGATTTTAATAAAAATATCTTCTTCACACTTCCAAAGAAAGCACTAGCCGACAAATGTGAGAATTTTCGCACAATTAGTCTAACATCACATGCTTCAAAATTACTGACCAGAATAATATATAGAAGGATGGAAAGGGTAGTAGAAGAGATAGTAGTTGAAGATCAGTTTGGGTTTAGGAAAAATCGCGGTACAAGGGAAGCAATTCTGTCTTTAAGATTAATACTTGAAGGGCGGATCAAGAAAAACAGATACTTTTATGGCATTTGTTGATTTAGAAAAAGCTTTTGATAATGTTAGGTGGGACAAGATGTTCAAAATTTTAAAGAAGTCAGGTCTAAAGTACCGAGATAGAAGAATACTCTATAAACTTCATAAGAATCAAGTGACTGTAATAAAAGTAGAGAATCACGAGAGACATGCGTCAGTTAAAAAGGGTGTGAGACAAGGTTGTAGTCTATCCCCGTTAATATTCAACTTGTATGTAGAAGAAGCAATGAAGAAAGTCAAAGAAAAATTTCCATTTGGCATAAGTTTTCAGGGAGAAAAAATCAGTATGCTACGATTTGCTGATGACATTGTCTTGTTAGCAGAGAGGGCTGAGGATATTGAGAAGTTATTGAATGGCATGAACAAAATACTGAAGGAAGATTTATTTTGGACTCAATATAAATCAAAGTAAGACAAAAGTGATGAAATGTAGCAGAAATGATACCAATACTAGCAGATTAAATATAAAAATAGGATCGGATGCAATAGGAGAAGTGAGCGAGTTCTGTTACTTGGGAAGCAAGATTACAACCGATGGCCGAAGCAGGAATGATGTTAAAAGCAGAATAGCACTAGCAAAAAGAGCCTTCATGAAAAAGAGAAACCTTTTAGTTTCAAATATTGATCTAGGAATCAGAAATAACTTCTTAAAACTCTATGTGTGGAGCACAGCACTTTACGGCAGCGAAACATGGACTTTAGGAATACCGGAAAGAAAGAAACATTTGAAATGTGGTGCTACAGAAGAATGCTGAAAATTAGGTGGACAGACAAAGAAAGAAATGAACGAGTTTTGGAAATGATGGGTGATAAAAGAAGTTTATGGAAGAAGCTTACAGGAAGAAGAGACAGGCTGGTAGGTCATATTTTGAGACATGCTGGATTGGTTAATTTGTTAGTGGAGGGAACAGTGCAAGGTAAGTACTGTAGAGGAAGACAGAGATTAGAATATATGAAGCAGATAATTGAGGACGTGGGTTGTAAGGAATATGTAGAAATGAAGTGGTTAGCACAGGATAGGAAGGGATGGAGGATTGCATCAAACCAGTCTAAAGACTGACAGCAACAAAACAACACAAAATATGGTCACAAATCCGTTATTTCTGCGCGGTCTAAATTTCATCAGATTCGAATACAAAATGTTTAAGATTGAAACTGCAACCCCAAAGCAATTTCGCACAACTGAAAAAAAAAATTGCTGCTGTTTATCTCCAAATAAAAATATTTCCTACCTCAACTCTTGTTTTCCTTTGCAGTGCTACGAAGATGTCGAACACTTAGTCCAAACGCTCACTGAAGATTATATTTGGGCTACACCCCACGTTTCTATTAAATCAGCCTTGGCACACAGGTCTCTGGGTGACACCATTCGGGGCTACCCTTGCGATTCAAATTACTTACAGCAAGGCAGCCACAAACACATGAGATAACACTGCTCCATTGCGGGTGCCCGCAAGGCTTTATTCCCGGCTTACACTATTCAACTGCAACGAATACTTATTCACACAAGTCACTTGTTCCACCATATACTGAAGGTGGCAGTCCGCATGCACACTATTAGAGACAATAGCTGAGTATATTCTCGCGTCACACTACAGAGAACTGACTAGCCAACTGCCTGCCAGCTCCATTTTACACTGCCGACAATAGAAGCCGCAATACATTGTCAAACGTACCGCCAATACAGTCAAAACATTGCCGTTCAGATCAACGATCATACATAACCTTGAGGCATATCTACCGTGGAGGAAGGAAATATATGGAGGAGAAGTGACGTTAAATTGGTGAAGCAGGCTCGCGCATGCGCAGTGGCGGCAGCGGCAATATTGCGCTTCCAAACAATTGCGATGTTCCCAGTATATCCCGAAAACTAAGCAAGATATCGAAAAAGTTTCGATTTGTCTCGTCGTGTTACATAAGAATCGATCATTAAATTTGACTTTTGCGAAATTTTTCTTCTCCATTTCAAC
Organism: Vandiemenella viatica; assembly: GCA_031002005.1. Classification (NCBI taxonomy): domain Eukaryota; kingdom Metazoa; phylum Arthropoda; class Insecta; order Orthoptera; family Morabidae; genus Vandiemenella; species Vandiemenella viatica. Next base: position 160,518,887 of record JARYHS010013631.1, on the reverse strand, counting down.
TCAAGACACCTCACTTTTGATATAGTATATCTCTAGAACTAGGTGAGATATCGAAAATTTTTATTCTTTATTTTTCATTTGTCTCGTCTTTCTAAATAAGAATCCATCATCAAATTTGACTTTGACCAATTTTTTCTTCTGAATTTCAACCAAAACCATTTCACATTTGGGACAGAATATCTCGAAAACTAAGCAGGATATCAAAAAATTATATTCTTCATTTTTTTATTTGTCATATCGAGTTACATAATAATCCATCACCAGATTGCGGCGTCACCTTTATCCTAGAGTCCCCTAGAGGTTTTTGTACATATTCCCCGTGTCTGTATGGAAGCGGCCATGCCCCCCCCCCCCCACTCCTTCTCCGCCCTGCTTCACTTCAATGCGTGGTGAAGGTCTCTTGCGTCGTCTCCATATATTTCCTTCCTCCATGATATCTACCACACTGATCACTGGAAGTCCTACGCAGCCAAAATCTTGGGCCCTCCTTTCAATAATATTCTAATATGTTCTTTATTTTACCAACGAACGAATTTAATAAACAAATTTCACTACGCATAAAAATCATTGACGGTTATTAATGATATCAAAAATATTAACGCATCACTACATGAAACAAAATTACTAAGCGATATTTCACAATATTATCAAAACAGAAGTGTTGTAAATCAGCTGTATTTTAAATGCAGACAAGCAGAACATCAGACTGGTAAAAAGGGATTTAAATCTCTCGAGTAAATATTTCCGAATAACTCGCCTAACCCTCTCCTCATGGGAGAGATCGATAACCCGAGGCGGCTCCAGATATTAATTTACTGGATTTATTTAATATATATTCATGATACATTTTATTTTGATGTAAAAGTGATGCATGAAAATTTGCCAAATAACTTTTAACGCCGTCGGATTACTGAACTTTAATTTTTTATTAAATTAAAAAAAAAGCAGGATACGAAAATTATACAGCTTTGTAGGTAGATTTTTTTTTAATCTGCTTAACGTCTCTCTAACAGCGAGGTCTTTAGAGACGGGAAAGGATGGTGGCAAGGAATGGGAAGGAATTCGGTCATGGCCTTTTGAAGGAAGCATCCCGGCATTTGCATGGAGTGATTTGGGAAACCATGGAAAACCCAAATCCGAATTCCCGGACGGGGATTCGAACCGCCGTCCTCCCGAATGCGAGGCCAGAACGCTAGCCGTTACACTACCACGCTCTGTTTGTAGGTCGAAACTACAAACAAAATGATTATAAACTATTCAGATCATACAAAATATATGCTCTCTCCGAGCTCTAATCCATTCTCTTCCCAACATATTTGTTTGTCATATTCTAACTTTTCTAACTGAAACGGAAATGAACAAAATTTCAGGAAAACTGATTTAGTGCCGTGAAAATATCGAAAATCATGTATGAGGTTTTAGTTTAAACAGTAGTAGCTGTATATTTAATCTACAGTTCTTTCATCTTACAGAGCTCATGTCGGAGATGAAAACGGTTCGTGGTAATGGTCTCGTAAACCAATCCTGCAAGTCTTCTCGCATGGCACACTTTCGCAAACATACGAAGCAGCAGCTTAGAGCCTGTCACTCCGGCTGCAGCCGCTAATCTTTTTCCGTTATATCGACCGACCGCCGCCCCTGCAGCTTTAATGTCTGCAGTCACTGGCTGTCCTATTAGATTAACTCTCAGAGGTGATAAATGTCAAGGACACGAGGTCGGAACAATATACCTGGCACAAACTGCGGGAAATCTTCTTTTGTAACATTGGGGGCTAATTTAAAGGGGCTATCCATAAATTACGTCACACCTTAATCGGGGGGGGGGGTCAACAAAGTGTGACATCATGTGACAAGGGGAGGGGGGACGTGTCATAAACTTTGTGACATCACATGCATAATTTGTATCACTTTTTGGCTCGTATTATCCCAGTATCGAGTCATACTTATTCAAATGATCATGTGGCACCTGTGGACTATATTTTTCATCATACAAAGCCACTAACCAACATAAGCAATTACATAAGAGGCAACTAGAGGTTTTCCCCATCATGAAGATTCGTCCACAAAGAATTGCCGCTAGACGAAACAGGGAAGTTCTTTGCTTACTAAACGATGACGATGCTTTATGGTTGGATGAAGATGGTGATGACATATCGAATGTTCCAACACTATCGAAATTAAGAATGAAGTAACTATTATGCTAATAATAAACAGTATCAAGGAATGGGTTCAGAATCAATGGACACATGATGACTCAATTTTGTATCATTAATTCGAGTTTGTATGATTTTTTATATTTTCTTAAATGTTTGATTTATTGTTGATATGATTTTTTAACTAGAAATACATAAATCATTTTGGAAGTGCTGTTTTAATTTATAAATTTAAAATTGCAAAATATGTGACATCACACCAGGGAAGGGGTCCCACAAATGTGACAACCTGTGACATGGGGGGAGGGAGGGGTCCAAAAATCATGAAATTCGTGTGACGTAATATGTGGATGGCCCCTAAGGGAAGGATCTAAACCAGGGGTGGCCAACCCGCGGCCCGCCTTGATTATTTTTCCGGCCCGCGAGATTCATCACACATTTACAAAATATATTTTATAATGGCCAAAGTAGTGAAAACCAATGTATTACAAATACATTATTTGTGCATCCTTATTTTTTTTATTTTTATATATATATATGGACGTTCTGGTAGCTCAGTGGCTAAGGCGCTTGCTTTCAAACTTTCGCTGCTCCTTCCCCGGCCACGAATCTCTGCAGGCGCAGGAATTTTGAGAGAGTTGTCTTTAATCATATGAGCTATGCCAGGACGCTCCGTGGTTCGGATTCCACGTTAAACTGTAGGTCCCAGAGGAAAGGAACTGGCCGTCCTACCTCTGACACAATGGCTTAGTATGCCTCCTTCGGGAGGATCCAACCAACCTTCGGGTTGTGGACTAAGTTAAGTTTAAGTTATTTTTTATATATAATTTTTAGTGTTATATATGTCTAAGATGTGCGTTTAGTATTATTATTATTACTATATGATCTATGTTTACATGTAAGAATAATAATAATAACTCATTATGTTTCAATTTTTCATTCTAAAAAAATTGTCTATATTGGGTCTAAATCTAATATGGGGATATATAATTTTATATGCGGCCCGCGGAGTTATGATGCATTTCCAAAGTGACCCACAAGATCATTTGGGTTGGCCACCCCTCATCTAAACACTTATTTTTGTAGATGATGGGGAAAGAGAGAGAAAAACTGGGTTGTTGGAACACTAAGTCCAAAGAGTATATGTTGACTGTAAGTAAGAGTAAGGCAGCGGCTACAAAAAGATCAAGACACATACGAAGTATAGCTTTCCACTTCAAAAATACAGAATTATACACGTGGAAAATGATTTATATTGAAAGTGTTGAGTAAAATCTTCAAAATTATAAGAATAGAATACCGAACTGGAAAGGGGAGAACGTAAGCTGGAAAGGGCAGAACGTAAACTGGGATAAGAGAGTTCCTTAAAAGCTAATGAAGCGAATTGAAAGAGTTCCTTAGAAAGAATATCTGATCCTAAAAATTAAAAAGCACAGCGTGTACTGTAACCGATTGATGAAGTTAATATGGGAGTGTGAATGACTCGGCATAGAAGGTTATCTGAGGCAACTTCTTGGGTATGTAGACATTTTTAATGTAATATGCAGTTTAGAGAACTATGCGGTAAACAACACAGAATCAAATAAAATGCTGCGGAAAGAAGTTTCTGGGATCATGTGTGTGATACGTATGGACAAACTAGGTTAGTTGTGAATATATAGAAAGAGAATTAAAGGTAGAACTAACAGTGGAAATGATTTAGAAATACAAGCTGAAACTAGTGAGACCACGTAATTAGATTGTAGAGTCTCGAATGCCAAGATAGGACGATATGTTCGAACCAGATTAAGAAGGAATTATAGAATGAAATGAAGTGGTTAGCACAGGATAGGAAAGGATGGAGGATTGCATCAAACCAGTCGAAAGACTGACGACAGCAAAAAAAAAAAAAAAAGAATGAAGTAGAGAGACAGTAGGATATAAACAAGAAAATTATCAACCCATTAAAAATGGAAGAGCACCGATCGAAATCATTGTACCATAACAATTATATGTTTACCAAGATCATGATACAGCAATGTGTTATTTAAGCTTTATGAGTTCAAATGAATCTCAGTTAAGTACCGATGAAACGCATTAGAGAATTCAAAGACAGCACATAAGCCGAAAATTATTCTTCCACGAAAATGAGGAATACAGCCTACAAGCCCAAAAGAATTTTACTATGAGATTTACATTTAGTGTTCCGCAAAATTCTCTGATGTAATTAATAGTTGAAATTTGTAAGAGAGGATTAATAACTCCACATTGGAGGTATATGGCAACTTGCTGGTTTTTTACCTATCAGTTTTACAATAATTTTATGATCTTAACTCACGCCATAAGATAAATTAGTGAGGAAACAATAACAAATTAGACGACAAACAATTACAGTGTTAATTGCTACGGTACTACGCCCTGAGCCAGGAATCTTAAGACTCGTGTCAATCTTACTTGGAAACCGTGTTTTAGTTAAGTCACATTTTAGAGAGCAGAGAATAGTGAATAAACGTGAACAGTCTGCTGGTATTTAAAATCAAAAGTGCATACAACTTCATATGGAGGTTGTAACCGAAGTTCACCATTGCTTATTTTACTGAGATGTTTGGTCTGACGTTTGCAAAACTTAATAAGAAAAGTTAAAGTAATGATTGCGAGTGTGGAATTATTTGTCAAGAGAGCCAGAAGGGTAGTTCGGTAACCGGATTGACAGTATTACGATTTGCCACACATACGCTTCTGCCGTAGCTAACCAACCTAACAAATCTTTCCAATCCCCTGTCGTATCCTTATTAATCTAATCCGGTAATCCCACTTGGTAAAGGGGACCTACAGTTTAACATAAAATCCGAACGGGTTTCACGTTATAGAACAGCGGTGAAGGTTGGGTTAAGAGGCATTCAAAACCTCCGCCGAGACAGGGATTCGATCCGTGGATCTTTCGATCTCCAGTCAGACGCTTTACCAGTGTGCCAGAGACCAGAATAATTTAAGCAGTATTACGGGAAAAGTGTTCATTGTAGAAGAACTGTACAAAACTGCATACAAACACTGACGCTGAATTCATTTTGTTTTGACACACCAATGAACAGCAACAATGAGATGTGTGTTGAGCTACTTTATTCAACCAGCTGGAAGGGAAAGCGTGGTAATCAAATTCACGCACCTATAAACCTCTCCCTTTTTTCCATCTTCTCATACAAAACAGAGTGCACTTAAACGACATCACTCATCTCAACATATACAAGAGCAGTTACCCACACAGAGGCAGTTGTCTATATCCAGACCAGAAAAACTCCATTCAAAGTATCAATATTCCGCAAATCTCATGATCAACTTCACTTTTCGTAACGTATGCCATTATTAGGGTTTACTGCTTAGTGACACAGCTGTCCTGCATAATCATCTGCTTCTTCTAGTTGTAACAATAAATTAAACTCGCGTGGTCGTAATGACCTGGTGACTGGGTTTTTATCGGCTGCGCAATCAGCCCCTATCGTAGCCGCTAGCCTAACCCAGTAATATTACAGGGGTTCTACAGTTTAACGTGGATTCCGAAGCACGGTAGCGTTTTGGCGTACGTCACTGGTTGTGCCAGTTGTGAAGGTCGGGTTAAGGGGCTGTGAAAATTCTCGCCGAGACAGGGATTCGAACCGGAAACCTTTCCATCTCCAGACAGACGCCGCCTTAACCACTTAACCAGCAGACAACTCGTTGTAACAATAAAAGGAATACAAGTAATAAATTTCACAGAATATGTTTAATGTCGGTAAGTGTATGTTACAAGACGATGACCCTACAGCTTTTTTGCTGCCAAATTCCTCACGCGCCCAAACCTAGGTCAATTAAAATAAATTACACACATTACGATTTTAAGGCAAGTTTCTCTTTGTGAAAGGATTCAATAAATTTGATGTATTCGGTAAAAATTGAGATTAGCAGTATGTTCACTGGGCTATGATATGAAAACAAATTTCTAACAACAGAAAGTATGTAGCAATATTATATGACAGCTCAGACAGATCAAGATTAATCAGAACAGTATCACATCTGAGAGACGTGACAGTGAAAATAACGAGTAGGGTAATTAGTTTAGGTGTCAATTCTGCAATCAAAGTCCAGTTTCTTGCTGGGAAGAATTTCAGGTTGAAATTTTTGATCAGTTCCTTGAAAACTGTGTTTACTCCTCTTCTTTTGGATATCGAGATTTCAAAAGTCCAACAGCTTATTAAAAAACGAAATATTTTAGATTAAAACATTAGGCCTACCCCAAGACCCAGAACAATTAATCATAGCGCTTTATGGGAATGTTGGACTCTTTGAATGCCAAAATATAGAAGAATTTCAAACGTGATGCTTCAAATGACGTTGAAAATTAACTAGACAGATAAAATGTGAAGAGGATATGATGGGTCAGGAGACAAGTTTGGCATTGGTTAATTGTTTCAGAGGAGATTACGACCGAAGTAACGAACTGTACAGGAAGCTTAAAGCATACGAAGCAGATAACTAAAGATTAGGTTTTAATTTGTATGCTGAGATTAATAAATTAGTTCGGAATATGAAGGGACTGCATCAGAGCGATTGACAGATGGATGACAAAAACAACAAGAAGGATCTCGAGCAGTGGCTATAATGCAGATCAGTCATCTGCTGTCGCTATCAATTTCACTGCAGACATTGTTATCACAGCTATCAAAATCTCTTACCAACTGTCAATCGCGCAGAGGAAATAAAGTACACCAGCTCAGCGTAGGCGAAGCACTCTACAAAAAGCAACTGCGAGATGCAAGAGGCAAGTGTATGAGCCAACGGTCTTCAACACAGATATTCTTGCCCCATTTTCTGTAACAAATGTATCACTGCAGCTTGATGTCATAAAACTGATTTCCGTGTCTGACATTTTACAATGCTCAGATCACCGAAGCAGTTGGACGTCAGCCACCTGCTGGATCGGAGGCCATCTCTCTGTAGATAAGAGACGCAAAGAAGCAAATGCAATAACAACTTGAATGACATTGTTGACAATACGGCTGGTGCAATGACCGGCGAGAAGGTAATACCGTTTGTCATGACAGTAACAGTCTGGCCCGCCCAGGATGGTGACATTACCCCGCCGACCGACTCTTACCATGTTGTCGTAGTCGGTCTGCTGGTTGTTATTGTTGATGGCGTTGACGCAGGCCATAGCGTGGCATTGACTCGCCGCACTGTGCTGGTGAACTCCGCACGAGACAGAAGCGTCTACCAGTTGAGCAGTCAAACTCGCACTGCGCAGCTCGACCGACACACGGCCACCAACACCCAGACGTCGACGCGACCGGTCGATGAGGCTCTCGGGTCCGCACGCCGCCCCTCGGCCACCTCCGCCGCCCCAGATCAATACCGCTGCACCGCCCCTGTCGCGGCCGCTCCGCCGGAACCTCAATGGACAGTCAACCAACGCTATTTCCCTTCTCCCCTCACTCTGGTTTATCTGGGACGGAACTCGGATCGGCCAACCAGGGTGGCGGCGTATTAAATGGAGGTCAGCTTGCCCAGATGGTAGTTTCTTCAATTAAATAAAATTGCAATGGAGCGCATGCTCCGGTGGCAATTTCCCTAAACACCCATCTTCCCCCTTTTTCTGAATCCACCTACATTTACCCTTTACAAATTTTAACTTTAAAATCTTTCAAGGTTTTTGGCAAAGTATTCATCATTTCTCTTGATAACTTATTCCAATCCTTGACACCCTTACCTAAAAAAGAGAATCTTCCTACACCCTTGTGCCTGAAATCGAGTGCCAGCTTGTGGTCATGGTCATCTTTTCCCTTCCATGCATTACTTTCAATTCTTACACGTTACACCAATATCTTTCCATGCCTCATCACCAATATACGCCTTGTACACTCCCATGATCCTCGTCATCCTCCTTCTAACTTCCAATGAGTCCCATTCCAGCTATTTTATCATATCTGTTACTGATTGCGTTCTGCTATAATTTCCAGAAACAAATCTAGCAGCCCTTATTTGCACCTTCTCCAACTCCTGTATTTGATACTCAAAATGAGGGTCCCATACTACACTACCATATTCAAGCAATGGTATGACCAAAGTTTTGTAACCCAATTCCTTTACTTCTCTCTACATCCCCTCATCACCCTCTCCAACAAATGAAGCATTTTGAAACCTTTTCCTACTAGCTGTCCAATGTGATGTGCCCAGTTAAGCTTCTTATCAAATGTAATGCCAAGATATTTCGATTTCAAGTATTCAATAAGCAATTCTTTCCCCGCATTATAATCATAATAAAGCTTTAGTTTTTTATTTGTGTATCTAATTAGCTGGCTGTTCTTTGCATTTATCTTCATCCCATGTTTACCAACCCAACTAGATATCCAGTCCAGATCACCCTGCAACCGTTTACAATCCTCAACCATTTTGATCCTTTTATATAGCATTATGTCATCTGCAAACAATCTAATTTCTGATAGTAAACAATCAACACAATTATTCATTAGAATAATACATACAAATGGTCCCAATACGCTACCCTGTGGCACTTCCATTTTTACTTCCACTTCTTTTGATGCTGCATTTCCTACCCTAACTTTCTGTTTTCTACCTTTCAAAAATTCTTCTATCCAGCAAATCACTTTCTGATCCACTCCAATAGATTTTACCTTATTTACTACTATTTTGTGGCTCACTCTGTCTAAAGCCTTTGAAAGATCTAGTGCTATACTATCAATCTGGCCTCCCTTGTCCATTTCATCCGAAATATCTTGCATATATCCCACCAACTGAGATTCACGTGAATATCCTTGCCATGTTGCCTACTTGAAAACCACTTACGTTCCTCACATATATTTCTGATGTGATTGTATATCAATCTCTTCATAATTTACCTACAGCTGACGTCAAGCTAGTTGGGCTATAATTTTCGACTATTTCTCACCCTCCTTTATGTACCGGCACTACTATCGCACTTTTCCAATCCTCTGGTAAGCAGCAAGTATGAAGACTCAATTTAAATAATATTTCAAGATAAGGTACAATGTCACATCCTGCTATTTTTAAGACATCTGTAGTAATATTATCTACACCAGCCCCTTTATGTTTTTTCAGCTTTCTGAGTTCCTTCATGATATCCTCAGGATGAATTTCAAATTTTATGGTCTGCTCATTTCTAATTGTTTTGTTAAGCTCGTTATTCGATTCAGAACCACCTGTTTCTGAGTCATTGTCCCTAATGCTCTCACAAAACCAGTTACTTAAAATCTCTGCCTTTTTCAAATCCTCCGTAACTCCTTGTCCATCTTTATCTGAATGTGTCTCAACACCCTCCCTTCCTCTCAGTTTTCTAACATAGTTATAGAAATTTCTAGATGAATCAGTCAATGTACTGAGAATACTCTTCATAAATCCATCTTTAGCCAACCTTCTTAGCTATTATTAGGCCCTTGTTTAATTGTTTTTAAATATTCCCGACTATCCTGCTGTCTCGTAACTCTTATGTTCTCTTCTTACCAACCTCTTTAACCGCCTCACCTCCCTTTTCTAGTACACAGGTTCTCTACTTCTTTTTATTTTCTGTTTTGGAATAAACTTTTCTTCCCCATTTCTTATTATCTCCTTGAACTCTTCCCACCTTGACTTTACTGTACTTGTGCCTTCCTTCCATTTGCTGAAACGTTCTCTGAAATATCTTTTCAAATTTGAAATCTGTGTCTTTTTATAATTGTACCTATTTTCCCCTTCAATTTTAGCTGCTGGTTCTTGGACAGTCCTGTAAGTCTACAACCGGATGACAGCCCAACTGCATTCTATTCCACTCAAATTCCTGAACAAAATCACGAGAGGTGGCTCGAAAATGTAGAAGAGGGGCAGGCAGACAAATCTCGAAGTTCAAGGGCTTTGATTGCAGTGATAAGGTTCTACATCTTCATATATACTCTACAATTCACAAATTGTTTGGTGGCAAAGCTTTGTCAACATTATGTGGTGTTTATGTAGATAAACTAATACGCAGCAGGATGAACGTCTTCCTTTCGTGTCCCATTAAATATTCATTTTCTGTTTAAAGTAAAGGTTTAACTACTCAGCTCACCTTCGTAATATCGTAGTAAGAGTAGTGCCACTTTGAAAACTAACATGTCCTACTCAGTAATGAGGATTTTGGTAGTAAAAATTTCGTATATCTCCCAATACAGGGCGCGGTCACCATACCATATAAAAAGTAGCTCAAGACTCCTGAACGTGTGTGGGAAATTATGAAACTCTTGGTAGCGAAATTTCAAGTTTCCAAAAGACACACATGATGAGAGAATATGACCAGGAACTTCCAAAATTCTTCGCTCCGTCCAAAGCAGTTCGGCCCACATCCCAACTAATGCAGGCAAACGATTTGCAAAATAGAACAAGTATTTCCTCAATGAGCCAGTTTTCAACTAGTGGTCCTGTCTGCTTGGAACATATGCCTCTCCAACGTTTCCTGTCTGTCCATCAAGCCTCTTCTGTCACAGTTTACTTTTTTTCTTTTAACACCCTTTAACTTCTTTCAACAATCTCTCTCTTGCTATCTTCTTTACTGTTGACTTCACATTTCCAAATAATTGTAAACTTGTTTCCTCTATCCTGCGCTGTAGGACTCTCATTTGTCACTTTCTTTATTGTTGTTACTTCTGGACCTCAGAAGCTTCTTTCCCACTGGCTGTATATACATTTCCTTGCTATTATTGTTTCTGGCCCCTGTATCAGTAAGAGAGAGAGAGAGAGAGAGAAAGAGAGAGAGAGAAAGTTGTGTATATAGTTTCTTTATATTTCCATGGTACGCTCTTACTCCACTCAGACCTTCGACGTTTTTTGATATCCATCCGTAAACCTCCTCTTCCATTTATTTCCATCGTGTTTCCTTCATTTTCTTCAATCATGCTTATCAAGTGTTTCAGATATTCAACTATCTTCTACTAGTCTCCTGGCTGTGTCAGCCTGCTGTCCGCTTTCTTCTTTACCCATGTTATTTTAAAATTTAAAACTTTTTTAAAAAAAATAATTTTATCGCTTATGGCTTTACGCCTAGTCGACGTAGAGGTCATTAGAGGCGGTAAAGGACTGGGGAAAAGGAACGAGAAGGAATTCAGTCCTGGCCGTTTGAATGAAGCGCCCGGAGTATTTTGGTAAAACCATGGAAAAAAAAACTTCATATCTTATGATGCCACTACCTCTCACAAAACCGCTCCTGTACTTCTTTGTTTAATTCTCTGCGAGTAATAGAAAAATCGGACCAGTACGAATCGATGCTTGACATATTTTCAAGTAGGTACACCGGATTGCTCTACACGACCATCGAACACTACGCCACATTACTGCTTGGACCGCTAGTGAAATCGCTTAGGTACAATCAAATTTATTATACGTGGGACATTCCATCAATTGGAAGCAATGCATTCTAAATTAAGAACATTTTCAGTAGTGTTAATGTATGGCACAGAACCACGAAATATTTTTTACATGTTTCCTTTGCATCTTACAAGCTATAGACGGAAGTATTTGTAGTATTTTGCGTTTTAATACAGGATATGAACGATGCTGGAGCAAATATCAGTTCCATAGAAAATAGCATTTTATAGATAGACCTGCTAATAAAAATTTACTACAGGAAAAAAATTCCGAATTATTTGCTTGATTAGGTCTACACGCGCAACTATGAAGTATGAAATTTAAACTGTTTAGTCTAGACAGTTTAACTGCAGGTGTCATTTTTCTCCGTCCCAAAATAGATCGGGTTTGAGATTTTAAGTTCTCAACTTTTAACATCCCTGCAAGCAACAGCGTCTTCTGCTAATAATGAAGTTAACATTTTAGAATATCTCGGAGGTCATTGATAACTATCAAGAACGGAAATGGTCGTATTGCCATTTCCTTTTAAAGTCTCGACGAAACATCCACATTGCGTGAGCACTATCTAAGACACACTGCAACCGCCCCCTTTAAGCAATTGCACACTTATCTATTGCGAGATTCTGTATGTATGTGCCTTCGTTAAGAGACGGATGTATCTTTTCCCTTATCTATTTGTCTGGCATGAATCCTTCTAAGCCTAGCAGACACAATGTCGATATGTTATACTGTATGAATACGTACGTCTCACTTCTGACACTGGGATGACATGGCGGGATCCACAACTTTCAGGACACGTACAAAGAGATTGGTTGAATCCCGATACTCTTCAAGTTGGTTTGCATAAAATATTGCCTATTTCAACGTTTTTCAATTTATACGTGAAATGCATGATAATGAACATCCTTGATGAAAAAGATGTGATTTCAATTTTAATTTAATTTAATTTAATTGTAATGGAGCACAGGCTCCGGTGGCAATTTCCCTACACACCCATCTTCCCCCTATCCTGCACCTATCTACATTTGCCCTCTACAAATTTTATCTTCAAATTCTTTCAAAGTTTTCGGTAAATTATTCATCATTTCTCTTGGTAACTCATTCCAATCCCTGACACCCTTACCTAAAAAGGAGAATCTTCCTACACCCTTGTGCCTGAAATCGAGTGCCAGCTTGTGGTCATGGTCATCTTTTCCCTTCCATGCACTACTTTTCATACCTATTGCAATATCTTTCCATGCCTCATCGCCAGTATATGCCCTGTACACTCCCATGACCCTCCTCATTCTCCTCCTGTCTTGCAATGAATCCCATTCCAGCTCCTTTATCATATCCGTCACTGATTGCATTCTGCGATAATTTTCAGAAACAAATCTAGCAGCCCTTTTTTGCACCCTCTCCAACTCCTGTATTTGATACGTAAAATGAGGGTCCCATACTACACTACCAAATTCGAGCAATGGTCTGACCAAAGTTTTGTAACCCAATTCCTTGACTTCTCTCGTACATCCCCTCATCACTCTCTCCAACAAGTGCAGAACTTTGAAACCTTTTCCTACCACCTGTCCTATGTGTCCTGCCCAGTTAAGTTTGTTATCAAAAGTAATTCCAAGATATTTATATTTCAAGTCTTCAGCAAGCAATTCTTTCCCCACCTTATATTCATAATTAACCTTTTGTTTTATTGCGAGAAAAATATAAGCAAAGATTCCTAGACGGCACGGTGACATTAACAGATTGAAAGATGGTTCCAAAAATCATAATTTCGAATCGAAGAATATGAGATGGGAATAATCTCACACAAACCCGTAATGGAGAGTCAGTGATGAAAAATTAGTAAAGACGCTGAGAATTGGTCAAGTGACCAAGTGTAACAAGTATGTGTTTAGACGTTAATAACGACAAAATCGATCCATGAACAGAAGGAAAAAGCGTAAACAGGAAGTTGATGTTGTATAGCAAAATGGATTTGTAACTGTATCAGATTATTTTCTCGCTTATTTGCCTCTATTATTATTATTTTTGTGCACGTTAGTTCGTGAGGAATGGTGTGTCCCTTCCTCTTAAGTGCCGATAGAGGAATTTCGGTTGACAATTTTGATCCACTTGTAATTAATATCACTTTGCTCAAGTAAATTGAAAACTGCTCTGAAGGAAGGTCCTTTCAATTCCTGGATGCGATTCAGTAGCTCAGTAGGATCTGTGCGGTTAGTGCACAATATTCCAATCCTAAGGAATCAATCAGAAACATACGTGACGAAAGAGAGGAATTAAAAAACAGCAAATACACAACAAAATGAAGCCCCAGAGAAGTACAATAGGAGTAACAAGAACAGCAGTCCAAAAGAAGCATTCCAGAAACTCTGGATGAGGTGCCGTCTGGATGAGAATTATATCGATCGTATCAGGGGTGACTGGTTTTCTGGAAAGCAAAATAAAGCTTTTTTTTTTTTAAACTCTGACGATTGTTAACAGGCCTAGTACACAAGACGGAAAAGATGAACCACGTACCTGGAGACAGGTTTTCTCCCCTCAAGGGTGCTTCCCTTTCTGTTTCCGTAAGGATTCCTACCGAAACGCAAGACGGGGACGGAATACGATATACAGGGATCGCACGCTTCCACCACGAGGAGGATAGCTACTTGCTCGAGTCCTAATCTCCTCTTCCGGTGTCACAATGCAGCACCGCTGCAGACAAAATTACTGTTCAATAATGGAAGCAGCGACCGGTAACGCCAGACTAAGAAAGTATTGCTTCTCGGTTTTTTTCTCATTTTTTTATTAACTCCATACTTTCTTATAGGATAGAGTATTACAATGTTGTTCAACCAGTGGACCAGTGAACTGTCAAAAATAATTCTATGGACCACAAATTTATGTGGACCTAATTTTTCCTTCTTTGTGCAGGCTATATTAACATTTGTGAGATATTGTATTTTATTATTATAAATCTACATCTACATCTACATATCTACATATATACTCTGCAATTCACAAAATTGTGGGTGGCAGAGGGGGCTCAGCACCAAAGCTAATCTCTTTGCTGTGCATTCCAATCCCTAATGGTACGAGGGAAAAAAGAATTCATATAAGAATCAGTCCGGCACCTTATTTCTCTAATTTTATCTTTCCTGTCCTTCCGACTCAAATAGGTTGGTGGAAGAAGTATTTCACTACACTCATGAGTGAAAGTTGGAGTAAGCATGTTTTCCAATAAGTTTAAACGAAACGTGTGTCGTCTATCTACCAGAGACTCCCAACCTAATCTACTAATCAGTTCTGTGACGCTATCATAAGGACTGTAGCAAGCGGTCACGAATCGAGCGGCTCTTCTCTGTACTTTCTCTATACTTTCGATCAATCCCTTACGAAATGGGTCCCAAATGGCACAACAATAATCCAAATGTGGACGCACTAGAGATTTGTACGCTATCTCCTTTGTTTGTTCATTACAATTTTTCAAGATTCTACCTATGAATCGCAGCCTAGAATTTGCTCTACCTACTAAAGAATTAATGTGTATGTCCCATTTCATGTTCCTTTGTACTGTTACTCCCAAATATTTAATAGAATCGACCATATCAATAACTGTATTGTTTAACTCGTATTTCTGAACAATCGGATTCTTTTTGTTAGTTATGCTCATTGTCTTGCACTTTTTACAGTTTAGAGTAAGTTGCCACTCAGCGCACCAAGCCAAAATGACATCCAGATCGCGCTGAATTTCTAAGCAATCGGCCAAAGTTCTTACTTCCCTATAAATAACCGCATCATCAGCAAACAATCTAAAAAGGCTTTTCACTTTGTCTCCGAGATCGTTTATAAAAATTAAGAAAAGAAGTGGTCCTATTACACTTCCTTGAGGTACACCCGATGTAACATCTAGATTAGAAGAACTTTGTCCTTCAACGACAACATACTGCGACCGACCAGTTAGAAAATCATTTATCCATTCACAAAGCTGATCCGATATAATGAAGTATATTCTGAATTTCTATGGAAACACGATCATGAAATTCGAAGTCAACTATTAAAAGTGAATTATATATTGAACAATTATTAATATTGATAATAAAACTGGATAATAATATCCTCATGACCAGGAAATACCAGATTTTTGCCCAGTAGTTGAAACATTCATGGCTTCTGGCAAGTTTGGCTTACTTGGTTGTAGTTTATACTCGCTTGTTGCCTTATACAGTACTAGCACGGTATCCATTTTTAATGATATCTTTAATTAAATTAGAAATAAATACTCTGACTGCGGAGCACCTGTACCAACTTTGCCGTTGATAGGCTGACAATCGTTGAGCTAGGGAATTTCGACACGAAAACTAAAGACTTGTTACCCAGAGAAAATCTCATGTTTTAAGTATATCTGAATAGCTCACGAATCCTGCCTTCTGTCTATAACATTTTGGAGGACGAACGGATTCGTGAGCCAACTTGACTTCAGATATTCATTGTCAACGACTGAGTAATCTATCTTCTCGAAAGAAGTGCCATTGGATAGTCTACAACAGTGGTTCCCAACGGGGGCGGTGCCACCCAACGGTGACGTTGAAGATATCATAGAGGACGTTTCTGCTCCAAGGCAAATTTAGGGGGCGTTGAAGATCAACTAACGTTCCCTGCTTTCCAGTATTTTATCCCTCATTACGGGCTCCATCAAAGAAGTTTTTGATTACGTTCCTATAATCATATGTAGCAAAAAAGAGGATTTGGCTCAGTCCAATTTATTAACTAAGACAAGAAATAGATTGTCAGTAGTGGAACACAGTGGTTTAAGATTGCTGAAGACAAATATGGCGCCAAATATCGAAAATCTTGTCATTACACTGACCTCAGCGCTCTAAGTAATATTTTTTCATAATATGTATTTTCTTATAATACTGTGAACATTACAAAAATCTTGTCAGTATCTTTTACTCAAGTAATTTTTGACATCTGACCTTGTTTTTCTGTATATTAGATTGTAAACGAAAGAGTGGCAGCATAGAATTACTTTTTTTTAAAAAAATGGTTGCGAACTTCCGACCCAAAACTGTTGGAGCTGTATGGACCAAATTATTTATTACAAGAAGGGGAGTTTTTTTCTGAAAAGGGGGCGGTAACCAGAAAAAGGTTGGGTATAGTTTCAGATCTAGTGGAACAATACACAATTAACATTACTTTGTGGATATTTAGCGGAAATTTTCCTTTGTAGCTTCAGAATGTCGCACTACACGATCACTAGATACACCAACTTATGGCGAATCGAAAAAAACCTTAGTCTGCGGTAGACAGAATTCTTTGTTACATGATATGTCAAAGTGCGGGTGGCGGGACAATCAGCGAAGCACGGAGTCCTGATGCACTCTGGTATCTGGTGCAAGCGTTAATATACTGAATGCTTAAGCAATACTCTAATGGTATACTTGTCAAATATGTGTACTGAGCATGTATCAGCGATCATGTTCTTCGGTGGGCTACACCATGCATAGCTAGATTTATGCCGAACCCTATGTCTCCCTTAATTGCTTGCTTAATATCTTCCCGGAAACAATAAGACGATCTCGAGTGGTTTACAAAAGCGCATTTCTTTAAATGATTTATACTGTGGTCTAAAGGATGATGTATACATTTAACGCAATGCCAACAAACACAGCTCTGCACAGCTATTTCCATTTTTAAAGTTGTTCGCAAACGTAAACATTTTTTCAGGTGTTTTTTTTTTTTTTTTTAAAATAAAGACACGGGTGGCCGTTAAGTTGCGAGTTTTGGACCATTTTTGTTACCAAGGAAACTTGAAATTTATCCCGTTTATCAACTATATCCTACATTAAAACGACAAGTACAACAAATATTTGCATCTGATATACTTGATGAGTTGATAAAAATAAGCTTATATCAGCAACATTACAAATAAGAGAAGGATTTCAAAAATCTGTACAGCCGTAAGAAGGGAAACCAAATGTCACGTTAACAACTTGAACGAATAAATACCGCTCAATAAATTAAAATATAAACATGATCCACTGCCTGGGAACATGACAGTCACCTGTTGAAAATTAATCTGCCGAAGATTTTTGGAATGAGACCGGACATTCGACAGAAACATATAATGTTAACCATTTGAATTCAAGAGAGGAGATGCTAATCAACTAGGCCAAGATGTGCTCTGAATATAGAAAACTAAGTATCTAGTAAGAATGTGTTTTAGAGGCAAAGGAATCTACCATGAATTGACGTCTAACATTAGGCGCGAATCTGTCAGTTTTATGCCCCATTGGAAGGCAAGTGAGAAACTTCAAGATGCTCATCGATTAGAAACAGTTGCACGCAGTACCGGATTTGCCACGTAGAAGGAGTTAGCAAATGCTACGGGCCCCGCGCCTTCCGGGGGGGGGGGCGCCTCCTAGGGGGGGCCTCGCGCCAAGGAGTTTCGACATTTGCTACGGGCCCCCGGCTGTTTTAATCCGGCCCTGGTTGCACGGACGGTCATTGTGTACAATGGCGGATCTAGGGGGAGGGGGGGGGGCTGAAGGACTGAAGCCTCCCCCAAAAGCATCTAGGTCCACCCCTGTCATCGTAATTTTTGAAGACCTTTTTTAGCTCTGTTTTTTTTTAAGGGCGGCAATCTGAAATAAAATGTCGTCGACCTCCTCCCCAACTCACATTATCTGAGAAGACTATAAATGCTACTCTCACCCGAGTCAAGCGCCCCCCCCCCCTTCCTTTTTCAAACCAAAATCCTGAATCCGGCACAGACTGTACATGTATTTAATGCGTAGTTTTTGATCCAGAAATCGCAAACCATATCAACTTTCACCTTGGTATTCACGGTAAATAGAATAAAAACCATAATATATAGTCAACTAAGTCAGCGGTTCCCAATTACCTTTTGGTCACGGAACCCTAACTGATCATACATTTTTTGACGGATCCCCATTTTTATAAGCGTAAGCTGAAAAACCAGTCTCGCATCGGTAAGTCGTCACAAACGCAAGCAGAACCATGATAGCCTTCTCGCGGTGCGGTTATGACTCTTTTCAACCAACATTTTATTTAATTCTCGGACGGAACACGGAGCCCTTGTGACCCTTCAACGGGACCCAGGGTTCCGCGGACCACCATTTGGGAACCACTGAACTAGGTAATAATGTTAAGTCGTCAATCACAGCGTGAATTTAAGTGTAACTTTCGAGTTGAATAACACGTTCAAACTGTGGTTACAGACTATTTATTATTTATTATAATATTGGTAACTGCCCTATGATCGTGAGTTTCAAGAAATTAATGTGCCTGCCGCACAAAACGGAGTTAAGAAGTTTCGATCCCGGTGATCAATAATATTTTCACCGCTCGGAACCTGGTCAGTATTGTGCAATTCCTAAAAACCAGATTCCCGCGTGAAATCCTAAACCTCCGCATAGTACGCGCGGAGTGAGGAAATACCACTTTGTTGTTTGCGTTTTGTACGCTGCACGTCTTTCGCGAAAGTAACCCTGAAAGGGCTAAAGCTACGTTTCACAGTCTCTCTCTCTCTCCATTCATTCATCTATCAACACACTACACTTAATATACATATTACCGCAGACATCCACACACCATAAGACAATTCACATTAAGGAATACAATAGGAAACCACACTAGATAATTTGCCCGGAAAGCTATCGTGGAATTGTAACCAAGTATGCCTCTTCATAAACTATGGCACACAATTATTTACGTTTGTAGAGTGGTCTGGTGGTTCAGTCATTAAGGCGTCTAACTGGACATCGAAAGGTCCCCGGTTCGAGTTCCTGTCACCGTGGGGATCTTCATAGGCCAACACTACCTCCACCTCTGGCACAACTTGTTGTGTAATGTGAAGTACGCCAGAACGCTTCCGTGGTGCGAATTCCTCGTTAAATTGTAGGTCCTCTATAGCAGCGGTTCCCAACCTTTATTGCTACACGACCCACTTTTAAGTAAAAAAAAAAAAATTCCCGACCCACCTAATATGAGAGTCTATCTAATATCAGAATGGAAAATGTTGTATGACCTCGATACGCTATCGACTAACCTATCCAACTAAAAGGCAAATTTTAGCACAAATGAAATACTATCAACAAAAACAAGGATTGATAATACATAAAACATATTATAGACCGGGAGGCGGCTGCACAGACCATCACCTCATCAAGTTTACTGCTGAAATTCCACGATTAGAAGTAAAGCGATCAGCATATTAAAATGAAACTGGTTTGCCAAGTCACTTTTTGGTGGAAACTAGCTGCAGACCTGATTTTAGTTGTTGATAGGTAGCTTAATCATTGTGTTTTACTGCACCCAAATGTATGAAAATATGGAAGACTGGGAGTAGGAAAACAGAATTGTAAACTTACCAGTTAACCACTAAAATGGGTTTGGTAGGTGTTTCCCACCAAGATATGACTTGGCACATCCGTGTCATTTTAATTTGCAAATCGAGTTTTAACTAATCCTGGAATTTCAGCCGTCAACTCGATGAGGCAATGCTTTGTGCAGACGCCTCCCGCTTTTTTACAAAGATAATGAAAAATACGTTTAATTATTGTAAAAAAACAACTTTACAATCGATGAGATTTCTCGCACTGGTGTTTGCTGATGAGGGCATCGATATCAGGGTTAACACTGATTAATTTTAACCTTAAGTCACTTTTTGCGCATAGTTTAATTCTGTATTCGTTTTTCAAAACCAATAATATATATTTTTGTGGTAAAAACCTAAATTTTTCCGCGACCCACCGAAACAGACGCCGCGACCCACCAGTGGGTCGCGACCCATAGGTTGGGAAACGCTGCTCTATAGGATTACCGGCGAATACGACAAGGACTGATTAATAAGAAACTCTGTAACCAGGTCATTACGACCACAAGAGTTTACTTGTGTATTTAATTTTATGTCGTGTTCAATAATACTTATAATCACTCGATTGTTTTTACGCCTTCCGTAAACCTAGGGACTGTCTGTGAGGTAGGTACTTGATGATCATAAAACATTACGAAACATGGTTGGCTGAAGTAACCACGTTCCTTCGAGTGTTCCACCCCGAAACATTTCTCGCGTGCCTTGGCAAACGAGTTGTCTTCCAGGCCAATTAGCAAAGTTCACGCTCTGTTAGCAGCATAACATGACACGCTTCGTACTCAGTTTAGTACAATTTTGCTGTGCTGCCTGGGCAATATTTTTCCGTGTAGGTTATCCATAGTAGAAGTTTCAGGCAAAGCAGATTTCAGATACGACGTCGATTTTAAGTTGTGACAACTAACGCCATGTTTTCAGCAAGCAGTCATTTTATTAGAAAGATTGCGAACACTCTTAATTATCCACAGTAACATTATTTACCAAGCTAAAGCGACACAATCTTTTCATATGTATATATAGTGCATTTGTTCGTATTCGTCGCTATCAGTTTTGTACAAATTTAACCCAATAAAATCTCGTATTCACGACACAAACCATGTTCAAATTCGTTACGAATGCAGTAAGGTACTGACATGGTAGATGTTTCTACTCGCCGTCGCAAGCTGAAAAGTCTCTAGGGCTGATGCAATAAATCGACCAGTTCTTTGCAGAGACGCGCTCCCTTTAACCTTTAAGCAACGATTTTAAAAGTTACAATTCTTACGTCAGCCGGGCATTGTTCGAGTGGATACATTTAAAGGTGTGAAAATTTTTAGTCTGGCATACGACAACAGAACTGCACAATTCATTTCCGACCGATGATTTTTCCATGAAAGAAAATGTTCAGGAGATTAACTCTAAATGAAAATCTGTAGTATCTACCGTAGAGTAATTGTAACAGTGAAATATACCGAAAATCATGTTTCAACACAAAGTTTTAAGGTAACCTAAACCCTCATCGACGTTCACATGGTTACTGCCCGTGTAAGACGGAATATTTTGATATATCACAGTACTTAACAGGTATAGACAAAATATGACATTTCACTGTACAACCGTAGACCATCTAATTATATATTGGTTATGTCGTCATATTTTGGCACATTCAATCTGGCTTTAATATTACATTTCTCTAACAATGAGACCAATTTACACGAATTCAAAGTTTAATACACTGACTCACACACACGATCAAAGTGAGTAAATTTCGTCGCAACTGGAAAAATCGAAAGTATATATATCCATTTTGCCAATCTTTCTTTAAAAAGTTAACTTGAATAATCATTCTATTTCTTTAAAACGTATTTTTTACTAATTTTAAGGGAATGGAATTAATTAATGTTTTGATTTATAAGTTATTATTTTCCAGTACAATTTTGATTGTAATGAAGAAATTTGTCCCTATTCCCCACCACGTCATGCTGCAATCGCCACCGTAAAGCGTGTTAACAGTTTTAGTTTAAGAATCCTATTAAAAACGTAGCCCTGTTGTTACGTATGTTAATTCCCATAACTTTGCGCACTAACGTTGAATATATATCTGCATTAGGCCTGCCTACACAGTTATTGCTATCACTGAACTTACACAACTCGGATGGTTATTAAAATAAACTTCGAATCTTTCATTGTTCCATAGATGAATAAAATGGCATGAAGTCGATCAGTTAAATAGGACACGAGGTACTGCTAAATGGAGTCATTGAAGGCCTGGATAGAGAGGTATGGTTATCAGTTCCCTTCATCCATGCATCTAAACGCTCCTCAACCGTGTTGGCTGTTGCTGAATGTATTTGTTTTACGTTGATTAGGAGGAAAGAATGAAGGGTGGAAAAGCGCGTTCTAACCACAAAGGACAACACATTTTATGTCCCCATTTGACGGACCAATCGACAAATAGGCCTTTTCCCCAAAAACATTGAGGAGAGATTTCGCTTATAACCCAGGCTTTCAGCACACGGTCTGTGGTCCTAAAGAGCAAGTTACGGATGAAGAACTTTTCTTAGAACCAGCTAATACCATATGTTCCTCTGTACCCCTATAATTTCTGAAGCGCAAAATGGGTACCATCCAAGAATTTCCCGAGCGCAAAAGACTTAAAACCTTAATCAGGATGCCCGGTTCGCCAGGACAAGATTCGAACCCTGCTATGTCGTCTCGCGTCTGGTCAAATGTCCATACTAAACCTTAACGTTAACAGTAATGGCATCAAATCAATGGTATCTGACAACAGAAAAAATTACGATGCTTTTAGCCTTTCTGTTATTGATGAGGATTTAACTTAAAGCAATTTGATTTCATCTCCCTCCCTTTTTATATTTTAGCTCATAAGCTTCAAGTTCATTGCAGCCGGCAGCAGATGAAGGACCACAAACAGGAAGGAAATTGGTCATGGTCGTTTGACGGAACCAACCCGGCAGTCATCGGGAACAATTTCGAAAAACCGTGGAAAACTAAAAGTTGGATGGCTGAACCGAAAATCTAAACCACGTCCTTCTGAATGCGAGGTCACAATATTTATTGCTCAGCCATCAGGTTTGGTGATTTCACTTCCAATATTAATATGGTAATAGGCCATCTTCCCGCAGTTGCTGAACAATAATTTTGTAAATAAATCCGTCGAAAACAACTGGTTTGGTGAATTTTGTTTTTATTTAATTCCCCAGACGCGTTTCGCCCTTGTGGTGTAGGGCATCTTCAGTGGCTGTAAAGTGTTATTACATGTGTTGTTACAATAATTACATACAATATAACTCTTAATAAATATGTATATACATATGTACACACTGTACTCACAGATATAGTGGTATTCCTTTACATGTTGGTCCGGAACAGCACTTCACACGCTTTCACATAACTGTTCATTACAGTTTTCTTTAAAACTATTGTTACACTAGTTGTTTTTTCTGTTGCACTTGTTCTTATGTTAATCTTTTCTTTTTATTTACACATGTGTGTTACACACGACTGGTAGAATCTGGTAGAATCGTGTGTAACACACATGTGTAAATAAACAGAAAAAGATTAACATAAGAACAAGTGCAACAGAAAAAACAACTAGTGTAACAATAGTTTTAAAGAAAACTGTAATGAACAGTTATGTGAAAGCGTGTGAAGTGCTGTTCCGGACCAACATGTAAAGGAATACCACTATATCTGTGAGTACAGTGTGTAAATATGTATATACATATTTATTAAGAGTTATATTGTATGTAATTATTGTAACAACACATGTAATAACACTTTACAGCCACTGAAGATGCCCTACACCACAAGGGCGAAACGCGTCTGGGGAATTAAATAAAAACAAAATTCACCAAACCAGTTGTTTTCGACGGATTTATTTACAAACTTATTCACTTCCAATAGCTGTGAAGAGTGCAGAATTTCAAGAGACGTGTCGGCTCTAACATGGAAAAGTGCAGTGCACCGGGGCCCCTACGCTCAGGGGGCCCCCAAGCATACCTCTGGGGGCTCCAAAGCGCACCTTTGGGGTCCCCAAGCGGGTTGAGAGGGCCCACGAGCCTTCATGGCAAACTGGCGACACCTTTTTTTTTTAGCTCTACAGTCGTCTAAGGGGGCCCCTGAGACACAGGGAGCCCCTCACTAAGGGCCCTCACTGCTCAGGGGCCCCCCAACCACTGCTCAGGAGCCCCTAAGCACAACTCAAGGGCCCCCATCCCCTACCAGCAACACAAAGCAAAAAAAAAAAAAAATAAAGGTCGCCCATCTGGCCTGAGGGCCCAAAATAAATTTTTTGCACCGGTCCCCTTGTTGACCTAGCTACGCCACTGTGGACAACTTATTGTAATTGTTAAAATATTCTCGTGTCTCAGAGCTACTAGATCTTCCGGCGAAGATTATTTGTTCGTTAAAATATATTATTTTTCCATCACATTCTACAAGCAAAAAATGCGAGCTAATACAACGCAAATAATGTTCCAATAGTTTTCATCAATTTTTTCCAATGCGGTAACACTCTTACTGATTCTAGATTACTCTGCGAGATGCTATTTATGGAAGGTACTGCTTTAAAAATCCATCTTTTCTGTTGACTAATTGACCTAAGTAATCACAGCATTGCGCTGCTTAGAGTGCCTTCAAATTGCAACAGTAAACTAATATCACGGTTCACCGAGGCGATTGCACCACCCAGATTACTTCATCACCGTCCTTAACGACCAGAACCTCCACCCTCTTCCTTCCCTGGAACTTGCGGTTTAATTAAACGGCGGGACACGACTGTTAGGTTAGGTGTCGGAGGGCAGGTGAAGGAAATTTCCACGCGTCAGTGGCTCAATACGACTTAATCTCATATTTCTAACTTGATAAGTTTCATTAACGTCAGTTTATGGCATCATTTCCCCCGTCACTTTAAACACTACACGCAGATTCTTCTCTTTGCAGAGGCCCGTAAGGTTACGCGAAATTGCTTTCCAGTATAACTGTACAATATGTGTTCCAGTGAGAAGTTCGTGAAGTTATTTCATCTGGTGAAAGTGTTTCAGGTTGTCATCTATCCAGCATTGTCACTTAGTATTGTTACTTAGTATCTTGCTAATCTTAGAAGAAAAAGTGATAAATTATTTAATTTCGAACCTCGGATGGACTTTTTATGTAATAGCAACAGCTGCTATTGCATAAAAAGTCCATCCTAGGGAACGAGCTAAAGAATACGGCATAGTCCTTTGAAAACTGTCACTGCCAGGATTCTAACCGTGAACCTCGAGCATCTATAGTCTAAACCTCATCACTGGTCCATCTATGACGTCACTACATAAGCTGTTCTTTATAACAGTTTCCATGTTGAAGAGACCGCTAGAAACTACTATACAGCTATCTCAAGCAGTTGCTGATAGTTTTATCGGGAACGTACTCCAGAAAATCTTCTTTAGTCTTTTTAATATACTGAATCAAAACACAATGTACTCATCCTGTGGCCAATCTCGGAAATGGGCCAATGGTTGCACCATCTGGACAATACGACTGAAATTCAGGAGAACGCTAGTTCGATCCCTGAATCGGCCATCCAGATTTAATTTACTACGGTTTCAGAAAATCACTCCTGGGGATTGCCTGTAAGATTATTTCAAAAGTCCATGCGGAAATTCCCTACCACTCTATGTCCTCAATCCTCTCCTGACACTAATGACAGCGACAACGACGAGTGGTAGAGCACTGATAAAAAAAAGGAAAAAAGGTAGTAGATTGCTTTAGTACTAAAATGTTTTTTCTTCACAACATGTGCCGTACGATCTTGGCGCTGTGGGCAAATGTTTCTGTAAAACCACATAGCTTATTGAAACATTTTGTGTCGCAGCTCGTGAGAAAGTTATGTTACGGGCTTAAAACATATCGGTGCGTGACTAAATCAGAAATGTCACTTCAAACTGTGCGACAAAACCACTGAATAATAACGAATTTTGGGAGAAGTAAATAATGAGCACTTATTTTGATTTTGAACTGTAACCACGTTCATTGACACTGCTCACACGCCCTAAAGAGGTCTCGACATTACGGTAAAGACAAATATCACACGGAGCCAAACAGGGAAAACAGAGAAGACGAATTAGACGTTGTGAATGAGATGCGAAAAATCCGGTACCGCCATTTCGTGATAAATGAAAATACAGGAAAGAATTATTTGCTGCGTTATTCAGAATCTTAATCGATTTAAGAGGAGACAATGATGGGTGGGGTTATGTGGTTATGTTGTCTTTCTAGCATTCTTTACAGAGGTCACATTGGTTTTCAACATAATGAGAAAAAATAAATTGACGAACAATGTCCGAAAATGTTCTATCCGGCGCTTAGCAAGAACGAGATGATGTAAAGAATGTGCCGGAATTGGAATTTAAGAAATCTGTGCGGATCACTTTCCCCATATCAAGTGCTATGGCACCTTCTAAGATGGCTGTAAAATTAACAGGGCAAGATAAGTATTAAGAAATAAGGATTGATGAATAGTGCGTTATTCGGAAAAGCGTAAATTAAAATTTATAAATATGCTCAATTTATGAATAATCATCACATCATTTCTTAATTCCTAGCTTTGCTGCTTAATCTTCCGAAATAAAAGAAAAAAGTTTTGGCTAGCGCTTTACAAATTGGAGAGGATTGTGAGCAAATCACGAGAAGGAATTTAGCACTGCCTTTTGAAGGAACAATCCCGGTATTCGCCTAGAGTGATTTCTGTAACCATGTAAAACCGAAAACAGGATGGGTGGAGATCGAGCCCGCGTCCTCCGGAATGCCAGGATCGCCTAAATTGCCGAAACAATAGATTCATTAAAATTACAGGTAATATAAAAGGAACCACTAAACTAAACTTAAGTGCACTTATTTGTATTCTTGCACCAAAATGTTTAAAGACCATAGTAAAAGTATCAAAAAATTTTCTGTAACATCTAAGCTGTTTTAGTTATTTTAAATAGTTGAAAACTTAAATAAGACACGCGAAACAGCTTTTCTCTTGCTCTATTCAATAATAATAGGTTTGGGACATTAGCGAAACAAGGCAGTATCTCTTCACAATTGATTTTTTTTTCTTTTCTTATTGCTTTACGCCTCGTCGACGGCTAAGGTCATTAGAGGCGGGATGGGACTGGGTACAAGGAACGGGAAAGAATTCGGCCATGACCTTTCTGAAGGAAGCATCCCGGCATTCACCTGGAGTGATTTGGGATTCGTACCCA
>JARYHS010013631.1:160455768-160490768 GCA_031002005.1 Vandiemenella viatica | reverse complement strand
TCTCCTCGATAGGGCTCAACAACAACTAGAACCAAGGATCAGAGAATATCAAGCAGGATTTAGACCAGGTAGATCTTGCACAGAACAAATACTCAACCTAAAACTTATCCCCAGACATCAAAGAATTTGTAGCAACCGTTTAGTATGCACATTTGTAGATTTTAAAAAAGCATATGACTCAGTTGATCGAGAGTCATTATTCCAAATATTGAAAGAACAAGGCTTAGACCCCAAAACTCGTGATTTAATACAACAAACACTAACAGTTACAAAGTCAAAAATAAAATTTTTAGGGGAGATATCAGAACCCTTCATTATTAAAACAGGAGTAGGACAAGGAGACGGACTTTCTCCGTTACTGTTCAACTGCGTCCTTGAAAAAGTGTTACAGGAATGGCGGAAACAAAAATCAATCCTTGGAATTGACCAGCCAATTAAATTAGGCAGAGGAAAATTAAAGATAGATTGCCTAGCATTTGCAGACGACTTAGCAATCTTAACCCGTGACATTGCAATAGCCCAAAAACAGATCGAACTCTTGAAAGTAGTAGCGGAGAAAGTAGGTCTACAGATTTCATTCGAGAAAACAGAATTTATGACCTGCAATAAAGAAACACCAAAATACATGGAGACAAAATATGTAAAAAATTAAACGAGTCTCATACTTCAAGTATCTCGGTGAAACAATTCAAGAGAATGGAACTGAAGCAAAAGCTAATGAAATTAGATGTCAGAAGATGGAAACAGCTTATCGCATAACACAAAATGTCTACAACAAAAAATGCATCTCCAAGCACACAAAACTGAGACATTACAATACAGTTATTAAACCAGAATGTCTTTATGGATCAGAAACACTTATTTTTAACAGAAAAAAATATATAGAAAACATTGATAAAAAAGAACGCAAAATTATAAGGAAAATTTTGGGCCCAAGACTCATAGGAGACCAGTACACACTCAAAAGTAATCAGGAAATTCTACATTATGCAGACATTCACAGTGATATTAGAAAACGCCGACTAAAATTTTATGGATACATCAAAAGAATGAACCCTAACAGACTTACAAGAAAAAATAGTTGAATTCTATGAAAACCGAAGTAAATCAGTATCGGATACAATGAAATGGATTGGAGAAATCAAGAAAGACCTCAAATTAGCAGGAATTGTTCCAGAAGATTTCGAAAACAGAGACACATTTAAATCAAAAATTTACAAGTGGCAAGTTGACCGGGAGGTAAGATTAAAGAAAAGATCAGGAACAACATGGTCTGATGAGAGAAAAGAAGCCCATAGCAAGCATATGAAGGAAATATGGGCACAAAGGAAAGCGAACAAACGCTTCTGAGTACTTTGCGTAGTCCTAATGGGCTTATCCGCAAATAATAATAATAATAAAAGATATGGATACCTGAAAATTATGTCAACTAATTCATCCTACAACATCATTTTATCTATGGTCACTATGGCACAAATAAATGCCATAAAATTATGAAAGAAACACTGTACTTTCCAAATATGGGCAGGAGAATACAAACAGTAATTACCAATTGCGAGTTATGTTAAAAGCTGACAATATTATGCCTGCATGGGAAATGCAATATGTGTTACCAAATAAACCCAATGAACTAGTTGCCCTAGATACTTTTGGTTCACAACAAATGTCTCGTGGTGGTGTAACACAGATATATCATACTGGAAGTTTTTACTAAATATGTAAAACTATATCCTCTAAAAAAAAAGGTACCACCAAAGTGATTTATTCCAAGATCATCAATGACTACATCCCACAGATAGGTAAACCAAAAAGGATTTTGACAGACAATGGACCCCAGTTTGTTAGCAAGATATAGACCGAGTGTTTTGGAGAATTTAGAGACTGAAATAATTAAAACTTCTTTCTAGGACCCACCAAGGAATTCAGTAGAAAGGGTTATGAAGGAATTAGGGCGTTGGTTTCGAACATACTGCCATGAGCTTCACAAAAGATGGGCATATGAACTAGATGCTATAGAAGACGTTATTAACACCATCTCTCACAACTCGACTTCGGTAACACCTTTTGAACTCATGTTCAGAAAGAATCCTCCTCGTATTGTGTATAAATTCATTCAATTCCCACCTTCCACATATAGCTACTCAGATAAACTTAGAGTAGCATGTGAGAAATTGAAGACATGTGCTGAAAGACGGAAAAGAATCCACGATACACGCATAAAACCCATAGGACATTAGGGATTTAGTACTAATCCAAACTCATTGGAAATCCTCAGTGATAAAGAACGATTTACAGATATTTAAATTTTATTTGAAGGACCATATCATGTTATTGGCAGATACAATGAGAACTCGTACACAGTAGCTTACCCCAATTAGGATAAGATTAAAGGGAGGTATAACGTCATTGCTCTCAAATCATTTAAACAAATACCATCAACTTATGTTGATGTATTTTTAATTAAATAAGTTTTGGATTTAAGAAAGTTATATTAATTAGAAGCAACGGACAACAGGCCTATTACCATGATAGCTAAGAAATCAGTAACTGTATACTGAAGTAATAATGAAACTGAATTAAAGGTGAAACAAAATTAAAATAATGGAAATGACTGTGTTAGCTCAGAGGAGCAAACTGTTAGATCTTTGAACGGACAAATATCAAAGAAAGTAGGACATTAATTAAAAGTATCTTTTGTTTAGAATAGTAAAGATTTACCATGAAGGGTATTACATGTTGAAGACTCATCTACTTAGAGACTACTAATGAGGAGTCGGAGAGCAGCCAACTGTAAAATCACAAATATTAAATCTTATTAGATCTGTTAGGCTAGTTATAAGAATTTTGAATATTGCAACAAAAATAAGTAAATCGATTATGGAATGAACCCCAGCTTGATGCTTTAAGAGAGATTAATGGACATGTTTGATATTGACTGCTGTTATGAAGAACTGTTGTGAAAGTGTTTTGAAGTGGAGACCACAGAAATGGTGTAAATTTGTCATGTGTTTTGTGAAATATCGGTGTATATTTCCTCAAGCTTATGATGCTAATATATACTTTTAAGGTCCAGGGACCTTCTTTTCTGTGAATGAATCGATCATTCAGGAACTCATGTGTAGCTGGTTGCATGGGTTTTACGTTTGAAGAATCAGTCTTTTATTTATTATTAATGTATGTATTTAAAAAAAAATATATGTAAAGGTCAAGATAGTAATTACCATACATAATGACAATAAAGTTGATAATTGTTTTTTGGCTATGTACTCTGATGAGTCAGGAGATTAATATATTTCGCGTTTTTTAACATTGTTGAGTTGTTTCTTTTAATAGGAATGTTGGTTGCACTATGTTTTGTTTTCATATGCTTTGATTTAGCTGATAAGATAAATGATACAAAAATGTTATTGTTACAGACTTTTCGTTGACATGGAATGGTGTCAGTGTGACATGAGTGGACTGGTGAAGGCACTGCACTACCTCCCGTGACAGGACAGAAAAGTGGTGTTCTATTGGTTTCATGACATTTTTGCTATTTGGAAATATTATATATGTATTGTAATTATTAACAAGGCGAAGAAATACACAGGTCCTCAGTAAAAAGTTTATCATAGTATTTTTTAACAAATATATGGTAAACTTGGGGAGGGCTGTAGCATAACACATTACATAAGAGAGAAAGGAATGATAATTACTCTGGGGGAAAATCAGTAGCTATGGTAACAAGATAGTAAAAGATCGGGCGAGTGATAGGAAAAGTTTAGTTCGCGTTTTTGAGGTGATGATATAAAGATACTGAAAGCAAAGGACCTCTGTATTCTTCGGATGTTTACGAATGAAGTAAAAAGAGAGTAAATACCAAATTAATCATAAGAACAAGTCTGGGAAATAGTACGTCATCTCTGGTTTCTCGCCCTAAAGCACAATGCTGCCAATTCTACGGATTTATCCGTAGATCTACGGATTTTTGCAAAAAGTTAGGATTTTGTTAAAATATCTACAGGTTTTTGCTACTTTTTATTATTTGTTGATTTTTCCTTAAATTGGTGTTTTGTTAAATAATGAGCATATAGTGTTAATGCATTACAGAACTGTCAATAATTGTGAATCATTTCGTTGCAACCACTCGTGTGAACTAACGATTGAAATAAAGCTCGTATTTAGTTTAATTATAGATTTTATAGATCTTAAAAGACCGTAATACAGAATTATCGGGGCACTCTTTACGCACGGTGACACGCTCGTTGGCACAGCTAACAGAGCAGTGCCGTTCGAGAAGTCTTAACCAATATCAGAGAATCAAAGGGATCGCAGTTTTTAACATTTCCTGTTACAGAAGATATGCTAAATTTGATGTCAACAAATAAAACTAAAAAAAAAGCAGTGGTGATGAAAATGACGTATAAAACATTTTCACAGATAATTCTTACTTTCAATGTAGAATATGATATGTCTAAAAGCACCAGGCCACAATACAGTATTCCTCGTACTTGAATGCATTCGTCGCATCCTCTGTAACACTCAGCTGTTGGATAGCCGCGTGGCCTTAACGGTAGTTGGTGGTGGTGAATAATGCCGGATAGTTCGATGTGACGGTTTAGGCGCCTGAGCAGAAGGCGTTCAAACACCTTGCTGACTGCTGGCAGCAAGCTGATAGGGCGGTAATTTTGTGGCAAGCCTTGGTCCTTACCGCTCTTACGAACTGGAACCACCTCTGCGTGTTTCCACCGACATGGGTATGTCTTCATCTGAATTATGGTGTAGAAAAGATTATCAAGATAGTCTCCAGCTACTGGCGGAAGGATCCTGAGGCACATATTTCCAATCTCGCCAGGGCCCGTGGTCTTATACAGATGCACTCTGGCTACACAATCGAGGAGCTCCTGAGAAGTGGCAAGCTCGATATCATGTGCTTCATTATCCCCTGCCTCCAGGAAAGCACTTAGACGACAGTTCACGATGGCCACCTGTTTGACATTTCCTTGAGATGGTTGCAAATTTCTTTCGAACACATCCACCATCTCATTTGCTTTATCCACAGAGAGGTAACTGACGCCGCGCTCACCTTGGAGGGGTAGAAATCTACTCCGTTTCTTGGTGAACCAACGGGTTTGCGACCATAGTATTCCATCTTCCGGACGTAATATCGAGAGGCGGAATTCCCACTGCTGATTTCTATGCTCCGATAGAGACACCTTCAGCAAACTCTAGAGGTGATTTAACAACGTTCCCGTAGCCGAGTTTCTAGTGAGCCTCCACTCCTTGGCAACCCGGATTTTGTGGCGAATCGCAGTAAGCAGGTGCGGTGGGAGATGTGGAGAAGAAGCAACGTGAGTCTGTTTTGGTATCGTAGCTGTAGTAACATTTATGACTGCACTAACGAAGTATTGTAAGGCGTCATCAGCTGGGAAGTCTTCTAGCACCTCCGTTAACAACTCCATGTACTTTCTCCAGTCAGTTTTCTGACTGTCGAAGGTAGGCCTGTCTGCCGGCTGCCAGGAACCCACTCCAACTTCCACTATAACAGGCAGATGATCGGATAACATAATGTTCATTGTAAAGGCTGCGAAAAATACTGTAATACCCTTAAAGATGAGGACATCAAGTATATCTGGTCTGCCTTTGCCACTAGCATAGTGTGTAGGTTCTTCAGGTGCCAAAACACACATATTGTGTCTGTTGCACACACGTCGCGGAAGTTTACCTACTTGATTGGTGATCCTGTGTGCTTACCATTGCAATCACCCTCAATTAAAAGCTTACCACGGATGGATGCCAGCGATGTAAATTCTCAAAGAGATACCGCCGTGTTGACCGGTAGGTTGAAATGATAGAGGTACTACCATTACCCGTAATCACCTCCATGCCTACTTCTTCGATGAGTTGCAGGGATGGAAGGGTAATTTCATGGTGTGGAATTCTTCTTTTCACGTAGATTGCGACGCCGCCTCCAGTCGTGAGACGATCTCTTCTGTAACTGTTATAATTTGCAACTACGGCGCGCAGTTCCGGCTTTAGGCGTGTCTCGCTGACAACATACACGTCAATGTTCCTCTCCTTAAGAAAATGACCAAATTCCGGTAGTTGGGTACGGATTCCGTTAGCATTCCATACACAGAATGTGAGGTCATGGATGAGTGGCCGTCTATCCATGATGGGTGGAACAAGAGCATTTATTTGTGGCAAGGGCAGTCGTCACTGTTGTATTGATGCTCATGGTCATCTGGTCGTCTTGTCATCGGAAGTCACTGCTGCCTGCGTTGAAGGAGTAGGCGCCTTAGGAGTGATAGTTTGTTGTTCTAGACGTTTTCTTCCCGCGGCTTCAGTGAAAGAGCGGCCATTGGTATGGCGGCTGACTGGTTTGGAATTTCTCTACTTCTTTTGTTTTGGTTGGAATTGCGTTTTTGTGGAAGACTCTTGCACAGTTTGTTTTTGGATATTCATAGTAATTGACTGTTCCTTTTTTGTCCAGATTTCCTCGTGCTGTGATGAGGCAATTCTGTAGGCACTGCAGTCCTTTTGTAGCTGCCGACATGGTAACATCCACAGTTGCTGCATTTAGCAGAGTCACGTGATTTCGTCAATATACAATTGTTAGAACCATGTTGACCTTCACATTTCACGCAGACTGACTGAATTATGCAATGCTGAGCCAAATAATTGTCAGTTAAACCATTACGGTGGCCCCGTCGAAGATCAGAGCTTCTCTGACTGACTTTCAGATGGCAAATGGTTTCCACCTGAAACATTTGTTTGGTGCATCCGGAAACACAACAAGGAACAGTAGCATAGAGATGCTGGTGCCAGGGCGGCGCAGCTGATCCAGTGTCTGTACGTCATAAACGATGTCCATCAGTTGGAAACGTTCTTGGTATTACGCCAAATACCACATTCAGCATTTTCACAGCACCGGTTGGAAATGTAAAGTAAGGTGTATTTTTCTTGTCAAGGAGATTCATACCTTGGTGAAGACTTCTACAGTCGTAAAGGTGAATTTGATGTCGTCTCCTCCTGCCATATTGACAGTGAAAGGATCCTTCGCGATGTTTTTCGGCCAATCGTGAAGCTTCTTGCAGCTTTCCTCAAACTGTACAACGATGGGTGGAATGTGAGAACTTTTCACTCTAGCTGGAGTCTCATCTTGCAATGGTTGGAAGGGATTACTCACTTCCATCCTTTCTGGATCGAGTGAAGGAGGAGGTTTCGCTGTGCGACGTGGAAGCACGAACCCTTCACTGTGAGGCTGGTCAGCTGCATATCGTAGACTGCTAGTTACGTGAATTGTTGTCTTCAAGTCATGGTAATTACTAGAAGTCTTGATGTTGATGGACCCACAACTGTCATCCTTCGTTGCTATCATTTCGCTGAGAAAAGTTGCAGGTGAAACCCCATTACTTTTTTTTTTCTTGCTGACTTTCATGTCCTCGTCTGACAAGGATATTTGCCGCACTGGTACTTTGAGCTTGGAATATGTATGTAATTCAGCTCGTGGTTGCTTTGTTTTTCCCAATAGGAGTGGCGAAGTGCATCTCTTCATTCAACTATGTGAGTCGTAGAGACTACCGTTTAGTTGTCCGTTATCGAAATGGAATGGTAACTGCATTGTCGTGTTAAGTGACATCTCGTTGCATCTCGATGCCTATTAAGCATTGGTTTATGTGGAATATGTCATTTTTACTGCCGGCGAAGTCGAGTATGATGAGTCACATGGCCCGCCTGACGCAGCAATACTGCAGGTGCTTTCCTATTCATAAATCCTTACTTAACTTAGGGTAAACATTGATGAGCGAAGGAGATAAAGACATTCGAAAATCGGAAGAAGAAAGAAAGACTTGTTCTCAGCGAACACGATAACTTCAGTGAGAAACTAAAACGAAAAATGAAGATAACTAAACCCAACAAAAAATTATACGCAATTAATACACAGTCTGTACACTTCATTGCACTATTTCTCTCGTCAAATTGAGAAAACCCGTATAAATGATCGTTTTATAAAGCAGCGAAACGCGGTCGTGTTGCTACGTAAACAACGAGAGATAGTATACTGGGAGAGTAGCATTAATGCCATGGAGGAAGGAATACATGGAGACGACGCAAGGGACCTTCACAACGCACTTTAGTAAAACCGGTTAGAGAGGAGTAGAGGTGGGGAGGTCGCCATATTGTCGCACATCAAGAGGATCAGGTTGTAGTGTAGTGGTTACGTTAAGAGACCGTGCGACTAAAGGTTGTGGGTTCGAATCCAAGAAGTCCTGTAAAATTTTAATTTCTTAGCTCTGCATAAACTGTTCTGGAATGTTCTTCTACATCTACATCCATACTCTGCAAATCACAAATATTGTGGGTGGCAGAGGGTGCTAAGCACCAATCCTAAACCCGCGAATTCCAATCCCGAATAGTGCGAGGAAAGAAGGAGTACATAAAAGATTCAGTACGGCATTTTATTTCTCTAATCTTATCCCTCCGGTCATTGCGACCTAAATAGGTTGGTGGAAGAAGTATTTCATTGCACCCTAAATTTAATTTTTTTCGCATATTCTCCAATAAATTCGAACGCAAGATGCGTCGTCTGTCATCCAAACTATCCCAGCCCAATCTATGTATTAATTCTGTGACGCTTTCTTGTTGTAACTAGTGTTAATGTTCTAGACTTTTTCATTACTATAAGAGCGATACTCCCTTCTGACCGGAGTCAGTTCGCTCCGTGCTACTGTACTGTACGTACTGTTTAGTAAAGCTTCGTTGCGTTAAAGAAAGTGTGTTCATCAACGACTCCGCTACGCCCAAGGACTCTGATTGTGGTTTACTACGTGACAATATTGCTCGGCCGTAGAAACGCGGTGAATAGGCACAAAAACCTCAAGAGAATCATACGACAACAGTGGCATCGCAATTTCATAACGGATTATTATGGAACTCGACGAGATAAACCAGAAATGGAGAATAAATTTTTTTGATATCCTGCTTAGTTCTCGAGGTATACTGTCTCAAAAGTGAGGTGCTGTGCATTGAAATTCGGAAGAAACACTTCGAAAAGCTCAAATTTGGTGTTAGATTCTTATGTAACACGACGAGACAAATTGAAAATAGAGAATAAAAATATTCCAAATATCGCTTTGTTCTCGAGATATACTGTCTCAAAACTGAGGTGTTTTAGGTTGAAATAGAGGAGCAAAATATCCCCAAATTTGATAATAGATTCTTATGTAACACAACAAGAGAAATTGAAAGTAAACAGTAAAAATTTTCGGTATCTCGTTTAATACTCGATATATGCTGTCTCCAAAAGTCAGAAGCTTAAATGGGAGTAGTATACATTGCGATACGTGACATGGTGCTTATGAAATTACTAACAACTAATAATAAATTGTTTTTCCCTTCTGGTACAGGCTGCTTTTAAACTCACCTATTTCCATTAATATTGTCGCTACTAAATCAAACTATGTAGACACACCTAAACACATGAAATGCATTTCGAACTACATTTGGGGCAACAGCATTTGTTTCATTACGTTTAGTAGTTCGCATAGCACAAATTATTACAATTAATTTCATCGTACACTTTAAGTGAAAACTGAAACTGGAGTAAAGCATGCAGAATACTGTATTCACTGTGTCGCGATGTAAACTTGACCTGCTTAAATTAAACTTTCAACACTTGTCTACAATAAGGCTAGCTTTTCAGGTGTAAAGTAGTAACATATTGTAATTGTATACACTACACCAACAAATATTTGAGAAAAACATTACCCAGTTGAGAGCAATGAATAAACTTATAACGATAGACCTTGATGTTGCAGGTACTTATCAGAAACTCAAGAACAATAGTAACAATATGACTTAATTATGAAAGGTTATTCCAGGTTGTTTCCTGTTTCGTCTGTTTGTGCAACCGTATGCAACACAACTTAGCATTAGAGAAAACGAAATATTCTCATCAGCAGACACAGTGCAAACCATGGAGGAAGGAAATATATGGAGGAGAAATGACGTTATATCGGTGACGCCGGGCTCCTACTGCGCATATTATATTGTCTCTGGCGGTTATAGCTGACCCAGCCCAAAACATTGCATTTTCACGTTTACTCCATGTAGTAAAAATTTGATTTTGTAATAGTTCTAAGTCTTTTATCATGCCAGCTTGTGTTGCATACGGGTGCACAAATAGGACAGATAAGAAAAAACCTGGAATATCATTTCATTTGTAAGTTGCATCGTAATTATTGTTATTGAAATGTTCAATAGTTTTCAGTCAGACTAGCTACTACCATTAAAGATTTATTCATAACTCTCAAATGGATGACGTTGTTTTCAAATATTTGTTGGTGTAGTGCAGCCAATCGGCATACCTTACTATTTTGCACATCATAGACTACCATTACTTTATACGAGTGTTGTAAAGTCTGATTTAAGCGGGTCATGTTTACATCGTGATTGAGTTGTGCATTCTTTCGTTACGTTTGCAGTTTCTACTGAAAGTGTGGGATGAAATTAATTGTGCGTTGCGAAATAGGAATCGTGATGAAAGAAACAATGTCGCTATACGAAATGTAGTTGGCGATGAGTGTGTTTACAAAGTTTGCTTTTGTAGCAGAATATATATTGTGGTTAGGTTTAAATGCAGTTTGTACCAGAATGTTTTTCTCATAGCATAAAGGACAAGGAATATGTCTATTATTGTTAGTAATTTCATGAGAACCATGTTGGTGACATGTGTAGCTATTATTGTTAGTAATTTCATGAGAACCATGTTAGTGACATGTGTATCGTCATATAAACTATTCCCACTTCAGGGTCCGACTTTTGAATTATGGTAGTAAGATATATATATATATATAAAGATAACAGAGTTCTAACCATTGACTAATCAGACTTATTTCAGTTTTTAAGTATGTCTTGACAATTTTTTTTTTCTTGATTTTGAAATTTTTCTCATCATATACAGGAGTAAAATTACGGAAATGGAATGTGGAAATATAATCTTTTTAATTTTTTTTCGTCATGTTATATTAGAATCCATCATCAAATTTGACTTTTGCGAAATTTTACGTCTGCATTTAATTCAAAAACACCTCAGCTTTGAGACGGTGTATCACGACAACTAAGCGAAATACCGAAAATTTGTATTCTTCGTTATCCTTTCTTCTCGTTGTGTTACGTAAGAATCCATCATCAAATTTGATTTTGGTCAATTTTTTTTCTGAATTTCAACCAAGAACACCTCACCTTTGAGAAAGTATATCTCAAGAATTAAGCGAGATACCAAAAAAGATAATTCTTAATTTTTTATTTGTTTCGTCGATTTACGTAATAATCCATCATCAAATTGTGGCTCCACGGTTATGGTAGAGTTCCCTGGATATATCTGGTCATGTTCCCGGTGATTCTAGGGTAGGGTAATATGGCGTCCCCCCCTCCCCACCTCTCTCCGCCCGGCGTCACTTCAGTGGTGCAAACAGACCAGTGTTTTGGGTAGATTCCTATGGACGCGCATGCGCGGTAGGAGGCGAGTTTTTATATGTGGTTTCCAAGATTATCGTTATTTGGTTTCCATATATTCCTTCCTCCATACTTGACTGAAGTACTCGTAGTGGTCGGTTGATGAACAATTACAGTGCTCTCAGAGGGCGGTGTTGCCAGTTATTTCAATAACTGCAGTTTTCGTTTTGGCTGCTACCAGCCCAACAGCTTTCATAAAATAACGGTTATTTGTAGTCACTCCGTTATTTGCGACCCACTGCGCATGCTAGGCAGCCATAACAGTAACCCCTAGTAGTTGGAAACTTTTGCACTGTGTGTTCCTATGAATGTTTTGTTGTCTTATATTCCAAAGTTTTTTGTAAAATGCCAACTTGTGTTGCATATGGTTGCAAAAACAGACAAGACAGAAAATTACCTGGAATTACGTTTCATAGGTAAGTCACATTGTAATTATTGATTTACTAAAGCGATTGGTTGCAGCCACATTTGCAATTCGTTCAATTTCAGTTCCATAAGAGGCAGCTGGTTTATTTTGCTTATTTTCACTCCGTAATGTCATACGGAATAATATTCTGGTAGAATTCTACCCATAGAGATAAAGTGTTCAGAGTAGAAAGCCAGTAATAAGAATGTGTGGGGTTAGCAATAGAACGTCATGTAGACAGCGGTTAAAGAAGTTAGGGATTTTAACATTGGTTGCTGCGACTGAGAATATATACACATTAATGCCCTTTGTAGGCACAAATCATACTATGTTTGAAACAATTACTAAAATACACAACTATGGCACTAGAAGTAAAAAGAATCTACACAAGGATTACTGTTCATTGTCATTTGTTCAAATGGGGACATTAAATGTCTAGCAGATGATAAAAATAAATCCATGAAAAAATTGAAAGAATTTTTAATTGATAACTACTCCTACTGTGTCAAAGAATTTATTTCTAAGTTATCTTCAAAAGTAACTGTTAGTAGTTTGTGTAAATGTAGTTGACATAATTAATTTACCATATATGATATGACTCTACATCATCTGGTATATGTATTATTTTGTTATACAATGGTTTTTCTGTAAATTGATAACTTTCCACATCCCCTAGAGCCAGTCTGTTACATTGGGATCAATGGAAATTGAATATATAATATTGTTCTTGAAGTGTTTTACAGGTAACTTCAAGAGTAGGGTGTATTGCTACAGGGCGTTCGCCGGGTAACGCAACCCACTGTTAGCGCTACAAGGAAGAAACTGCTCCCGGCGAGCGACCGCTCAGTTCCGGCATTGTTCGACCGTCGGCCGCGGACTATTTCATAATAATTACGCTTCATAAACTTCATAAACTTGTGTGCTAAGCATTTAAATGTGACGTAATTCATTAGCTTACCTTATAAAAGATGCTGGAAGTGTTGACCCTCTTGTGTAATGCACATTTCACACCTTCTAAACATATTTCGAGACACACGCTGCCCTAACTGACTTAATGATTTTTTGGGTGACTGTTGTAGTCGAAAAGCGATATCGTCAATTTTCTCCTCTGTGAGAATACGGTTGACCGACAGTCTCTTTTTGTTAAAAAATGAACCCGTTTCTCTTACTTTTTTAACCAGACGCAGAATTGTTGATTTAGCTGGCAGTAAAGCGCCAGGAAATTCGCGACGAAATTTACTGTGACACTTTTTAAATGACTTCTTCTTCACATATGTATCGTAGAGAAATATTCTTTGTTGCAAACTGTAACGTACCATAATTTTACTCTCACTCAAACACGGTACAGATTAATAAGAGTATGAAGCCCCAAACCAGCCAAACCGCAAAGAAACGTTTATTCACAACACTGATTAATAAGAGACTGAAGTCACAAACTATCTACAATGCAAAGAAACCGTTCTTAACAATGTAAGGGTCACTGCACTGCACTGTTGGGGCAGCGGAGGTGTTAAACAGTGCGGTGATTCACGGTGCCGTGTGGCGGAAACTGCTGGCTGGACTGACCGAGCAAGTTGCCGACGGCAACAGACTGGGAGGGTAGCGTTTTCCGGCGAACGCCCTGTATAACTCTATCCATTGCTTTCAATATGATGATATCTTCTCCAAATATTTGTTGGTGTATTGTAGACAGTCAGCATATTATGTTACTTCATTGCACCTAAAATCCTAGCTTTATTGTAAACAAGTGTTGATACTCTAATTTATGCGCATCAAGTTTACATTGTAATACATTGAATTTGTAATTGCACATGCGTAAGTTCAATCGCAATTCATACTTAAGGTAGGGCCTATATGTTGAAATTAGTTGTGATAATTTATGCTACGTGAACTAGGAATCTGATTTTGCTGACGTTGTTGGTAAAAAATGTAGTTTGCAATTAATTTTGTGTGCAGAGGTTGGCTGCACTACCATAACCATGGCAATGTAATTTGATGATTGATTCTCATTCAAATCAACGAGACTAATTGTAAATAAAGATTAAAATTTTTTTTATATATTTCCCTTAGTTCTCAAGATATTGACTATCAAAATTAGTTACAGGATTAGTTCCTTGTGCCTTAGGTGATGTTTTTATTCTAGTCCAGGCCGCATTTCAACCTATCAACAAGAATTTAAAA
Source organism: Vandiemenella viatica (assembly GCA_031002005.1). Classification (NCBI taxonomy): domain Eukaryota; kingdom Metazoa; phylum Arthropoda; class Insecta; order Orthoptera; family Morabidae; genus Vandiemenella; species Vandiemenella viatica. Next base: position 160,476,682 of record JARYHS010013631.1, on the reverse strand, counting down.
AAATAAAACCCCCACTCTGCATGTCCAGAATGTTGTTTGTAGTGGCTTTGTCTAAATTATTTTTTGGTCCAGTCTGCATCACAACCTAACCACCTCAGTTTAGAGAGAGCATATCCCGAGAACTAAGCGAGATATCGGAAAAATTTATTCTTTACTTTCGATTTGTCTTGTCATGTTAATAAGAATCTATCATCAAATTTGACTTTGTGGAAATTTTCTTCTTAATTTCAACCCAAAACTCCTCACTTTTGAGACAGTAAATCTTGAGAACTAAGCAGGATATAGGCTAACAAAATTTTATTCTTCATTTTTGATTTCTCCCATCGACATACATAATAATACATCATCAAATTGCGGTGCCAGGGTTGTCATATGATAGCCTTGAGATGTTTGTGCCTATTCCCTGTGTTTCTAGGGGTATCCAATATGGCAATCCCCAACCCCACTTCTCTCTACCTGACTCCAGTGAATGGTGAAGGTTCCTTGGTTCGCCTCCACTTTTTACTTTCCTTCCTTTTTCCATGATCCTAGCCATCGTTAAAACTGTGAAGCATCCTATGAATTCTGGAGCCGACTACGTATGCGCAGTGGCCATATTGGTAAGTGAAAAACATTGCGCTGTTTTCATTGCATTTCCTGCTGTGAACATTAAATGTTTTGATATTTCAAAGTGTTTTATCATACCATCTTCTGTTGCCTATTGTTGCACAAACAAAACAAATAAGAAACTCCTCCACGTTAATATGTTGGAACATACAAAAAACTGTCCCATCAGTCTGTAATTTGGTACACACATTCCTTAGGCTATAATATTTGACTAAAAGTGTATAATGTAAGCTTTGAATATGTGGAAATGAAGTAAAATCACTCAAAATGTGGGTAGATTCATACATGTTATTACACAATAAATGCACATTAATAGCTGTTGATATTTATTCCACGTGTTTTTAAGTCTTAATTGTTGGATAAAAACTGCTTTCCACATGAAAATTGCGGATTCTTAATACATAGAAAATCAGTAACATTTACAATTCTCTGTGCCTAGCTGACATTGGATTTCAATGCTAAGAAATATTGCATGGTAGCCTACCTTCCACGGTCAAACACGGCATATACCGTAAATGATGTTTGATACAGAGCATTTTAGTTGGTTTAATTCTTTGCTAATAGCTGTTATGGTTAGGTTGAAATGCAGCCTGGACCAAGAATTAAGAGTAAGAAATGCACAGGACAAATATCTATAGGTTCCGACATATTAACACGTTATTTAAGAAACATCGTGGAGTATCATTCCATAGGGAACTCACATTGTAATTATTGTTCTTGAAGTGTTTGTAATGCGGGCCTGTCATTATAGATTTACAATGCTCGTTGAAAAAACTTTATTCACAACTTTCAATAGGAAGACAGTATTATCAAATGTTTGTTGATATAGTGAACCATTGTATCTTACTATTTTTCATGTAACAGGTTAGCTTTATTGTAAATGAATGTTCAAAGTCTTTGCTAAGTGGATCAAGTTTACATCATGATGCAGTGAATGTATTATTCTACATGGTTTAGTCGGGTTATAATTTATATTGAAAGTGTATGATGAAATTAAGTGTGATAATTTGTACAATGCAAATTAGGAATCATAATGAAGTCAATTTTGTTGTTATCCGAAATGTAACTTTCGATACGTTTCATATAAAGTTGTGTTTGCACCGTTTGATTTTTTAGCGGCAATATTAAGTCAAATTGTGATTAAGTTGAAATGCAGCCTGTAGCAGAATATTCTTTTTATAGCATAAGGAACAAAATATTTATTTCTTATTAGTTTAGTAATTTCTTGAGCACCAAGTTAGTGACACAAGGTATATGGCGATATAAACTACTCCCATTTAAGTAAAGACAAAATTTTTTGATGTATCACTTAGTTCTCTTTTCTTCTCGTCCAGGCTGCATTTTGACCTAACCACCTCACATTTGAGACAGTATATCTCAAGAACTAAGCAAAATATCAACAAAAAAAAGTTCTTTGCTTGCGATTGTCTAATGAGTTACATAAGAATTCATCATCAGATTGTGACACCATGGTAATGATAGAATCCCCTTGCACTGATGCTGCTGGTGAATTTAATTCGGTCTATCCACTACCAGTGAAATATCTACTGAGTAAGCTGTGAATTCTTTTGAAGGTTCCAGTTGTTTTAAAGGCCTAACCACTCACCTAGGCTATCTTGCTTCTATTTGTAAATAGATCTAGACCAATTTTTCTTGATTTTGTTATCTTTCCCATTAAAGATTTTGAAATCATTAAAGTTACTGAAATGGAATGTGGAAATTTAATCTATTTGAACATAAACCAAAATTTAAGTACTGTAGATACAAACAGTTTTGTTACTTATTCATATTAAAAATATCTACTGCTGTATAACCAATCCATAGAATATATATACATATATTTACACAGGTTTCCAAAGAATGAAGAGCAACGAGCGAAATGGATCAAGGCTTGTAGGAGAAAAAATTGGACCCCAACCAAGTGTAGTTCTTTATGCTCGGCTCATTTTTCAGAAGATCTAATGGATAGAACATCAGTGTCAACAACAAGAGTGAGAGAAAATGCAGTACCAAATGTTTTTTCTGCATTCCCATCATACCTGAAAGATAGTGTAAGTTACTAGTAAACCATTGAAAGCAGTGACATGTATTACTACAGTCATACAACAATATCTCTATGGTGCCATAAATGATCAGTTGGTGAGAGGAAAATAATTTTCTTGGCTGTAAATGAGGAGCACCATGAAATGAAAGACACTAAGTAGCAAAAAGGAAATGAATTAGGATAGGGAAAAGAGCTACCACTTACCTTTAGATGATGGATATGGGGCGCGTACACACAGAAAAGACAAAAATACAAATGATACAGAAATTTCGGGCTGAGCCCTTTGTTAACGAGAGAACATTATGGTAGGCGTAGGTGGGAAACTGCCTCACAGAAAGACTGTTGGCCAGGAAAATGGTGGGGGTAAATTAAAAAAGAGGACAAGTAGAGGGCCGGTTATTCACAGTTAATACCCGAGCATAGATAAATATCAAAACTAATATCTGGATGGAGGGGACAGTAAAATAATACAATTAAATGTAAATATAAAAAATAATTAAAAAGAAATTTAAACCAACGACTCTATGAAGTAAACATCACCTTAGGTTAGTGGTGATTTGATATAGGTAGTGGGGATGGAGGCAAAGAGATTATTAAAAAAGGGTAAACATAAGTAAAAATAATAATAATGAATGAGTATTATGCAGAGTTGAGACCAGATGGTTGGCTTGTGCCCAGTTTGTACTGGTAGGCAAGTTTCCACCTTCTGTGTTCAGAGGAGCTGCTGTTTTTGGTAGGAATCTGATTGCACACACCAGTGGTGGAAGCATGGTGTTTGTTGCACGTCTTGCAGCGGGGTCTATTGCATGGGAAAGAACCTGGGGGCTGACTGTGGAGACAAGGAAGACTATGTTTGTGAACTAGAGTTTGCTAAGGTTAGGAGGTCTACTGAAATAAATTCTAGAAGGGGCAGGGAGGATTTTGGGAAGAATAGATATCATTTCTTGGCAGGTTTGCAGGAAATAATAGCCCTGCCGGAGGATTCTGTTAATGGATACAAGGCCTAGGTAGTATTGCGTGACCAAGACCGGATTGTGGTTGGTTTTTGTGGGTATGGGATGATTGATGGGCTGAGCAGGTTGTAATGTTCTCATAATGTTCACCAAAGCCGGTGGGTAGTTGCGAGATATCAGTCCTTGCGAAATATTGTTAGAATAATCCATTATCATGATGGTTGGAGCCTATGCGACTACCCTGAATGCCAAGACTGTAGGGTAAGGAACGTTTGGTATGGTACGGGTGGCAACTGTCAGAATGAAGATACTGCTGAAGGTTGGTGGGTTTGATGTGGACTGAAGAGCTGAGGTAGCCATTGGAGAGGGACAAATCCACATACAAGAATGTGGCCTGGGTGTGGGGAGTATGTGTAGTACTTTGAGTCACTCAATAAAAAACCTGAAATTAGAAGAAGAACAAAATCTTATCCATAGCAGCGAAAATTGAGAATCGTGAAATATTGTAACAGAAAATTCATCACCAGATGTTCTAAATTATTTTTTTTTTTAAACTTTCAGGTAAAAATGAAGAGAAAACCTCCAAAGGAACGTATTTCTGGTACTTCGGAGTCAGTCAGTGCAACCAAACGTAGAGTGTCAACAGCTAAGGATGGTCCAAACACTGCAGAACCTCCATCTCTTCATATCAACATGGAACATAGTTGTGTACGTCCTGCATCCAGTTTATTCTCAACCGAATGTGGTTCTTCTTCAAAATCAACAGATGTGGAACATTCCAAGACAGCTGTTGATACTTCAATATCACCAATAAAGTGTTTACCGAATGTTGAAGAACCCTTAAAAAGAAAGGTTGAGTCTGATGAAGAATTGATTAAAAAGAAGAGGAAGAAAATAAAAACACTCCTTCAGCAGAATCACAGGTATAAGAGATAAATAGAAAAACTGTTGGGTATGTATCTGGAACTGAAAGATAAGCAATTGATTCTCTTGACATCTTATCGAAGGCATCTGGTGCTAATGAGGAGTTTCTGAAAAGACAGCTGAATAAAGTTTTGGGCAATCATTACACATTTAGAATCATTACAGATTTGCAATGCATGTTAATTTTTTTTATTCATACCTTTCAATAGAATGACATTCTCAAATATTTGTTAGTATAATGTAGACAATCGGCATATCTTACGTTTTTAAAATGTTCACATAATAAGGCTGTCCTTATCCTAAACAAGTGTTCAAGCTTAAGCTTGATGCATGGTAGGAATATAACTGCACTGATACTGTGTGCGAATGTATATAGGCCTATCCGCTACCATTATCTTTTGAGCAGGCTCAGAAGCCGTGAGTTCATTTGAATGGTTCAATCTTAGGCTATTTTTTTAAATCTCACAAAAGGACATGTTTCTGTTTACAAATAGGTGTAGACCTATTTTCCTTGATTTTATAATCTTTCTCAGACTTAAAATTACTGAAATGGAAAATGTAAAGATATCCTATTTTAATATAACCCAAAATTTAAGAACTTTAAAAATAAACAGTTTTGTTCTTTCTTCATGTTTTTTTAATCTGTTACTGTTTAACCAATATATGAAATATTTTTATTTGACACAGGTTTCCGGAGAATGAAGAGCAAGGAGTGAAAGGGACCAAGGCTTGTTTGAGACAAAAAGGGACACCAAGTAATGATAGTTCTTCATGCTCAGATTATTTTTCAGAAGATCAAGTGGATAGAACATCATTGCCATCAACAAGATTGAGAGAAAATTCAGTACCAGATATTTTATCTACATTAAACTTGCAATCCGATGTAAGTTACTAATAAACTATTTAAAGCAATGATATATGCAATACTACAGTGCTGCTGCAAGTTCTCTGTTATTCTATAAATTGGCAGTTGATGAGAGGAAAAGTAATTTTCTTGGCTATAAATGAGGAGCACCAGAGTAGGCTATTATTCCCAATCTTTTTTAAATCATTTTCTCCCTTATATGCTACTACAATTATATAAATGGGTAGGACTTTGAAACACCCTGTATAATATTTTAAACACCTTGATATTTAAAAAAATTATTAATTGGTGAGAAAATTGAGAATTCCAGCAACAGACTGTAACATTGTTACTAAAAATTCTTGATCAGTCTGTACTAATTTATTATTTTTTTAATTTTTTCAGGTAAAAATGAAGACAGAACCTCCAAAGGAGCATGTTTCTGCTACTTCAAATTCAGTCAGTGCAACAGTACAAAATGATTCCACAGCTGAGGGTGATCCAAACACTACAGAAGAACCACCTCTTTGTATTAACAAGTCCACAGCTCAGGGTTATACAAACACTACAAAAGTACCACCTCCTTGTATTAATGAGTCCACAGCTCAGGGTGATATAAACACTACAGAAGTACCTCCTCCTTCTATTAACAAGTCCACAGCTGATGGTGATACAAAAACTACATTAGAACCATCTCTTTGTATTAACAAGCCCACATTGGAACATAAATGTGTACTTTATGTGCTCTTAGCTAAATCTGATTCTCTTCCAAAGTCAACAGAAAGGAAACATTCAAAGACAACTGTTGATGCTTCTACATCACCAATAGAGTGTTTAGAAATTGATGAGAAATCCTTAAAAAGAAAGTTTGAGTGTTATGAAAAAGTGATTAGAAATTACAGGAAGAATATAAAAATACTTCACAACAGTCTCGCAGGTATAAGAGACGAATAGCAAAACTGTCGGGTATGTTTCAGGAACTGAAAGAGGAGCAGTTATGGGCAATCAATTCCCTTGACATCTTGTTAAGGCATCTGATAAGAATGAAGAGTTTCTGAAAAGACACTTTGATAAAGTGATGGGAAATAGCCAGCCAAATACTTATTCCTGATCCTTGTATTATTTCCCGCTGGTACAGAAGAATAGATGCAAACCTGAATTCACAGATGAATATTTCTGAAGTACTACAAGCAGAGAATGATGCTGAAGCTTGCATCACAGACATTGAGCAAGTCAGTTGCAGATGCTTTTCATTTTTGCAGAGATTTAGTGAAAGATCCAAAATTTAAAGGCTGTGAACCTACTATTAAATTTATTACAATGTTCAATGATGTGTTTGATTTTTTGAACTCACCGAACATGAAACAATTTGGATTTAAGAAACCAGTATCCTAGAAAAACAATTCTTGTAAAAACAGGCCAAGTCTTGTGCTCGTTTAGTTACAAAAAGTTATGAGATCTCCTTCTGAGCCAAGTCTACACCTTACAGTGTCTATTCACTTCCTTTTGTGAAACAGAATGGTTTCTCTCAGTGTCATAGATTATTTATTTAAAAACATCTCGTGAGTTATGGACGCCATGTTTTGGTTAACCTATACAATTACCGTAAATGTGTTTCTTAATCAAACTTAAAAATACATAAAAGCCAAGATTCCCTCGCTCTTTTTCGAATTAGACAAGTATATTATGCCTTCAATTTCACTAAAAATTATGACCTGCATAATGGCCAAGTCACAAGATTTAAAAAAAATCTAAATAAATGATCTATGACACCAAGAGAAACCATTCTGTTTCACAAAAGGAAGTGAATAGACACTGTAAAGTGTAGACTTGGCTCAGAAGGAGATCTCATAACTTTTTGTCACTTAACGAGCACGAGACTTGGCCTATTTTTACAAGTATTGTTTTTATGGGATCTCATTTATTTTTGTAAATTTATCGTTTATTCTTAATCGCTGTTTAAATGTAATGATTCCATTTGAAAATCTGCGAGTAAGAACATTTCAGAATTGAAGACATCAATATACGTTACCAACAATGCTCCACTCTCTGAAAATAATTGGTGTGCACCATAGCTGAGCAATGCAAATTGTCGCTGGTTTTACTACCACTATAAATAAATTACTGGTAACTTCCAAACCAAGCATAGGAGCAAAGTAAAATTTAAGATATTAGTTAAACTTGCTGATCTCTATACACTAAAAAATTCTTAGGCATATACCTTCATCCGGAGCAAAGCAATTAAGCCACAAATATGTGGCAGAATTTTTCATGTTTGGGATGGTAATTAAATAAATACAGGGAAAAAACTCCGATATTAGATTTTTCTTATGATTTAGGGATGTAACTATATATGTGTACCAAATTACTTGTTTCTAGGATTACTGGAAGTACAGTGGAATTTTGATGTCGGAATTTTTAATTTCAATAACTTCCAAAGTAACAAAAGGAAGGAAGTTAAATTTAACACATTTGTTAAACTTAGTAAGCACACTATAAAATGAAAATCTGAGGTGTATAAAGTTATTAGGGTAAAATTCGAATTTACGTTAGGGGTAGACAGGAAATTTAAGTTTTTCAGACTTTTCTTATATTATACGGGTAAAATGTTTCAGCTTTCTACAAGTACAGGAAATGGTTTAGAGTTCTGATGATCAGCAGTCAGTAAGTCAATGAGAGAGTGAGTGACAAAATTGCTGGAATTTGCACCCGAATAACATCCGAACTAAGAACAGGAATGAATTAAAATTTAGTACATTTGCTAAGATTGCTGAAATTTACGCGTAACAGAAATTTGAGACGTGTAGCATTGACCTCATTTGAACACCTTGCTTTCCCACATACCCTGATGCCCCACCGTTGAGTGGAACATAATTATTTCCTTATTGTATTCTGTGCTGTTTTCTCATGCCATACTACCATCAAAATTTTTGCGTGTATAATAAACAGGACCGATATTTGCTTTATTTACTTTTTGTAATTACAAATATTCTCACTCAAATGGTGACACTACCATTTATACAAATATTTAATTATTTGGAAAACCTCTTTCTCGGGCACAGCGAGGGATCCTTTTTTTCTTGAGGTTTCTATAAAACATTCCTCTCATCGCTATCTTTAATGATAAAGTAGAACAAACTATACATGCCGTGTAAAAATACTAAGAACTACATATTTTGGTTGCAGTTTGTATCAATTTTCTTTCTGTATTACGAGGGAATAATTTCTTTTTGCTGCTTAATATGCTCCCATAGCTCATTGACACCACTTTGCATGCTACAAATTCACTGAAAAAAAAATTCTGACAAGATTCATAAAGTTTATTGTACAGCGTTATTTCAGATGAAAATTTGAACTTGAAATATCACTTCAGTGCCACGCCCTCTGCAAACAATGACTGTGCATCTTGGATGACCAGTCTTCTCCATTACCTTAGAATTAACCCCCAGTGTAAGTTACTTCCACAGTAAGCACACAAATAAAATTTAAGTAGGTAGATTAGTTTACTGATCTCTGTACATACAACAAATTTGAGCATATGGCTTCATCATGAACAAAGCAATTAACCTGCAAATATGCACCAGAACGTTTTACATTTGGAGTTTCCATTCAATAAATACAAGGAAAATCAGCAATATCGGTATGTATGTGTGACTTTTAACAATTCCCCACTCTCTGATAACAATTAATGTGCGCCGTAGCCGAGCAATGAACATTGCCGCTGGTTTAACTACCACCTCAAATAAATAACAAGTAACTTCCAAACTAACCATAGGAATAAGTAAAATTTAAGACTTTTGTTAAACTTGCTTGCCTCTATATAGTGTAGAAATCCCAGGTTCATAGCTTCATATGGAGCAAAGTAATTAAGTCGCAAATATGTGCCAGAATTTTTCATGTTTGGGATTGAAATTAAATAAATACACGGAAAAACTCCAATATCAGATTTTTCTTATGATTTAGGGACGAAACCGTATATGTGTACCACATTAATTGTTTCTAGTATTACTGGAAGTGCAGTGGAATTTTGATGTCCGGGTGTTGTGCCGAAATAAAATTTTGAATTTCAATAACTTCCAAAGTAAACAAAGAAAAGAATTAAAATTAAACACGTTAGTTAAACATAGTCAGCTTACTCTACAGTGAAAATCTGAGGTTTATAAAGCAATTAGGGTAGAAAGCGATTTCACATCAGGGGTATGTAAGGGGTAGGTATATGGAAATTTATGAGTTTCAGACTTTTCTTATAATATGTGGTAAAATATTATCCATGTACCAAATTTAAGCTTTCTACGGCTAGGGGAAGTGCCTTAGAATTTTGATGAACATTAGTGAGTGAGTGACAAAATAGCTGAAGTTTGCATCCGAATAACATACGAACTAAGAACAGTAACAAAATAAAATTTAGTACGTTTGCTAAGATTGCTGATATCCATGCATAACAGACATTTGAGACATGTAACATGAATACGACCGAAGAAATTGAGGTTCAAAAATGGCCCGAATCGCTTCCATAAAAGGGTAGGCAGTGCCGCCGTTGACTTGTCTTGGCGGGTGCACTTCCATGCACCCAAATCTTAATGGAATAATGAAGCAGTGATAGCAAGATTAAACGAAATTGACTGAGCGTGGTGGGTGAGCGGTAACACTCTGCCCTCGCATTTGGGAGGACCAGTACCAGATTAACCATGTAGCAGGAGCCTTGCGCCTCCTAGTGGGGCCACGCACTTAGGCTAGACGACGAACATTTATTTTTTTAAAAAGCTCTACAATTTTCCCCCGGACAGGAAAAATCAAGTGCCTCTTCGTCACATTTGCTATGGGCCTCGCGCTGTCTTAATCCGGCCCTGGGGTGGACGCCAGTTCAAATGCCCGTCCGGGCATCCATATTTGGGTTTTCCATGGTTTCAACAGTAAAATCCGGGCGAATGGCTGGATACTTCCTCCAAAAGGCCATGGCCGAATTCCATCCCATTCCTTGTCCCAAGTCACAAATAAAAAACTGACAAATTTGAAAATTATATAGTTATGTTGAAAGTGTACCCAAAATGTGACAGAATAATTGACAGGAACATCTGTACTGGTTACATAGATTTTCTTGTTGACTTTCAAAGCTTAAAATATTTGTTTCATTGTATAATTATTGAACATAAAACCTTAAAGTACATACTTGTGTACAAATTCAGCCAAGAACATATAGAATTATTTTTTTCAGTGTATCAGATCATTTGGGGGAAGGGGGGAGTTTGTACAAATAATCCAACTACTAGGCAATTTAAAACCACTTATAAAAAGATGCTTTTTAAAATTTGAAGTGAAATGTGTGAACAGTGGTAAGTGTATTCCATTAGAACATTTGTCAGTCATGGCAATGGCACATGCAGCAGTTGCACCTGTAAATCTTATTAATTATATATCAAGGAACCATAGCAATAATGAAAAGGAAGAAAAGTCACTGCTTCCTTCTAATTTAGACCATGACTACATGCTTGATGCAGGGTCAGTGAGTGTTTTAACAGAACGTTTTATGTATTACATAGCACACAAACTATTGAAAATTTTGAAATGTGAAGATTGTGTTAGTGCTTTAGTTCCCCATTGGAGTTATTTCAGAGGTCTTTGATAACGTACTAAACTTGAGGTTGTCTAATTCATCCATCAGATGATGTATGCAATATTTATAAAAATATATTCAGCCAACTCAATGAACACTTCCTAGACCAAAGTGTTTACCAAAATCACACAGCCTTGCTTATAAGGGCAGTTATAAGGAATCTAATATTATAATAAGCAACTCTCGGTAATCTATGACGTCATCTGTCACACCATGATGTGACGTTGTGCAATGACGTCATGCTTTACGCCATTGTTCTTGGTTATGAATGTTATTTAATAACATTTCTAAACATCTGTGAATAAATTAACTAAAGAACACTGAAATAAAAGTAGGTATTGCGTTTAAATCGACATATCAATCATTAGATGCTTATATTTATGTAATATTCTTTTGATATACAGGTATAGAAGTATTCCTTAAATTTTTTGTCTGTAGATATGTAAGATAAAAGCTTTAAGTTTCGAGCATCAATGTTAGCAAAAGTTTTGATTAGATTGTTACTTAGCATGGGTCAGAATTAAAACTGGCATTTGATGTCACAGCAGTGGGCATGTATAATTTAGTCTTTTTTTTTTTTTCAAAATAATTTAAACAGTGTCATATTATAAAATTGTTTGAACAGAAATAATTGCACACTGATCGCGATCTATGAAACCTACACTACAATATTATGTGGCGTAATGTAAGTTAATAAGATTTATTTTAATTTCCTTTGCTTTCATTGAGCAATATTACTGAAACTATTATTGTAGCAATATGTAACTGTGTTAGTCATTCAAACGTTGTAATATTGATCTGAATCACAGATAACAAAAAAGAAAGGTGTTACACCCCTTGAAGATTTTTGATCAAATTTATATCGCTATGCATCATTTCCACTAAAATGCGATACAGTACATGTATTAATATGTGTGAGATTGAAATATTGTTCTTCTGGCAGCAAGTTTAGCATAGTATATGGTTAGGTTGAAATCAGTGCTCGAAATTGACCGGGCGTTAGGCGTAATTGCGCCTGAATTTTTTCGTTTTACGCCTGCAATCTCAGTCAAAGGCGTAGAAAATACGCCTAAGCATCGACACTTAAATTAAAAAATAACATTTGGGAACTTCGTTTTCAGTTTTCCATGTTCAAGGTTTAATTCAATTAAATAATTTTAATTATAATTACTGTCGTATTGTTGATATGTGATACGTTTATGAAGTTCAGAAGATGTGGCAACATTGTAGGAGAAGTACCCGCGAAGTAAAAAACAATTCTAGTGCGTGCGTTATTAGGTTAACGAAGGAAGTGATGTATCGTAAAATTATTGACTTTAGCTACTAGTAGCTACAGTATATGAAATAAACTGAATATTTTTGTTTCAGCAATCTCGCTGGTAAATTGTGCTGGAAAACTGTAAAATTATTCTTAGAATTTGTACATCAAGGAAAATGTCTTCCAATTTTTAGTTTACATGTTGATTTATTTGTATTTAAAAAAATTAATCCTCTGTCGATGAATTGGAAAAAATTCGAAAAGATGTAGGAATCAAACAAGTTATCACTGAAGATCAGTGTGTAAAATTTAATAATTTTATTAACATATGTCACAATTTTTGTATATAATATACTGGCATACCATTTTTTTTCTAAACCTATTTACAGTTTTAAATTCTGTTGGAGTAGGCTGTACACTATAAAATATGTATTTTCATAATTATAATATAATTACGCCTGAACATTTCCATTTTACGCCTGAGACTGAAAGTTAGGAGTAACAATTACGCCTGGATTTATAAACGAATTTCTAGCACTGGTTGAAATCCAACCTGGACCCAGATGGAAACCTTTTACTTCTAGTGCAAGGCATGAGAAATTACATTGAATTTTATTTTATGACAATTCTATTTAGTTAAGCAATTGCTGAGAGATGAATTGTCAGAACACTAAAAGAAAAGTATGTATTTCATTTAAATTGGTATATTAATTACCAGTTTTTTTTTTTACCGAAATCAGTTTTAATGAAAGAAGTCCCAAATTTAACGCGATATATGTGGTCTAACCCACAATTAAAACTAATATTATTTGGCATAATGTAAGTTGTTAATATTTATTTTTAGCATCCTACGTCTTCACTGGGGTCATTATTTCAGCCGATGTAAGCTGTCTCGGCCATTGAAATATCAATCTTCATCGCATATAATAAGAAAGAAAGGTGTTAGAACCTGTGAACATTTCGAATCAAGTTTGTATCACGATTCATGATGACACTGACTTGTGATACAGGGAATGTATTAATTCGTATGTCATTGAAACTTTGCTTTTCTAACGGCAATATTAGTGGAGATTGTGGTTTGGCTGAAATGCAACCAGGACCAAGTTGGCAACTGAACCTTTTTGCTACAGCACAAGGGATGATAAATTACAATGTGCTTTATTTTATAGGTTTAGGTACTGGGGCAAAGACTGTCTAAAAAAAAGAAAGGAGACTCCACTAGAAATAAGTATATAAAATTGATTTTGGTTAAAGGTCGATAAATTCTTTATTTAAGAATTTTATCTATTTTGATTTCTGAAAGAACAGTTTTTTCTACATTTGAACCTCTTTCCAAATAAATAAATACAAACCATTTTTTATTAATACTTGAAATGCACACTTATTGATGTAATTGAGATCTTTGGGTTATTGCAAATATAAGAGGCGATAGTGCTATTTTATGATTAGTTCTAAAGAATTAATCGTGCAGAAATTGACTATTACTGCTTTTTAAAATAATTTTTAGTTGCAGTGGAGCACATACTCTGGTTGCAGTCCCCATACTTGTCTAATTAACCTCTTATTATTATTATTATTAAATATCATATATACTTTGAGTGTTTAATTCCTCCCACATATACTTTTGCAATTGACAAATTGTAATTTTAAATTCCTTCATCATTTTTGCTATATTATTTATCACTTGGTAATTTATTTGAATCCCTAACACCCTCACCCACTAAAGAAAATTTCCCTACTTGCTTATGCTTGAAATAGAGTGCCACTTTGTGGATATCGTCATCTTCTCCCTTGCATACTACTAATTCTTCCACCAATATGTTTTCACACTTCACCACGGATATATGCCTTGTACGCTCCCAACACACCCTTCACCCTCCCGTCTTCCAATGACTCCCAACACAGTGCTTTTATCATATCACATCTTGACTGGGTCCTGCGATAATTTCCACAAACAAATTTAGCTGCTCTTTGCGTGCCCTCCAAATCCTGTGTTTGATACCCAAAATGTGGATCCCAAACTACACCACAATATTCAAATGGTGGTATGATCAAAGTTTTGTAATCCAATTCCGCAACTTCTCTGTAATATTCTCTCATCACCTTTTTGTAACCTTTTCATACCACATTCCCAATGTGCTTTTCCCAGTTGCGATTATTATAAAACATTGGGTCATGATATTAATATTCAAGCCTTCAACAAGTAATTGAAGCAACCTTTTCTCGGGTCGAGATCATTAGGGGGAAAAGAATGGGGGGAATGAATTTGCCATGGCCTTCTGAAGGAACCATTTCGGCATTCACCTGGAGTTATTTGGGGAAATCTTTTTTTCCCTATGGCTTTACGCCTCATCGTTGTTGAAGTTATTAGAGGCGTTAAAGGACAGGTGGCAAGGAACTGGAAGGAATTCGGCATGGCATTTGATGGAACCATTAACCTGGAGTGTTTTGGGGAAACTGTGCAAAACCCAAATCTAGGTGGCCGTACGGGGATTCGAACCCACATCCTCCTGAATGCAAGTCCTGATTGTTAACCGTTCACTCATAATGCTCTTTAATACAAGGTAAGTTCCCATCAGAACATACATCTAGAATTAATTGTCTAGAACTTGTAAGTTTTTTATCAGTCCTTAAAAGTACTAGGGATTTATTCAGTGTTATTACTTATTAAAATACTAATGTGACCATCGTTTTTTTTAATTTTTTTTTCCGGCTGTTTTGGCGAACATAATGTGACCGCATAAGACTTCATTTTTGGTAATACCATGATTAAAAATTAAGAAATTCTTCCGTTTCATATGCATTCGGTGTTTTTCTTGCACTTACAATATGGCGACCTCCCCACCCTGCGGCTCTCCGCTCGGCTTTACTTCTTTGTATGGATAAGGTCCCTTATGTGGTATCCTCTCTTTTCTCCATGATCCTAGTAGGAAGCAAGCAGTCATGTTTAACCTTATTACTATCGGCTACTATTAACGTCTGTAAATGTCGTGTATTACTGACCTCTATGCTAAATAAACACAGTAACATTTCTTATTTAAACGCCCATCAAAAATGACGAGTATCACCTTTAGTGGTGGCAGGAATTTGCTCTGAAAAAGTTTCTCGGGTAAAAAGAATAACGATTAATCATCATCTTTTTTTTTTTTTTTTTTTTTGATGACAGAAATTTTTAATGGTATGTACAAAATTTCTAAGCGAAGTATAATTTCAAAAATGGATAGCTATTATTCATTTGACTGATATTTTTCATGATTACCTACATTTCGTGTAAACTTCTCTGAGTTTTAATAAACTTAATTGTTTGTTAACTTCTGTCAAAAAAATACTTAGGTTTTGTTGTTACTTGGTTCCACTAACCGCTTCACAAAATCAGGGCCACATATTATTTTCCTTTTTAGCTCTACTACTGGCCTAGGTGGCGGAGGCCCGTCCGACCGGTCAACAGTGCCCCCCTCCACCGGTGATGCGGGCCCCTAGGCTACAGCCTAGGTAACCTATGCTTGAATGCAGCCCTGCAGAAAATATAGCATAAACATCGGATGTTCTTTATTTTTGTTATTATTATTTTTTTTTGTTGTTGTTGTTGTTGTTGTTGTTTAATGAATTTATTATCCGTTCAGCAAATATTGCTGTACAGGACGATGTTGAATTTTACAAAAAACATAACTTACATTTTGTCATGGTTGAGGTCAACCCACAGGGCCCCTCAGTGACTACAATACAGTTATACAATAAATTTTTATAACAATGTTAGCAATATGAATGTCAGTATTAAAGTATTAAAAACAGTTATCAGAATTAGAACAGTAATCCAGACAGTTAAAATGAAATTGGTTTAAAGTAATTACACTTTTTATATATATACATTTTATTTTGAGCGCTGACAAAAATCTGATCTATACTTAACAAACGAGATGTCAAATAGAAGGTGACAGGCCACACGGTATATAATTTATTAGCTGGTTCACTTCTTCTTCGGAATCACTGCCTGACAGAAAAATATCTTGAGGAAGGCGTTTTTTAGCCTAATTTGGCCGGTTCTTTTCCCTAGTTTGTAAAATTGTGCACCAGGAACTGTACTCATTCATTTGATGAAATGTATTGTTTGTTGCTTTATAAGTTCGTAATTGTAATCAATATTTAACTCTCTGTGTAGCTGACTATTTCTTACATACCATGGTGCGTTCACTGCTAATCTGAGTAGTTTGTTTTGAAATATTTGTATTCTATGTAATTTGCTACAGCTAGCACATCTGCATATAGGACATGCATATGTTATTAGTGGCCATAATATCATTTTGTAAATTAGCAGGCAGCACTCAATTTTTAATGATGATTTTTTGTTTAACACAGGATACAATTTGTGTAATCTGGCATAGGCTTGGTTTAGTTTGTTGTTAATGTGTATGTTCCATGTTAAGAGCCTGTCAAGATCGACTCCTAGGTATTTAATAGGTTGATCATTTGGATTCCATGCTATGTTACTTCCCATGATGTTTATCTCCGGGGGGTTTGGTGGGCGTCTGAGAGTGAAGATTTTGGTTTGACATTTTCCTGGATTTAAAATATATGCAACTGATTGAGCCATTTAGTTAATTGCGTTATTGTTTCCTGAAGGTTATTGCGTGCAATATGAATGTCATTGTGTGAAGAGTATATGATTGTGTCATCAGCGTACTGTGCAGTCGAGGTGTTTTGAGGAGTCGGTATATCTGAGGTGTATATGTTGAATAGCGTTGGCCCTAAGACAGATCCCTGTGGGACTCCTGCAGCTATTGATTGTGCTGTGGATATTTTTGTGTCTATTCTTGCGCTGAAAGTTCGATTTTGTAAAAAGCTTTCTAAAATTTAATACAAAATATAGAGGCATTCCTGTGTTTTTAAGTTTATATAGTAGGCCAATGTGCCATACTTTGTCAAATGCCTGGGCAACATCAAGAAAAGCACCCAATGTGTGACGTTTGAGCTCAAAGCCCTTTGTAATATCTTCTACCAGACGTAGTATTTGGTGTGAGCTTGAGTGCATAGGGCAGAAACCAAATTGATGAGGCGGAATAGTTCCCGTAGTATCGAGGAAGGAAGTTAGTCGCTTCCGTATTATTTTTCTAGCAGTTTTGACAAAGTAGGTAGTAAACTTATGGGTCTGTAACTAGAGGGCAGGGATGCTGGTTTGTTAGGTTTGTTGAAAACTATGATATTAGCATGTTTCCACTCTATTGGGAAATACCGGGTACAGAGAATGCTGTTGAAAAGTGACGTGAGGTAGCTTACTGCCTTTGGGGGTAATGACTTTAGCGCTATGTTAGGTATGTTATCGTGGCCTGGAGATTTTCGTACAGGTAAGTTCTTAATTATTTGTCGCAATTCTTTTGGAGCAGTGAATTTGACGTAATTCTCCGCGTCAATGGTAACATACTGATTAGAATTTTCTATCGTTGTGTTGAATTCATGATCTATTATAGGGTTTGGTTTGAAGGTATTTTGGAAATGATCTGCTAAGATTTCGCATTTCTCTGAAGCTTGAAATGTATGTACCATTCCATTTTAAGGATGGTATGATAGTGGGTTCCTTGAGAATATGTTTTGTGGTTTTCCATAGAGACCTGTCGCCAGGTTCCATTTCTGATAGATACTTTTGGTATGATTCGTAACGAAATGAGTCAAGTTCTGTTTTTACCTGTCTAATTAATTGGTTTAGTAGTCGGCGTTGGTGTGGGAGTTGCTGCCTTTGCCACTGTCTGCGAGTTTGATTTTCATAGTTGATTAATTCAATGATTCTTTGCGGTATTTTTTCATGGAATGATCTAAAAGATTTTAATATTTTGTCCATGGTGGACTTGTGGAATCAGTGACTGTGATATCAAATTTGGTTGATAATTGAATACAACGACCAGACACAGTTTATGGTGTTGCTTTATTTTATTTTACCATTACCAGTTTCAAGCATACATTGCTCATCATCAGATAGTTTTAACAATCCATAAACTGTGACTGGTCACTGTATTCAATTATCAACCAAATCTAAAAGATTTTGTTTGTGATTTTTTGGTCGATAGTTCTATCGCCTGGTGAATTGCGGTCGTTAGTTGTCGTACGCCTTCATCCATATTATCTTGCCTAGAGAATGATGGCAATATCTGATTAAAATTAATTTCGAATAGATTCCAGTTTACTTGTCCGGTTAATATCTTTGGTGTTTGTTCTGATATTTCTGGGTTTGTACCAAATTTTGCTGACACCGGAATGTGGTATGAGTCTAATTCAGAGATTGCTTCCATATGTACTGGCAGTGGTGTATTTTTAGCTAGCGCAATGTCAAGTATGTCGGGGGAACATTTGGGTTATTAGAGAAATAGGTCGGCCCGTGTGGTGCGATTATATGTAAGCCGAGGTTACCTGCTGCGTCGAGCAGTTTCCTACCGTTCGGTGTTGTTGTTCTTCTCCATGCATGAATTTTTTTTTAGTTTGATATCTCTGTCACTTATAATTTTTATCTCTGCAACACAACAGAAAATTGTATTTTAGCAGTTATCGCAGTTGCACTTTCTTTTAACAATATAAGCATAATAAAATCAAATTCGATTATTTATTTGTAAATTAGACTTCCTTTAATAATACAAGCGCAAATCTATTAAATGCAGTTATTCGTTTGAAATTTCCTCGTTAGCCAAGCAGCGCTGTGGTGGAAGTCAAGGTAACTTCTGGCGTTATCAAAACTTGCCGTAGGTTGCCGAGCAATTGAGGGGAGTCCCATCTAATGTGTACTAGGGTAAATCTCTCCACACGGGCAGCGTCTGTAGCCACTGAAAATTTTTCAGAATGCCTACCAATAACTAGCTAATAAAGTTGTGATTTTAAAAAAAATAATTTCTGTGTCGTAAAATCCCGATTTCCGCTATGTTGTTTTGCTACTTCTTCCACCATACCAAGCAAACAAAATAAAGCAGACTCACACGTTTGCCTAGCAGTATCAAGTTTTTTTTAAAAAATCAATATGCCCACCGGTATTTTTTTTCTACTTCAACTAAGCCCGTCTAAAAAGACAGATAATTTTATTGTTATGAAAAAATTCTAAAGAAAGAATAGTTTAAAAAACGAATAACGAGTTTCTTTTTTTATATATTTATTTCGTGACGTCTTACGTTTCTGGTATACTATCTCTCAGTTTAATAGATTTATCTTTTTTTTTTTTCCTTACGATAAATTCCTAGGTTTTGTTGTGACCTGGTAATTGAGAATAAACGTTATCCATGACATGAAAAATCAAAAATGCTAAACAAATAGATAAAGCTGCTAAAACAATAACTGACGAGCGCAGAACTGGGATGGCGAAGGTTAATATTAAAATATTAAATAGCTAGTAATAAGAGTGTTACTGGTGAACTGTAGAATTATAATAAACAAAGTAATAAAATTTGCAAACTTAATAGAGATTCACGGACTACAAGTAATCATAGGTGAAGAGTCTTCGTTAATACAATGAGGATTTTCCTGATGGTTAGAGTGTCCACAAAATACGTGGCTCGGTCTACGGGGTGTAGGGGCTGGTTGGAAGGTTACGCTGCGCTATGTGGGGGGGGGGGGGGGAGGTGTTTCCGAGTCCATTCCACGTAGCTTTCCATTGATATTATTTTTCACAGTTAAAATAAGTTACAGAACAGCATGTGAATATTTATTTCCTTAATTTAATCATCTCCGTACGTAATTTAAAATACTCTGACAAGAGAAAAACCGTACAAAATGTCCTCTGGAATCAACCCACGTGATACGTGGGTGTAGGGCCGCAGAGGCAAAAGCCACGTCGGACTACATGGGGGAGGGGTAGAGGCAAAAGCTACTTCAGGCTACGTGGGGAGGGGGGTGAGTTGATCACAGAAGGCCAAAAGGAAGCTGCGTGGTTTATAGATGATCCTTAGCTGAGTGTATCGCAGAAATACAGAAGCGATTGGTGGAGGGGTATTCATACAATGGAGCAAAGAAAAAAGAGGAGACCACGTAAGGGAACTTGTCCATACAACAAAGTGAAGACGAGAGGAGAGCGGTGGGGTGGGGAGGCCACCATATTGGTCAGGC
Source organism: Vandiemenella viatica (assembly GCA_031002005.1). Lineage (NCBI taxonomy): Eukaryota > Metazoa > Arthropoda > Insecta > Orthoptera > Morabidae > Vandiemenella > Vandiemenella viatica. The sequence goes on along the minus strand of JARYHS010013631.1, from coordinate 160,456,363 downwards.
CAAGAAACACAGGGAATCTATATGGGACGAAAGAATTTCTTCATTTTACACCTTTGCATTAGTAAAAATGAAGTCTTAGGTGGTCACATTTATAAATACCCTAATCGATATAACCTACAAACATTAGAATTTAAGAAGAAAAAAAAATCTGCTAAATAATTTTTGATAGGAATTTTGCCGAAATAGAAGTTTTTTTTCTCCCTACTGTTGCAAAAAAAGGACTATTTTATGTTCAAATAGATTATATATCCACATTCCGTTTCAGTCAATTATACTCCTGTGCCACAATCTGATGATGAATTCTTATGGAAATCGATGAGACAAATCACACGGGATATCAGAAAAATTTGTTCTTTGCTTTCAAGTAGTTTCGTTAAGTTACATAAGAATTCATCATCAGAATGTGGTGCCACGCTAATGATAGAACTGGACAGTGCAGTTATCTTGCTACCATACTACAAATGTAGCAAGCTTGCGTCACTGACAAGGTGCTCAATAAATTACTAATAACAAATAAATAATTTGTTCCTTATGCTATAAGAAGAATATTCAGTTACAGACTGCATTTCAACCTACTCACAACGTGACTTAATAT
>JARYHS010013631.1:160206958-160454768 GCA_031002005.1 Vandiemenella viatica | reverse complement strand
TCTTGACATTATGCAATAGATGACTAGAAGATTAGGGTAATAACCCTGAATCTTCACTACTTCAACACTCTTAAGACTTGAATTGTTTGATGTTTGCAGCAGAAAAATAATAAACTGGAGTCAAAAAGTATTGTTAAATCAAACCAGAGATACCCGAGTTTTAGGAAATTGTACAGGGTGATTCAAAATAACGTGGACAAAATGACATGGTAGATCAGTCATACAATAAGAATAAAAAATCTCATAGGAACAAAGGGTTACAACTGCGGTCGGGAGCCGCTACAGGGCGTCTAAAATAATACTGACATAAAGAGAAGAAACAAAACCATTACAGATCATTTTATTGATAATTACTCACTCACATGCGACTAATGCAAGACAAATGTTGAGCCTACAGCAGATGCTCAAAGTTTTTGCCAGATGCATCGAGACAAGCCCGGCATCCCCGTTGCATGGAACGGCGCACCTTCTCAAAGATACCAGGTGTATCTCGAACACATCCGACTGCCGCAACGATTCTTCCTACCAAGTCTTCCGGCGTTTCAACAGGTGTTTCATACAAAAGTCCTTTTAAAAATCCCCACAAGCAAAAATCCAAGGGAGACAGGTCTGGTGATCGTGGTGGCCATGCCTCTCGTGGCTCTAGCGCCCTCTACAGGCGTTTGCGACCCTCTGTTCCTATGCGATTTTTGATCCCTATTGTATGACAGATCTACCATGTCATTTTGTACACGTTTTTTTTAATCACCCTGTAGAAACTGCATTAAGAAACAGCGATAGATGCAATATAAGAGTAGGTATACTTTTGGTGTAGCTTGCACAGCAGTCAAAATTCAGTTTTCATACAGTAGTTCAGCAGTATTTTGAGATGTAATCAAATGTTCTTCTATGACCTCCCTGTCCGCTACTGCATGTCTCCACCCTATCTGACCTCTAGGAAGTAAGGTTGTGTTAATTATTTCTTGTTAGTAACTTTTTTTTTAGGCTATTGGATGGTATTTGTGACATAGTGGTAAATTAAAAGTTAAAATGATACGAAGTTTAATAAACATTGTTTGCCCAGAGATGCTTTAAAGGATATGATCTCTGAAAAAGAAGTGAAGTTAAGAGAATTGTTGAGTAGAGGAAAAGACCAAGACAAGATTGATTTAGCAGCAGCGTAAAAATTAAATTGAGAGATCTTGAGTAGAAAGCGAACCTGCAAATCTTCAGATATAGGGACAGGCGCGTTCGTTATTGGTATTAAGAGGATTGTTAAGCAAATAAATGAGATAAATAAATGGTAAAAGTACATAACAAAAACTTCAGTCTACAAGAAATTTTATATTTATTTAATTATATAGATCTCTTGCTCGCATACACATTTATATGCGACATGGCGACCGTGACAGGACTTTCTCTTTGTTATTGTTCATTTGTTATGTTATTTTTTAATGTAAAATTTGTGTTCATTTAGAGTAAGCAGGCTGTTGTAATGGTTTTTCTGTTAACGAAAAGACTTTCATATGGGTCTTCTTACCCTGCCCACGCTCATGAGCACTTGAGCTGAATTTGAGAATCGCTCTAACACTATGCGTCATAGTAACTACTGTCTTCAGGAAGAAAGTTTGCGTCGCAGATCATAGCTTTGCGATATGAACCCATTTAGGACGACGTCAGTTCGATTCACCGTCTGACCATCCAAATTTCAGTTTCTCATGGTGTCCTGTAGTCACTGTTGGCCAATGGTGAGAAAGCTGTATCAAAAGTCCATTGCCGAATTGATCGCCGTTCCTTTCCCTCCTCCAACACCTCCCCAGTCTTCGACGAGCCGTAATGTCATAACAGATAAAATTTTGGCAAGAGAGCAATAATTGAATTATAGACGCAGAAGCTGAACACTGTAACTCGGAAGTGAAAGAATTTTAAGTGAAAATGAGCATTAAGCACACTTAGGTGAGTAGGGAAATCGCCTTTGCGGCATATGGGCTACAGTGGTTTATTTTCGTTGGCTCTAGGCAAATCTTTTACATTATTCGGTCAGGTAAGTTTCGAGTGAACTATTTAACTTTTTATGCGAGAAACTGTGGCCGCAGGAATACGGATCTTGCTGTAACACCAATCTTTAATTTTCTTGTTTTGGATTTTTCCATTTATTTGGCGTGTGATTTGCGAGGTTTCTTGTAAAGTTTTCTAATTAGTGGCCAAAGGTTACGTCGCCCCCTGTTATACAAGAAGCTATAGTCCGTTCACTGTGTATTGACGGCTCAAGGTCACTCTACATCATTCCCTCTCCGCTATCCCATGTATTGTCTCCAGTGGTCAGCTCTAAGGGACCGTGCACAAACTACATGGCTCGATCCAGGGGGGGGGGGGGGGTTTGGCTGGGAGGCTACGCTGGGCTACGTGGGGGGGGGGGGGGTTCCGAGCCAGACCACGTAGCTTTCCTTTCATAACATTTTTCACTGTTAAAATGAGGAATAGAACTCACAAAAGCATGTGAATATTTATTTCCCTTAATAAATTATCTCCATATGTAATTTACAATAGTCTGACAAGAGAAAACAGTACAAAATGTCTTCTGGAATCAAAAGGGAAAAAAAGCTACGTGCAACTTGGGGGGGGGGGTTAGAGGCAAAAGCCACGTGGGGCTAGGGGGGGGGAGAGGGGAGGTTTACAGAAGGCCAAAATGGAGCTACGTGGTTTATGCACGCTTCTAAGGAGGCGAAGAGATGAGGCGCGTGGTAAGGGGAATATGACCTTGAACCGCGAATTGGCTCTCTACTATACCGCATCTTATATGGATACCACAACACCAGTGGTGAATGAAAAATGTAATTTGGCCCCTCAGAAAATTTAAACGCATATGGAAATTGCAAATAGCTCCGCACCTTCTGTGGGCCCCGCGTCTAGGAATCTCGGGGCGTCCCACTGCGCCGGACTGCGAAAACTAAGGGCCCCTTCTTCACATTTGCTACGGGCCCCGCACTATTTTAATCCGGCACTGCGGAAGGACCTAGTTTTGATTCCCGATTCACCGGTTCTAAACTGTTTACAGAAATCACTCCAGCTGAACGCTGGAACGATTCCTTCATATTTACTCTTTACTCATACGTAAATATGTAGCGGCCTGTATTGTTTCTGTTTTAACATCACGCATAAACTGCGGAACAAATTTTGATGTGGTTCTTACAGTTTTGAAAGCATCTAAGTTAAGATATGCAGCATTCATAAATCTTATGTGATTTAGCACCGGAGCAGGAAATTTAAATCTGATCTTAACCTCAAATGTTAAGGCCAAATCTTGGCTAATTTCATTAAAGTTTTCAAGGAGAGGACTTCAATGTGAGCGAGGGAATAATGCCCCATATCAAGGATCTCACGCTAATGCTATCGGTTTAGGGGTTTCTCAATTTGTTTGGAATTAAAGCTTAAAAATAGTAAATTCAAAATTTGCTGAATGTCTGCATGAAGGGTTGGTTACATGGAACCCATGTTAAGACGTGGCATTCCAGTACTAAATGTCAAAGGCTCGATACTTGGACGGGACATATTTACTGCATGTATTCTCTCTGATGTTTCTGGCACTGAAAATCTATTTTTACGTAGAATCAATAGATTAAACTATTTTTTTTCGTGACTTTTCATTTTGTATTGGTTTGACTATTTCACATGTACTTTTTCGTAACTTTGACTATTTTATTTAGTTTTTTTGAACATTCTAAAGGGAGGAGATTTAAATGTATTGGCATTGTAACAACGCATGAAAGCAGGCGATTAGTTGAGAGGACAAAATTGTGGATAAGAAAACTGTTAGTTTCAAATTTTAGTAACAGTGTATAGGCAAAACAGTGTTTTCAGACATAAACATGTAAGGTTGGCTGTGGCTATTAAAAATTTTGGCCTCAGAATTACGCATTTGATATATTAGCGAGACCGTGATCGGTCGACGTACCGCGCGTTGTTGAGCACAATGTTAAACACCTCCGTTTCTAATTCTTCCATGAATAGGTTCGATCTTTTTCGTGGAGTGGTGCCCGTTATCTCTCGCTTTGCTAACGGAGTCAATGCCGCATTCGCCCTTTAATCTTCTTCACTACCTTCGTTTTAGTCGCAGATTTGCATTTCGAATTTTTAGTGCCATCATATTCGTACTAAATATATATGGGATAGAAAATAGTCTGCACCTTCTGTATCAATATACAGGGCGTTCGCCGGAAAACGCTACCCTCCCAGTCTGTTGCCGTCGGCAACTTGCTCGGTCAGTGAAGCCAGCAACTCCGGCCACACGGCACCGTGAATCACCGCACTGTTTAACACCTCCGCTGCCCCAACAGTGCAGTGACGCAGTATAATGGGACCCTTACATTGTTAAGAACGGTTTCTTTGCATTGTAGCTAGTTTGTGACTTCAGTCTCTTTTTAATCAGTGTTGTGAATAAACGTTTCTTTGCGGTTTGGCTGGTTTGGGGCTTCATATTCTTACTAATCTATACCGTGTTTGAGTGTGAGTAAAATTATGGTACGTTACAGTTTGCAACAAAGAATATTTCTCTACGATACATATGTGAAGAAGAAGTCGTTTAAAAAGTGTCGCAGTAAATTTCGTCGCGAATTTCCTGGCGCTTTGCTGCCAGCTAAATCAACAATTCTGCGTCTGGTTAAAAAAGTAAGAGAAACGGGTTCATTTTTTAACAAAAAGAGACTGTCGGTCAACCGTATTCTCACAGAGGAGAAAATTGACGATATCGCTTTTCGACTAGAACAGTCACCCAAAAAATCATTAAGTCAGTTAGGGCAGCGTGTGTCTCGAAATATGTTCAGAAGATGTGAAATGTGCATTACACAAGAGGGTCAACACTTCCAGCATCTTTTATAAGGTAAGCTAATGAATTACGTCACATTTAAATGCTTAGCACACAAGTTTATGAAATAGTCCGCGGCCGACGGTCGAACAATGCCGGAAACTGAGCGCTCGCTCGCCGGGAGCAGTTTCTTCCTTGTAGCGCTAACAGTGGGTTGCGTTTCCCGGCGAACGCCCTGTATAAAGTATATGCCCTCAATTACTGGTTGTTATCTTGTATCTTCAGCTTGCCGCACAAAACCGACTCGATTAGGAACAGAGTTGTAGCAGCGGCAATGAAGCTCTAAGCCTCAGAAGTGGAGCATTCTAGAATAGCGCCGTGAGAAGATGGCTTAGAAAATTTAGATAAATGGGAGATATGTCTCAAAAGATAGCGCGGTCAGATTTTTACCTTTCATGAATGCCTTGCAGATTGCTCTCTTCACTCTTTCATGGCTGCTCCGAAACCATTCTGAGACGCATGAAAGAGCAAGGATTCAGATCCTGGCAAGCCGCTCGCATTCAAATAAGAATAGGGCGTACACTTGCGTTTGCCGTAGAGACAAGCCGTAATTGGTGGCATGTTCCTGTTACACGTTTTCCTTGATAAAGAAATGTTTAGGAAAACCGCTATGTACGCGTTTTATAATACATGTTTTTGTTTTTTGGTTTTTTTTAACAAAAAGAAAGAAAAAAAAAGATGTTGACTATAATGGCATAGAATTAGGGTTGTTGCGGATGTCATCTTTGCGGATGCGTTTGCGGATGCGGATGTTCAGAGCTTGACATCCGCGGATGCGGATGTTTTGTGGAAGCGGAAGCGGATGTGGAAAAATTTATAATTATTTAGATTTTAATATTTTATCAAAAATAAATTTAAAATCAAACTTTTTCATAATTAAATTCTATATCCATATAATACTGCCATATTGATTTATTTTTGCCTGATCTTTCAACTAGAAAAAATGTGGGATGATTTCACAAGAGAATTAAATTATTTAATTACGTAAGCGTCTAAAAATCAGTCTTCATCATATGAACTTTGCGGAGTTCGTGGCTGGCTACACTAATTCAAGCGTCAAGCACAAGGCCACGCCACCACTCATCTCCGCGCTCGCTTTTTTTGTATGTTATCACTATACGCCTCGTCGACGTCGAGGTCATCAGAGGCGTGAAAAGATCGGAGTTTGGAACGGGAAGTAATTCAGACACGGTCTGTTAATGGAAGCATTCGCCTGGAGTGATTTGGGGAAGCCATGGAAAACCCAAATCAGGATGCCCGGACGGGGATTCGAACCGCCGTTCTCCCGAATGCGAGGCGAGGCCGTTACCTCCTGCTTACCACGCACAGTTCCGAGCTCGCGACCCACCTTCCCGCCGCTCCAGTGGCGCATTCACAGTACAACTTGTGGGACCTACGAGTTCCGATTTTCGATAAAAGAACTCTTGATGGTCTATGAAAGCAGTTACAGGTTCCTTTCGATTCACTCAATATTTTTTCAACAAAAAATAATAAGATTATTTTAATTTAAATACAGACTGCAAATATTCTGTAAATTAATAATAATTTCGTGTGATCTAAAAATTTCAGTCACAGAGTTTCTTAGCAGCCGCGCAGTGTACCTCTATAGCTGTCACCTATTTTTAAAAGGAGACCTACAGATTAACGTGAAATTTGAACCACGGAGCTTCCCAGCATCTTAGCAACAACAAAATCGAAGCTTTGCAGAAGTGACTGTCAATTTTAAGACCTATGAAAATTGCAGCTGAGAAAAGGATTTGAACAAAATACTTTCAGTACCCCAATCGTACGCCGTATCGATCTGAGTAAAGAGACAAATCTGGATGTTATTACAAATAAATATTCAACCATAATATAATCAACATACTTTTTTTCTGTAGCATGTATTTTTGTTATCTCAAAACACAAATGTTGTTTTATATGACTAAATACATATTTTTCAGTACTTCTAAATTCAGATGCTTGCGGTGTGTGATTCGGGTATGGAAGGTCCCCGGTTCAAAATCCGGGTCTCGGATGCAATTTTTACAGGCCTTAAAATCGACCTTCACGTCTGGCAATTTCATTTGTTAATGTGAACATGTTACGAACATCTGGTGAACCTAAGGTAAGGCTGAAAAAATTGACGCTTTTCTAAAGCAGTCAGTAACGTTAAAACAATATTTAGTCGTAAAGGACCAGAAATTTCTGAACTCTTTGTATACGATTCTCCATATCGACCATCCTGACACCGGTCTGCACCGTCAAAAATTAGACCAAACTACACCGTTTAGTTCAATGTTACTTTTATTGCAAGATCGTCAGAAAACAATCACTTCTTTGTTAGCTAAGCTACGACGGGCAGAACCTCGAATAAAAAGAAAATAATAATATATATTGCAATGTAAACAAAACATCCGCAATACATCCGCATTAAAAAATTGCAGGTGCGGATGCGAAAGCGGATGTAGGAATTCATGCGAAAGTTTCGCACTTGCGGATGCGGATATCCGTTACATCCCTACATATAATGATATCCTTTCCTTAATTTATTGATTAGCAGTTGTCTTCTGAGTTTTGGTTAGGGAGCGTGCATAAACCACGTAGCTCCATTTTGGCCTCCTGTGGAAACCCCCCCCCCCCCCCCCACGTAGCACGTAGCTTTTGATTCGAGAAGACATGTTGTACTGTTCTCTCTTGTCAGACTATTGTAAATTAAATACTAAGATAATTAACTGAGGGAAATAAATATTCGCATGCTGTTGTGAGTTCTGTTACTCATTTTAACCGTGAAAAATGTTATGAAAGGAAAGCTACGTGGTCGGAACCCCCCTCCCCCCACGTAACCCAGCGTAGCCTTCCAGCCAATCCCTCACCCCCCTGGACCGAGCCACGTAGTTTGTGCGCTTTTTATTTATTGCAAACATAAATTCAGTATTTATTATCATGAAAACAACTTATTATTACTAAAATTTACAACAAAAGAACGTCAGATTTATGATTTAAAAACTTGACTAAATGTGTTGTTCGTCAATTGCCTATCTACTTTTGGATCAGTAACTTAGGAATGTTACGGGGTCGCGATTGTGTGGTAGGGCCCCTTCCGATAAATTTTCCACGGGCCCCGACCGGTTACGTCACTGCTAAGAACGCTTACCCGGGGCTCGAGAATCCTAGCCCCAACCCTGTGTGCTTATCGCGAAAGATCGACGCTACACACATAGCTACCAGACAATAATGACGTGAAGAAATATATCTACAGCTTGGAGATCGAAGTCGGAAGTTAAGCCTGTATCTTGGTTTCACTTGAGACCACAGGAATGCTTCCTCAAATTTTGAAGCGAAGTCACTGTTTCTTATCCCGAGTCAGAAATAAGTGCAGCTTTCGGCCAGTGAAGTCTTGGCTTCCACTACAATCCAGGCAAATTGTGTTTTGCAGTATAATGGGAGGAAGCCACTCGTCAATTACATCTGTGGTCTGGTGGCTCAGTGGTTAAGGCGCTTGCTTTCAAAAGTTGGTGGTCGGATCCCGTGTTCAAATTTCGGTGGGGTCAGGAATTTTTACTAAAGGCCCGGGCACACAGAACGCGACAAGCGACAGCAGCAACTGGTCGTTCTCTTGTCGCTGCGATACGCGATTTTGGTACGTCACACAGGACGCGACAACTCTATAGCGATAAATGTCATGCTAGTGAAACTCTCTATCGGAAAGAGATCTGTACTTATTTATTTATTTCTTAATTTTTCTAGGGCTAGTAAATTCTTATAAAACATGTCAAGTGACGAAGAGACTACTTTTTGTTTGCACTAAGCAGAAAGAAAAGACAGTTCTGGGTTCCTGAAATCAATGTCAAGAGAGAATGCCTTGGCCAATACCACCGCCTTTGTCACATGAAGATAGATTTTATAAATATTTTCGTATGTCTTGAAAATGTTTCCATAAATTACACAATCAGTTAAAATCAACTATATAAAAATGCGCCACGAACTGGAGAAAAGCAATTGGGAAGAGAAAGATTAGCCATTTAAATGAGGTAAGTTCTGTTCATTTAATATATATTCTTAAAAACAAAACAAAAACAATGGAAATGCCCGAACCCCTGACCTTTAAGCGATTTATAACGTTATCACTTCCGGATGCTTCCCCCTAGGAGGCAGCTGAGTTATTTGCATGGTGGTCAATATTAGGAAATACCCTAAAAACCAGACGTATCATCACAAAGTGAAATAGTCACAGTAAAAAGTACAATTTATTATTGAAAAATTACTTCAGTCAAAAGAAATAATGAAATGCTCAAATACAAGTATTATTTATTTTAAATAATTACAGTGTAATCAAACAAACAAAAATTGAGGAACTAACAAGGAAAAAATACAATTCTGAAAGCGAAAAATATTTTTTTTATGAGCTTGAAAATTTTTCTTCATCGGCCATGTCGCTGTGTCGCGCGACAATTCTGTAATTTTGTACAATTGTGTCGCTCGTCGCCGCGACAAAGACTGCGGCCCGGCGACGGATCGCTTTGTGTGTGACCGCCCTAATTCAAAACTGTGAATTACAACAATAGCGACGTCGCGCCGCGACACAATGTCGCTGTCGCTTGTCGCGTTCTGTGTGGCCAGGCCTTAATTAAGAGCTGTGTTTGACGCCAGGACGCTCCGTAGTGTCGACAATCCATCGGGATCTCCTGGCCAACAATACCGAACGCGGTAACCCCAGTGCTGCCAGCCACTTGGCTTAGAATATCCACAAATGGTCGATAAAATTTCCATAGATTGGGTATAAAAATCTGGAGACTCGCTAATTGAAAGACTGGCACAATAATTACTGAAGAGAGAGAAAAAATTAAGAATACTTTATTTCTAGGTCTTTTAAATTTGAAATAATATTCTACATTAAAATTAAGAAATATCGCTGAACATATTTCATACAGCGCCACTTTCAACACTGCTACTGCTATGACTGTTCCTTCTTTTTTCGGGAGGACGGCGGTTCCGGGCATCTAGATTTGGGTTTTCCATGGTTTCCCCAAATCACTCCAGGCAAATGCCGGGATGCTTCCTTTAAAAGGCCATGGCCGAATTCCTTCCCATTCCTTGCCCCCATCCTTTCCCCCATCCTTGCCCCCCATCCTTTCCCGTCTCTAAAGACCTCGATGTTAAAAAAAGACGTAAAGCAGTTACAAAAAAAAAAAAAAAAAAAAAAAAAAACTTCTTTTTTTAAGGGACCATACATTTTCTTTGTTGATATTAAATTTGGAATATCTTCTTTGATAGGAAATGTTAAACTACATTTTAGTATTTATATTCTTTGATTCTCGAATATTGGTTAGATGGCGAACATTGTTTGACTATCGGAAGGCACTGCTTTGTAATGTCTTGCCAATGAGCGTGTCACCGTGCATAAACAGTGCGCCGATAACTTTTAAGATCTATAAAATCTATAATCAAAAACCAAAATGTGAGCTTTATTTCAAAGTCAACGCGAGCTGTTGCAAGGAAACGATTCACAATTCAGTCATACTATACACTGAAAGTTTAACAAAACACGAATGTAAGGAAAAATCGGTAAATAATAAATAGTAGCAAAAAATCCATAGATATTTTTTAAAAATCTAAAAATCCTAACCTTTTTTTATTATTAAAAAAATCCGTAGATCTAGCAGCACTGGGAAACCTTGCATTCTAGAGGATGCTGGTTCGAATCCCCGACCGGCCTTACAGATTTTGGTTTTCTGTAGTTTCCCCAAATCACTCCAGGTGCCCAGATGGATCCTTCAGGAAGGTCATGGATGATTTCCTTCCCTTTCCTAATCCTCTGCTCTATCCCGCCTCTAATGACCTCAACGTTGGCAAGATGGAAAGCAAAAAAAAAAAAAAAAAAAAAAACTACTGCATTTTTCTAAGTCATTTTAAGATAAGTTTATTCGAGAACACTTGTATGTATTATGCACTTCAAATTTGTTTTAAAGTAGTAGTGTTCCTCAGTAGTTACAATTTGTTTTCTACTTTGATAACTTCATATACCTCTTGCGTGTCCCTAAATGTGTTTGAGTAGGTGAACCCACGGTACCAATATACACTGATATTTGTTTGCACAGGGAGACGCAAATTTATTTCGCGTCAGTCATAAAATTATGCCTGCATGAAGCCATCAGTGAATGAGACAGAATATGAAACGCACATTTTCCTTTTTTCATGTAATGTCAGTAATTTGAGCAGATGACTGTCAACTCTGAATTATGACTTACAGGAAACATTGGAATGAGCTTCATTGGCACCATTGTCAGCAGGCATGAGCAGCCAAAGACACACTGGTTGTGACAAAATGGCCTATATCTGCACTCAATAATTTATTGTGTATGTAATATAAGAACATCATCTTCTAGTTAATTTACAAGCCTGACTGTGATCCAGTTTTCTTAACAATGTTTGGAGTTTACTTTAATTCGTGCAGCTAAAAGTCCAGTTTAGCATTCATCGTAATTCAAAATGATTCAGTACAAAACTGTTTGTCATTTCACAACTAAGATATTCTTCAGAGACTCCCTATCAGTGCATAGAAGGCTGGACCAACTTACCACATCAGCCATTATGTAGAAGAAATGACAAATTAGTACAAAAAAGTGCTGTATGTTGTATAGTTCACATTGAGAATCACTAAAAAGCAATTTTAAATGACAAACACCTAATTGCCACAGCTTTTGACCCATAATTGTTTTGATTTTAAGATTGCAATAAATTTTTATTTAATACTTGTGTAAAGGATTAATAGCAATTAGAAATCTTGATATAAGAATTACTCAGGCTGTAGATTTTGTACAGTTGTTGTTTTTTTTTTTTTTTTTAGGTGCATGTTGAGATATGCGGATTACTCTTGTTCTAATGTCTATCCTGTGTTTGTTTCATCCACTCCTGCAGTATTCCACAGTCTGAGTTACATTTTTGCCCTCAGGAATCATTGAGCCCAGTGCCATCAGGACGTTCGACACCACGTATGGTGCGCCCAAAGCGGGATGTCGACGGAAATCAGACCGGTGGTGCTCCCACTACACTGATCCCTCCTGCACCCAGGCCCAACAGGTTTGGCTTCAGGGGCCCCGCACTCACTAACAAGGTGGCAGACACCACTCCTCAGCCCTACACCACTGCTGGCAACACCATTGCCAACAACAACAATAACATAAGCAGCAGTAATAACAACAACTACTACAACCAGCAACAGGTGGCAGCAGCAGAAGCAGAGAAGCCACGCCACAAGGGAGGGGGGACAACCAGTCTTCTGCCAGCACCACAGACAAAGGTTCCGAACACTAGGTAGGTTTTGGCTGTATAATATGTTGCTCATTCTACACTCATAAAGTTATTAGGCATAATTTTTTTTATTTTGAATGGGGACAATTGTACCTGTTGTTTACAATGAGAAATGTCTTTTATGGAGACTTTTTGCAGATACAAAGGCAGATAAAAGAAATCCTATACTCATTTATGCTAAAAACTAAACTGTGTATAGTTCCCTTTCGGTATAAACTGTACATATTAGTTATAGTCTACATGTATCATGTCACCTGTTTGCAGTTCTTAAGTGCGCTCACAAGATTTTTGAATGATTGACAATGCTCTCTGGATGCAATTATAGTGGTTGTCTTGCATTTATTACAGTGATGGCAGCAGAGAAAGTAATTCATACTTTACAATATTGTGAACTGATGATTCTATTTTAGCAGTTGTAAATGTACAGAATGTATTGAATGTATTGAAATGTAAGTTTCATCGGTTGTTGCTGCAAAAAATTATGAGATTTCAACAACTTGCCCTGCTGTCGTCCTTTGGTCCTGTACGTACACTTTTCTATTTTTCACAGTGTATGTATTGAGACAGAGCATGGCAACAAAAATTTGTGTTTCTACATCATCACCATCTAACTGTGAACCATTGAAGACTACACTTCATAGACTTTTAGGTAATGAAGAAATTTTCACATATTGGCATGGTTCTGTATTGAACTTTGGAGTTTCCATGATAACGGTTGTTTTGGGAATGTACACACTTTCTCCAGTGAAACAATGTCTTGAACATTTAAAAAATCATCTCAGATGGTAGTTCACCACCAACAGAACTGGACAGGTTAAGCAATAGCAAAAATGAAAATAACCGTTAAAAATAGCTCAATAGAACAAATTTTTGCTTGATTTCTGACAGCTTTTTAACTATCTTTACTGTAAAAGAAACAAATATGCATGTTGAGTTAACCATAAAGCAATGTGTGTGGTTATTGATGAGGATAAGTGGAGAAATTCCCTCACTTTCTTTCTGTTGTTACACATCCTGACTTCTAAACAAGTAAGAAAGTAATCTGTCTGCTTCACTTTATTTCTAGTTGGAGGTACGTAACATCACCAAAGTTTCTTCAGAAATTTCCTTCCAAGTTCATTTCACACTTTCCCATCATTTATACTTGAAACTATATCTCTGCTCAGTATAAACAAGCAAGATCATTGTTCATTAGTTTTTGCTATTTTCTTGAGGTCATTCGTCTAAGTATTAAGGTGATCTAAAAAGTTCTCACTCTCAACCAGTCTGCAAACTGCAAAAAAGTGAGAATTTTGTGAAAATATGCACAGCTTTGTTCTCCGTGAACCAAAAAAAATTTGGAAAACTGTATAAATTAATTTTTGTTGAAACATGCAGTAACATAATCGTGTTCTCTAGTGTCAATACCAACACACTTTAGATCTTAATAAATGCTTTGACCAACAAGAGATGAGGTTATTATTTCATATTGTTCAAGGGATAGAACTATGCTTTCCCACCCATCTCTGAATACTGTAATTTCGTTTCAGCTTTGATTATCTATTTATTCATCTTTATTCTTATCCTGTTTTACTTATTGTGTAAACAAACCATGATGATGGATGAATGTAAACATTTTGACTAATCTGCAGGAATATTCAAGTTAGAATCCTAGTGTTTCTATCTGAACTATCATAGCTTGTGGTTTTCTGGAATTGCTCCAATACTAGGATGTTTTCTTTAAAAAGGGTATGGTTCATTTCATTTCCCAGCAAGTATGGTCGGTGAGCAGTAATGCTCTGGTCTCGTGTTCAGGAGGATGTGGGTTTGAATCCCTATCCAGGCATCCAGATTTGGGTTTTCTGTGGTTTCCCTAAATCACTCCAGATGAATTCTACAATGCTTCCTTCAAAAGGCCATGGCTGAATTCCTTTCCCACCTGCAGCGACCTCTACATAAATGAGCCATTAAGCCACAAGGAAAAAAAAAATTCTGGTACTTGTGAACAGTCTTTTCCTGGCTCAAATGATTCCCATTAGGGTCCCTTACAGATGCAAAATGATTTCTTCCCTACTGCACCCTTCTACAGAGGATTCTGTTTTATTGAGGGAAATGTGCAGGAAGCTTATGCCTATAATTATTGATCATGCAGATAGATGTTCCTCTAGAGTTTGTAACAGCCCTAATACCTGAATTTTGAATAGCATTGTACTGTATGAAGTATTTGTAGTGAGCAAATGTTTGGTTGAAAGTGATTTGATATGTTTGTTTTGTAATTTCTTGTAAATCAGTGTATATAGACTTTGTTTTAGATAAGAAAATTATTCAAAGGCCATTTAATATGTTTAAGAACCGAATGATGCAAGAGAATTTCTTAAATGTTTGTAATTCGATGTATTAATGTAAGTTACGATGTCTACAGGACAATTTTCTACCGTTTGAAAGGATTTCTGTAAATAATTTTGTATTTAAGTATCTATAATTACCATTTCTGATCATTTTGTAGTGTTGTTAATTAATTTGGTATTAATTCTGATTGTTTTTAATATGTTAGATTGTTTGAGTGATTGTTAATGATCGAGAAATATTGGGCGGATGCCTTTGAAGAATTCTCGTAATTTCGATAAAGACTATATAAACAGATCGCCTGGACAGAGAAGTTTTAGTTGCATTCAGTTAGTAAGTCAGTTTAGTTGACAGTATTCAGTGTTACAGAGAGTTTCAATCATTCAGTTGAGTTCACTGAGAGTTTCTTTGCGACTGTGCATCTCTGTATTGTACCTATACTTGTGAATATCGCTGACTTGTTTGGATCAAAATAAACAACCATCTTCATACTTAACCTGTTTGGTGGACTTTTTAATTAATTAAATAGTAAAATAAACCACCAGAAGAACCCTAATAAGTTGCTTAAGACTTGTGAACAACTGAGCCTAATTTTGAACTTGTACATATGATTTGAACCTGCCCGTTTCATAAAATTGGATCAAATCTTGACAAAACAACTGTTGAGCTTATAATTTTACTTTTATATTTAGTAACTGCTGGCACAATGTAAAGGTTTCTTCCTCTGTAGGATGAAGGAACAACCACCTCCATCAAGTGGCATCCCAATGCCGTCGGATGTCCCCCGCAACCAGCAAATGCCACGGCGTTCCATGTTGCCACAGCCTGGTCGCTTTACTCTTCAGACTACCACCCTTCCTGCACCTCAGTACCCTGTACGATTAACTGCTGCAGACCTTGAAACCAAGACTGCCAAGACAGCCGCTAACCGCAACAGGAGGGCAGCAGGAAGCCGGAATGGCTTGGATGGTTCCGACTCTGGGATTGGTCAGTACTGAAACACTTTTGCTGAATGTTAATACTAATTTTTATATATATATAAAAAGCAGTGATATAAGAGGGTCATCTCAAAAGTAAGTTACACTTTAAAAAAAAAAAAAAACCCAGAATTTGTTTAAAAGGTTACATTTGTGAAACTACATATATTAGTTATTTTTCTACATAATCTCCTTGAATTTCAATACGTTTTTGGTATCGTGGTAAAAGTTTTTTTAATCCAGCGTCATACCATTCTGCCGCCAAACTGGTTAGCCATGTCTGAACTTCTTCTTTGAGAGTTTCTTCGTTTGCGAAGCGTCTTCCCCCAAGGTGTTGTTTCAGCTGTGGAAACAGATGATAGTCGCTTGGAGCGAGATCAGGGGAGTATGGTGGGTGTCCGAAAACATCCCATCGAAACTCTTCAAGCAGGTCTTGAGTTTGACGAGCAGAGTGTGGATGAGCGTTGTCGTGGAACAAAAACTGTTTTCATCAACTTTCCCCTCCTTCGGTTCTGGATCGCCCTCCTGAGTTTCTTTAACACCTCACAATAGCGTTCAGCTGTTATCGTTGCCCCACGTGGCAGGTAGTCGATCAGCAATACCCCCTTCGAATCCCAGAAGACCGTCGCCATAACCTTCCCAGCTGATTCCACAACTTTCGCCTTTTTTGGAGTTTGCTCGTCCTTCCCTTTCCACACCATGCTTTGTCTTTTGGTTTCAGGCGTCCAGTGATGGATCCAAGTTTCATCCCCGGTCACAATTCGGTCGAATAGGCCATCTCCTTCATCCTCAAAAAACTGCAGAAATTGAAGAGCAGCGTCAACTCTCTGCTCTTTGTGGTGGTCTGAAAGGAGCCGTGGAACCCACCTTGCACACACTTTGGATAGATGCAGATCATCAGAAATGATTCTGTGAAGCGATGCACGGCTAATTTCAACATTAGGCGGGAGTTGTGAATGAATGTCGTCGAGCGTAAGGCGACGATTGGCGTCGACGACTCTTCGGATTTCTTCGACAATGTTCGGGGCCCATGAAGTGGATGGGCGGCCGATTCGTTGTTCGTCGTGTGTTGTTGTCCTGCCTTCAATAAATGATTGGCGCCAACAAGAAACCATTGGCCTCGACATAATGTTTTCACCGTACACACTGCACAACTCACGGTGAATTTCAGTTGCATTTTTATTTTTTGCCGTTAAAAAACGAATCGCACTGCGTACTTCGCAATCGGCGGTAGGAGTAAGTGGTAGCTCCATAGTGGCTTGATCGCAACTGACAAATAAGTCATGGCGGCCTCTTAGGAATTTTACAGTGCTGCCACCACACCCGGACGAAAGTTCCCTGCGAATCCCAGACGTCTCCTGCCAACTGCGCGGATATAAAAAAAATAGTGTAACTTACTTTTGAGACAAGCCTCGTACAATGTAAAATTAATCTTGTTGTAGTTGGAAACCATGATGTTGAGTATTCCTGTACCAGTGTATACATTTTCATAGGTTGCCTGTGCCTCCCCTATTGGTCAGTATAAAACAGGCACATTTGTAACCTAATCTCTATTAGAATACCACCTCCACCTATTCTTTCCACATGGTACTCTTTTGACAGCAGGAATAATTTTCATGGTGACCATAACTTGTTCATGTATTGTTAAATAATTAGTAATTGAAAACAATATATGTTCTTAAGTATTTTACTTCAGTTTCATCTATAGACATTACTATGAATTAAGGCAACAGCTGACCTTGTGAATACTGTTGCAAAAAGAAGTTTGGTAGCATGTTGCTGGTCCTTTTTACTTTGTTGGTTGACAGCATTAGTAGAACATCTATCAAATAAACATATATTTAATACTGTGATTAAAGGTATATGGAAAACCATACAAAATTCAATGAGGCTAATGAAATGCACCAAAGCTGAGCTGCTTAATTGTTCAAATATTTTCTATTAGTTATCAACTGAATTATACTTCGTAGTTGAGCTAACAAATAAAAATGTAGTCTTTTAACTGGCAAAAGGGACTTTTATGATGGCCAGCAATGTGGTAAAAGTAGACTTGTGCTAGATGTAACTACAGATCATACTCAAAAGGCTTGTTCAGTCTAAAGAGTAGTATTGCTTGTATCAGCATAAGGTATCAATGACCTTTGATTTTACAATAATTAGTGGAATACTTATTATTGTGGGAATCTTGGTAGTTATTACTATGAACATAGTTCATATGACTTTGAACTTGAAGTGCATTTTCTGAAGCTGATTGCAGGAAATGCAATGATATGAAGATAGTCTTTCAATGAATGCTATTTCCCTTGCTTTGAATGCTGTTCATCCTGGTTTTTATAACAGGTCCGGAGCCTGTATGCTCATCCACTCTTGGACTGTATGTGAAGCATCACTGTTTCTATCTCCCCCCCCCCTCCTTCTCTGCCCTGCTCCCCTATAAAGAAGTATTTCTCAACATGTGGTCCATGGACTACTTCTGATCCGCATAGGTGGGACAAGGTGGTCCACAGATAGGTTATTAAATTTTTTACTGTTACGGAATTAAAGATATCATAGCAAAAAAGTAAATATTGTTTGCTTAAAATTGATTCCGTGTTTGTACTGCATAATATAATAAGCGAGTATAAGTATTAACCAATTTTTTTTAAAGTCAGGGTATTTTTAGGATATGCAGACACGATTGCATTCTTTCTATAATGGTATATTCACTACTTACATTTCCGATCGGTATCACAAAGTGAGAGGTTCCTTTGAAGATTTAAGTTAGTGACCATTTTATGAGGGTCGTATGGCAGATGTGGATGTGATCTTAGTGGACCGCAGGAAAACAATTGGTAGGGTTTGTTAGAAATATACACATAAGAAAAAATTAGAGCCATATAAGTGAGTGTCTGTAGAATTGTTTTTGACATTTTAATGGATTGAAAAAGTTTGTGAAACGTGCTGTAAAGGATTAGAAATACTCATTGTGAAAATTTTATTTTGTTCATTTATGGGAATCAGAAATTTATGACTTTTATGATTCTTGAAAACTAATGCAATATTTCATTTTCAGTTAACCTCAGAATTTCTTTGTTGATGGAAGAACATGTTGTGAACCTTCATTAGCTTAAGCTACACCTGTGTTGCTTATTATTGTTGGTGATTATTATTATATAAGCTGTTACTGAGATTTTAGTTACCTGACCAAGTTAATCAACGTTCCAGTCCTGCATCTACACATGCATAAACAAACTTTGTGTTTTAAATGATTTGGCTGAAATTGGCAATTCCCGGGACAATATTTTGTCAAGTTTATTTCATTGTTGATTAAAGTGGATAGTTTGTCCTGTATAATCTTCTGTGCTAGCTGGCTGCTCTGGTCTGTTTAGCATATTTTTAATAATATCAGTTTTCTTCCCTAAAACCTCTATGTTAAGCGTTCACATTTTTTTGTCACTGACCAGAACTTACCATCTGTTGAAAATTGTATTTATTGTGCTCACCAGGTATTGGCTCTAATGACTCAGACACACTGAATGACCTGCAACAACTGGAGCGCAGCCCAAATGCTGGCTTGCGGAGGAAGGCACGCCACCTACAGGTGGTGCTGGGACCCAACAAGAATTTTGACGTGTGTGATGTTAAGGATGGTGAGGATGAGGATGGCCAGACTGTCATAACTGAGATATCTGTCATCTCACTGCCAAGGAGTGGTGTGAAAAAGCAGATGGTACGCGAACCAGTGGTGGTGCCTGCATTTGAAGATAACTCTGCATCTACACCGTCCTCGTCGGAGGATCCGGAGGACAGTTGCAGTCTGGATACTGAGGAGGTGAAGGCAGCAGATGACCGGTCACAAAGTGAAAAGTCTGCACGAGACTTGCTAAGTGTGGATGATATGTGGGGCCATGGGGAAGCTATGGCAGATGGGTACAGCAGTGGCTCTGACGATTGTCCGACTACACTCACCACTACTAGCTGTGAAGTCAATCGGCAGCGGTCCCGACACAGCAAAGGTAAGACGTATGTTAATATGGACTTTGATATACATGGATGAGAAGGCAAATATGTGAATTTTGTTCTGTAGTTGAGAAAAGGTGAACAGTAACAAATAATTACTAAGTGAATGGCATATTATGGGAACATGTGAATGACTGTGTGAAGAGGTTTAATAGAGGAGGGAAGGAATGGTATTTGGGGATGTCTGTTTAAAAGTGATAAAAAAAATACCATAACGATAGTTGTGTGTAGAAGGAAATAAATCTCTGTGTAAACCAAATATTTTAAAATGAATGTGATAACTATGAGTTCTGTCTTGGATAAATTTTTGGACCAAATGAATGGTAGTGGTTGAAATGTGTAATTAAAAGTCATCTCATTGATATAACTTATACTGAGTAAAAATGTAAGTGAATGTGTTAAGGCCTTAGGTTCCTTTTTTGGTCTACTGCCCCACCCCCTTTTTTCCTTTTTTTAAAAAAACTACTCGACACCTTTTCAAACAAAAAATACTCGCTACCCCCTTTACAGAAAAATAAAATATTAACTAACCTTCTTGTAATAAATAATTTTTGGCTTGTGACCCTTTTTTTGAAATGTTGAACCAATTGGGCCTGTTTTAGGTGAAGTGTACAATGTTATGTATAGAAACATAAGTACAGGTCTCTAAAATTACTGTATTAAAAGATATTAATGATAGTGGCATATTGTTCACAGTTTGAGAAATACATAATACGAAAAATATTAGTGATTAGAAAGTTTAGCTCAGTGTAATGACACTTTTTTATATTTGGTACCTAATTTGTCATTAACAATCTTAAACTGCCACATTCCACTATTGACAATCTGTTACTTTTCTTAGCTAATAAATTGCTGACTATTCTCTTTTGACTACATAAGATCATGGGAATGCAGTTAAAAACATTTTTGATGCAGCCCTTAAAGCTAAATATGATATTGCTAAGCAAGGGTGTGGCGATTGGTCCTTGGACCCAAAATGCTCCCAATGATCTCTCCAATATCCACCATTTGGCAGTACTGCCCCCATTGGGAACCACTGGTTTAGGCACAAATGAAATATTTATAAGATTGGGTGGCAAATTAATGACAGCAGAAATTCTGAACATGACTTCTATTCATATGTGTGCAGTCATGCAATTGGAATCTAAGTTTATTAGTTTGTATAGCTATTTCGATTCTATAACACTTAATGAGAGGTAATGTAAAAAAAAAAAAAAAAGCTAAATATTGTTAGTTTCTTTTTAACATTTTGTGATCAATAGTGACTTATTAAGTGTAATGTTGTACTTTCATTTCAACTAGTGCAATGTGTATAACTGATTAATGATTTTAGTTTTCCAGCAGTTGTTGCTTAAGTAATTACTCATTTTGATATATGCTGACACAGTAGAATAAAATACAGAAATGCAAAGTACTGATTACTAAATTGTTTGTGGTATAATGCTTCCAGTGGGTGACTCGCGTCCAACTGTGCGGGTGACCATTGAGGATCCCCTGTTCGCAGCCATTGCGGCAGCATCTTCTGCAACACTGATTGAGGATGAGCGCAGCCCTGCAGACAGTATGATCAGCTCTAGTTCGAGTGGGACTGCTAGCATCTCAGAAGTTGACGGGCCCCATTCAGAGTGTGCTACTGTGGGTGCAATGGAGAATGAGGATACTACACCACAAGATTCTGCTCCCCCACAAGTGACATCACCCCAACGTGATATCATCAGCCCTGAGACACCTACTAATGCTTCAAATTCACTATCGCTATCAGAGGGTCGTGATTTCCTCATCGATGATGAAATTGCGGACCAGCCAGGGCTCACATTTGGGCATTCAGTGTCTGGTGGGGCAACGCAGGACCTCACTTCGTCTTCTGCTAATGGCGGGGGAGCTAGTAGCTTACTTCTGTCCCTGACGGAGAACACTGCTACGCTGGTAGACTCCACTCCCAGGCCTGGTGTGTCTCTCTTTATTATCTGATTCCTGTATCAATTAATAATTACAATAACTCTCAGCTATAAAATCAAACTTAGTTGGGTTCCCAGTTCAGTGGGAGATTAAAAGTATTTTTTTCTCTGGCACACCCCAAATGTATATTATACTTTTAATTGCCATAACCGATAAGATTGCTGCAGTGCAGGAGTGGCCAACCCAAATGTTATTGGGGGTTGCACATAAAATTAAATATCCCTATATTAGATTTAAACCCACTATAGACTTTTTTTTAATTTATTTATTTTTTTAGTGAAAATTTTGAAACCTAATGTATATTATTGTGTTTACTATTATTCTTACATGTAAACATAGATAACATAATAATCATGATACTAAACGAACATTGTAAAGAAATATATAACACTAAAAATGAAATATAAAAAATATATAAATATGAACAAAGTAAAAAATGAAATCGTTAAAAATATTTATTTTACTAGTGCGATATTTGTTTCCCCACTCTTTCACTTAGTGTTTGCAAATTGATCTCAATTTGGGTATTTGCGCATCATAATTGGTGTTGCTGGTTAGAGTCCGTTATGTTTGAGCATGTTTTGCGTTAGGTCAATTTCATTTTCGGAAAAAAAAAGATTCGCAGGTGTTAGTTGAACCAAAAGCACTAATAACTTTTTGTGCCATATTTCCAAATTGGAAATTTCTCTTTTGTGACAAATGTGTTAGAAAAATCTATTTTTGTTTCTGATTTTTCAAAGATTTGCAGGTGTTAGTTGAACCAAAAGCACTAACAACTTTTTGTGCCAGATTTCCAAATTGGAAAATTTCCCTTTTGTGACAAATGTGTTAGAAAAATCTATTTTTGTTTCTGATGTTTCAAAAATGTTTTAATTCAATATTGAAATTTAAGTCAGCCAGGTCCATTTGGATATAGTTGGGGCAGACTCAATTTCAGCATGAAAGGGAGATGAATATATTTCAAAAATTTTGCTGTAGTTGTCTAAAACTAAATTACTGAATCAGCTCTCAAAAGCAGCTGTAAGTTTTCGCTACTTTGACCATTATAAAATAAATATATTTTGTAAAAGTGTACTGAATCCCACGGGCCAGAAAAATGTTCATGGCGGGCCGCATGCAGTGGATTGACCACCCCTGCTGTAGTGTTTACATGTTATAACTTGGTGAATGCTTGTCAGATAATAGGCATCATAATTTACCTTTTCTTTAAATTTAAAAACAGAACGTGAGAATAAATAGTCATTGAGTTTTTATTTACCAGTGTTTCTAACTTCTATATTAACTATCAATTCTTACAATTATTATCTCCATACTTTCTCATATATCATGATAGACCCTGCTGAAATGAGTAACAACTGTAGAATTCCAAGTAGTTTATGACCAATTTTGGATCTTTTGGTGCATTTGATTGACAAGTAACTCAATTTCACCTCGGGGGAGAAATAAATTAATCATATAATGTACCTGATAAGGAATAAAAGTTTGTTTCAGCAACTAATAGAATCGATAGCACTACCTCCATCCAGATAAATTATGTAATGGTTATTTACGAGATCATTATACTAATCACGATTTATTCCAAAGCAGTATAGAAAAAGTAAACTCTGTGCTTATCATTGATGAAGGTGGCCAGTCATTGGAAAATACAAAAAGATAAATACTTATAAAACAATATTTGGATGTTGAACTAGGTGTGATCACATTGACACCTGTCAAATGAATGTGAAACCAGGGTAACAAAGCAAGAGTGGCAGGGTGTTGGTTGAGAGGGGGGGGGGGAGGGGATAGAATGGTAAATTGGTATTTATGGGGAAATAATATAGCTGGCCTGGGGTTGTGGCTTCAGGAAAGACAATGCTAGCCCTACTGTAAACCAGTTTACAGTAGAGTCCCGCTAATCCGAACCCCCGTAATCCGAACATCCGGTTAATCCGAACATGGCAAAGCATTACATAGTCTTAGTATAAAAAATGATAAAAGAATTAAAACACCCTGAAAATACAGTTCATACGCTATATAATTGTGTGGTTAACTACTGTACATGTACACAATTTTAATTTATACAGAAAAATTAGCTAGAAAAGATTAAATTTAAAAAGTGCGTAACACTGAAAGAAAAACTGTCAAACTTACGATAGTAGTTACAACGCTTAGAAACACACATTTCATCCCTACTTTTTAGAGCACAGAAACTCAGTAATGAAGACAGTCTGTTATATGACGCAAAGTTGCGCCATCGTCTGATAAACATTAAATCAGCTGGTGTAGCAGTGGTCTGTTGCTCCATATAGCGTAGCGCGAGATCAAAGGCTTCTGCCGCGTCAGTGTGTGACACCAACTCTCCTTTGTCACATTCCGTCTCATTGTCATTTTCGTCGTAACATTCCACTTCTACCTGGTCTTGAGTCACAGCAGCCACTAAATCAACGTCAGTAAGGTGCTCCAGTATTGAATCATCCGCTGCCATCCATTCATCTACGTCTGCTTCACAGGCTTCTTCACATCCAGGGATTGTCTGTACCATTTTTAGGAAACTCTCCTCTTCATTTTCAGCTGGTATGTCCTGAAATTCAAGAGATGTCCATAGTTTTCTCCAAGATTTTCTTAAAGTGTTTTCTGAAATTTTCTGCCATGCCTCAGCAGCCCAATAAACAACATCCTTCAGATTTGTTTTTTTTTTTGTTTTTGTTTTTTTTTTCAATTAAAGGAATGTTATCATCTTGGATCAGCATTCTTAAGAATTGTTTTCTGTAAATCAGTTTTAATGTTTGTAGTACGCCCTGGTCCATCGGCTGTAGAAGTGGTGTAGCATTCGGCGGCAAAAACTTCGCCACGATTTCTCCATCACATAATTCCTCAGTGCTGGGGTGAGATGGTGTGTTATCAATCAAAAGGAAAGCACGGGGAGGCAAATTATTTTCCTTGGAAAACCGCCGGACAGAGGGAACAAACTGGTCGTGAAACCATTCTTTGAACAGCTTACCATCCATCCATGCTTTTTTCTGGTTGCGATAGTATGCAGGTAGGATTTCATGTTGCAGTTTTTGAAAGCTCTGGGGCTAACAGATTTGCCGATCATCATTAAAGGGAGCTTGTGATTACCAGCAGCGTTGCTGCACACTAGTAAAGTCACACGATCTTTGCTCATTTTAAAGCCAGGAGCTTGGACTTCTGCTTTTGATGCCAGGCTTTTTGTTGGCAATGCCCTAAAATTAAGGCCTGTCTCATCAGCATTATAAATTTGTTGGGGAGAATAATTTCCCTCTCTTATCAGTTTATTAAATTCATGCACGTATTCCTTCGCTGCATCATGGTCAGAAGAAAGCTTCTCTCCAGTAATTGTTAGCTGACGAATCCCATGACGTTTTTTAAATCTGTCCAACCAACCCGTACTCGCATTAAAAGACTCATCACCATTCATTAATTTGTTTAGGTAAACAGCCTTTTCCTGAACCATTGGTCCACTCAGAGGAGTTCCTCTTTCTCTTTCCTGTGTAAACCAAAAGAAAAGAGCTTCATCCACTTTATCGCACTGGAACTGTTTCAGAGTCTGCCGAACCTCGAGTGTTTTTCCCGAAGACGTTGCGCAGCACTGTTCAAGCGTCACTCGGTTCTTCTTCCAATCACAAATGGTTGCCTTACCAACACCTAGTTCCGTCGCCAGCTTAGATACATTCTCACCACTGTCCAATCACTTCAAAGCATCCAGTTTTTCTCTGAGCGTTAACGTCGTATGTTTCCGTTTACTCATGGCGATAACACGTTAGTGTACACGAATTTTGTAAGTGTGTTAGCGATCGATTGCTAAGATTAACTCAGCAGTTCGTGAGCCGTCTGAGAGTGCACTGACCTCGAACACTTCAAACATCTCAACAATAAAGGGAGGAAGTGAGAGTGTGCCATTGTTCACCCAGTTGTTCCCAATTGTTACCATGCTGTACCTACTTATATGCTTGGTATACTTCATTGTAGAAATTAGTCACTGTAACTCCGGCTAATCCGAACAAATCGGTAATCCGAACAAGGCCCGGTCCCAATTAGTTCGGATTAGCGAGACTCTACTGTATTTGAAAGTTGTGCAGCACCTCTAACCCTTTGTACAGAACCTTCCATCATTCATAAAAGCTACTCCATAGTCCCCACTCTTCTACAGCCAGACTTCTAAGATACTTCTTAATTAGGTTATCAATGCAATAGAACATTTCCTGGCTATGTGCACTGACACAGTCTCCTCAACATATCCTTACTCATTTCTTCGGTTCACTTGATTCTCTCTCTCTCAAAAAAAAAAAAAAAAAAAAAAAAAAACCCTCCTTGGGACATCTAGAGCAACAATTTCTGAAGAAAATCTCCTCAACCATCTTACTTTACTCGAGTACATAGATGATGATATATTTATGATCTGGTCCCTCGGCAAAAACTGCATTCTAGACTTCAATTCACTAATTATTATCCACTCCATCAACCTCTCCTGGACTTAATCACACTAATATGTAACCTTTATTTTGGTGTAGTCACATCTGATCTCCTCATTGTGCATCTCATTTGTTTTCAAGACTAAGATTAAACACCAAAATATTTTGTTTTGTTCATTGTTGGCTGGTCGCCTACATCTACAGAGTGCTAGGTTCACTTTCCTAGTTCTTCCTTCTCATTGTAATTAATTTCAAACATTATTGTACGTTATAATTATATATAAATTTTAAGTTTGTTCAAGTTATTTATGCTGGATCTTGGCTATTCATAAAGTCCATTATATGTTTGATATCAATTAAGAATCAATAAAGTATACCTAATACTGCCCAAAAATCTAGGTAAAATTGCTGCAGATATAAAAAAAGAACATAAATATTTTAGTGATAAAGAAAATTAAATAAATGATGTGATGAAATTCATGCGGTAGGGTCCACTGAAAGTGCATTTATTCACGTTGCCATGGGTTTCATTTTCTTTTCTAACAACACCAATAGCCATCCAAAATATATACCCTCTTTTTATTTTTGCAGCCTTCATGCCTTCTAATTACATTCAGTTTACTTTCCATATTAATATTGACTTGCAAAATTTTCCCTTTGCTCTATTATCTTGAGATATTTGCAGTGTGTAGATGAAACTGAGATTTGTAGTTCAGGAAACACATAGCTATGGTTAAAGAGAATTTGGAGGGAAAGGATCAGTCTTTAGGTGTAGAGTATAACATTGAAAAAAAAAAAATATGTAAACAGTATGTGGAATGGAAAGAAAATGAGGAATTAATAGTGAATTGAGTGAATAAAGGGAAATCTGATGAACAGAATGAAGTAGTGGCACA
Organism: Vandiemenella viatica; assembly: GCA_031002005.1. NCBI lineage: Eukaryota > Metazoa > Arthropoda > Insecta > Orthoptera > Morabidae > Vandiemenella > Vandiemenella viatica. Next base: position 160,428,061 of record JARYHS010013631.1, on the reverse strand, counting down.
ACAGTACTCAATTCTGCTGTTGTGTTTGGTAATGAAAGTTATTATAATTTTTTTCACTGTCACACAGCGGTAGCAGGTTAAGTTAAAATGTTTGGGGAAGAGATCAATTATAAAGTTGTGATATTAGATTTTTAACGGGCATTGTGGTAGGTATGTAATCAAAGCTCTTTCTTTAAAAAATTGTGGTCCCTAGGCAGGGGTGTAGCTACTATGGGGCTAGGTGGTGCAGTGCACCGGGGCCCCTACACTCGGGGAAGCCCCCAAGCACAGCTCAGGGGCCCCCAGCCTCAGCTCAGGGGGCCCCTACCAGCAACACAAAGCAAAAAAAGGTCACCCATCTGCAGGGGCGTACCAATCGGAAATGGCGCCTAGGGCAAGCATCGAAGTTGCGCCCTTTGGTAAACTATCTATATAAAACAAACAGATTTATGAAATAAAACAATTATTAACATTAATAAACACTATTATTTTCTGTTTTAGAGCAAAATTATTTTATACTCTTAAAATTAAAATGGCACTTTCTTAGTCTTCTGCGATGCAAATAGATTAATAACATTTTCGAAATCTGTTTCTTCTCGCTTTATACTGAACCAAGCTAGATCGCATAACCTTTCTTGACCCATTGTAGATATTAGTTTTAGTTTACTGAAAGATCGCTCGCAACATATTCCAATCGTAAGCATAATCTGAATTGAAATGCGCAGATTGGGAAAGACGCCCTCATCTCCGTCCTCAACAATGAATTCAAGAAGCTCTTCAGATCTTTTTATGTTGTGGATATTAGCATTCGAACATCCAATATTGCTTCGTATCTGTTCTCCGTTAACATCACAACCATAGACGTCTCAAAATTCTTTAGATTTCTTTTTTAAATGGTCATGATCGTCAATGCTGTACCATAGACTTTTAATATCAAGGAGAATTCTAAATCTTACTCCGTTCCATGCAGACGACTGAAACTTTCGCTCATTTCAAGCACAACACTATCCAGCGATCCATTCATAACTCGTTCCATTTCTTTCTCAGCACTCAACCGAGGGTCCTTCGCATTCTGTTCGCCTTTGACATCTTTCAATCACTACATCCAAATCCTGGAAAAGATTTAAACCTTTCTCGAGTGCGTCATTAACCAACCTCTCTCTTTTATTGGTAAAATGGTGTCTGTGGGTTTTTATATCATGAAAATTCATGCTAGGATCCTTGAGCCGCTTTTAAAGACGGTCAATAGAACGAAGTCCATGCGATTATATAGAAGTCTTGTAGCACTTCTTGTTTCACTAGTTTGATTGACATCGTCTGTAATGTCTTGGAGAACTTTCAGCATATCTTAAACATATTTGTTAACTGCTTCAACCATTGCACTCCATCTTGTTTCAGACTCTGATTTTACAACCACAGGCACGGTGTTCTTCAGTTTTTCTCAACGCATAGTGGAACTAGAAAAGAATACATAAATAGTTCCAAGAATGTGACCATTATAGTATCATGCTTGGCTGCGTGTACACCAACCAAATTGAATAAATGATTATCACAATTCATAAATATCGGCAGATTATCATTTTCGCTTATTCTTTCGTGAATACCAGTTCTGTATCCAGCCATCATAGCAGTGTTGTAATAACATTGTGAACGACAATCCTGTATATCCATACCGCCTTTCTCTAACTGTTTAAACATTTCATCAACCAAACTTCCAGCTTCCTTTTGACTCATCTGAATGAAAACGAGAAAGGACTTTCCTCTCAAAATCAACTTCTACGTATCTTACTTCAGGCATCTGCTCATGATGTGCATGGTCAGGAGTAGAGTCGAACAAGGTACCATAGTATTTTGATTTTTGAATGTTTGACAATAAACTTTGGCGAACAGTGAATGAAATCATTTTTAAAACGAGGTGAAAAATAAGATGTGGTGCCAGGATTTTTAACCTGAGCATGATGGGGTCTAATTATGTCCAGAAGCTTTATTAAACCAAGGAAATTATCAATATTATTGGATTGGGATCCGTCGCATGTACTAAGTGACTCTGTGACCTCGTAATGCAAGATTTTCAGTGGCAAGAAATTTGATGCAGTGGAAGATTTTCTTTAATACATTACGGCACTTTCGTTTTTTTCTGTTTTGATCTGGGTTTGAAATTCAACGTCAATAATACCTTCAGTTGCTGCAAAATTTCTTTCCCTTTCTTTCCACTGCGTGAAGCACTCACGATGATTCTTAGCATTTTCATGGGCAGTGAGCCGTTCAGATGCTTTCCAGTGTACAGCGGTTATTTGCAGGTTGGATAGGACCGTCAGTAGTTTGGAAATATTTTGAACCCATTTTACATATTTCTGTTTTAAAATTATCCGACAGAACTGATTTCATAGTTGTCTTACCAAAAAGTCCAATATTAATTACTTCTGGTCTGGCAGTAATTCGGTTTTCTACATCGTCCACCATATAACCTCCACCAACTTTTTTTCCTACTAAAATACCAATGTTTTCTACAAATTCTTCAGAAGTCTTAGAACTCGTAGCCTCTCTGCTCTTACTTAATCTCGTCACACTCAGCATTATCTAAATTTATATCCTCCTCGTCTTGTGATGAATTAGTGTTGGGTACTTTGTATTTCATTGTACATCTCGATATACGCAATTCCTTAGGACATGTTGAACTTCCTGTAGTGGACTTTTCAAGAAGAAGTGCATACTGGATTTTTGTGCTACTTCATCCTGCAATTTTATTTTTCTCCGTCCCTCAGCCCCTCTGTTTTTTCTTTGAAAACAATCGTTTCAAATTGTGTTGGATTTATTGCGAAATAAAGTAGCTTCATGCTCGCTCACGACGCATACAAGGCAAATAAAATACACCACTGAGCCACGCCAATCATCTCATCAGCAATTAAGCAATGGAGAAAGTATCGATTGTCTCATAACCTTGGAACAAAATTTGCCAATGCGGGCGCGGGGTAGAGGCCGCTACTATTGGTCCATTCAATTTGGACAGAGCACGCAATATACCTTCCAATCGTGTTGCGATTCGCTGTTTACTCATTCCTTCTCGCTCGTTCGTGAAAGCTCATCAGCTGGTATCGTGGGATTATTTGAATATGAATTATTTATTTGGATTTTTAAGTTTAATAATTTGAGAATTTTGCGCCCCCCTTTCAATGGCGCCCAGGGCACGTGCCCTACCTGCCCCACCCTAGGTACGCCACTGCCCATCTGGCGTGAGGTCCCAAAATAAATTTTTTGCACCGGGGCCCTTGTTGACCTAGCTATGCCACTGTCCCTAGGTCAAACGCTGGTGTGGGCACGAATATTTTAGAGCTATGTTTGATTGTGTGAGACACATTAGAATTCTCCATGGTTTCACATTCCACATTAAAATATAGATCCATCACATTTGGGGTGGAATATGTGGCAAATTGAAACTCATCAGGATAGAAGGCCAAATGAATTTACTTTTATTTACTATATTATCTAACTACAACATCCATTTTGTTTGAGTAAAACATGTTATGCGGTAAAATTGCACAGTTTCAAGTACATTAATGGGAACAATTTTTACATAGAAGATTGCAATACAACATGAATGATACATGTGTTTTATTGTATTTTATATTTTTCAGTGAAGTAAAAGAGATAATGCAGAAAACATACTTTCAAAAAGGCATTTTTTACTTCGTGAATTAATAGTTAGTAATGATTGTATCTTGCAGTTGCTCGTCGCCAAGTGAATGGGGTTTCTTCTTCGTTGGAGGGAAGCCCTTGCCCTGTGCGGTCACGTATGAGCCGCACTGGTTCAGTGGACACATTATCGCCATGTGAGAGCATTGCTTCCGATGACCTCATGCTTGACTATGAGCAAAGTGATGGCAGTGCATTTGAAAGGTATCTTTCTTAATGTCTGTTTTTGTATGGATGTGTTTCTATGATTGTGGAGGCTTGGTGCATTGTCAAAACATAATTTGATGATACTTTGAGTGAATAAAAATCATTGGAATATTTATAAAGTTCTGATGATACTTACAAGCTTATTAGTCTAAAGTAGGAATTTGTAATAAATTTCTATTTTTTATCTGACGCTAGTGGAGTCATTATTCTATATTTGTATGGAACACATGAATGGCAACAGGAACTTGTCTGGAGGATATTTTTGTGAGAGCATAGCAAAAATGAGTGTTTATTAAAACCCCAATATATGAATTAATTGTATTGTCTTCGGATGCTATTGTTTCCAAAATTTTAGTACACTATAGATTAATTATGGATTCTAGAATAGTGAAGGGAATAATAATATATGGTATTCAGTGAGAGTTATTCCTGAAGCATTAATGGGCAAAAGGGATTGTGATCTTGTTCAATAAGTATTTGTTGGCTAGCTACATCTGTAATTAGCATATGAGACAAAATTGTGCATTTTGATTTATGATTACAGGATTCCTTGAAACATTTTCTATAGCATACACCTAAATGATGGTTACAATTTTTTGTTTTGTGGTTCATAGATGGTAGTAACAGGATACTATTTAGAGTTTCACATGTATCTGTTCCACATTTGCAACTTGAAATTTTTTGCTTCATAGATTATCTTGTTCAGAAAGATTGTAAACAGTGCATTTGTGGGGCAGATTTGGCTGATTACTTTGGGTCTGTTTTCAACTGACAATAATCACTGTCAATCTTAAGTGTGCAGATGCACAGGTTACAAAGTATCACCTTTAATTATGCACACAGATGGACTTCTGAATTGTAGATGACTGTTGGACAGGTAAGTACATAGCTACCAAATGACACACACATTCACTGATGAGCAAAAACATTGATTGCTGCCTACTGTTAGATTATCTTCTGATAACATTGTGGGTACGTCCTGGGATAAGTAAAGTATATAAGTGGAGCAGAGATGCTTGGAGAGTCGTCTAGTGATGATGGATGTGGTAACTAAGGAAATCCACTGGCATAAGTGATTTTGATGATGAACAGATTGTGATGGGCCAATCCATGGGTAAGAATATATCGGAAAAACAAAGCTGGAGGACTATTCGTAAGCTATTACAGTGAGCATCATAGAAGTGGTTGAAGGACAGTAAAATCAAGGTGACAAGGTGATGGGCATTCATATCTCATCACAAAACATGGAGATTGGAGGCTTGCCTACTTCATTAAGCAGGGTAGGAGGCAATCTGTGGAAGTTGACGGCACGTACAAAACTGGTGCAGGCACAAGGTTCTTGGAGCGCACAATTGAGTGCACATTGTTGAACAGGGGGCTCTGCAGTAAACTGCTACTATGTGTTCCCATGTTAACCCAATGACATTTTCAATTGATTGCAGGCACGAGATTGAGACTGGACTCTGGAACAATGAAAACATACCACCTGTTCAGATTAAACACATTTCTTGCTACACCAGGCGGATGGTCACTTACATATAGGCAGTCTTTCAGACGAGTGGCTGCTTAAAACATACACTGTGCCACAGATGCAAACTGTTGGAGGCAGTGGTATGCTTTGTAGAAAATTTACCTGGGCTTTCATGGGTCTATGGTAGTGATCAAAACACCATGACAGCTGTGAATTTTGTGAAAATTACTGCATACTACCTGCATCCCTTCACACTTGATGTCTTTCCGCGATGGTAATGACATCTGCCAGCAAAATAAATGTTCATGTCACATGACCAGAATTGTGCTAATGTGGTTTGAGGAGTGAACTCTTGTCCCTGATCTATTCCCCATAGAAAACATAAGGGACATTGTCGGGCACCAGCTCTGTGCTCAAAATCCATTATCACGCAATTTAAAGGAATTACATGACCTGTGTGTAGACTTCCGATTCCAGGTACATCCAGAAACCTCCTGAGGACTTGTAAAATTTATGAGACATCAAATCGCTGCTGTATTGCATTCCAAAGGTGGACCAGCACACTATTAAAGCAATGAATGATATGGTTTGGCTCATTAGTGTATGTTGGCATTTATTGTGTACAATTTTCACCTAGTGTAATTTCTAGTTAAAGTTTGAAAGACTACCAATAATGTTGCAGCTGTTTGATTTTGTCTCAACATGTTGTGACATTAGAGTATAATGGAACTTTTCACTAAATTTTTGTTTTAGAGAAGTTGAACTGAGGCTATGAGTTCAAAATATTTTAGTTCCCACATAATTTTTGCCTGATAATAAATCACATTTAACAAAATATCCTATTATTCTTATCAGTGCCATTCTTCCTTTACACTTATGTTTAAAAACTATTTTTTGCAACAGTGGAATAAGAATAAACATTTGAGGTGTTAATATGGACAACAAAGATCAAATATGCTCACTGCTTACTAAAGTTGAAGGGAATATGGAAGCTGTGACAAAAAAGAAGCTCTCCACTAGTGCCAAAAAAAAAAAAAAAAAAAACCAACATAAATGTGGTTGTATTGGTCTTAGATGCCTGAACTAACTTATTCAAACGTTTCTATTTTCGTATTGTTTTTTCTTCTGTTTGCTGCCTACTAACAACTTGTTCGCCATGCTTTGTTCACTAGCTCCTCACATCCCATATGAAAGTTAGTGTTCTAATTTTTTCATAATTTTCCCTAACTGATGTAGCTGGCCTCATTTGTGTTTCCACAATGCCTGTATCGTGGCGCTTCCCAACCTTTATTGGTACACGACCACTTTTAAGTAAAAAAATTTTTGCGACCCACCTAATATGAGTGTCTTATCTATTATCAGAATGGGAACTGTTGTATGACCTCGATACTCTATCGACTATCCTATTCTACGAAAAGGCAAATTTTCAAACAAAGGATATACTATCAACAAAAACAACGATTGATAATACATAAAATAACAAACATATTATAGACCAGAAGGCGGCTGCACAGACCATCACCTCATCATGTTGACTGCTGAAATTCCACGATTAGAAGTAACGTGATCAGCATATTAAAATACAACTGATCTGCCAATCGCTTTTTGGTGGAAACCACCTGCAGACCTGATTTTAGTGGTTGATTGGTAGATTTATCATTGTGTTTTACTTCATCCAAATGTATGAAAATATGGAAGACTGGGAGTACGAAAACAGAATGGTAAAATTATGTCACCCACTAAAATGGTTTTTGTAGGTGTTTCCCACCAAGATATGACTTGGCACATCAGGGTCATTTTAATTTGCAAATCGAGTTGTAACTAATCTTGAAATTTCAGCCGTCAACTCAATGAGGCGATGTTTTTTGCAGAAGCCTCCCGCTTTTTTACAAAGATAATGAACAATACGTTTAATTAGTATAAAAACACAACTTTACAATCAGTGACATTTCTGGCACTGGTGTTTACTGATGAGGGTATCGATATCAGTGCTAACACTGGTTAATTTTAACCTCAAGTCACTTTCTACACAAAGTTTATTTCTGTATTTTGTTTTTCAAAACATTAAAACATATTTTGGTGGAAAAAAACTCGATTTTTTTCGCGACCCACCAAAACACAAGCCGCAACCCACCAAAACACAAGCCGCGACCCACCAGTGGGTCGCGACCCATAGGTTGGGAACTGCTGCTGTATCGTATATTTGCATTGGGTTTCCATAACTGTACTTACGTACATGAGCTAGATATGACTAGCCTCCTTTATCTCTGTTTCTTACCTTCTTACTTGGAGCCGCTTGTAAAACTGTCTATAATCATTGGACCGAGCGGGGCGGTGTAACGGTTAGCGTTCTCGCCTCGCATTCGGGAGGACGGCGGTTCGAATCCCAGTCCGGGCATCCAGATTTGGGTTTTCCATGGTTTCCCCAAATCACTCCAGGCAAATGCCGGGATGCTTCCTTCAAAAGGCCATGGCCGAATTCCTTCCCATTCCTTGCCCCCATCCTTGCCCCCCATCCTTTCCCATCTCTAAAGACCTCGATGTTAAAAAGTGACGTAAAAGCAGTTACAAAAACAAAAACAAAATATAATCATTGAAAATTAAATGGGGTGGAGAAAACTGCTACAGTAACAAAAAACAGTAAGAAATAAGCCATGTTTGATACACAACACCACAGAGGTTGCCATGTGGTTTTCAAGAGTTAAGACTGATATGGTATAGTGGTTATAGGTACAATATTTTGTGATATGAACTCACTGTAATTCAATGAAATAAAATTCACATATGTGAAATGTAAAAGGAGTGTGTTCCCTATATCAGCTTTGGTAAGATGAATTATATTGTTTTAACAAGATGTGCGTTAGTACTTTGTACATGCAGAATTTGAAATTTGCACTGTTAAGTCATAGATAAACTGCCAAAGAAATGTTGACCAGGTATCAAAAACAGAGGTGCAGCCTTGTTTTTCCTCTGTTTTTTTTTTTTTTTTTTTTTTTTTTTTTTTTTTTTTTTTTTTTTTTTTTTTATCTCCTCTTGATTTATATAGTACGCAATGTTTTTAACAAGTTTGTTCAGATTGTTGCTACCAATCCTTAAAACAGCCACTAATTTCTAACTAGCCAAGGTACAGTTGCACATCCTTTTCCTAAAAAACATGTCTTAATTTTAACATTCCCCCTAATGGCCACACAATAAAATTGCCCTATTTAGTAGTCCCCCTCCTCCAACTTCACCCTTTTTACACACATTCTGGTACAAGCAGTCTTTAAAATTAACTGCCCTTGTTCTGCAACAATACACTAATCTGGCCAGTCAACACTCCAGACATCTTTTATCTCTAAATATAATATTGTTGCTTTCAATCCACGCCATTCCACACCTTCAACAGATCCTGCAATTGTCTATGGAGTCTTATGACCAGGCATACTCGAAACCGTCTATGGAAATTGTCCCAGCTTAAAGCAGGACAGTCTCTTCCCTGTAAATTAACAGGTCACCAACCCATTTTTCAACCTCCCCTCATCTTCTCATAACCATCTGTGCGCAACTCTTCAACACCTCCCTTAAAACTCACACCTAGCCCATCCAGTCTGAATCAAGCCATCAGACCCATAATATCTGTTATTAATTTGTCTTCTTCACCACTCTCAGAACCCCAACTTTCAGTGCTTTCTAAGGGTCTCACTTTCTCACCCACTCCTAAATTTGATCAGACTGCCCTAATATGCGACTGCTTAGTATTCTGCCACACACTCCGCTGAAGGTAGCAGTAAACCTGACACTCGGGATGACCTGGAGCCCAGTCTCCAGAGATCCCAACCACCCTCCATTTTGATCCACCACCCCTTCCACAAAATCACCCTCTCCAATTGTTTCAAGTTCCTGTTTCCACCAGTTTAGCTTCCCCCAGTTTCTTGAAATCGCTACCCATTGGCACCAAACTCGAACCTTTAGAAACCCAGGCTATCAGGGAACTTTCCTCTAATCCAGACTTAATCATTCTACTGGCAGATAAGGGCTCAGTGATGGTGGTCGTGAATAGTTGTGACTACGTCAGTGAGGCACTTCGTCAGTTGTCTGACACTAACAGATACTGCCCCCTAAGCTGTGACCCCACACCTGCAGTCAATGAAAGAATAAGATTACATACTACATACAGTTCAGTGGACTCTTCCAAGGCCTCAGTCCTCATTCTGTCTCACTCCCCACTCCGAAAAATCTGCTCACACCTTCTACATATATACCTACTTCCCAAAGTCCATAAGCCTGTGAACCCAGGATGCCCCATAGCTGCTGCTTATGGTTCACTGACTGAGCAGACCTCTGTCCTGATGGACCAACATTTACAGCCCATTATCAGCCAGATTCCCTCCCTCATCAAAGACACTCAACACTTCCTCCTTTGTTTGTCTGCTGTGCCCACACCTCTTCCCATACCCCTTCTTATTAAAGATTGATGTGACCTCCTTTATATACAAACATTCCCCACTGTCATGAACCCAGCACCATAGAACATTTTCTAGACCTGTGCTTAACCATCACTCACCAGATCTAAACTATTAGTAGTTTATAACATAATTTGTTTGTTAATTTTTTAAAAAAAATCTTTAAATTTTCTAAATTCAATATTTTTTTATATACATATATGTTGTATATTGATATAAAAGATAAGAAAATACTTCCTGCTAACATCTACCACATTTCTGTAGTGTGTTTCTATGGCCAGGTTAATTATTTTTGAGTTTATGCCTTTCAACTCCCATCCTCACTTCCCACCATGTTGTCCCCCCCCCCCACTTTGAACTGGCCTGCATTCTCAGTTGGCTGCTAGCTTCCATCATGTGGCCATCTCATTCTATTGCTGAAAAAGGCAATAAGCCTGAATATTTCGTACTACTCATGTGTACGTATGTTTTTATGTGTCTTGACACTGCAGGAATGTTCCTCTATGGTAAACAGTGCTTTTTCTCCTATTCAAGTATTTAATATACTGTATAATAACAATGAAAATTAAAATGCTTTATGCAGTAAAACTAACGAAGTATAGGTAAATACGAACCAGCACTTACCACAGATGAAGGCGGCTTGGAGTGATGAACATAAGAGACGAACACAAGAAACGCAGTATTTGAGCGGTTGGCCATATTCTTACCATGAGTGATACACGTGGCAAGAATATGGCTAACATCCGAAATATTATGTTTCTTGTGTTGTTCTCTTTTATGTTTATCATTCCCAGCTGCCTTCATCTGTGGTAAGTGTTGGCTCGTATTTCCCTATCCTTCCTTATATATATATATACTAGCAGTTACCCGCGACTTCGTCCGCGTTGAAAAGTGTTGTAATATAAGATTTTCTTGAGAGGTCTGGTTGCTCAGTGGTTAGGGCGTCCAACTGGAGATGGAAAAGTCCCCAGCTTGAATTCCAGTCTTGGCGAGGATTTTCAAAGGTCCCTAGCTCGACCTTCACCTCTGGCATAGGTTGGTGTGTGATGTGAATTACGCCAGAATGCTCACTTTGTTCTGATTCCGTGTTGAACTGTGGGTCCTCTATGTCCGGTAGGATTACTGGGTTACGTTAAGAGGCTACGAAAGGGACTGATTCCGGAGACGTAAAGAAGTCTTGTCACCAGGTCAATACGACCATACAGTTTATTTAATAGCTATTTTTATTAGTAATAGTAGTAATAAATGTTGCAATAAAATAACAAAAATCTATTTATGTTCCACAACTACTTCACTGAATTGATAAAGCAGTAAAAATATTCAGTTTGTAAGGAGTATTTTCAGTTTAATATATCCGTATATACAATATTGAGGATTTGTCTCCTAGGTTTTGGCTATTTTCATAGCCCTAGTTTTCTTACATTTCTTTGAAAGATTTGAATTTCGTTTACCCAACATCTCTTAAAATTACTAATTTCATCACGCGAATAAAAATGAATATAGTTTTAATTAATGGAAGCTCAAAACGTCAAAATATTAGCAATACATTGATGGAATCGACTAAATATCAACAACAAAAAAATACTAACATCCAAACAGCAAATAAATACTTAAGTGGCCCAAGGACGTTCATTTCCATTAGTAAAATTGCGATACTAAAAATGAATATCTTGATTTGCATTCAGTACTGAAAAAAAATCTTTAAAAAAGAAGAACTTAATTTCCTCTTTGAATATTGATTTTGTTTTTTAGGATATATTGGTTCCATCAACAGAAATTTACATATTATAGTAGTAAGTATAGTAGTAATTGATTCTTTTATCCATAATAATCAGAGGTATTGCGGTAATGGTTTCTCTATCTCTGGAAACAACTGAATTGCCTATAGACCAGTTTACTATAGTTCATTCGTTTCGATCCATTAATTCTGCGCTAAAATATAAATTTCAATATTAAAGTAGTAATAGATTGTTTCTTCATATTCGGTTTCTTATTCTGCATACAGAATTGAATGACTACCGGCGAATTACCACTCCGCTTTTCCGCCACTCCACTATCTGAATAAAACATTGATAAATTTAAAAAATTTATTTCGGGCAACGCCGCATGGTTCTGCTAAATCGTCCAAGCTTAATATAGATCTTTTGATACAATATCGGTACAAAGCGATACATTATGTCACTAAAATGGCGCTCATGAAAGAAGCTTAATAACTAATAATGTTTAAGTTCTCATTCTGGCCCAGGCTGCGTTTTAAAATTACCGCTAGAAAATCAAAGCTTCTATCACTCGCACATTAATACATTAACTATATTGTATGTTAGTGACGTCATGAATAGCGAAATAAACTTGACTTATTATTAACGCAGTAAATTAAATACTGAATACGTCTAAAACTACATTCAGCCGCATGAACTATGTCGTCAGCTTCATGACAGTTATTGAGGTAACGTAATTAAAAAATTTATGCTAAAATGCTTTTAACTTACAGTGTACAACGGAAAGTCCACAATTCTCTACGATCGTTAATATTGCAGGTCAAATGTACATCGCGATAAAGTGACTTTTATTGCTCGTGATTTAGTAAGGTGTATAATGAAATTAATTGTGATAGTAATTTATGATATACTAATTAAGAATTTTGATATAGAAAATTCTGTTACCACTCGAAAAGTAGGTCCAGAGCATTTAATGTGTTGAGATGTGTTTGTATCGTTTGATTTTGTAGCGGCAGTATTAGCAGAAATGTGGTTTGGTTGAAATGCTGCCTGGACCAGAATGTTTTTTGTTACAGCAGATGGCAGAAGGAATTTAGTTGTTATGCTCCGTGCAAATGAGGTGTATTGTGTTTTAAACGACTTTCAGTGTTACTTCATGAAACCATAAGTTTATACATTAGCCCATTGAATACATTCGTTTTAAGTATAGCGTTCGATAGATATTTGCAGAATATTGAACAGTAAATAAAAAGAAGTACTATTCGTACAAAAATTCTGAACAAAAAATAAAAAGGGTTAGTTAAGTTTTAAATTTCGGCAAAAATAATTTGTAATACACAGACTGCATAGTAACAAAAAAGAAACAGGAAATAACCGAGATAGAATGGAATCCTTTACATTTTTATAAATGCGACATTTGGGGCACGACCATTTTGCACTTTCAGTGAACCGACTTTCGTGCTGGTATACTCATAGCATTTTACATCCAAACACACATCCGAACTTTCTCATTTTCTCATTTATAGATATATAGATATATATATACAGTACCTGGGTGACGGATCTTTGCTCGATATCTTTCAATTCCTGTTCAGTATCCAAGATTTCGAGTGAAGTTTGACTAAAGTAAAAGGCTTGAAGGCTTCCTAGGCGTTTTGAGTTGCACAGTTAACCAAAGAGAAGCTTAACTAACTTCTCTTAAAAAAAAAAAATTTGTGTTAAAAACTTGAAAAGCAAAACGTTATCTACATATGAAATTTCATCCAAATCGCTAGATCCATTTGCGAGACCGCCTCGTAAATTGCTTTCAACGAAAAATGCCATTATTAGGGAAAAATTAGAGGAAAATTGAAAGCAAAAAATATTTTTATATATATATACGAGGCGCGTCCAGAAAGTAAGTTCCGTTTCAATTTATCTCCGCTGCAGCGCTGCGATTGCAGTTCCGCACATACGCTGTAGACGATGTGTATCTAGGGGAAGAACGTGCGCCATTTGGAGATCGCTGTCAGTTACGTACGCTTTGTTGTGCTTGTTTGAAATGTCGGCGTTGATTGAAAATCCCGCCGGGTTTCTGAATGCGAGGAAAGTGAAACCAAGTGAAATTTATCGGCAAATTTGCGATGTTTACGGACCAAATGCGATAAGTGATTCGATGGTGAGAAGATGGGTCTGACAGTTCAATGGCGGGCGTAGTGATGTGGTCGATGAAGAATGAAGTGGGCGTCCACCTTTGGTTACAGAAGAACTGGCAAGACTTTCATCTGTTCTTACATCTCAAGTCTTTCCTTGGCGGTCATCACTTCACCAATGACGACGAGCTGAAAGAAACCAGTTTCCAACTGGTTGAAGACACAGGCGGCAGATTTCTATGAAGAAGGTATACAAAACCTGGTGCCACGCTATGACAAATGCCTGCAAAATTTCGGCAGTTATGTGGAAAAGTAGTATAAGAGTTGCAGAATTTTGTGCAGTAAAAATTTCTTCTGTATCTGTGTACAATTTCATTTTATTACCAAACGGAACTTACTTTCTGGACACGCCTCGTATATATATATATCTTAGTTCTCAAGATATCGTATCTCAAAATTGACGTGGTTGGTTCAAATGCGACCTGGATCAGAAGATAACGTTCGCCATAGCCAAGTTTGATGAATTCATATGAAACTCGTCGAGACAAATCGAAAATAAAGAATTTATTTTTCTGATATTTCAAGTGAAGAGGTTAGGATTAGATCTTGTCTGGACCAGGAAAAAAAATCCATCAAAACCACTATGTCTATACAGTGGAAATGTACTTTCAATGTTTTATTTTGTTCCTAATGGTTGTTGTTAGGTTGAAATATGGCTTGGACCAGAAGAAACATCGCCAAAAGCACAAGGAACTATACCTATAACTGATTTAAGAACATTTATTCTTTATTTTCAGTATGTTTCGTTGAGTTCTATATGAATTCATCATCAGATTCTGACGTCACGGTAATGATAGAACATCATCAGTGCTAAATTCATTCACTTCGATAAAACTATGCACATACCTCGTGTGGTAGTATTTAATGACAAACTAACAACCACTTTTTAAAGTAAAAAAGTAAACGATGATTACTTAATAACTGGTACCGGTAATATTGTTTTCAAAGAAGTTTCTGTAAAGTATTACCTCTGAAAAATCCAATGATAAATTTTTAATTATCTTCCTTTTTAAATGTTTTACAATTAAACTTGCAGCGCTAGTATTTCCACGGGTCAATCAGAATACAAGAACTGTTCGTTTAAATATTCTTTGAAATCAAAGAGAATTTATTTGTAGGCTTTATGGTACCTGAATTGTCTACGAGATGGCGCTAGTGCCGTTTTCGAGATACCGAGTGAAAAAAATTGTTTTTATTTTGTAAACTCGCTTTTTTGTAGGTAAGACAACTAATTAGGTAATCTTAAAAGTCAAACCATTATCTAAATATCAAATTTCATCCAAATCGTCATAGCCGTTTCAGAGATCTGAAATATATATATAGGGTTAAACTAAATGATTCATCTGGTTTCAAAATACTGTGTATTGAAATGCATATGACCTTCAAAGATGTATAAACTTGCCACATACATACTATTAATGTTCAATGTGTTCACCCTTGGTCCCCCGGCACACATCCAAACGGTAATCCAATTCTGTCTATACATTCGATAGTATGTTTTTATCAATATCCATCACCACAGTGGCAGTGATCAGTTCTTGTAATTCTTGCAGTTTTGTTGGTACTGGGGGTACATAAACTTTGTCCTTCACATAACCCCACTAACAGAAATCACATCAGGATGAGATTTGAAGACCTGGGAAAGAGGGAGGAGGGGCCTGGCAATGGAGAAGCTCAATCAGCACTCTATCTAGTGATGTGGCAGTTCTCTACTGAGAAAGTCGAAGATATGTATTCCAGTGAGGTTGAGCCCTATCTTGTAGTAGGGTGAAAGTGGAGGAGTCAGAAGTCAGTTATGGAAATGACAGCTGCAATATTTCCAGGTAAACTGATCCTGTCACAGTCTGCTCGATGAAGAAAAGGTGCTCATACAGCTTTCTCTTTGATATGGCACAAAAGACATTCACTTTTGGCGAATCCCTTTCCAGATACACAATGGTAGGCGGTAATTCAGTACCACCCCCCCCCCCCACCTGTCCAAACAGATGAAAATTCACATCAGAGTGGAAAATCGCGCAGGTAACTCCGATTTTCAAAAAAGGCGATCGAAGTGATCCTGGGAACTATCGTCCCATATCTATAACATCTATTTGTAGTAGAGTTATGGAGCATATTATATGCTCGAACATTATGAATTTTCTAGATGATAATAATTTGCTTACAACAAATCAACACGGATTTCGGAAGAAAAGATCATGTGAAACACAGCTGGCCCTATTCACACACGACGTAATGAAAGTTATCGATGCAGGTTCACAAGTAGATGCAATTTTTCTAGATTTCCAGAAAGCCTTTGACTCTGTGCCACACAACCGCCTTTTAGCGAAGCTTCGAGCGTACGGTATATCGGATCAGCTTTGTGAATGGATAAAGGATTTTCTAACTGGTCGGTCGCAGTATGTCGTCGTTGAAGGAGAAAGTTCTTCTAGTCTAGATGTTACATCGGGTGTACCTCAAGGAAGTGTAATCGGACCACTTCTTTTCTTAATTTTTATAAACTATCTCGGAGACAAATTGAAAAGCCTTTTTAGATTGTTTGCAGATGATGCGGTTATTTATAGGGAAGTAAGAAATTTGGCCGATTGCTTAGAAATTCAGCGCGATCTGGATGTTATTTTGGCTTGGTGCGCTGAGTGGCAACTTACTCTAAATTGTAAAAAGTGCAAGACAATGAGCATAACTAACAAAAAGAATCCAATTGTTCAGAAATACGAGTTAAACAATACAGTTATTGATATGGTCGATTCTATGAAATATTTGGGAGTAACAGTACAAAGGTATATGAAATGGGACATACACATTAATTCGTTAGTAGGTAGAGCAAATTCTAGGCTGCGATTCATAGGTCGAATCTTGAAAAATTGTAATGTACAAACAAAGGAGATAGCGTACAAATCTCTTGTGCGTCCACATTTGGACTATTGTGCCATTTGGGATCCGTTTCGTAAGGGGTTGATCGAAAGTATTGAGAAAGTACAGAGAAGAGCCGCTCGATTCGTGACCGCTTGCTACAGTCCTTATGAAAGCGTCACAGAACTGATTAGTAGACTAGGTTGGGAGTCTCTGGTAGATAGACGACACACGTTTCGTTTAAACTTATTGGAAAACATGCGTACTCCCACTTTCACTTTTGAGTGTAGTGAAATACTTCTTCCACCAACCTATTTGAGTCGGAAGGACAAGAAAGATAAAATTAGAGAAATAAGGTGCCGGACTGATTCTTATATGAATTCTTTTTTCCCTCATACCATTAGGGATTGGAATGCACAGCAAAGAGATTAGCTTTGGTGCTGAGCACCCTCTGCCACCCACAATTTTGTGAATTGCAGAGTATATATGTAGATGTAGATGTACAAAGTTCCCTGTTAAGTCCTCATCATTTTCTGTATCTTCCAGCATTCGGGTACAGAAATAAAAACGACTGCAATAATCATCTGGGATCAGATGTCTTGCAAATTGCATATGGTAGGGTTTGAAATTCAAATGCCAACACAAAACATTCTGTACCATTTTCTGCAGAATGCCCAGTACACGGCTTGCACGAATGGCTGATTTCTGTGGACTGCGCGCATAGCTCTATCTCAAGCGCTCCTTGGTTTCCTCAGACACACGTGCTCGGGCCACACTGGTCTGCGTTTACACAGACAATTAGTGTCACAAAACTGGCAAAGCCAACGTAAAATGCTCTGGTGACTAGGTGCAGCTTTTCCGTAATTTCATACTAATGCATGCTGCACATTCGTAACTGAAAAACACTTCGCATATTCCAACACACAAAAACTCTTCTCCTGATTTTGTGACATCTTGTCCACTGCTGCCAGACACTAAGCAGGCTTATATATTATCTGTCTTAGTAGTGTGTATATTTCTCAATACACAGTGTTTTGAAATGCAGCGAATCATTTAAGTTAACCCTGTATTGCACAGTATTGGCCAGTAAGGAAGGGTATTATTTTGATCATGGAAACATTTGAACCAGTGGAAAGTTGATCATTTAGGCTTCCTACAAATTGGTGCATATTTAATAAAAATATCTGGTTGTTAATTTGAGCTGTTGTGCAGTTTTTTTCCCCAACGTAAACTAATTTCTAATTTTAATAAGCACCAGTTGTGGTGAATAGTTGTTTCTATTTTATTTTTTTTTTTCCATTTTTGGCAGACAATTGCAGCAAAAACATTGTTTTGTATGTTACCTACTAAAGATAAACTGCTTTATGAGAGTTTTAAAAGAATAAATTATGGTCATTTAAACTTTGTAATGTAATGGAACGTTTTCATTTATTTAATAAATTTTTGTTAATTGATTAAAAAAATCTCAGGCTTCCAGCCGCATCATATGTCACCTTGAGAAGCTTCAAGGTTACAATTCTCCACACTAATTCTTAAACAACCAAAGCAAAAGACTAAGCTTGTACTGCAAGTGTACAGAACAGAGGGTTTAGCTATTTTCCTCCTGCCATGCATTGCATTTTCATATTTGATGCCTGCCCATTGTTGAAATTGCCTGTTAATGGCATCCCCTTCCTGAACCTTCATTCCACATTGCTTTTAACATTTTAAGTGCTGGATTCCAAGTCATGGTGAGCTGCTAACCTGTTTCCTTGTTCACCTGGTGATCTGCTGTTCTTGCCTTAATGGTTTTAAAGTCAATGCTGTTCTAAAAGTCCTTGGCCCTCACCAGAAACGTTCTTTGTTTAAACTGAAAATTATACTGTCTTCTGCTATCACTGACTCATCTTCATGTGGGAGACAAACATTTCTTGGATGTTGCATACAATGCCAAGCGTTACATCACGAGGTCTATCAGATATATGCCTACACACATTCACAGTATAAAAAATAAATTCCTGGGGTACATATTTCAAAGTCACTATTTGTGTTACCAAACATGCTTTTTATGGTAGGTCTAAAAATTTTCTTTATGGCTTTTTGCTCAAAATTCTTCCTATTTTTGATGTTTTCACACCACTCCCACACAGGAGGAAATCAAAATGGTTACAATGATCACATTTGTCTGTCCTTCTTTCATAATGTATCAAATTTTATCATTGGTGTAACTATTGCTTATGAAGATTCTTATAAGGTATACCAGCTCTACAATGAGGTTGTCACTTTTGTATACACTGAGTGATCTATGAACTCGGATAGTCAAATCTGTGTTGCTCTGCATAGGGTGGTTATGGCTGTTTGCATACAAATGCATATTAGTGTTGGTAGGCTTATGATAAACTGAGTTTTCTAAGACATCAGAGGACATATTTTTGTCCAGAAAAGCACACAGAAAAATAAAGCAACCCTTCTTTTCCACTTCTATGGTGAAAAATGCTGACAGATTCCTGCACAAGGAATTGATCCAGGTTGACCCTCCAGCAGGGCCATATTACCCTTGAAACATCACAGGGTTATAACATTTTAGTGCAACTGAGAGCTACTTTGTATAAAACACTATGAAACCCTTCAAACTCGCTACTTTCAGGCATAGTCTTCAAATAGGAAGATTCCAGCCTTGTGGATTAGTCTAGAATACTATCATCTCCAATATTTTCTGTTCTCCCATCATTCCTCTCTATCCATTTTAATTTTATATCTCATTTACTTAATTTGGGCTCTCTTCATCTGTCTCTTGGTTATACTTGAGGCCAGGGCCGGCGCTAGGAATTTCGGGCCCGGGGTAAAATGGGCGACCTTTTTTTTTAGCTCTACAAAATGACCATGCGACAATGGGCGTATTCTTGGCTTCATGGCCTGAGGGCCCCTATAGTCGGTGATTGGCCCCCCATCAGCCGGGGGTCCGGGTACTTTTGACCCGCTTTACCCCCCCCCCCCCCCAACGCCGGCCCTGCTTGAGGCCGGTTTCCTTCCAGTTTTCAAAACACTAATTTCTTCGGCAATGTTCCATAACTCATCCAGTTTATATTGTCAAACAACTGGAGTCTCTATTTTATTCCTGTTTACTACTTTATTCTCAACTTGACCAGTTGCTTTCAGGGCCGGCGCTAGGATTCTCGGGCCCCGGGTAACCATTCTTAGGGCCCCCCCCCCCGTCATTTTTTTATTATATTTTTTTTATAATTCAGAATATTTCAAGCAAAGAAAAAGGTAATGCATTTTAAGAAAGTTTTTTAATGTTCTCAGTTTACATAAATTCTATACTTTACAAAATTATACTTCCTTTCTAGCTTTTTTAGATGCGAATTCTTTTATAATCGCGGTATAATCCAATGAGCGGGCTAACTCTGATTCTATTGCTATCATAGCTAATCCAACAAGCCGTTCTTGTCCCATTGCAGTTCTCAAACAATTCTTAACTCTTGCAAGAACGCTAAATGACCGCTCTGCTTGTGCAACAGTAACAGGCAAAGTGCAGAAAATATGTAAGGCTACCATTACATTGGGAAATATGTTATTAAAATTGCATTTATGCAGAGCATTAAGAAGATGAAAAGGGGGAAGTGGCTTGGATCCAAAATTAGCTACATGAATTTTTTTTAACTGCAAAATTTCTTCTTTTAAATCCTGCGTATAACGTCCACACCGTACAAAGATGCCATGTATTCCACCTGCTCTGATAGTGTAGAATGGTCTAGGCTTATGTAGTTCCACAAGAAACGAAATGTGTCCATCATTTTTTCTATGGCATCATACCTTATAGTTAAGTTTCCTGTAACTGTATCTAGAATAATATTAAAAACATTTATTTTAAAAACTGTCCTCTTGGGTGCAGGTTTAAATCTTCGGATGTTTCATCTACAAAGCGTTTTCTTTTGCCTTTCCGTTTCTCTGTGCCGCTTATCGTCAAATTGAAGTCTGGTGATATTCCAATATTTTCTGCTACCTTGCAACTTTCTGCGTAAATGGTATCCCAACTGTCTCTCAATTCATTTAATTCTTCCACTAGACTCTTAATATTGGCACTTTCAACATCGACTGTAGCTTCCCTTGCTTGAAGCACAACGCTTCGTATGTTTATTGCAGTTAATACTTTGTACCAAATTGTAGACATGACGATACATTTAAATGATTTTAAGTACTTCTGAATGCCCTTTAGTTCAGTGCGTGCCTCTGCAGCCAAATTAAAGTTAAATGCAAGTTCAACCACCCTTTGTAATCCTGGCAAATGCTTAGCAAATGGACGCACGGCATCTATCCGCGCAGACCATCTCGTTTCCGATAGCCCGTGAAGGGAAGATCCAATATTTTCTTTCAAAACTTTCCATCTTTTGGGACTAGAATGAAAAAAATTATACGTTTTTGAAACAATTCCAAAAAAAGTGATTATATCTGCGCAACCCTCCGCGGCATGGACGCCACAAAGATTTAATGAGTGAGCGCCACAAGGAGAAAAAATTGCCAGGGGATTTTCTTTTAATATATGTGCTTGAGCTCCCTGATAGGTGCCACGCATATTGCTCCCGTTGTCATAACCCTGCCCACGACAGTCTGAAAGCTTTAAGCCATGACGTATCAGCTCATTGCAGATCATTCTGGCGATTGCCTGACCAGTCTTCTCTTCACAATCAACGAAGCCAAGAAAACGCTCTCTAATTTGTATTCGTTTTCTTCATCAAGGGCGATGTAGCGCAGTATAAAAACATTTTGCTCTATTTGGGCTTCATCAGGAGTTGCATCGACTATAACAGAAAAGTATTTATTATGTTTTACCTCTCTTAAAATAGTTTGACGAACAAACTCTCCAGCTATTTCGATAAATTCGTTCTGAATATCATGTGACAGATAATGAACCATACGTTTTCCTCCTTGTTGCGACGCTTCAGTTTTTCTTAAATGCTCTTTCATAATGGATCAAATTTCCCCAAAAACTCTAAGACACCCAAAAAATTGCCATTTTGACGATCTCCGACTAAGTCACTATCACCTCTAAAAGCTAAACCTCTTTCCGCAAGGAAAAGAATAGCTTCGATTACGCGATGCAACACTTCGGTCCAATACTGTTCTTCTCTTGCAATATTTCGGTCTAAAAGATTTTCTATGGCTGAACTACTATTTAGCGCATATTCTAATTTGCGCCATTCTAAGTAAGACGTTTTATGATCAGCGCTGCTCTCATGTTCACTCACTTTCTGTTTCAGTTTTTTCCAGCCTCTTGATAATCCCCAACCGTAGCCTAACGCCAAATCAGATTTAGAGATATCCGAACGTTGCGAAAACAATCGGCAAGCAAAGCAGTACAATGCTTGCTTTTCTTTGCTCCATACAAGCCAGTCCCTTTTTGAAACTTCCCCATTTTTTAAGATACGCTCAAAAACATTTGAAGGGAAAGATTGATTACATTTTCTGTCCCGCGGCAGTCTTTTCGGTGTTTGCTCAGGTCCTCGCCTAACAGCTTCTTCTACCTCTAAACTATTGAAGCACTTTTTTTCACTCCACAGACCGATATCAAAATCTAAAATCTTCTCATTCCCTGTCGAACTGGCCTTTAAAACATGTTCACTTTCTGAAAGGATATCGTCCCTATCACTGTCGCTTGCACTAATACTGTCACTTTCACTTTTTGGCAACTTAATGCAAATGTCAACTTTACTGTCCTCTCGATCGACGTGGTCCCATTTCTGTACTGCCGATGCTACAGAAGCTTGTAAACAACAGATTTCTTGCATATCAGCATCTGCAAAATGATAATTTTATTGCAAATTTAAGAAAAATAGCACCAACTTTTGTGCGAGGGGCTAGTTCTTAGCTCTTAACTAGCTACTCTACAATGACCGTAATCAGTTACAAGTGAAATTGACTAGCGACTCACCTTGTCTCTGATAATCCTGCTTCTGCATAGTATCGATTAAGGAAGGCTCAACGTCATCTCCGCGTCCTTCTGACTTCGCTGACACTGCTGGCTTATCGAGTGGCACAAAAGGTAACAATGTCTGTCCCTTTTTCGCAGCGTTATCTTTTTCAGCCTTACGCTTCCGTTTTTGACAACCTGATGAAGCACTGTAATACTTTTTTCCACTCGCGTATCTCTTTTCCATTACAATTTAGCTCTTAAAACTATATGATGAAACGATACAAAAACGTAAATTCCTACACAAACACGAAATATTGAAGACCGTGCAGCAGGCTATTCAGCAGCACTGCTTATGAGTGATGAGAAGCCACAACATTCAAACTTCAACAAAGAGGAAATAGGTGCTGACTGACCGTAACTCGATTGTATGACAACAGCGCCCAGTGACATACCAAAGTGACAAACCCACACGGGGTGGGTGGGGGTTTTTACGGTATACCTGCCCTCTACTACCTGTACTTACTCGATGGATACTGCTCACAAGTTACCAGACCCGGCGAAAGGGGTATTTCCTCAAATCCAGTTGATACATGAAATCGATAACGCTTGGTGGGACATGATGCACATTTTTATTTAATTAACAAATCAATCGATATGGAACTGGTTACTGGATATTAAAGTGAAGTAATTTGCAAATTTTTTTCTTCTTGTCATCCAAGCGTCACAGATTTGTTGTAAACATTAGCAACAGGCATTGCAAATGTTGTGGTGCTCACTTTTATGTCATATGAAGAGAGTCTCGTGTATATGGGACAGTACTCATTAACGAATCAGTAATATTACAAGCTTATGATTACCAGTTAGTTACATTTTTTTTACTGCTTTACGCCTCGTCGACGGCTAAGGTCATTAGAGGCGGGATGGAACTGGGGGCAGGGAACGGGAAGGAATTCGGCCATGGCCTTTTTGAAGGAAGGATCCGGCATTCACCTGGAGTGTTTTGGGGAAACCATGGAAAACCCAAATCTGGATGCCCGGACGGGGATTCGAACCCACGTCCTCCCGAATGCGAGGCCAGAACGTTAACCGTTCACCCGCCACGCTCGGTGGGATAGTTACTAAACATCCCACTGAATTTCATATGTTAACTACTAATACATAACTTTCCATGTTTATTCTACCGATATATATGAATGCAATGTGCAGATACTCTAATTAATCACTGCATATGTAAACAGTTTGAACAAACAGAAAATCATGCAGTATTTTAGCGAATGTGAATAACTTTGTCACCTTCCCCTTCTACTTTCCAAGAACATATTTTGTCAGTCATCTTTAGTTACGAGATCCTAAGAAGAAAATTCTTTCTGTTAGGTTCTAAATCTATTAGGTTTTCGTATATAACGTTTTATTTCCTGTGCTAAGACATAGAATAAGTAGCTCCAGTGAATGTTTCCCTTTCTGCACAATTGACAACGACTTTGTGAATTATAATATTTATTCCTAGTTTTAATGTATGTTTGAATTGAGGCTAAAGAGGGACCTACCACTACAAAAGATAGCATGGAGTATGTGTATTGCGCTGGGATTGTCAGTACATCGTCCGTGGGATATTTTCCGCTGATATCTCTTAGAGCACGTTTTTGTGACTTAAATAGTTTCTGTGCTTATAAAGATTTTCCCCAGAATGAGATCTGGGCGTGACCTAGTTACTGCCTTCTGAAGGCTATCGTACATTAGTACTGATCGGTCAGTGTTTTATAATACAAGAAACTAAAAATAGTAAAGTTAAAAAAGGTTCTGCAGATTTGCAGTATGTGAAAACTTAGCATTTTTTCTGCCTCTCAAATAAGTTTTTCTATGTACTAATATTTCTAACATAAATTAACAATATATTGCTTGTCAGTCATTATTTCTCAGCAGCCGAGCAGTCTATTATTTTTGGGTAAAGTTGCGTCCATTGAAAGAATTGTCTTTTTGAAATTTTTTTATTGCTGATATTTTTGGTGAAATGTATCCTGATTCCAACTGAAAACAGCGTTCCATTTGCGTCACTAAATAAAAAACGTCTGACAGTAAATGCTAAGAGCGCCCAAAGCCTTAATGTGGGGATCCACCAAGAGCGCAAAATGTTTGCAAACGTTTGAAATATTTGCGTACTCAGAGTTTGTCAGGTGGAGACGAAAATAGCGCACAGGAACAAAGATTTGCTGGTGTTTGCAGGGGTTCCGGCCGATGTCGGTACATCAAAGGAATTGGTTGTTCGTGCACGGACAGTGCGTGTTCAGTGGAGATAGGTTCAACATCAGGGGTGCGTGTTCCGAATAGTATCAGTTTTAAGTGCGTTTTAAATATAACTATGGACTGGGATAGTGAAAAGTGTTTACTCTTAATTGAATCATAAAAATTAAAGCCGCATATAAGGCAGAGTAGTCACAAATATTACTACAACAAAATTAAAAACCATGGTGCCTGGAGCGAAATCGCAACAGATATGGAAACCACTATTGATGTTGTTAAGTGGAAAGTAAATTCTTTGCTCACCTAGTTCAGAAGAGAATAAGTTAAATAGCACAACTCGATGATAGCATGGCAGGAAAAGGTATGTAATTTTATAAAATAATTTGCTTAGGTTTTCTATTATTGTGGGAATCATCTTAATTCAAAAAGCGAAGTGTTATTGCCTATCTAGCTTCCACGGAAACAGTGTTTTTGAAATTTGTATCTCGTTATATATTCTTGCACCAATCAGCAGAGTTACGAATTCAAAATCTTCTTGCGACATACAACATTTTTTTAAAAAAAAATAAACTACTCATATCATCTATACTTGAGTTATACATCAGTCTTGCAAATTTTTATTTTTGTTTTAAAAATACGATATCCAAAATCTAAGTTTCTTCTTTATTTTAATAATGTCCTCTTCTTCACTTATAACAGCACTAGCAATAAGTTTTCCTCTCGGAGCCATTTAGACACTGCAGTCAGCAGTTTGAACGACGACAAATGTTTGCACATGAACTGTTATTTGCGAATATTTAGTCAGTGGAGCCAACCAGTCAAATCATCCGACTGCAAACACACAAACGTTTGCAAGTTCTACAAACTTTTGCAAACTATGCGCTCTTGGTGACACCGTACTTCCAAGAAGGTAGGGGATTATAGACCCTTGTGCGGCTGTCACTGTACGTCAGTCTGACGCCCTGTAGCTCAGCCTGTCTGCCGCCTTCTCAAGTAAACAAAAGTGGAAGCGTAAACAGTTTTAAAATGGCCAAAGCGCGAACGTTTTTGTCTATAATGTCGTCCTAATGCTTTAGAAGTAGAAAATCGCTTTCAAAAGAAGAAGGTATTAAATATAAAAATCGTATGTGAAAATTATCCGGAAGAAAACCCGAGAAGAATTTTTATAATATAAATTGGAGATATCAATGAATTGAACGTTATATGTAATTAAAACTTTTGTCTGAAGGGTAAATTAAAATTTACCAAACACAAAAATTGTTTTCACTCACTTAAATCTTTTAATAATGATTTTTCTTTACATTATTATTTTATGGTAATATGGTACTAGTTAAAAAAGTTTTAAACTCGTCAGAACGAGCACCGCAGTTGTCAGTATGCGAAGCTAGAACTTGACGAGGGACGTGTAGTTTAAAATTCGTGCATGCATACTCGTACATAGAGTGTGTAATATATGTTCTATAAGGCAAGAAATAAAATAATTTGACTTTTAAAACATTGACCTGACTTTTACTAATATGTTTTTCTTATATATTCATTAAATTTTGTATCAGTTGATGGAAATTAGAATACGTCTATAAATATTCCAATACTTGCACGTATGTAACATTAACATTTTTGGGCTACAGTGTCTGTTGTCCTACTAAATGCACACAGGTGACTTAAGCGAACAAGAGTCTGCATTCCCCTGCCTCCTGAAGGTGGTGTCGCCAGAAAAAACTCACCTTCATGCCCAGGCGATGGGTAAGGCTAGGTGCGTTCTTAGGATAAACTGTCGGGCAATTTCTAATTAGTCACACAAATGGAACGATCTGTTTACAGTTAGAATCAGCCTAAATCCCACCAGAAATATCATCAAACAAAAATTTGTAAACTGACCCGTTTTTCAAACGATGCAACTGTCGAAAATAATAATAATTGCATTAATATGAATTAATCTCCGCTCATTTACGTATAATGCTGAGAAATCACGACTGACAATGAATATATTGTTAGAAATATGTGTGCACAGAAAACTTATTTGATAGGAGGAAAAAATGCTAAGCTTTCACATACTGTAAATCAGCAGAACCTTTTTTAACTTTACTATTTTTAGTTTCTTGCATTATAAAACACTGCCCCATCAGTACTAAGGTACGATAGCCTTCAGAAGGCAGTAACTAGGTAGCTGAAAAAGTCACCCATTTACAGTGGATGAAACGATTACCCAAGCAATCTGTGAATGAAAGATTCTTACTCAAGAGTTTAAAAAAAAAAAAAAAAGAATGACTTTCAAGAAGCATTTAGCGTCCCATATGGGAACGTCCAGATCTCATTCTGGGGAAAATATTTATAAGCACAGAAACTATTTAAGTCACAAAAACGTGCTCTAAGAGATTTCAGCGGAAAATATCCCACGGACGATGTACTGACAATCCCAGCGCAATACACATACTCCCTGCTATCTTTTGTAATGGTAGGTCCCTCTTTTAGCCTCAATTCAAACATACATTAAAACTAGGAATAAATATTATAATTCACTAAGTCATTGTCAATTGTGCAGAAAGGGAAACATTCACTGGAGCTACTTATTCTATGTCTTAGAACAGGAAATAAAACGTTTATATACGAAAACCTAATAGATTTAGAACCTAATTGAAAGAATTTTCTTCTTAGGATCTCGTAACTAAAGATGACTGACAAAATATGTTCTTGGAATGTAAAAGGGGAAGGTGACAAAGTTATTCACATTCGCTAAAATACTGCATGATTTTCTGTTTGTTAAAACTGTTTGCGAGTAAACCTAATACATCGACAACATTTGCAATGACTGTTGCTAATGTTTACAACAAATCTGTGACGCTTGGATGACAAGAAGAAAATTTTTTGCAAATTACATTACTTTAATATCCAGTAAACAAGTTCCATATCGATTGATTTGTTAATTAAATAAAAATGTGCATCATATCCCACCAAGCATTATCGATTTCATGTATCAACTGGATTTGAGGAAATACCCCTTTCGCCGGGTCTGGTATCTTGTGAGCACTATAACATCGAAATAAATGCAGGTAGTAGAGGGCAGGTATACCGTAAAACCCCCCACCCACCCCGTGTGGGTTTGTCACTTTGGTATGTCACTGGCCGCTTTTGTCATACAACCACAGTGTATTAGTATTTTGCGCTAATTTAATCACTAGTTAAATACAAACATGTTTAAAAAAAATAATCCCGCAGATTAGGTATGGGCCTCCAGCGCTCTCGCCTTTTGTTCACAATGATAGGTGCAGATTGTAGAATTTGCGTTTGATTTTTATTTACTTAGGCATACTGGCCGGAGGGCCCCCATGGGACGCACGGGCCCGGGTACTTTTGCCCCGCTTACCCCCCCCCCCCCCCCCTAATGCCGGCCCTGGCTGCTTTAGTCCAAAACTCCTGAAAATTCTTTTTAATGTAGGTTCTATTAATATCATTTTATCTCATAACTCGTGCATCACAACTTACAATTGTTCCTTCGCTCTTCTGTATCACCTTCCTGTTCCATATTATTTCCGTGGCACATCCGTAGAATAACTGCACTCTTTTGCAGTCTTTGTTTATGGGAAGGACCTAACCATGGCAATTTTAATATGTGAGAAAGATTATGATAGCATCTGTACAGACAGTGTTTAGTAAGCATTTGGAGTGAAAGGAGTAGTCAGAAGGGGAGAGTATTAGTGAGTGTGAGTGATTTGAGAGTTGCAAAGAGCTTAATAGTTTATATTAGCAAATGGGATCTGGCAAGGAAGTGACCTCTCTCCACTGTCATTAATTATTACTACAGATAAAATAATAAAGGTGGCCAGTAATAGGATAGATAAAAACAAAAAACTGTGTCAACAGTAGATAATGTGATCGTAAAGGGAAACTGTGAGTAGTAGATGGTTTCATCTTGCAAAAGACAGTTCTCAACTACCTCTTTAAGTTTGTTCTGATCTTTTCATTAACTTTTATATGATGCATACACACACACACACACACAAAAAATCCTCAAAACTTGGTTCTTCCCATCGTCATCGGGAACTGTGTACCTTATAAGGATAAAAAGTAGTGTATATGTTATCTGGTGACATAAACTATCATCTAGTTTAGTTCTACTGAAATCTGAATGTTATGTTTTGCTTGAACCATGCACAAATGGACAAAAATTGCCAAATTTATGATTTAAACTATGTAACTCATTAGTATAAAAGTAACCCATATTTTAAACAATGACACGCCCTTATGTGCCATTTACTTGAAGCTCATTTGTTATCTCTTGAATTATGCTTACACAGATATATAAAAATTCCAAAATATACATTTTTAGCCTCCGTGTTATTGGTAAATATGTAATTTCCAGCAACGGAACGTTTTCTACGTGTTATTACTGCCATAAAAATACACTACGTGTAATTTTGTTGAAATCCATTAGTTTTCGTGTGATGTATGCAGAATGAAAAAAATCCAAAATGATTTTGCCTTAGTCTCAATCTTAATTTAATAATATCTTGAGTAAAAGGGTGTGCCTATACGATAATTTGTAACATGTTATACAAAAACCGCCTGTGTCAGAAACAAAGATGTCATGGAACTGTTAATAGATCAACATGTGGGAGGCAGTTTTTTTCTGATATATTGCTTCTATATAATCTCGGCCGGTGTTCTGTCGGGTAACTTCTTCTACACATTATGTTTCATCACCTGCCTCTGCAGTCTTCATCAGGCAAAGTAGTGAGTTCTGTGTACCACAGCAGAAGTCACTGCTTCACCTGATGAAGACTGGAGGCAACTTGTAATACATCAAGTATAGAAAGAATTGTTGAGGAATGCCCACCAAAATTATGTACACGCATCTGTTTGTCTGCCCATGCATTAAATGGATTCCATTGGAAATAAACATAGTAATAGCTTATATTGTGGATTAACATACATAATACTTTTTATTCTAGTAAGCTACATAGTTCGTGGCCAAAATCATGTATTTTAGAATTTTGTTTCTCACACAGGATTTTTGTGTATGTTATAAGATAGGCACACATTTTTCACAATTTTACTAAATTTTATAGCCTGGATGGAATGAAATTTGGAGATATTTTGTATTGTGAACTATCTGATTATTTCCCAAACAGTCTGCTGTTTCTCCCTCTAAGGATGGTTGAAATAATTTGGACAGTCATTTCACAGTTCTAATATTTTGGGTTACATATCTTAATTTGCATAATACATAAATATCAGTTTACATTTATGCATGTTATTTTAAATTTTAAAAAATCTATTGTAGTTGGATATTTGTGATGCTTTATTATTGTACCGAGCGGGGCGGTGTAACGGTTAGCGTTCTCGCCTCGCATTCGGGAGGACGGCGGTTCGAATCCCCGTCCGGGCATCCAGATTTGGGTTTTCCATGGTTTCCCCAAATCACTCCAGGCAAATGCCGGGATGCTTCCTTCAAAAGGCCATGGCCAAATTCCTTCCCATTCCTTGCCCCCATCCTTGCCCCCAACCTTTCCTGTCTCTAAAGACCTCGATGTTAAAAAGAGACGTAAAGCAGTTAACAAAAAAAAAAAAAAAAAAAAAAAAAAAAAAAAAAAAAAAAAAAAAAAATTATTATTGTGGGATTACTTGAAGGTTTATAGGCTAACATAACATTGTAGTGTGGTATAACTAGTATCATGTATTAAGATAAATTAATCAGATGTTATGGTTGTGGATGGTTGCCTTTCTTTTGCAAGCAATTTGAAACTATCTTTGAATATTTTAGACTACTTTTCATTTCTGTATAAAATTTTAATAAACAATCGGTTTGAATAGTTCGAAGTAGCTACTAAGATTATTTTTGCCACGAACAGCCGCCTCGAGGAGTCGTTAGGAGGGCTACATTCACTGCCAGATGGACAAGGAGCACTGTCTTCCCTGGAGCCTGATGTAGACATCTCTCCTAGGAGGGAGTGTTGGACAGCAAGAAGCACGGCAACTGTGTGAGTACTACAGGATTATTAAACTCTGAAAAAGGGGTAGGGGTGGTGAAAGTACCAACTTAGTCCTTAAACTTATCACCAGCTAATGCAGTAATGTTACTTTCTAACATTATGTTTGTTATTAGTATTGATGTTAGCATGTGCTTGTATGTGGTGGACTATTCCTTCTCTTCTTTAAGGTGGCCATACACGATCGCTCCATTTGGTTGTCATCTGTACAACAATCTAGTTATGTCAAGTACTAAATAAAATTAGCCCGAATTAATTTTAAAGGATATTCAAACTATTGAATACTGAATACAAAGTCTGAGAATTAAATAAAAGTCCAAAAGATTGTGTAATTATGAAAAATAAGCTCTGTGATATTATGAAAAATTTTAAAATTACTACAAAATGATTATGAAACAGATTTATTTAAGTAGTTTAGCAGGCCGAAAATAGTGACTGGTATGTCACATGTTATAAAACCACATATTTAAACAAGTAGGCTCATATAAAATTAATCTTATCACATCTATTGGCACATTGATTTATATTTTGTCATGGTATTCAGGATTAGAGATCCTACAAGCATGGTCTTTATACTTCTCAATAATCTCCAGCACAAAGTCTTATTGAGACCACATTATTATTTTTAAAAAAAAAGTGAGAAAAAGAAAATATCGTTTTAATTGTTATTTAATAATATTTAAAACTGTATTATTTTCAATTCTACTTTCAAAATAATACTTAACTTGTAGCAAAATAAATATTTCAATAGCAGATTCAAAACAAAAAGAAATCGTACAATGTTGTGTAGTCCACTCAAGGCACTGATGTCTGATCGGTGATCTACGACAGAATGAGAACTGTTTGGACCGCGGTTTCGCCATACAAGAGCCGACTGGAGTGACGGCTTGATGTCGCTCCACGTGATTTTCTCCACACACCATCAGTCGGCTTGATTGCATGATGGACAAAACTGATGGATATTGGACTGACCGGATATCCAAATAATCCTGTCAGTCCACGTCATACACATCAATTTCCCCACAGACGACACGATAATGGACGGATGGAGCGATCGTGTATGGCCACCTTTACAAATACTAAGAATTGCAAAATGTCAGCAAGGCCCACAATCACTGAGCATGGTGGGTGAGCGTTAACACAATGGCCTTTTATTTGGGGTCATGCAAGTCTGAATCTGCATACAGCCATACAGATTTTTGGTTTCCGTTGCTTCCCAAAGTCACTGCAGGTGAATGTTGGTATGTTTCCCTCAAAAGGTCAGAGTGGAATTTCTTTCAATTCCTTGCACCAGTCCTTCCTTGCCTCTCTAATTACCCCTATGTCAACAACGTGTAGTCGTATGCAAAAAAGAGGAGGAAGGAAACTTTTACAAGCTGGTTGACAAGAAGAAGAATAATTTCACCATGGCATTGAAAATCATACACTGAATGCTTGAAAGCTTCTAGGAGCTGCTGTGTCGTTTCTGAAAGATTGAACTTAGAACAGGTAAGATACTGGCAGCATCAAAACATAAACTGCATTGTGATCATACTTCAATAAATGTACATCATGAGCCTCAAATTCATCTAAGGGTAAGTAATCTTGTCTGCACGTTCTTATTGGTGGGCGATGAGACAATGGTACCTGTTGCAGAGGCATCCAGTGTGTAACTATGAGCGTTGTTTTCAGATCCAGAGCTGTTGGAGGAATGTTGAGTTGCCATCTGTGTGTGAAATGTGTCGCTATGTTTTGTGTGATATATGTATTTGTGAGACATGTAGTTTGAGTTGGAGATTGGGAACCATCCTAACATTCCCCTTGATTGTGGGAAACCATTTATAAACCGCATTTGGGTATCTGTACTTATTTTATACAATTCAACAGCATGATATGTTGTAAGCATCTCGTAATAATTGTGCAATGAATCATCAAACTTTAAATGCTAGAATAGGAGTTAAGTGAATCTGCACGTAATTCCATGCTGCTAATAGATTTGTGTTTGGTAAGAGACATTGGCTGCTGGGCATAAAGTTATGCAGCTTTAGAGCAGTCCAGTTCATTACAAAAAAAAATAAACAAACTTTTAATCAAAAATGTCAAATTTGTAACCAGTTGTCTTTCTGCCTCCGTTAAATTGTATACTGTGGTAACTGATTGCTGATCATGTTCTAACAAGCATCATTTCCTTCTTTTATAATCGGCTGATGTTGTCTGAAGTTTATTATTATTTATTTTATTTAGCTTATGACACGTACATGAAATTTATGGGGAAATACAGAGAACTCGTACAACACATTATACTTGTTCCATAGATTCCTACTGAGGAAGGACCACTGGGATGTGGAACCTATCAAGGTTAATGTCTATAGATAAAACATGAATCATAATCTTGATGAACAAATATTATATGAATATTATATGTTATAAAAATGTTTTAAGCATTAAAATTTACAACTGAACTATGTAAAAATAGTATTGGATAAAAGTAATTATTTTGTACAAATTCTTGGATGGAGTGTAAGATAATCCTTTAATTTTTGTTTAAATAGATCTATTAAAAAATATACATTCACGATTGGGTAAACAATTTCCTGCAGGTGACTGGAGTAAAAGTCACTTCAGCAGAATTGCAAGAGAAAACAACCAGCACTTCATTTATTTGCAGCCACAATCTCTATAACTGGACTTATTCCAAGCTGTTGTTTCCAGTGTAGCTGAATTTCTAGGGAACACACAATGTGGACAATCTTGCATAATGTGTTTCATAATTTGTCTCTTCACCACAGTCACAGTAGGGCAAATCAGACAAGCCCCAGGTATGAAACATCCCATGCCACATCTAACATGGTTTAGTCTACTCCAAATATGTCTGGGCAAGTTATATCATGGAGGTTTTGAATATGGATTATTAATTCACGCAGTAGCCCGTTGTGTTTATAGTGCCTATTGTACTATCCAGTTATCTGTAGTACTGAATAGTTGGATGTAAATTCTCAGCAGTTTTTTAGGCAAGACTTCAATTGTGTTGTTTTTTTATTGCTTAATATCGCCGTAGATGGGTAGCACATTAAGTGTCAGGAGACACTGGACAGGCATAGATAGAAGTGTGCCAGGTATGATGCGCATTGCTTGGCTAAGCTGAACTTCTGTCACCTGGCTATGAAAGCTATTGAGCCAAACAATAGAGTAGTACAGTAGAACTCCAATTATCCGAATCAGTTGGGACCAGACCCCATTCGGATGATTAAAAATTCGGATAATCTGATTTTTTTTCCCGAAAAGGGTCTATTTTAATTAATTATTGTATGTATGTTGAAGATGCCTTTTTTTCTCCAAGAGATTTTTGGTGCTTTTCAACTTCAGGGATGAAAATTTCGCCGTACCACTCGATAAAAAAAGCTGCAGTTATCCAAATATTGGGTTAGTTTTTATAAAAGAGGGGAACCCTGTTAGGGTCGTAAGCCGTATCGGGGTCGGTATCGGCTTGTACACCTAAACTTGAAGTCCTCCAAAAATATTATTTTAAATTCTATAACCGTGAAAAACCTTGGAGAATGCTAACTGTAATTATTACAACGGCCGCCACTTACAGATTAACCTCCTGTAAGAAAGGTACTAAGTTAGAAAGGAAAGTCTATGTCCGGATCACTGAAGAATATATTCTTAAAAATTTTCACAGTAATTACAAAAGTCACAGTTAGCAATGGCAATCGGAGAAAATCATTTGCCGAAGATCACAAGTTATGAAACGGAACAGACCGCACCACCCTGAATGAAATAGAAAGTTAAGATGAACACATGTCGGAAAGTTTTAGACTTTTGAAGTTGCCACGCCTGTTTAGTAATGGCGTCGGTCAACCATGCTGCACTGGTCCTGACTACCCATAAGCCACCGCGAGCCGGGCTTTCTCAAACTGACGAACACACTAGATGCGTGTTGACTCCTCAAGCCATTCTGTTAAATTGGGCAAAGAGGCTGATGTGGTTAACTTTTATCAAAATGGCCTACTGACCTAGACAATAGTCTATCTAGAAAAAGTTTCCCTCAACTGAGTGCTACCAGAAAATTACAAGATGAAGAGCGTAATGAGACAAGTGTAGTGATTTGGTTGGTTTTGTTTTTAGAGCTTCCAGACCGGTGAAAATGAATTTTGAAAGTTGGTTAATTTAAAAGCACATTTGTTTCGAGTATTGCGATACGTCATCATACGTCACATCCGAAATATGGATTTGCAAAATTTTAGAATATCAAGTTAATACTATTTTCAAAGTGTTCCCCAGCTCCTGCTGAGTTCAGTGGTGTAAAAATCTTTTAAATCGGTTAGGGCTATCAGAAGTTATAGAATTTCTAAATTTTACTGGTTTCCTGGATGGTGCCATAATATATTCACCTTTTATTTAAAGGCGGTTGTGGCCTGAAACTAACTTTAAATCGTACCTTTATTTTATTTAAGTACTTTAGAAAAGTTTTTAGTTCGTGAAATATGTTAGCCAGAAAGAAATTAAATTTACAAGTTAGTTGCTACGACGCCATCAAAAATTGGACTTTTATTTATTTATATTTTCTTTTCATTAGTTGATGGTTATCGGAAACTTAAAGAATATTGTCTGGCCGTTTATTTTGCTTGGTTACATTTACTTTTAAAGATCTGAAACTGTTAAGATGTGCTGAAATTGATTATTAAAATTCACTCCATGTGGAGATGCTTTAAAAATCATATTTACTGCTTTAAATTAGTCTGGAACTGCGAGTTATTGGTGAATTTAATATCAAATGGTGAAACTATAATTATTAGAGTGCTTTACAGTGTTCGATTTAGTGGAATATTAGTGTTATGGTTGTGTAACCAAACTGTTTACTTTACTTCAGGATTATTATGGATTATGCTCATTTAGGTAAGTTTATGGTTTATATTTTACTAGGAACTTCTTATTTATGGTTACTTGTGTTGTTTATTTGCTTTTCTGAACTTAAAATGTTGTTATTTCGATTTCAAACTATGGTATCTTGTACTGAATGTTAACCTCAAACTTTGCCGGATTTTGACTGAATATCGAAAATAGAGAGTAAGGTAGCTTACAACCCTTTTCGCAGTACGTTTCCATCTTATTTAAAAAAGCGATTCGGATAATCGGTGATTCGGATAATTGGAGTTTGGATGATTGGAGTTCTACTGTATTTAGCTTAGGCACAAAACTTTTCACTCTTCCGCATTCTATTATTAGATTTTTGCTGTAACACTGTTCTCAGACAGGTATGATGTATAGTAAGGCACCAGCACCCAATGTATTTTGTTTTATTTTTTTAGTAGTGTATAAAATAAAACAACGATTTTACAAGTAGTTGGGACCTGTTCTTCTGCTGTCATCTGAGAGGGTAGTTTTCCAATTCCAACACCATATATTTCCAACTTAAAAATAAAATATAGTCACATTGTGATGTATTTTTTCATTTATTTTAATTTTTGTAAATTTTTAAGAACTATTGTTTTGTGTACTGGGATGAGTAGCTGTGATGAGTAGTGGTCAACATTAAGCAGGGTACCAAATTTTCTTGCCTTACACGAGATTCTTCATCGATTCATTATCATTTTTGGAAGAAGTTTGATACTGCTTAAAGCTCAATATTTGTTTGGTTTCCAGTTACAGTGGTATACCCCACTAGTTATTACATATATTTATTCTTAAATTAGTTACAGAATAGTGTTACCAAAGGTAAAACAAAAATTATCCTCGGCTTACAGTCCCAGCTTCTAGGTAAGTATGCTCTGTGCGGTTTCTATTCATGTAATTGTATTTTGGTTCACATCAGAAAACATGTTTTAGGAATGTTCATAGACTTCTTGTTTTGAGGTTCTATTTTTTAAGAACTTCCATAATGACAGTATGGAGAAAACTTAACATTTCAAATTAATTTTGCATTTTTTTGGGGTGGAGTTCTATTTAAGCCACATCTATTCATAGTTTACAACTCCCTACTTAGACGTTCTTTCAGAGCTGTGCTAAAGTCTACATAATACTGTATTTATTATCCTTATATACTTACCCATGTCACAAAAATTAGCTAAATGAAATTGTAGTATTGCATTGTTTTTAAGTGATGATTAAAAAAATTGCAGTAAGTGGCATAAATGAGACACAATTATAGAAAATATCACAGTATTGCATTCGTGATGGAAGTGAATAGTGGTGGTAAATTCATTAATTTACCAGCATGGCATTTCTTCCTGCTCCCATGTTGCTAAAAGGAATAATCTGTGACCATGATCGAATTCCTTCTCGTGCCTTGCCCCCCAATTCTTTAACACCTCTACCGACATTGACCTTGACATCGACTTGGTGTAAAACCATAAAAAAAGTATGAAGTTTTCACTGACAGAAGGTCAGAAATTTCAACTCAGTCTGACTCGTAAATATCAGTTGCTTTTAATATTGCTACCTTATGGTCAGACAGCAGTATTTTGTAGATCATGATTAGAACAGAATGTCCAAGCAGCCTCTCGTTACTGAAAATGCTCAGGAGACTAGTTGGAAGACCTCAGGCAAGATGGATGGACCAAATGAAGAAAGATGCAGAGGCTAAGCGAGTCGTTTGTAGGAAATGGTTGGAGGAGAAATCTTGGAATGACTGCCAAACTTGGAAGAGGATGAGCAGGACGACCCGCAAAAACAGAAATGTCTGATGATGATGATGATGATGATGATGATGATGATGATGATTATTATTATTAGCCAGGTGGAGTAATAGTATTGGAAGTTATGCAGATATGTTTTGTAACCCCATTGGATAGCCAACCTTGTAGATAAAAAGAATAAATGACAGACTAGTTTAGAATTTTTAAACTAGCTAGTGAGCTATTGTATTAGACTGACAGCTGTTCCAGTTAAAATATTTAATGATGTGAAAAACCAATCTATTTAATCAATGGATTGCAAGGATTTTCTGTGAAATTTGTAGTATATGAACAGTGTGGATAACTGTTTGGTATAACTGCTTGCTTAAATAGTCTCCTTCGAACAGTATAACAGATAAAGTGAAAACTAGAGGCATCAGTTAAGGCAAACTAATCCTTAGTTCTCATTTCAATTGAATTTTAAAATGTTTTGGACTTCTGTGCTGTTTTGCAGTGACCATTTTCCCTCTTTCCTACTGTCACACTTCCCCATTTATGAGAAAAATAAAAATAAATGATTGATGACAATACTACGCTTATAAAAGATTGTACTAGCTTCCATACGGTCATTGCAATGAATGTGGTTTTTTCCCCCTCCAGTAATTCTGATGATTGCCATGTAAGTTAATAGTAAGTTTTGCACTAGTTAAGATTTGATGGACCAGTATCAATATTCCCCCCTCCCCCCACATAACTTGGTGAAAATGTCAACCATTAGATTTTTTTGTGGAGGGAGGGGACGTAGATTATCCATAACTTAGGGGGCTACTTAACCCATGGATATGTGGTGGGTGTCATCTGTCAATGAGCAATGTAAGCTTTGTGCAGTTTTGCAGCGCGATGTGGGTACCATCTTGGTGGACAGAAAAACTACGTAAAAACTATTTTTAGGATGTTCTGTTCACTGATCCTAGAGATCTGAAACCAGACCTAGCAGTACGATCTTTCAGAAAATTTGTCTAAACTGGCAGGTCATTGTCACACAACTGTTCGATCTAGTCTGTGTGGCCTTGTTGAAAACAGACCAAGATAAACTTGGTAAAAAAACATCGCCAGAGTATCTCCGTTTATGTAACGGATAACTTCGATACATAGAATGTCACCAGTTGGTGCTCAATTGTTTAAGCTTCGTGCAGCCGAACCAGGCAGCCTAGGGGTAGCGTGCTTGCTTCGCATTGCAGCGATCGCTGGTTCGGATCCGGCCTAGGGCACGGGTGGTTTTAATTAAATGTTGTGTTCGTGTTGTGTCCATCTTGTCTTGACAAAAGAGGAAAATAATCACACTGATATGAAATCTATACATTGTAAGAGAAAGAAATGCGTTGAGCTGGTTATAAGCCTAAAATGGCCAAATGCCAGTATAATATTTAAAGCTTTGTGTACATGTGTTTTTGTTATTCTGTTTGTGTAATACTGGTCGCTATGTGTGATGCAGTTAACCCATTCGCGAGGACGGGCGTGGGTTAAAGTACTCTATATGGCAATCCTGATTTCGGCTTGGTTCCTTCAAAATGCCCTGACCGAATTTCTACTCTCAACCCAATCCTATCCTTTATGATCCACACTACTTTCTTTCCAGATTTCGCAACCAGAAGTAAAAGTATCGTGTGTAGTGACGAAGTTAATTATTTTAGGTCGTTGGAAAGTGTGTTCTTAAATGATGATATGTGTAAATATTGACACATTTTTCTGCCGTAAATAATATAGGACGATCCACAATTTCCAGATCATCTCAATTATGACTTAATATTCAGTGTGTTTAACATAAGAATGTTTAAACGCTTAATAAGAGATTTCACTAGTTAAAAGTTTTGACTAAATATGGAATATCACCCTGTCAGCGGGTTAGATGAGGTAAGGGTCTGTGGAATACCAGTTGAGTACATTGCATGGGCTTGAGGCAATGTGGAAGAACCAATAATTTGGTAGCAACTCTGTCCTTTGTTCGGTCGACAAATACAACAGCGCCGCGTATCACGAGGAAAATTAATACCGCCGGAGGCGTGGGGTTCAATTTACTGAGTTGTCTTTTTTTTGTTGGGTGGGGCCTCGCTTCATTTCGTGGCAAAATCGTCTCTGCAGCTCGTTTCGAGTCGCAATTGAATGACGAAAGTGTAAGTGTAAGTGCTTGCGATGCATAACTGTGTTTATAATCATATAAGCATTTATCAGAGAACACGGCAAAACGAATTACACGTCAAATAGAAACTTTCATGCCGAGCTGCCGTTAATGGTTTTTCTGTTCAATGATTCCATCCATCCATATTATTTAGAGTCAAAAGCAGTAAGTGGAATTTTGATATTAACTATCCAAACTGTTTCGTTATATTTGTCGCATTTGAAAATAAACAATCTTTAATATTAATAAACAATTCTTTGGCACTGAGTGAGGTGGGTGAGCGGTAATGCTCTGGTCTTGTATTATAAAGGACGTGGGTTCGAATCCCCGTTCGGCCATCCAGATTTGGGTGTTCCACTGTTTTCCCAAATCGCTCCAGGTGAATGCCGGAACGGTTCCCTCAAAAATGCGTGGTCGAATTCCTTCCCGTTCCTTGCCCGCCCTCAAACATTTATCGCATCTAATGACCTCGACGAGGAATAAAGCAAAAAAAAAAAAAAAAAAAAAAAAAAAAAAAAAAAAAAAACTTTTTGGGTACCGTAAAACGGGGTAACTTTGGGACACTTTTTCGAGTTTTTTACACCTCCCATCTATATTTATAAAAGTAATTCACTGAGATTACAATATTATGTAAAACTGACCTTCCAATTTGCAAATAAGGGCATGGTTTTACTCTATACTCAATCACTTTATAGTGATTAGCCTTTGTTTGTGTCCCAATCTTACACCATCAAGTGGGGAAACTTTGGGACAGTACTGTTTTTCGCCCGAAATGATTAGAAAAACTTAATTTGTACCAATGTTACAAATCAGTTGTTTATTATGAACATCTCAGACAAGCATTCCACTAAGTTCCTGTTCCAAATTATCAAAAAAATTATTCACAACCTCTTCATCCGTTGCTGCTCTAGTTTGAGAAATATTTTTTGCAGCTCTCTGTGTTAACACATCTTTGTGCCGATTCATAAATCCCTTAACCCAATCCTTTACAGGCTAGTTGTTTTTAAAACGCGCCTCCTTCGTTCCGCAGCGATCCAGGTACAGTAGCGACAATAAGTATTTTGACAAACACATTTTATAGGAAAAATAAACTTTATTAAAGGAACTTCCTTACAATTATTATGTCACTTTTTCTACTGCCCTATTTGCTTTAGTTTCATAAGAAAAGGAACATTATTTTCTTTCGTAGCTCCAGAGCACACGGGACCACTGCTCAAGGGCCAGTTTTGGTGGTCTCTCGCGAACTCAAGTCGGGCTTTCCTATTCTTCGCCGATATTAAAGGCTTTTTACTGGGACGTCGGTCATGAAGATTTGACTCCCTTAGGATTAATTTGACGGCACTATTTGAAATTTTCACGTTGTGATATTCCCGCAATTCTTTGTTAATGTCGACGGCTGTCTTCTTTGGATCGGCCTTTGAGAGCTTTCTTATAAGATTCTTGGTCCGAGGCGTTATTTTACAGGGCCTACCTGCTCTTTGTTTATTATCTGTTGTCCCTGTTGACTGATGCTTGATTTTCCAAATGTTTACGATTTGCCTAGACAAACCAAAATCCTTCGCAACTTGAGCCTGTGTCTTGCCTTTCCGAATAGCACTGATTACGGCGTCTTTTAAATCTTGAGAGTATTCCTTCACTTTCGGCATGTTGAAACCTGTGTAAACAAAGGGTATTCGATATAACGCACATAAGCGGGGTAAAACAATTGTTCTGTAGCAGTAAACTGAAGTGTCAAAATACTTTTTGTCCGATCAAACTGACAGTATCGGTTGTATACTCACCACAGTAACGCCGAACTCTGATACAGGTATTTGCACAGTCGTCTGCTGCCGCAGAGTGACCAAACATAGACAGGGGTTAGCCGGTCAATGCGTATTACGCCCTCCAGCGGGGAAAATGTGTTTGTCAAAATACTTATTGTCGCTACTGTAGCACTTTACAACCAATTGAAGGTCAACCATACCCACAGGAAATCCGTAATTTGATGTGGCAATAATGTGACCCACAAATTGCATCTCCTCTTCTCTCGTAAAAACAGAAGCCCGACCTACATGTTTTGAATGTTTTTTCCTGGCTTTTCAGGTACAGTGTGTTCTTTGGAATGCCATATTTTGACGCTGCATAGCGAATAGACAAAGTTTTGTTTTTTATTGCCTGCAGGGCCTCATTTAAACTTTCCTCAGTATAATTTTTGTATGGCCGTGTTCCAAGAGCACATTTGGGATTTCTTGGCATGGTTATCAGCTTTTATTCTGTGAAGAAAAAACAGAAAATAGACTGAATAGCACTTGGCTTGCATTGTGGGGTAACTTTCGGACAGTCCCTAAGTTACCCCACTGAATGCTGACTTTTTGTAGCTTTGAGGTTATTAAGTAACATGTATATTTTAAAATTACTGTTATATACAAAAGTGATTGTCAAGGAATGTACTTTTTAAAATACATTCCTGGCAATGTTGTAATACACACAGATTTATCTAGGCAAACGAAAGTTTCCGGAAAAACACAGAATCTCAAAAATATTGACTTCAAAAGAAACGCACTTTGTTGAGACGACAATAAAGCAAAAGCTTCTAACTGATGTTACAAGGTAGCAGCACATATTGGTGCTTCTAATAACGCACATTATGCTCCAATTCAAAATGAATAACATCTTTGGGAGCTTTGAAAGCTGAAAATTTCGCACTGCCCCAAAGTTATACCACTAGTCCCAAAGTTACCCCATTTTACGGTATTAACTGAGTGTTTTGACACGTTATTTCGGCGATCGCAACTCCGTCGCCATTAAGTGATACGCTGACGAGACCAGAAAACCGGTACTTCATAGCCAGCCAAGAACGCTCGTCGCTGATTCGCTGCTATGGCAATAGCTGGGCCGTCGCCTAGCAGTTGTTTTTAGCGCACTGTAGAGAACAAAACTCTGAACGCTGACTAGCGCAGCTACAGTAACTGGCATCTAAGCTGGTAACCACAATCCCAGTTTACAGGGTTGGGCGTTTCTTCTTTTCCTGTCGCTCATCATCTAGAATTGAAAGCTGATGACACATCAAATCACACACTGCAAAATTGTCTCTACTGGTGTTGATCTTCTGCTTTACGATATAATTGAGCTATCGCTTGAGTTGTTAAAGCTGATCCAGCAGATGTCGCATTGGACATCTTCCACCTGATCGCTGACAAGTTTTTCCATGAATGATGATTTCTTTCAGATTGTATCCATGTTGCCATGTTGTCCAGTTTGTACCATTTGGAAAACAACCTCGTTTCCACATTCAGATTTTTAGAGCGTTTGTTCGTGTTTCAAACTATATGCCCACATTTCATTAGCAGCAACAGTTCTTTATCTTGATGGGCCGTCTCTGCGTCACAAAGATACAACGGAAATAATAGAGCCTTGTGTTGTACGAGTATGGATTCCGGAACAGATCTTCTAGATGACATTGATATTTGATACGGTATCTCTTGCAAGAACTATTTTCTTGTTTTCTCTGTGCATACGCTATTCTTTCCTACCACAGAGCCAATATTCAAAGTAATTCGATTTCTCATTATCTCCTTGTAAACCTGTTAATTATTTTGGTTTTGACATTGTTCGCTGTTAAGCCCACGTTCCAAGCTGAATTTAAATAGTAATTTTATGAATTTCCAGCCCGAATACACCCCGAAAAGTTAATTTTTAATGGATTTTGTTTAAACATTTACGCGCTACGCTTCCATTGTATCCGTAATTCCTGATTCGGTTAACAAAAATAACCGCTTAGTGATTTATTAGCAAACAAGCACAAGATATTTTGTCTTTGCTGTGCTCCATACGTTTTTATTGGAAAATATCATCAGCACCAAATGTCAGCCTGCGCTTGTATGCTAATAAGTCAACTATGAACGAAGAGCTTTTACTCACAGCATTCTTTTCTCACTTAAAAGCACAAATAACTTCGCAAGTGGCATCAATGTAGCATCTGACGTAAACTGCGTAAAAAAGACCCAAACAGACGAGAACAGTCAACTCTAACATCTTTATGGACTATCAGAAAAGTTTAAGGACTGTAGACCGGGGAAATGGAGGATAAAACACTAATTTAGTGTGGTTCGTATATCTAGCGAATAATCACACTCACTTGCTGATGAAACTAGGCGAACGTTCTAGTGGTTGATTTTCACCACGAAAACGAATACTGAAAAGGTCTACCATTCCTGCAAACAAACCCACAAAAAAATCGAAAAACAGTCGTATTTACGTACACACCAAACTTTAATGATCACGTCATGTAAGCGCCCTAAAGTCGCCAACACGCACATCTAATAGAAATTTGACAGGTATCAGACACCTTAGCGTTTTTTTTTTAGATTTCTTTTTTTAAAGTAGCTATAAACATTCCGTTCGTTCGTGTCATAAAATTTCGATACCTTATCTAAAAGCAGTTGGGCTTAAAAAAATACGATTTTTGGTAAAATTGAAAATCACTAAAAACTTGCTATCTGAGAAAGAGAAGGTTGATATAGGCCTAGCACAGAAGTATAATTAAAGGAAAAATGTCTTGATA
Source organism: Vandiemenella viatica (assembly GCA_031002005.1). Classification (NCBI taxonomy): domain Eukaryota; kingdom Metazoa; phylum Arthropoda; class Insecta; order Orthoptera; family Morabidae; genus Vandiemenella; species Vandiemenella viatica. Next base: position 160,384,067 of record JARYHS010013631.1, on the reverse strand, counting down.
AAGTTTAAAATGACATTATTCAACTCAAGTACACTATTTAATTAGCATTCAATTTAGATTACAAATGAAGTTTTTAGTATAAGTGAGAAATGGGTTCTGAAAGTAATAGATAGTCTGATAAATTGATGAAGTTTCTGTTCAGTTTGCAACCTTGTCGTCGAGTCCTATTGTCGACTCATAGAAACGTGGTTAAAATTCTTTTCGGGCAATACACATTTCTTTGTAGAAGAGTGATTGATTCTCAGCAAGTTGGAAGGATAGTTTCAAAAACTCGGGTTTGCTTCATGGCATCAGCAGGCTATCTCAAGCCTTTACATGGTTGAACAATAATTCCTTTTTATTGTCATCACATGTTCTTTGTTCAGTGCCTCTAATATCTGTGCATCAAGGCTTAGGTGTTGTCTCCACATTCTGCTTTGACACGAGTGCTTTTAGGAACAGAATGTCTAGACCGTACTTTCCGTATTGTCGTTCCTTTTGAATTAACTTTCTCGATCACCATCCTTGTGTTTTCATCTCTTTTCCACGACACTTGCCCTAAGTTGGCCGAAAGAAGCAGGAAAAACTCCTTAAATCTCAAATTTTACTGACCAACATGATGATCGCTATCACCCGATTCTAGTTTGTCCCATATCAACTTATCTCCGTCACATTTGGATGGCTGATAAAGCAATGATAAGCGAACGATACTATGTCTAAAACGTAAGAGCTAGACTATATTACGTATGCTAGTAACAATAGAAACTTAACCAAAATTACTCTGAGATAAGCTACAACTGCAGAAAACTATCTTTTTGCACGCTATGATGCATTAAAAAAAAACTATGTCTAAAACGAACTGTGTAACATCCAAAATAATGAGGGCTTGGCTAGTTAACTTCGGCGAACATAACGACTTCCTGATAAATTATTCTTATCGGGCGTAGTGGGTGAGCGGTTAACGCTCTGGCCTCACATTCGGGAGGACGGCGGTTCGAATCCCCGTCCAGGCACCCAGATTTGGGTTTTCCATGGTTTCCCCAAATCATTCCCGTCGAATGCTGGGATGCTTCCTACAAAAGGCCACGGCCGAATTCCTTCCCGTTCCTTGTCCCCAATCCTTTCCTTGACGTCGGTGAGGCGTAAAGCAGAAAAAAAGAAGAAAGAAAGAGAGAGAACTCGTATTCCTACTGAGAACCGATATTCCTCCTTTATTGGAACAAATTACAGGGCCTATTCACAATACAATTAGTAAAGTAAGCATAAGCTTGTTTTCACTTTTCTCCTATTGAGATATATGAACTTGGCGACACACAATTCTTATGGTGCGTTTACGGAGAGATGAATAGGGTCTATATCAACCAATAAACTGCAAGATTAGATGATTTGATCACGTCACGCTTGAAAAATTTGTTTAATTTTCAGAAATATAGTGGAAAGTTTTGCTAGCAAAATATTCCTATTATTATTAAATTTATTGGTATGAAATTCGATAAATACTTATTCTTTTTTTCAATGACATCGTTGTCCGTGTGCCAAAAGATGTTAAACCCATTCAAAAAAGATCTACACTAAGTCACATTGCACGCTTTTCTTAGTAAACATAGGGATGGACTGAAAAGTTAATGTTATTTTCTAAAGAGAAATTTATATGTCGTAAGTAACTGACATTAGTTTGTAGCGTTGTCATCTCAAAATTCTTGAAATTAAATTTCTCAGGCATTTGATTTAGTTCATCTTGATATTGTTGTTTCGTATTTCTTGTAAATGCGTAATACAGTATCGATGTTTGTATTTGCCAAGCAAGGATAGGTTATTTACTACCGTTACTAAACAGCGAAATTTAAATCTTGTTTGTGTTAATGTGGAACCATTGTGCTGTAGTTTAATTTTGCATTGCGAATTTGCGTGTATGGAGAGGTTTGGTGGAGTGTTTGGTTAGAGGTGTTTCCGACTTGTTCCTGCGTCTTGGCTAGCCGCTCCGATTTCTAAAGTTGTTGTCCTCTGTGGTTCACTGACATCTTACTCCGCTCGACCGAAACAGTATTTTTTCTTTTAGAGCACCATTGTTCGGGAAGTTCTTTTGTCTTGCGATTCTCCCTCTTTCCACATAGTGTTCTTTCTTGCAGCTCTTGTTTTGGTCCTGCCCGCCAGCTTTTATCGCACCTTCTCCCTCCATCACCACGCATGGTGGAGTTCGTTCAAAGGCAGTTAAGTAGCACACTCAGACGGTTTCCTGCCTTAAATCTGCCCCAACGGTACTTGTTTAAAATGCTTTTTTTTTGTGGGTCTGTTTTAATGTACAAAAGATAAGTACCGCACGTTGTCTGAATTAAAACAGATACCCACAAACGCGAAGAACATATTAAAAACCTGGAAAAAAGAAGGCACATAATAGTAGAGTTGGAATTATTTTACAGAAGAAAGCGCAATTCAGTTTCCCAGAGACGATATTCGTGTCAAGAAAATAGCGAGGCTTTGGAAGTAGCTAGCTGTTTCTCTCTGAAGGGGCAATTACACGCTACGCGACGTCAGTACGATCATTCACAGTACGTCAGTGTAACGCTGCGGTTAAAGGCTCGGAAACTCCAGATCAGGCCCGCCGCTAACTGTTTGAGCGCCCGCGTGCAATACCGATTATGCCGCCCCCTGTCAAATTACAGCAGTGGTGGATTTAGGAAATTTCCGAACCGGGTCAAAAAGCTGTGAGATTGCCGCCCTTTCGAACATTATTTGCCGCCCCGATTGTTGCCATCCCGAGTGTCGCCGGCCGCCCGAAGCAGCTGTTGAGCTACAGTATATATATATAAAAAAGGTCGCCTGCTACATAATACGCCGCAAATTTCGTGGCGGCGACTGTCGATCACTCGTTTTGCCGCCCCCCTCGATGTGCCGCCCGCGTGCGGTACACGCCTTGCACGCCCGCGTGCGGTACACGCCTTGCACGCCCGCTTACGGCGGCCCTGCTCCAGATCGATGGGTTACGTCAACTTGCAGCTGAAAAAGCTAGCCAATCGAGAGGGAGTGAATGTACAGTGCCTAGCGCATCGAGTTCATCATGTGGTGACAGTGGTTTAAAAAAAACTGGGTATGTGTTAGTCGACCCTTGGGCGTTTATGTTCCGTTCTCTAATGATCTCAACACAACTCACGTGGTAGATCAGACGGCATTCGCTTGGCGCAAAAATCAACGGGTTTCATTTTCAGGTTAGGTTCGTCTCCGACATCTTGCTCGTTGCCTTGTGTGTTGCAAATATTATTGCGTAGTTATGATCACATTTTTCGTAAATACTTAAGAACGCAGTGTATTATTAATTTAGAGAACTTTAGATAGAATTATATTAATATACGGCAAAGTAACCTCAAAAGAAAACCAGTTGCTTATTTTGTTTACAACTTACGAAATGTGTGTTTTTAGCACTCGTCGTCTAAGTGTGGGATGAGGATATATTTCAAGTTTCTAGGTTATAGTATTTTCGAGGCAGACCTAGTAACAATGGAGGTCCAAAATGGATAACTTTTATGGCCATTTGTGTCTTTATTTTCTAGTGGTGTGTGTGGGGGGGGGGGGGGGATGGAATCTTCTACATGGTGAGCTCTTACATCGATACCCCCATGCGCTAGGATTTTTTTTTGCTTTCTCTCTACTCCTATGTTACTCCAGTAGCATGATACAAAATGTTACAACACGTCATTTTACAAATCTGAAGTATGACATTTATTTTCTTTGTGGGCTAGAGGCCTGTGACAGACGGGCTTAAGGACATTGGAGTGTCAACATTAGAACTGGGAACAGAACCTCTGAAAGCATTGCCTTCATATTCTGCTATCGATACTTTAAAATAGCTCATTTAATACATAAGAAAATCCCTGACAGTGATTTTGGCCAAATTTATTGCTTAATTCAGTTTTTTTAAATTATTCTGAATGATGTAGCTTATTTAATCGAACTAACTAAGAATACAGAAACAGGGACCGACTTAGTTAATCTGCATGTATGGAGATCAATCTGCATGTATGGAGATCAACTTTTTACCATAGCAAAATATTCGGAAGACAGTGAGGTGTGGTAAGGGGGCATCCACAAATTACGTGAGGTGTTTTTCCGGATTTCTGGACCCCCCCCCTCCCCCTTGGTGAGATTTCGTGAGATCTGGCCGGACCCCCCCCCCCCTCTGGTGAGATCAGGTCCGTGAGAACCCCCCCTAGAAATCGCACTCGAAACTTTTGTAGACCTTTTTTTTTTTTTTAGGTCACACCCTAACTTTTTCACGAAATACCCTCCTAAAATATCGACTTAGGCGCAAATTGTAGACCTTTTTTTTGGCTCTACTATCCCCAAATTTTGCGCAAAATCTCACGTGAGATTTCCGTAGACCCCCCCCTCCCCCCTGGTGAGATTTCGCCGGACCCCCCCCCCTATTTCACCTCACGTAATTTATGGACGCCCCCTAAGCATCATTAGCTTCGTATTGCGGAATTATGACAGCCGGTGTTTGATACTTGTGTTTGATGGGGCTGCAAACAGGTTTGTGCGGAGGGCGTAGGGAAATGTGTGCTCGTATCAGCAGTATGTTCACAACATGGTCACGCTGTTTGCACGCAGTCCATACGCGGCAGCATATTTGGCCGGAATTAACGGAAATGAGTTTTGAGGCAATCACGGGCGCTGGGAGAGCAGATTCGGAGAGTGGAAACGTAGAAGGAATGGTTTTTGATTAGAGAAATCAAACATTCCGTCAATGGTTGATACGGAAAAAATTATACAAAATGTGAATACCTAGGGAGAACATTTAAGGTCTGTTAAGGAGGCTAGTCCGTGGTTCGGATTCCACGTTAAACCGTAGGTCCCAGAGGAAAGGAACTGGCCGTCCTACCTCTGACAAAATGGTTTAGTATGCCTCCTTCGGGTTGCGGACTAAATTACTTCTTTTTTTGTTTTTGTTTAAGGAGGCAAATGTAACTTGCAACTGAACTACATGAACATCTAATCAAGCCGGTGTTCGCCTTGGCGGATTTCACGAAACCATGGAAAACCTCAAAATTGCACCTTCTGAACGTCAGGCAGGAATGTTCCCGATCATTTATGAAGATCGTTTCCAGGCATGCAAAGGATAAAAGCAGAAATGCGGACCGTGCGATGTTGCTCCAAAGAGTGTCGCAGAGACCTTGAAAAAAAGATTATGTGAATATCTGTTGATATGCAGCAGTGTTAAATGATTTTGTAAACATCAATGTCTCATGGGGAAAAATGTGTTATATATTGAATCTGTATGAAAGATTTTGCACAGAAACTGTTTGCTGTATGGACATCATTGTGTTATCAATATGCTGGGATAATCAACCGTTTCATTAAGTTGTTAATTTTCAGTGAATCTCTGTAGATAACAAAGTGTTAATAACGCCTGTAACAGCCTTCCACTATGATATGGATAATTTCAAACACGTGTGTGGAAAACATTGCCTGGCATTCCGGATGAAGCTGCTTCGAGTTGGACTCGTTCAATTTTCAGTCTACCGCGTTTTCCTGAAATCGCTTGGGCGAATACGAAGTAGTTCATTCAAAATCTCATGGCTAATATTTTTCCCGTTTCTTTTTTACTGTCAAATGCGGCCTGCGGTGACCACGATTTTTTTTTATAAACACTAAGGTATTAAAAATTGGTAACATGTTTAAATAAGTTAAAAGTGTAATATTTTTAGCGCAAAAGGTGTTTTCGCATTTGCTCCTCCCCCCCCTCTCCGGTTCGGCTACCAAAGACCACGGAAAAGGGGGGGGGGGACTGAGTTCCTGCGCGAAGACTATAACCGGGCCCGTTAGATCCACCGTAACTAATCTATTGGAGGAAAGTCTTCTGTTGCCATCTGCGAAACGTGTGACTGTGTGTTCTGTTTGATAACTGTGTGTTCTGTTTGATAACAGTGTATTCTGTTTGATAACTGTGTGTTCTGTTTGATAACTGTGTGTTCTGTTTGATAACAGTGTATTCTGTTTGATAACTGTGTGTTCTGTTTGATAACTGTGTGTTCTGTTTGATAACTGTGTGTTCTGTTTGATAACTGTGTGTTCTTTTTGATAACTGTGTGTTCTTTTTGATAACTGTGTTCTTTTTGATAACTGTGTGTTCTGTTTGATAACTGTGTGTTCTGTTTGATAACAGTGTGTTCTGTTTGATAACTGTGTGTTCTGTTTCATAACTGTGTGTTCTTTTTGGTAACCGTGTGTTTCGTGTGTGAAATGTGTAGTTTGAGTGGGAGGTTGGGGACGGTCCCAGCATTCGCCTGGATGATAAGTGTTCTTGGGCTCCTCACCCCTACAAATATTTTACTTTAAACTTTTTTGATAAAATCAGAAAATTTTAATGCAGAAACTCAAGTTTTGTAATGATTGATTTTAGCTAGGCATCCTAGTCGTCAAGCCCCCTTCGGGTGCCCGGGCCAGGGGTACTTTTGCCCTACTTACTCGTCCCTAACGCCAGCCCTAGTGACCAAACTCGCTATGCCTCCTCGATTCAGTTTGAGGCTCTTGTGTGTGTTATAAACAACTTCTTCACGAACTCAGTAAAGTGAGAAACAAAATATGTGAAGAAATTGGATCGGAATTAGTGTTGGAATTGTAGAAACGGGAATTCTATTAAATACGAAAGATGTCCATAAACACAAATATGAAAGCAAAGATAAGATGTGGATGTGTACTTGGAAGATTTGTCAAAAAAAAAGGGCACATATGTTTATTGTCGCTGTAACGTAGGCCGGATATACACTGGTGCACTGCTTTTCAAAGGTGGAAATATTTCTCTAAACTATCAGCTTTTACGAAACGCAGAGATATTATCACACGATTAGCTAATACATATCGCTGTATCATATCATTGCGCGGTAAACAAATAGTAGCTCTGCCATCTGGTGACGACTGCTGTTACTTGTAGCTAGCCCATTGTTATTGGTTGCCACAATGTGATTCCCGAAGACGGTGCGCGCGCAGCTGTGTGTTGGTGGAGGGGCGGTCGGAGATGTCAGTCGCCGCCGGATCGGCAAACTGTGAGGTTGTGGGTAGCGTGTAGTATTGTAGTCTAGTGTAGTGTGCTGTGTAGTGTTCGAGCTGGCAGCCCTCAAGATGAAGGACCAGCCCGCAGCAGCGGCCAACCAGGGGTAAGATTATCGCCTCTCTTAACAACACTAAATTTCATCAACGTTACCATGTTTTTATTAAAAAATATTCTTTTGAACTCTGTAGAAAAAATTTGTTTTGATTTTCATTACTCTTTGGTTACAGCTAATCTAGTGCACTGCTCATACCCACGTGTCCATGAGAGTGTTTTGTGGTTAAATAGTACAATTTCTATTCCTCTCCTCCATGGTATTGTGGAAAATGGATATCTTTTTATCACCTGTTTATTGCGTCAAGTTATTTTTAGAGTTGACAGTAACTGTTTTCATAATGTGTTATAGTGCCGATGTAATCATAGATCAACAAAAATTCCATATTAATTTGTAGCTCCAAAGATGATGTTAACATGGTGGGAAAAGTTGCGCTCTTAAGAACAAGTTCATGGCAGGATCGGTGATTGCATTTCTTTCTTAACATGGCAATTGAAATGGTTAATGTTCATAAAGCCCGGGAATTCCCTCCTGACCTCAATGATTTGTGCAGAATTTTGAGTAATATTGGCTATAGTAAGAAAATGGGGCGAAGGAACTATATAATCGCGTAAAGTTAGTTGGTAAACACTTAAAAAATAATAATAATAATTAAGGTGCTGCAGCGATTTCTTGCCGTTCGGACTGTATTAGAGGATTGATGTTATTGCTTGCATGGCTAGTAAAGCATCTTGGTTGGCCTAGTGAGAGTAAGAATGGAGAACAAGGTCATCACCACAGCTGAAGGCCTGTTGGTATATAAACATAGGGGGGAAAAAAAAGCCTGAAAAATAGTTTGTTGTCAAGACTCTCTAGTAGCGATGGCGTTTACATGGCCTCGTAAAATCAGTGGTATCTCAGTTCTAGTAAGCCAGTTAAGTAATTTACTGCTTAGGTGTCAGTTTTGATAGTATTTTCTTACTATTTTCAGGCTTTTAAGATACAGGTAATTCAGTAACTCAGTCGAATGTGTAATTATTTTGCTTTGATCCAATTTGAGAAAATCTCATGAACTGGGAACTGTGCATATAATTATCAAATCAATGATATCTACTGATGACCGGTTAACTGCTTAATGTCCCTTGTTAGTTTCTATGTATGAATGCAATCCGTATATAATCCAATTGCTGCAGCCGTAAACAGTGTCAACACAAAGAAAATAAAAGGCTCCACTGTTTTAGTGATTGTGAATAACCTTGTAAATTTCCCGTATTGAATTCTTGTGGTAGAGTGCGACATTTGCATGTTGGACCCTCGCGGCTCGTTATTGTAAATTAGCGTGTGACCTGTCAACTTTTCGCTCTGTTGTTCGGTGGACAGGTGGAGGGGAGGGAGGGGGGTGGGGGCAAATGGCGGCTCACTGCAACGCAGGTGTGCGAAACGAAACGTAACTCCTGCATGTTACCCGCATTGCTTTTCTCAAAACCAACATTCTGTTTCTGACGCACCTGGCTTTACACCCAGATAGCACTATCCTTAATTAGGTTTTTCATTTGAATCAGTAGTTTGCCATTATTCTTTGTCCCTGTTTACTACTTCACCGAAGACGCATGACAAAGCCCTAGCACGCAAGATCTCTTTTGCGGGTAATTGTTCGTAACATAATATGGCCGTACGCCGTTGATTTAATCACCCCTAAAGTAAAATTGTCGAAAATCCACGAGCAGGACTTTAGGAATTCTGTTTACGGTTTAACTTGATTTTTTTTTTTTGGTCGCATATAAACTTTTTACTGAATAGCACAAAATAAAATAAACTTCTAGCGTTTAAGAACCAACAGCATCTGCAATTAGCGCATGAAACAAAGCAGGTTTAATTCAATTGAGAATTCCCTCTCATTTCGAACATTATTAGTGGTGTAGTTCATCGGCGATGAAACGCAGCAACATTAATTTTGTCTTATTCCTCGACTACATTGTTTAATTTACATTCATCGATCTTATTTCGTACAAATTACTTTGTATATTAATGTAACACACTGTCATTGACGTAGTCTTTCTTCCACTCGCCCATTACTTCATAACAAATGATATTTCAGTCTGTTTAGTGTTATAATTAAATCTTTACCATTTCCTTCTAACTTCGGCTTGTCCAGCTGTTACATGTTGGATTCTCCAATACTGAATAATGAATACCGCCGCATCATACTGCAGCAGACATTTTTGTGCGTTAAACCTCAACTCGGCCTCTCAAATATTATTTCTTGTCCAGTTAATACTATACAAAAATAGCAAACTAGTTAAAAAATCAGTGATTTCAAACTGAGCTGTAAAGCCAAAAATTGCTTATACTAGCCGAGAAGCGAACTGGAAAAACTTTTACACCCTTGTATTAGTTCGTTACCGCATACTATTTTGATTGAAAGCTAATTTGTAAAATAGTGCAATATAGGTACTGTTGTCACTTTTATGAACAGTTCTGTTGCGATATTTTTTTGTTACCTGAGACTTACCAAAGACTTGCGAAAGAGATAATGAAGGACGAAAAAAATGAATAGAACGCTCTTTGTTACAGCCACCAGTAAAGGACGCTGTACAACAACATTACTACCATGCTGAATGAAGTTGTGGCTTGAGCTGTAGCCTGTAACACTGCCTGGAACTGCCTGGATCTGAAGGCGTCGCCAAGTAGCAAAAGAAAGCTTGAAGGAAGCTAATTGATTTTTTTTATTTTTTATTATACATTAATTTTTCAGGTTGAGATTTTCCGCGGATGAAGTAGCTATCTATGGACAAATTATTTGAAAGACTGTTTTTAGACAACCAATATCTAATGCGTAGAATCTCACATTAAATTCAATAATTAGTTTTTGAAATGAAGAAATTAAAAATTACTTTGACCTATCAAGTACCAAACAGCGTTTGCCGGAACTAGGGGTGAAGAAATGACTTCCAAACAGATGTACACCTGCTTGTAGTACAAGTTTCCTGGTTCGGAGGTGTGCTTAATCTGCTGTACGGTTGAATGGGAGGAATTGTAAAGTTATAAATTGATATTGTACATCAATCAATTAATTGTAGCTGTAAGAAGTATGACCTCATGGAAATGAAGTACGGGCAGGGTAATCTTCTTGAGTTTAAATTTACTGTGGGTAGGGGGAAAGGCACTCTGTTATACCGTTTAAGAAATGAATGATATTGACCCCAGTGGGTGTGAAAGTACGAAAACTGCTCATTCTGCAACACGCAGTTTGTACATTAGCTGTTAGGCTGTGATAAAATAAAAGTCGGAGAGCATATTTTTTTTTTTTTTTTTTTTTTTTTTTTTTTTATACAAATGTGTTGACCATATGAGCTCTAAGAATAGAGATAATTTACCTTAGCCATTCCAGATAATATTCTTTTCTACATCTACATATATACTCTGCAAATCACAAAACTGTGGGTGGCAGAGGGTGCTTAGCACCAAACCTAATCTCTTTGCATTCCAATCCCTAATGGTACGAGGAAAAAAAGAATTCATATAACAATCAGTGCGGCACCTTATTTCTCTAATTTTATCTTTCCTGTCCTTCCGACTCAAATAGGTTGGTGGAAGAAGTATTTCACTACACTCGTGAGTGAAAGTGGGAGTACACATGTTTACCAATAAGTTTATACGAAACGTGCGTCGTCTATCTACCAGAGACTCCCAGCCTAGTCTACTAATCAGTTCTGTAACGCTTTCATAAGGACTGTAGCAAGCGGTCACGAATCGAGCGGCTCTTCTCTGTACTTTCTCTGTACTCTCAATCAGCCCCTTACCAAACGGATCCCAGATGGTACAACAATAGTCCAAATGTGGACGCACAAGAGATTTGTACGCTATCTCCTTTGTTTGTTCATTAGAATGTTTTAAAATTCGACCTAGGAATCGCAGCCTAGAATTAGCTCTACCTACCAACGTATTAATATGTAAGTCCCATTTCATGTTCCTTTGTACTGTTACTCCAAAATATTTCATAGAATCGACCATATCAATAACTGAACTGTTTACCTCGTATTTCTGAACAATCGGATTCTTTTTGTTAGTTATGCTCATTGTCTTACACTTTTTACAATTTAGTGTGAGTTGCCACTCAGCGCACCATGCCAAAATAACATCCAGATCACGCTGAATTGCTAAATTCCTTTCTTCCCTATAAATAACTGCATCATCAGCAAACAATCTAAAAAGGCTTTTCACTTTGTCTCCGAGATCGTTTATAAAAATTAAGAAAAGAAGTGGTCCTATAACTCTTCCTTGAGGTACACCCGATGTAACATCTAGATTAGAAGAACTTTCTCCTTTAACAACGACATACTGCGATCGACCAGTTAGAAAATCCTTTATCCATTCGCAATTTCTCGGTGGTAGGCTGTACTTGCTAACATTTGTAATATGAAAGGCACAGATGTAGAAAAAGTAAAAATGAATACTGTACTACTTACATTATTGAGTTTGTAGAGGATGCTTCGCTATTACCGCCAAAGTTCTTATTTCCCAATTCGTTGCATTAAGCGAATTGAAAGATCAAAGGCTTAAAGGTTATATCTGCAACGTTATATTTCCTGCCCTTTAGTTTCTACCGAAACACGCTGGTCGAAGATTGATGCATGATGCAGCATTTATTCAATAAATTCGTTCCGCAGTAGCGCTTTCCGATACATGATCTACAGTCTTCCTCAAAAAATGAAATCTGAAACAGCGAAATTGTAGTGTTGATTCGGTAAGGATGTGTATGAATGGGCCGGCGTGAGGCTATTTTTTTATGTTTTACGGTTCATAGTCTAAAGGAATTTGGGCGAGAAACTGAAAGAAAATCGACCTTGATATTTTTGAAGGACCTTACGGCGTTCACATGGAGCGATTTTTGCGAATCAGGGAAAACTGAATTGTTTGAGAGGACGCACCTATTCCAGGCTTTGTCAGTGTGGCTTAAAACTGTCGAGTCAAGCTGTATCATCGTAATTTTTAATGGTAATAAAAGGTGTGGGATGATGGATTAGTCTGCGTAGCTGCACATCGATCGTGAGATTAATCGCTGCGCCAGCCATGTGCGTCGACAACCGATAACAGCTGTTACAACAACTACACGCTTTGATAAATCTGTGCATTTGTCACACGGCCATTAATGCGATTGGTATCGCACGCATCTCCTATAATCCTGTATATTTGGGCTAGTATTTAATGGACAGTATCGTTTGATGTATACCTATCTACGGTGGATAGCCTTTGATAAGATTCCGATTTCTGATATGCTCCACTATCGCCGTCGTCAGCTTCTTAAAGGTAGCATCCATTTTCATGATCTTCGGTGAACTTTAATCAGAAAGAATTCATGTAACCACGCGACGTTACCGATGTGCCCTAGACGGTGTGACAATGCCTGCTGGTTGAGATGTCGTTGACTGCACTGAACCTCAATGGTGGAACAAATTTTAGTCACTCCGGACTAGACCAGCAGGGTAGGAGAGGTGGTTAATTCCCTAACTTTAGAAATGTGAATGGAGAGTAAGAATTCTTGAGGCTTGTTCCCACGGCGTGTTTCGTGGGAAACCTCGGGTCACTCGGCATTTGTACTTGTGGACTTACTTACTGTTGGTAGAACTACGAGCCCCGTGCCTTTCCCACGGTGTGTGGATTGGTAAATTGCGAGTGGCCTACGGTAACCCGCTTCGTCATACGTTTTACTTCAGCGTTTTCACCGAGCGTGGTGGGTGAACGGTTAACGTTCTGGCCTCGCATTCGGGAGGACGGCGGCGGTTCGAATCCCCTACCAGGCATCAAGGTTTGGGTTTTTCATGGTTTCCCCAAACCACTTCAGGCGAATGCCGGGATGCTTCCTTTAAAAGGTCATGGCCGAATTCCTTCCTGTTCCTTGTTCCCAGTCCCATCCTGCCTCTAAATCACGATGCTTAAAGCAGCCTCTTCGTTCAGTTAATTTTTTTCGGTTACTGGAAATAATTTGCAATGAAAATAAACGAAGTTTATTAATTGGACAATGTCGAAGTACGTAGCATGTACCCATGGACTTATGTACTGTTCAGTGACGAGTTTTCGAAGAGAAACTGTGAAACGTAAAAGATCTTGGTGGATGGTGTCGAATCAAAATCGTAGCAGTTAATTATAATGTTGAAACTAATAAAATAAATATAAAATTCAAATTGTGCCATTTAAACAAAGTCCGATTTTGTTCTGAGATTCATTGAAGAACCGTCTGGCAAATTTGGAAACTTTTCCGTAAATCAGCAACCAGTTGTGTATTTGAGTAAAATCGGACCATTTATAGCGAGACTAGGTACAAATATGAGAAAAAGTATCTCCACTAAAAATAACTGTTAAATATAACTTCATTACTACACTCAATAGCGAACTATGTGAGAACTGCGATTTGAAAATTCCTATTACAAAATTAATAAAACAAACACATAAAGGTCTTGGGAATGTGTGCCCGAGGTGTTCTGAGGCTTGTAATCCGTCCATGCAGAAGCTTTTGAGGTAGGAAGATTAACCAACATTTCACGGTAACGGTCGAACCACCTCGAGTTACCGCTCCCTCTGTTCAGGCATGAAAAAACTTCAGACCGGGTTCGCCAAGCCACACGCCGGGGAACAAGACTTAACGTTGGATGATAACAAACCAAGCGTGGAGCGTGTGCAGTCAATTCGTCCGAGTGCGTATTCTGTACCCAGTCCGTCCACCTGCATTTAGGTTTTCCATACTTAACCAGAAACACTGCAGGCAAATGCGGGGATAGTTCCTTCAATTATTTTCCGTTAGTTTCTTCCTCCCAGCTCCAATTGCCTCGATGTCGAGGAGCCTTTAAGTCCTGTTTTTAAATGAAAATTACCTTAGATCTTGGCGGCCTTCCTATGTGTTTCTGAAGAGCGGAGTTGGGATTTCTTCTTGTCTCATCTTATATACACAATAAGAAAAAATAAACTACTTTTAACAAAACAGATAAGCGAGAAGCCTTCCTGTAAAACCCAGGGAGGAAGGGAACAGACTGTCTCTGTTTCAAGTCCTGTTATGACTTCAGTTAGGTGTATCGCGTTGCTTTAATCAAGTTACCTACCTCATTTCTCATGAGAGAATCAAATGAATGTAAATACTGTTTACAAAATTCAGAAAAAAAGTGTTCTGAAAAATCTGGCGATGAATATAAGTAGATTAACCTGCTAATTTCCCCTGTAACTCTGGACCTCATTATATCAGTTTCATCTTAATATTAACAGTTACAACAGTTTGTGTAATTTGTTTCTTGTACAAAGGTGATTGACAAGGTGTACGTCTTGGCGTAACGTAGAGTGTGCTCATTATTTTCGGACCAATTTTTCGTCTGGTTTTATTTCGTTTGCCAGTGTGTTCGCTTTATGGTGGCTAGTTTGCCTGTTTAGTCACGCGAGGCTCGATGTTGTAAAATCTCTGTTGCTTCTGTCCAACAGGTTTGACTAAAAGGCATCCTTCCGAATGTCATGCCTACCTATTCATTCTGTGATAGCCATTAATTTATTTTACAGCTCACTATACAGATTCAATAATTAAATGCTATTTAATCGTAAAAATTTATCACGACGACAGTACAGGTCATTAAATGGTCTTACAATATCCCATTGCTTTTTACCGCAATTATCCCCTCGATGTACAGGCTTCTTTATGCTCTCATATGTTTCGGTTGAGAAACGAGCCGTCCATGCACAGCTTTCTTCATGTTTTGGCCCTGGTGTAATTTGGCGGCCTTTTAAAGCATCTAAGAGTGCATCAAATAGCTGGTCGTATAAACAGTGCGGCAAACCTTAGCCTATATGAAAATATCGGTACTATAATATATGCCAAGTGTAGGTGTCCATTCCTATTACGGTCAACAGTCTATTGCTTTAATTTTCTACCTAGCACGCTTCTTTTTTTTGATTGATAGCTCCATCTTTATTCTGGAATTCTGCATTCATTCTAGTATGGTGCCCTACCCATTACTGTTCGTAATTGTAACATCGGGCAAATTTATGACAAATAATGCGTCACATATAATTTCATTTCTATATGATTTCAGGAACTTCGCTTCAGAGACCTAAGTTTGCATTTCTTTTTTTGTGTTTAAAATCAGTTATTCACTGCTACTCTATAAATAGTGTAAATTTCTTCAGAATTGAAGCCTTTTACAATATTTGACCAAACAGGTTATCGTTTTTCGTTAATTGGTATTTTAGAGTTTCATATTTTTTATTCCATTAAGTTTACTGTAACGTCTTCGCAAGCCAGTCAGCGAAAGACTTACTTGTCACAGTAGAAAGTTGTCGTGTAAGCTACTGCTTCCCGGTGTCGTGCTGTGAAGAAAGTTTTTTCCGCCAAATGAATTCGCCTCTCTTGAGTGAGCGGAATTGCGACAGTGTAGCTTGGACATGGACTGAGTGAGCAGTGTCGGCCGATGTCGAATGAGTTTCCATGTAGGGTTGTAACGGAAGTCGTCTTTGCGGATGCGGATATTCAACGGTTGACATCTGCGGATGTTTTGCGGAAATGGAAGAGGAAGTGGAAAAATAAATTTAAATTTTTTAAATTAATATTTTAGCAATATAAATATAAGAATGAAGACTTCCCCGGCGTATGACTGCAATGTAGTCTTCACGGGTGTACCGCCGGATAGTGTTGTGGAAACGCAATATTTCGACGGCTGGCTCTGCCGTCTTCCTCAGGTGTAGAGACATCTGTAATGGTCGACTGACCCACAGATACTGAGATGGTTCAAGTGCCGCTGTCCCTTGGTTGCGGGCCTGGCTCATAGTAAGCCATCGCCGAGGCCACGCGGACATGTATATAAGGAAGATCGGCACCCGAACCATCTCAGTATCTGTGGGTCAGCCGACCATTACAGATGTCTCTACACCTGAGGAAGACGGCAGAGCCAGCCGTCGAAATATTGTGTTTCCACAACACTATCCGGCGGTACACCCGTGAAGACTACATTGCAATATAAATACATTTTTATGCCAAGTTTTAATGTTTTTCAGAAGTAACTTCTATTTCCATATAATACTGGCACATTGATTTATTTTTTGCCTTATCTTTCAACAACAAAAACATGGGATGATTTCACAAGTGAATAAAATTATTTATATAACTACGCACGCGTCTAAAAAACAATGTCATGTGAATTTTGCGGAATTCGCGGCTCGACTAATTCAAGCGTCAAGCACAATGCCACGCCACCGCACATCTCCGTGCCCGCCACCCGCTTCACCACCGCTTTAGCGGCCCATTCACAGTACAACTTGTAGGACCTACGTTTATCCGATTTTCGATCAAGAACCTTGATCGGTCGTGAAAGAGGTTAGAGGACTACATGCAGGACGTATTGGATGTCGGGACTCCCAAACATCCAACACCGGTCCTTGCTGTCCAAGAAGCTATGGTGTTAGATCATGATTGGAGGAAACATCGTGCGAGTGTGCGATAACGACACATGGTGTGCCGCGAGAAAGTACGAGTACTAACGTGAATGGGCGAGCGCATCCTATTGTAGTTCTACATGGATGTCCTGTAAGCTGGACCGTGAAGAAGCCGCTTTACTTTACAAACTTGTAAATTCGTCGCTTAGGTAATAACAGTTATTTTTATTGCAAGATCGTCAGAAAAAAAACCACTTGATAGATAAGCGACGAAGGACATAATCTCTTATAAAGAGAAAATAGCATATTTATTGCAATGTAAACAAAGCTTCCGCTATACATCCGCAATAAATATTGCGAAAGCGGTTGTAGGATTTCACCCGAAAGTTCCGCACTTGCGATTGTGACTGCAGAGATCCGTTACATCCCTAGTTGCACGTATCTCTGGATGCCTGGCCCCTAGTCCACTTCTCGCCGTGCCGCTTAGCAAGACAAAGCATCTGCGAAGTGCTCAGCGGCGCGAGTCCGGTCTGAGGTCATTGTTCCTTCCGCACCTGACCCTGCAGTGCCACCTTCTACACGTACCACAGACCAACATACATTTAGAACTGTCAGTGAATGTTAATACTTCAAGCTGGTTTTACTTGTTTGTGTCCAGTAAACTTTGAGAAGTTGAGATGAACATTAAAGATATGTTTAATATTGGGGATAAAAAAATTTAAGGCCTTATATTTTTCGTAAATACCGCCATTTATTTAGTTTTTTGACGTAATATATTAAAAAAAATATTTAAAGGTAAATGACGCTTTGTTGTTATTTGGACAGTGATCGGTGTGTTTGTTATTACCTATATGGAACGTTCCTCTGCAATGGCCAACTTAATTCAGTTTGCTGAAATGGCTAATGAACTGCTCCCTGTTTCATCTTCACACGAGTTAATTGCAGTAATACCAAACGGATTGCTGTCGGTATCATCGAAACTTGAATTTTGAAAAGTTAGGTATAATAAATTCACGCTGTTACAGAAAGAATGAAAAGTGCTGACCTAGGTGGTTGATATTGTTTATTTTTATAACAATAGCCAGCCTTTGCAAACGATTATTGGCTTGGCTACTCTTCCCAAACAGCGCCTGGAGCGAAAAGTATTTGGTTTTTCAACAACGCTAGTCCTGCCATTGGCGTGTCATTTGGCAAATCAACATAGAAAAACCTTGTCAACGCTGAGCCTGCAGTGAACAGCGACCAGGCCAGCATCACCAAGAAGTCGTAGAGTCAACAGGTAATGAAGTACAATGAGTTTTTAACACACAACGGTCTGTGCTGACACTCCAGGCGATACATACACCGGGATCGCGTCCTTGTATGCTGTTCGGTCGACCACCGGTGTTCCTACAATGCGTCCATCTCGACATTTGACTGTACTACTGTCATGGACCTTGGCTGTGGGACTGTTCCACAAACCTCTGCTGAAATCAGATGCACATCACCGACACATTCCGAGCAAGTTTTTCAGATAGCTATAGTGCAAATGAGTTAGTAGAATGTTTGAGGAGGAGTTCATCGAGATGTTTCCATTCGCTTTTAGAGTATTTTCACATCCTCATGGCGAAGTTTTAAGAAGGAAAGAGAAATGTTTTTACAGCGTGAAGTCGCTGCCACGGCGCAAGCTTCGATCGAAAGATTTCTAATCCAATCTCACAAATCCCCTTCATCTCTGATTATTCAGGGGCGAACTGAAGCCCTATTGGTTTCCTCAGAAATCGTCCGTGGTCCCCATCAATTAGATGTTTTATTGAGATGCCGACAATTTTGGACACATCTGGTCGTGTTCCTATGGATGTCACTCCGGATATATGAGTGGATGAACACTTGACTGCGTTTACAGTAATTCCGATTTTCGCAGCCAACTCCACAACATCAACACTCCGTTGCACCTCCTCAATTGTCCTTCCAATGGGCGTGATGTCATCTGCGAAAGCTAGTGCATAGTGTTTCGCCTGGTCCCCCTGGATGGACTGGAGGATCAGGTTGATGGCTATATTAGAGTAGACCCGACGAGGGACCTCCCTGTCGGATTCCACTATTAACCGTTCAACACTTATCATCGTAGCGACTGTTAACATCGTATACTCGTAGACAATGCTATTTGTTTGATAAACATGACAAATTAATCACTAACACTACACTCAATCAGGTGTGCATAGTGTTGCAAATTGAAAAAAATATACTTTTTTTTCAGATTTGTGAAAAAAACCTAGTACCCTGGTTTTTTTCTAATTTTTTTTTTTTCAGAAAACAATATATTTGATAAATTATAGTTTTATGTACGGAAGTTACATTGTACATGTGTGTTTTAAATCTTACTAAATCATATAATGTCTCACATAATGATTCATAAATGTATCTATATAGGTAACATAATTTTTTATCCATCCTCTTGGTCAGTACCACATTCACTAGTATCAGTAATTGTACACAAAAGATTTTGAGATTGCAATTTTAAATTGTGAGCAAAGTACGCACTGTGCATAAAGACTGCGCCGATAGTTCCATATTACGGTCATTTAAATTTGAATTTAAATCTATTATCATACAAAATAGGAGCTTTATTTCTTTTCAATTTATGCCAACGGTTGCAAGGAAATGATTCATAATAACTGACAATTTAATGACTCAGTATCACTATATGCTGCGAGTTTAACAAGTATACGAATATAAAGAAAGCACAATAAGTAAAAAAAGAGGCAAAAAACCGTTGATAAATTTAAAATTTCTAATTTTTTTGAAAAGATCCGTAGGTCTACAGATAAATTTGTAGGGCTGGCAGCACTAGTTCAAATAGTGAGTATCAATCCAAACAACGGGGATTCCTTCTCGTGCAACCTAGCCTATTCGGGAAATCCCCATTTGTAAAAGAATACCTCAGTCAATGTATTTTGTATTTTTTTTTCTACTGAACCAGAAAAATATAGTAGATTTAAAAATAAGATAAGTACTTAGTATAAACTCTAAAACAGTCATATTAAACGATAAAAGCCTTCAAAATATGAAATTTGGTAGTTATGAAAAAAAACATGTCCCAGAAAAAAGTGTTTTTTTTCATGTTTTTTTTTTCAAGTCAGAAAAAAAAAGTTTTTTATTTTACAACACTAGGTGTGCATCTATTATATCCATGTTGCGATGAACATAGATCTTTACGGAGGTGCATTTTGTTTTCCCCGGAGAATTTATGATTAGGAATTTGTTGATGCTTAGATAGCTTGGTAGCTAAAACTCAGATTGTTTCCAAGAACAGAAACTAAATCAACCGCAACCTATTTGGTGGAGCCATCGCTGCCTTCGCCTGCAACTATTTAGGGAAACCACTAGAAATAGAAATCTGGATGTATGCACTGGAACTCTAGCCTCGATTCTCCGGAATGCCTGGCGAAAACGTTACGTCGGGGATGGGTTGAGTATGTCAGAGCGTCACTTAAAACGGCAATAGTGGGGGATAAATGATGTGAGTTTGTTGGAAACACCTGAACAGATAATAGGTACTTTGGTTATGGCGAAACACCACGTAGCGGTGAATGTAGTCAGCGGAAACCTCGGTGTCAGTTTCTCAAGCAGACTGCCGTTTCCTGCGCAGTGAACTTTCCATCGCCCTCGCAGTTTCCGGCCCCACTTGCTCTCAGCAAACAGGTTCCGAGTGCATACCACCGGCGGGCGGAAAGACGGCTCATTAACGAATCAACACTTGCGCCGTTAATTAGAGGCCATCTGACCGACAAGCCCCATAGAATTAGTACGTCAATATTTCAACCGCAAGATCTCTGCCTGGTAGGAAGTACGCAGTTTATTATGAATGAAATATTCCCACCATAATGGTGTGAAAAAATAGCTTCAAAGCCGGGAGCTAGGCTGTGCGTATTAGTGTCGGTTTAATGTACACGTGTCCCTAAAATGCTTCTTGGTTTCATATCTTCGTCCAAGTCTACTTGCTTTTATGATGAGGACTTTAATGGTTCCGTACCGAAAGGGAAATAGAGCCTCCAGCTAGCTAACGGAACAATTTACAGAGTTCAAATTTGGATATGTTAAGTGTTTCGTTGACCGAATATAGTATTTACAATTTGGAGAATTCTAGGAATGTCCAGTAGTACTGGAAGAGGATTATTTTATTTATTTATTATTATTATTTTGCACAGCGTGTTTTTAATTTTAAATTTTTTGTTACTAGGTAGGTTTCAAAAAGTTACCAGCAACGTAAAATTTGTTCCCAGTATCGACCTTATCTTCAACCAAAACAAATACTAAAAATTGCTTATACCTATTTAATATAGTTTGTAAGTTGCGAGGGCAATAAGTATTTTTTTATTTTTTTTATTTTTCATTTGCATTCTCATATTAGTTTAATGAAACTGCACTACATCATAATAGGTTGAAGAAATAGGACCAAAATTTTTTTATAGGTACTAGTTTAAGGATTATACTGGACGTAATAACTCGAAACATGCCTGCTAGTCTATTCACCTTTCCCTAGCCTTTCTTTTCTGTTTTGTTTTTGTCAAAACCTGTTTTTAAGGCAGAAATGGTTTCCGTTCCATTCCGATGAAACTGAAATTTCCCCTCCATTTATTTCAAGAACGCATAGTAGATTGGTGAGTAAACTTCGGCCTTAGGTATTCTAGAGGAATGAATATATTTTCCAGGTTGTACGTCTGTGCAAAGGCTTAACACCCTCAGTACAAACAGCTACAGTGTGGTTTAGGGTGTTGCTCATGTGTCGACTGGGGCGGAGCTAAGGCACTTTACAGGCGTTGACTGGCAAAGAGCTAGTGAACTTTATCTGTGGTACTGATATTGCTGACAACGTCGACTGACCGTATTCGCGACATGTGCGAATTGCGCATTCGAAAGATCCTCAAACCGTTATATCCCTGGCGATGCCGGTAGAGGGATATGCTTCCTCAAAACATTCTCTCCAACTCCGATGAAGCAAGCTTGAGACATAATCATGAATCATTGAAGAAAACGATCTATTGACATTCAGTAGCGGTGAGACCAATGTCACGTTCGTACGAACACTTCGCTAATTCTCACCGCCCCGATGCCGGCGAGAGTATTGGAGCAGTCAAAGCTCGGACCAATCGCCTGTTTTTAACTCGAGGGTGATTCGGAGCGTCAATATCGTGACTGGGCATAGTTACATCATTCCATTGATCAGCCACACACAGTATGAGCATCGTGACATAAGCCGGCATTACGTAAGGTAACTATGCAACCTTCCAGATTCCAAAAGTTGGCTGTAAGGACGAGTTTACACTGTGCGAGTTGACTGGAACGAGTGTACTGTCTTGCTGCGCGCGCAGCACTGGATAGTCCACTCTCCTCGTGTCAACAGGTACAAGACAGACAGTTGACTGAGGGTAGTGGACTCGGTTCACGACCAACTTTTGGCGTGCGAGTTCATCAAACAACTGACAAGTCGCGTAAGCGGAGTGAAGCAGAGGCATTAAAATCTTTAGAACTGCATGAAGGTGAGGAAATTCCGTGGAATTTTTAGAATAAAAATTATAATAAGGATTTTGAGACTCTATCAAAAAATTGCTTCATAACTGTCATTTTTTTATGTATCGGAAAAAATATTTCACAATAGCTCTTCAAATTGAGATAGTTAGTCTTAAATGATGCAACTCTATATTTTCATTTTCAACTTTTTTTTTTTTTTTTTTTTTTTTTTTTTTTTTTTTTTTTTAAGGCGCTGAGGCATTTAAAGCATTTATTTTTTGTAATCACTCTTTTAACATTTTTCTACGTTTTTATTCTATTATTCTTCATATCATTCAACATTATAATCAACAAATTTAGCTACGATGTTAATTCCTTTCTGTAATATGGACATACTATTTTCAGTAAGATCACAATGTAGGAGTGCAGAACTGTGCTGACAGTCTAATTATTACTAGTTCGCTAGTCCATTCTCTTACCCCCACCACCGACTGTCCGGCCAACTGTCGTTCCAGTCAACTCGCATCGTGTAAATACGGTCTAAGGCACTGTGTCGCTCTGAACATCGGAACAAACCCTTTTTACAATGGTCAACATATTAGCGGTCTGGTGATGTTTAAGTAGTTACAACAGTGTAGGTATTAACGGCATAGATGGAAACAGTCTCCGGTTAAACATTTGCACTGACACGCCTAAAGTCATGGGAAACTCCTCCAACGGTTTGGAGCTCTTTCGCTGACAAAGCGGTACACTGAACTAGGAGAGATTTGCAGCCACGTTGTCTTTATAGTCGCATGTAAGTGCGTATTTGCGGCAAATACTGAATTTCGAGCACGAACGGCTGTGTCGATCATATCCATACCTGCGCCATCTACTTGACAGGATTCACCTCTGGCAATGTAGGTGCAAACTCGCGTTCTGGAACTGTGTGAATGTTATTGAAACGAGTCACGCATAATGGCGCTTTATAATGCTGCAACTTTCTGCCATTCGGGGTGCGGGAAGTCCTCGAATCGCTGCAGCTAAGTCACCATGCTGCTGAGAATAGTGATGTCCTATCATGAAACTGTTTAAGTGGACTTCAGGACTTAAAACAAGCCATGTAGACATGCCCCCACACTATTATGGAACCACTAGCATCTTGCACAGTGCCTCTCTTACATGTTGGACTCGTGGCATCATTGGGTTTGCGAGTTATCAAAGTGCTACCATCGGTACGTACTAACTGTAAATGGACTCGCTGGTTTAAGCTACCTCTTTCTAGTCATCTAAGGTCTATGTGAACCACTGGTGCCAATGTTGTGCTTTGAGTAAAGGCACCTGAAATCTGCCAATGTTCCTTCAACCGCACAGTCAGATCTTTATCGTGTTCCTGATTCGCTGTGACAGTCAGTTCGCGCTGTGTTTATTGGTGCTGACGCATCCGCTCATCCGTCGCCGGTCTTGATCACTCAGCAGATGTGCTGTCCCATGTAGGAGAAAATACCGTTCATGAGGTATTCTCGGAACATCTTCGACTGCGTGGAACGAAGCATGCTAAATTTCGTAACCTTTTACAAAAATATTTTCCCAAATTCGTTGGGCTCAAATTATCACTCATGGTTCAAAGTCTGTTAATTCTCCTCGTTTGAACATTTCACAGCACCGTCACTATAGTAAAATTGCCAACACTGACAACCACCCGTATAGTTATACCCTTTTGAAGCAATTGTTGTGGCACCTGTAGTTTCGCTTCCTGCTCTCCCATGACTTTTGGGTTGCCAATAGTTGGGCAATATCATTTGTGCAGGGCATTTGCTTTCTTGTTTGTTGGAAGTAGTTAATTACAAATAATAATTATTTATAAAGTGTAGTTACGGTGATAACAGAGTTTGGAGCCTCTCCAGTGGTGACATCAGCCTGGTTTGGACTGATACCTGCATGTCCGCTCGGGGCAGTTTCACAGTTTCGCCGTACTCCTGTCTCGCGTTAATAGTTAGACTTTCCATGTGAGGCTGTAAAGTGTCCCAACCCATCTGGTCGGCCTTGCCCCCCACTCCGCCTTGACATACTGCCAGCCAACGATTTCTACAGTATTATTCGTGTTTGATATATACTCGCGGCTCACTCATAGATTTTGTATAAATACTTATCTTCCTCGTGATGGAGTGTCGGACTGATCACGTTTTTTGAGCCGCGCTGATGGAACAAATTTTCGTTGTTCACGACTATGCGAGATGGCAGGACACATTTCGTAGTCGCCATATTGAGTACAAAATGCGCGGGTTAGATACGAAACCTCTCCTTAGGGATGCACAGGGAGATCGTGTGATATTACTGATAAAAATTTTTCTGTTGCATGTTTTGAGCTTTGGACGGGTTCTTTCTAAAGACTAGTGATGAATGGGTCAGCTCAGTGTTTCACTATCTCCCTTCTTTCATCTTCATTTGCACAATACTGATGAGTCATCAGAGCACACAAAAGAACACCACAGCACATGGAAGAAAGGAACTGGCCTAAAATAACTCCACTTTGTACTGATCACAATTCCACAATCTGTGAATCGATTTCGTTTGGTTGAAAAAGAAACTTAAAATGTTTAATACATAGTTTCTTATTATTTTTACCAACTATTTGCCATGGGAAATAACTTGTTTTAGTTAATTTTAATAATAAATATATACATCTAGTCTTTTTTCGAGGTACTGGCGCTCCGTGTTATCAGACATCAGGATCACGAGTCATTCGCAATACTTTTCCGGCTACCAGAGTGCGAATTGCTCAAGCTTAATAACAATTCTTTATTCGAGATTTGCAGATAATTATGTATTTCAATACAGTAAACGTTGTACTCTGAATGACTTAAACATTGAATTTCTTGTTCCCGTATCTCGACCAGTGCCACCAACCTCTGCATATATTTTTTGTATTACGTGCTAAATTCATTTTTTAACTTAAAAATACATCATCATAATGTAGCGTTACACAATATCAAAACCTTACCGGAATTTTTACCCTTAGCTTAAATTATATTAAATTCTGGTGATACCACGGACAGGGTGGATTATAGCAATGTGTTTTCTTTTTGGATTCTGCATTGAAAAACTTTTGTCCAATAATTATACATATTTACTGGCATCCGATTCCCCTAAGGATGATGTGAGGAACTAGCTATTGATTATTTCGCTCTGAGTTCAATCAAAAAAAAAAATTCTTTTGTCACTGTCACTTATAACTAATCTTTTCTTCTGCTTTATCTTTTAATTTAATATCTGATGCTGAATGTTATTTTGGGTGATATTGCGTTGTATGTTGGAGGATTAGTGCAGTCAACAGTTAGGTGGCAAATGTCCATCGATAGCAAAACAATCTGATTCGTTTAAGAGATGAAACCAACGAAATAGTAAAATACGACAACTGTCTACTTCTAAACTCGCCGAGAGAGCTCCAAGTTGAAAATCTCCTTCCGAGGAATCACTGCAGACAGTGTTGTATGTCTTCAGTCCATATGCTCTGCGGAGAGGTTTGGTTCTGAGGTACAAAAGTTTACTAGCCTACTGATCCAGCTAAACTTTTGTTGAGCAACAGGAATAGTTTGTGCTTATACGGACCGCGACCACTAGAGCTTTCATAATCAATTGTGCAGCATGTTATGGTGACATTAAAAGAAGAGATGTAATAAAAAGAAACAAACCTGTTGTAGCGAAAGTAGCCACTTGAAAAATTTAAGAATAATTAGGAAACTGAACAGTGGAAATACACAGATAGGATGATGGTGGCTGTGTTACTGAAACGTGATGTGTGGAAAATGGAACAGCATCAGGATGAAGTGAGAGGATAGTGTGGATGGGTGAAATATTATCACTCGCTAGCGGTAAGGTGAGGATTCGTAATAATTTGACAGGAGAGGTGCTCAGTAGTATGTGAGATCCTTTGTACTATAGAAAGGATCCATCCACAGGACCGGCGGAGGTGCTTTTCTCTGGAGGGGACTGTTAGGTGTCTTTATTATGTTATACTTTCATGCAGGAAACCATCTCGGCGACGTCCAGATGTTGCAGAGAGCCTCCAAGAAACTGATACCCATGTCCGCAAGATGTGAATTCTCACCTGTAAACAACACACACAAGTTTAACGCTGATTACAGATTTTGATTTACAAAATTGGTTTATAAACATACTGTGCTTATCCAAATCTGGTTGTAGGCCTTCTTCCACAGTTGTTGGATAATAGATTATAAATCAAAATTCCGTCTGGAACAACTGTTGATGTTAGTTTTATTTCCATACGCGTTTCGCCCTTATGGTGTGGGGCATCGTCAGTGGAGCTAGGGTGGTGGTATTTACATGGCGATCTGGAACAGCACTTTATACATCTTACAGATCTTCTATTTCACAATTATAAAAACTGTTTTACACATATTACTGAATAAACACTGGCATTGTATCCATTGCAACTGCAAACTTCTTGTTTCGTTGTCTGCTACATTATATACAAGTTGTAAAAAAAAAAAAAAAAAAAAAAAACACCTCTGCCGATGCCCCACACCATAAGGGCGAAACGCGTATGGAAATAAAGAAAACGGTAACATCAACAGTTGTTCCAGACGGAATTTTGATTTATAATCTATACTGTGCTTATTTTGATCTTGCACGGAACTGTATACAATTGCAAATATTTTATTTCCAACAGCACAAGTTTGAGCAGGTGCTATTTACTTTTCCTAATGCGGATCCATTATTGGATATTTCATACCACATTTCGAACCCTCTCTTGCTATGCGATAGATTTCACCGAGTATGAAGTCCATTACACTATCTCTACCAGAGATCTCTACGTTGTATTATTCTGCCTTCTATGATTTCCAAAGCAGCTATTGTTTTGTATTGCGCTTATTATGTCCAGGATACCCATTTCACTAATTGTTTGTCGTTTTGGTTTTTTTGTTCGTGATGTTTGCTGTCCGTGGTATTCCCAGTAATCGGCGTTAAACACCTCGGAGGCCTTCAGTCTATTCTTAGAATCCGTTTTCAAGATTTAACTCTCCGTACGGTACAAAAGTGATGACAAGACAGTTGCCATATTTACTGTGGTTCCGTAGCTTTATCGGTTTTTTCGCCAAAGGTCGGTATTTTAGTTAGTAGGCATGTTCTTAAAAATCTCGATTTTCATCTCTGTTGTGCATCTTGTCCTTAAATATGATCGTTCCTCTAGTAGAAAATAATTATAAAATATTCTGTATCTTGTCGCACTTCTGGGACAGGCTAAAGTAGGTTTGTAATAAGCTGACGGGAGCGTTCAGGATTACAAGTCTGCCGCGTTGGCAGTGACCAGGGTATGACGCAATTTGTCTGAGCCTGGCCAGCTGACTGGTGACTCATACGGCTCGAACCAGTTTCCCGCTACTTGCGGAGTACGTCACGCCAGATGCCAGTGAAACTAGCAGAAAGCAAACTAGCTGGCTACCAAAGGTTCATCCCGTCTTTGCAGAACACTTCCGCTCTTCTCTTTAATACTTTTACGTGATCTTTTTGAAATTCGAAGCTGAGTTGTTATAGATGGCGCTGCAATTAGCTGTAAAGTGAAAACTTCTTACCGGTACTGGCGGGAATATTGTAACGATCGGGCGTGGCACGCAGGAGAAAACGGTTTCGATTCCCGATCCGATCTCGATTTCTCGTTGTTTTCCAATTGATGCCATCATAATTCCTTAATAAGCGCCATTGCCAATCTGCTTTCTGTTACTCCTTAACAGCCCTTCTCAACGCTGAGGTATTTGTGAATTCAATGGGTGTTCATTTTTTGAGGGAATTGGCAGAAACTCTGAAGTTATCGATACTGTAAATGATTTATCAATTAACGCAGTATATATTAACAAGCATTTATTTACATTTTTAAACCACATGGAGCAACGCGTTATCTTTTTATTTCTTGTACATGAGAGTAGTCTGGTTGCTCAGTAGTAAAGGATGTTACCTTCAAAATTCGCACCGAGCGTGGTGGATGAGTGGTTAACGCTCTGGCCTCGCATTCGGGAGGACGCCGGTTCGAATCCCCTTCCGGGCATCTAGATTTGGGTTTTCCATGGTTTCCGCATTTAACTCTAGGCGAATGCCGGGATGTTTCCTTCAAAATGACCATGGCCGAATTCCTTCCCGTTCCTTGTCCTCCGTCCCATCCCGCCTCTAATTAACTCGACGACGACGAGGTGTATAACCTGTTTTTTTTTTTTGTTTTTTTTTTAATGTCAAAATTCGTGGTGCCAGTTTCCATAGCCGGAGCGGCTATGAATTTCTGCTGGTATCACTATGATCATGTGCTGAGGTCACGACGCTATGTGATCCACACTTCACAATAAATTTTAGATCTCTGAGAAAAGGAACAGTCAGTTGTACCTCTGCCTTATTGGCTTAGTACGCCTCCACCTGGAGTACCCAATCAAATGTCTGGTTGTGAACTAGCGCACATCTTTGGTACCTCATGTCGAACTTGCCTTTTTCTTCTTCTTTTCAATTTCATTCGACCACAAGGTTGTTAATGTGGGTAATGAATATGATGGAAATTGGTCATCGCCTATATGGAGGGATCATTTTAGTATTCGACTGAAGCCAGGAACGAAAGTTTCCTCTATCTCACCAGTCTCGATTCTACTTATCTGCTGATAGTGGAGCTTCCTGTGCGTTTTTACCGTGCGCTGTACGATTACATAGGCCTATTTTAGTATACGTTTGGCCGCGAGTGAATTTTGGGACGGTTTTAGATATAGCTGTTTGGTGTTTAGATAGCGATACTTTGGTCTTGCGGTTTTGGGATATTTCCCGAGTCTCGGCTCCTATTACAGACGAGTTGCAAATCAATCCCAGTGGCTAAGGTGTTGCGGTTGTTCTGGCTGCCGTTCAACATTCCTATTACGTACTACCTGCCCGCAGTCTGCAGCCAACTGTCCAGAAGTTACGTTAATCCGCACGATACTATGTATGCTCAGTAATACAGGACAACTTTCACTTCAAACGGGTACCTCTCTAGTACTTTTTAATAAAACATCGACAACTTAGAGAGTCCGGGCAGAAAAGTTTTTTGTAGCGTTTGTGGGAAACATAGTGGTAGAAATGGACAAGAGATTTGTAGTTTCACCTGACAGTTATGTTCGCAGTAAAAAAATGAAAGAAAGCTTTGTTTGTGTGGCCACTCTATACCAATAGTTTCCATGGATCGTATCTACCAGCAATAAATAGTGCAGTATTTATAGTATGTCTTTTGTATAGCAACTTCTCTTCATGTACGACGTTAGCTACCGAGTAGCGAAACAAACATTGCCTCTGTCTTGTATATCATCCTCGAATAGAACAGAGGGTTCCTAATGCAGTTCTTGTATTGGAATTGAGATAATAGTAATGCTCAGGGTAATGCCTGGTGGGTGAGCAGGAGAACGCGGGTTTCATTCTCTGTCCGGTTTTCTAAGATCAGCCCAGGTGCATACTGGGTGAGATAGCTTACAAAACACCTTCCTGCAATATTTTCGCCCAACCTCTTTCGGTTTTAATGACATCGAAGTAGGCGATATGTAAAGCACTAAGAAAAGCACATTACAATGTTAAGTCATCAAGGTGATGAAAGATTTCATTAAAAATATGGAAATTATTTAGAATATTTGGAAATTGTTTAGATTTAGTAATTAGTACTGAAGAATGGATTAGAGGTGGGCAAAGTGATTCACTAAAAAGAGCGGTGTTCATTTGATCACTCTTCGAAAAGAACTAGTTCTTTTGAACGGTTCACTTGCTCAGTAATATTTGAGTCGACCTTTTTTTTTCTCACCCCTCAGAATCCGGTTACACCCCCACTTTTCGATGAAAATACCCCCCTTAAATCGACTTTGATGCAATTAGTAGACATTTTTTTTTTTTTAGCTCAACAGTCCACGAAGGTCACGTCAACAAACTCTTCTTGATCTTCAGAATTAGCCGACTCACCTAGAAAAACTACCGTTCACTTTTTAGTGAGATACTGCTCACTCGCTCTTTTAAAAGAATTGCTCAAAAGAACTGATTCACTCGCCAACGACCCATCTCTAGAATGGATGTCCTATCGGTGTGGAGAGGAACTGTTTGTTGAAGTATGGCATGTAACGGTGAGGCTTCTAAAAGTAATCATAAATTGTTGCGGTGGGTGGTTCCTTTTGCACAGTGCCACCCCTACTCAGCACAATCATCGTAACAATGTATGACAATGCATAGCACACTCTTGATTCGCCACTATGCACTTTACTACTACTTGTTCTCTAAAATAAAATCTCACCTTGAGCGGCGTCTCTTGGTGGGATTTTAGATATTAAATACCGTCATAAAGATAAACTTTAATATTTAAGGTATCTAGAAGCTAAATGGCTGTACAAATCACTGCATATAGCTAGTAGTGATTCGTCTGAAAGCATAAATAAAATAGGCAATTCGATTCTTTAGGATTTTATGAAATCTTGTTCTTCGTGACGTCGCGTGTAGCCGGGAGATTTTCTTTTTTCTTTTTTGCTATGGCTTTGCTCCTTGTCGACGTCGAGGTCATTAGAGGCAGGGACTGGGGGCAAAGGATTCATCCCGGTATTCGCCTTAAGTGATTTGGGGGAACTACGGAAAACCCAAATCTGGATAGCCGGACGGATTCGAACCCGCGTCCTCCCGAATGCGAGACCACTCACCCACCACGCTCCTTGCCAGGGGTATTATTGAATGCTATTGTGTTTCGTGCGGTAGACTGTTTCGATATTCAAGAAGCACTTTCAGTGGAAGTTGTGGTTAGGTTGAAATACTCCCTGGAATTCGGTGGTACAGCATAAACATGAACGTTGCGTCATGGACGGCACTACTATCTGTTAGCACCCAGGCATCGTACACTTGTAATTTTCCGTGATTTATTTCAAGCAAATATTTAATCCCGCCAGTCCTGGAATACTCCAGACACTCTGTGCATCCTGGTGATGAGATCGATTTTAAGAGATATTCATACCGAACTTCGTTAATTCAACTACAGTTCTGCTTAGAGAACGAATTTATTATTTACTCGATGCTCAGCACATTAGTTTAATTTTTTTAGTGGTCAGTGCCCAAAAGGAAAGTAAGCTCTACTGTCGGAACGCTCCCCCCCCCCCTTTTTAACGTCTTAATTCGGCATCTGAGGCCATACAGCCAACTCGATAGTAATTATGTCCCTCAGTGCTTTTAATATCTCCAGAATGAAAATTTTCCATTTAATTAGTCACCACAGGACACAACATAACACATCACAGACACAACACTTAAACACCCATGCCCGCGGCCGGACTCGAACAGGTGACTCGCATTCGGGAGGACGTGGGTTCGAATCCTCGTCCGGGCATCCAGATTTGGGTTTCCCATGGTTTCCCCAAATCAGTCCAGGCGAATGCCGGGATGCTTCCTTGAAAAAGGCCATGGCCGAATTCCTTCCCGTTCCTTGTCCCCGGTCCCATCCCGCCTCTAATGACCTTAGCCGTCGACGAGGTGTAAAGCCTTAAAAAGAAAGAAAAAAAAAAATCTAACCGCCGACCTTCGGCACGTGGAGCTAGACGCTACCGAGGCGCAACGCTGTCTTGCTCAGTAAAGGAATTAGTTGCGGACTTCTTGTTTGCATATTTTCTGTTTCGTTGATCCAGAAATGAATTTAAGTTTCTAAATTTATGCCCAAAACGAACCATATAACATTTTTCTCCTTCCTCAGCTTTTGAGATATTGTTATCTAGATATCGTCAAATAGAGGAAAAAGATTTTTTCTGCAGTTTTTATATTATCACTTTACGCAGGAATTAGATATTTGTTAATATATTTTTCTCGGGCTTCCAGCCGTGTTAAGATGTCACAATTGTGGGACGTTTCGAAGGCGTCCTTCTCTGCCTTCATTCTCAACCAAATGTCAATGAATGTTTATTCAGCCGCTGCTACGGAAACGGTAGAAGACAAAAACCAACACAACGCGATTACGTCATCCGCTCTTCTGCTAGTTACCGACGCGAAACTGTTTAAGAATTTTAATGGCCGGGTTCCAGGCCGCACTGAGTTGATAACCAGTGTCCCTGTTGACTAATAAATCAGTTGATCTTATTTCTACAGCCTCTGTAATAACGCTGGCCCAAAAATCTTTGGTTGAGAATGAAGGCAGAGAAGGACGCCTTCGAAAGGTCCCACAATTGTGACATCTTAACACGGCTGGAAGCCCGAGAAAAATATATTGATATGTTGTCAATATCGACCACTTCTTGTTCTATATACAAAATACTTGCATCTAATACAATGAAGTTATTCGAA
The DNA here is from genome assembly GCA_031002005.1 of Vandiemenella viatica. NCBI lineage: Eukaryota > Metazoa > Arthropoda > Insecta > Orthoptera > Morabidae > Vandiemenella > Vandiemenella viatica. The sequence goes on along the minus strand of JARYHS010013631.1, from coordinate 160,351,812 downwards.
AAATTAGCTGAAGTTTTTATTTTTCTGTTACATATAGACTGTTCTATTGAAAATTGCCGTAATTAAGTATAAGAGATGTGTCCCAAAACTATCCGACCTTCCTTCATATTTCCCCGCTGGTGTTATTCTACGTCATCGGGCTGGTGGCATCCTTCAAAGTATTCCCAATTTGATAGAAAATACGCTCCCAACGGCCTTTCCCCTTTTGGAAGTCGTCCTGGAACTTTTTTTTTTGTATCGGCTTTAGAACGTTTATCGTATTAGTTTCGAGTGTTTCTTTGTCGTGGAATCGGTGTCCTTTGAGGGGAATTTTTAATCTTGGGAACAGCCAAAAGTTGCAGGGAACTACGTCATGGATATACGGAGGCTGATGCAGCTGTACGACTTTGTGGTTTGTCAAATATTGCTGCAGGAGGTTCGATGCTTGTGCTGACGCGTTATCGTGATGAAGAACCCAGTCACTGCTTGAAGAAAGCTGATGCTGTTTTCTTCTAATTGCGTCACGCAATCTTAAATAATATTCTTTGTTGACCGTCTGACCTTTAGGAGCCTATTCGTAGCGCTCAATACCCTCAGTTCTTTACTAATTAAAAAAAAAATGACGTTGCTGCGACTTTTGGCGCCCTTTTTTCGTTCATGGCTCGGATGACAGCTTCCACTGCGAAGACATGTTTCGGGATCATAACCATAAACCCATGATTCATCACCAGTTATAATCTTTTTAAGCAGATTTTCACCATCTTTGATCATTTTCAAATTATCCCGAACGATTTCAAAGCGAAGGTTTTTCTACTCCACCGTTATCAATTTCGGAATGAATTTCGTACACACCAGAACCATTTGCAAATTTTCCGTTAAAATCTTACAAACGCTAGTTTTCGGTATTTCAAGATCGTACACAGTCGATCGACGATCTTCATTGATCGCAAGTCGCGGACGTTCGATAATATCCGGTGTTTTTGTCGTTGAAGACCGCCCATAGCGTCAACAGATGTGCCGCCATCTTTGAACCGCTTATACCACCCTTTTACTTATGTTTTGCTCATACACTCATCCCCAAATACCATCTTCATCATTTCGATGGTCTCCGTACAACTATTTTCGAGTTTAAAGCAAAATTTAATGCAAATTCGTTGCTCAGATTTTCCCGTCATTTTTTACGATGGCAAAATGCGACGAACATACAAAACACTTTGTAATCAAAGGCTCGCTGCACGTGAACTAAGGTGTCCCGGCGACAGCTGCGGCATCTAGGGTGTTCGTGAAGCTTTGTGCTGTCACTCACACCAAGGAAATGGCGCTAAAATTGTCAGGAGCCAAGATACGAAGGAAGGTCGGATACTATTGGGACAGACCTCATACATTGCATTCTACTGGTTGAAATAGGTACTACCAACAATAGATTTGATTGGAATTCAATGATGGTGCTATAGAGCCTCATCGGCATTGGAGGGATATGAACCTGTCCAATCTGAAGACATTTTTGCGATCATATCCAGCCGCGTGAGAAAATGGAACAAAATAGTATAACATTTTGTGGATTTCGTAGGGAAACCCAATCGCGCGTGTCTCGACTAGAAGCTGCCAGATTTGATTGGTTGTACTCTTATATTGCCTATAGCGCTTTATTCAGCCAGTTTTGAATTGCGTCACCTCTCTCCTTTGAGTAGGGCTGAGGAATGCGAGTTCGGAGTCTCTTTACAACGCACGTCATATTGCGTGACCTGTCTCTCTCCTTTAAATCCGGTTTACGCTGCTCGCTACAGAAAAAAAAATCTCATTACCAAGTTTTTACCATAATACATTACAGTCGGTAAGTAAGGTTGTCCCCTACAAGAAAATTTGTGCTGGAGCATGTTTTGTGCAAACTTTGCTGCGCTTTATTATGTTTATATTTAATAAGGGAGCGTGCATAAACGACGTAGCTCCATTTTGGCCTCCTGTGAACCCCCTATCCCCCACGTAGCCCTACGTGGCTTTTGCCTCTACCCCCCCCCCCCCCCACGTAGATTTTTTCCCCTTTTGATTCCAGAGGATATTTTCTACTGGTTTCTCTTGTCAGACTATTGTAATAATTAACTGAGGGAAATAAATATTCACATGCTGTTGTGTGTTCTCTACCTCATTTTAACTATGAGAAATGTTCTGAAAGGAAAGCTACGAGGCCTGGTTCGGAACGCCCCCTCCCCCACGTAGCTCAACGTAGTCTTCCACCAGCCAACCGCTCCCCCCCCCTGGACCGAGCCACGTAGTTTGTGCACGGTCCCTAAGAGACAATGATTTACTATTCAGTGATGTACTAGTGTAACCGCGGAACTTTGATAAAAACTTGCAGGAAAACATTATGGGCAAGGAACGGGAAGTTAAATTTCACCGGGGAGAGGGGGTGGGGTGGGACATTCTCCACCAGTGAAAAACTGTTACTGACCTGTCGAAAATTGGATTAACTGCTTCCTTATAGTGTCCTCTTCACGTTTAGCACTCTCCTTTTCAGGAAAATTCGCCACGAATTAAATTAAAAATGCCGAAATATCGGATGCTCTGCAACCGCGAAATGTTAGCAGCACTGTAAAAATGACTCAAAAATTATTGGTACAGGGATCAAATCAACCTAAATAGGTTCGTTTTGTCAAAGTGATCATGGTTAGGTTGAAATTCGGCCTGGACCAAGAGTAAAAAGTTTACGGGAAATTCGTTCTGCGGCAGCCCATGTCGCAAACCAGAGACAAACTGCGCATTTGTTTACAACTGAAGCAATCGAATATCTCTGACTGCTTATATCGATTCCAAGATGGTGAGCCTTACAGTACTGCATTTCGTATAAAATTTTTGTATATGTTACTTTTATGCGAATTTTGCAACGGAGTGAAGCTAAAACGGCAAGAAAATATTACAACAAAGAATTAAACCAACATTTCAAGGATTTCGCAACGCCGGCGGCAAGGGGGCATCCATAAATTACGTGAGGTCAAATGGGGGAGGGGGTTCCGGCAAAATCTCACCAAATCTCACCCAGGAGGCGGGGGGGAGTCTACAGAAATCTCACGTAAGGTTTTGAAAAAAAATTTCGGATAGTAGAGCTAAAAAAAGTCTTTAAATTGCGCGAAAAGCAATTTTATGGAGAAATTTCGTCAAAAAAAACGAATTTTGAAGAGTGAGACCTAAAAAAAAAGTCTCAAAGTTTCAAGGGTTATATCTAGGGGGGGGGGGGGGTTCTCACGGGACCAGATCTCACCAGAGGGGGGGGGGGTCCGGCGAAATCTCACGAAATCTCACCAGAGGGGGGGGGGGGGGGATGGAAATCTGGAAAAACCTCACGTAATTTATGGATGCCCCCCAACGAATAGCAGCGCTGCAGTGTCATATTTAGGCATTTTTAATTTGATTCGGGGCGACTTTTCCGGAAAAGGAGAGTGTACAACGTGAAGTGGACATGATAAGGAAGCAAGGAAGCAGTTAATCCTAATTTCAAAAGGTCAGTACCAGTATTTCGCTGGTGGAAAATGTCCCACCCCACCCGGGAGAGGTAATATCTACAATGACAGTCTGTGACCGTGGTAATCGACAGAAAGTAAACCACAATGGGAAAATCCTGTAACTGCTTGCGGACTGTTGCCCCCTCCCCCCCCCTTTACTACATCAGATTCAACGAATATTTCGGTGGAACTAAAGGAACCATGCGGTTAATGTTTATACCTGCCCACCATGATAAACCTTTTGTCCTAAAATGTAAACAAAGGCGATTAGCAGCTACAAAACCTGACAATGTTGGTGTAAAAAATAAATTTATTATTGCTAATAACACATTGACGATAGTTGAAACGCATCTGCGAATAAAGATATCAGTAGCAGTTGCTCTAGCTTTATTTAAATAATTTATTATTTAAATACGCTACTGCAGAAAAGTTTTAGAAAAACTACGTACAGTATTTGTAGATTTCGTGTTGATGGTTGCATTGTTTCCGGTCAAAGGTACAATAATTTTAGGAACAACCACCCATTGTTATTGCTATGATGTACAGCTCTTCGAGCAATGATCAGCAATTGTGACACAAAAACATGCTTAGAATAACAAGTGTGTGTGTGTGTGTGTGTGTGTGTGTGTGTGTGTGTGTGTGTGTGTGTGTGTGTGTGTGTGTGTCATTTCCATGCAAATTCAGCGAAGTCAGTGTATCATTACATTTTCAATTAACAGTGCCAAAACCTCTCTGCTTAAAATACTTAATATAGAGCAAAACATGCATATACAGCATTACCACACAACTGATAGTGCTTATATTAGTCCTCGAAGTGCAGATGCGGGATTTGATGAAGTGGTTAAAACAAAGTGGAAGAGAACAATGTGCACACCTCACTAAAGCCATGTTATCATATTCCAAATAACTTTCGCATTCCCGTTGTCCAATATCAAAAGCCACGCTAATTACATTTTCAAATGATGGTGTTGGTATGTCAATCACATAACTTGGCTTTCGCCAAGCATATTGCAACGTAGGCTTATACGAAGGTTCAGCAAACTGATTGTAAATCACAAAGTTTCATGATGAAATAACGACCATGTACCTTCACTTGTGATTTGGCACATTGTAGTCAAAATCAGTAATCCTTATGATATAGAGCTTATATTGCCGAAAGAAGTAAACATCAATGGGTTGGTAATATTTTATTTTCAATGGAAATACCTTCGGCATAACATCTTTGGAAAAGTGGCATCTAGAAGGGTACGATCTGTAAGACCTGACCAGGAATCACACAATAGGCTCTTTTCATTTGTTACATGTTCGCCAAGGGCTGAAGTTAGAAAACGTTTCATATGTTCTTTAGTCATTTTTTTTCACTTTTGCTTGCATCTTCATGAATGTCTCGTGGACAGGTTGTTACAAGTTTCTTTGAAATATTTCGCCTTGCGTCTCTTGAAAACAGATGTACAACTAATGGCGCTAGCAGACAAGTGCGGAGTTCTGCACGGAAATGACACACACCACTGTTTTGTTTATCGCCTGTTATTCTAAACATGTTTTCGTGCGGTTCCGAGCGTTCGAGGTCAAAGTTGTCCCTTGTAAGTAGGACTGTGTTTTGGGTCATATGTGGGGTTGCTTCTAGAGCATGAACCCTGTGAACTAGAGGGTAAGCTGTTTCAGCTGCCTCAATGAATCCCGTCCCGGGCAGTGTAAGTTGAGTTAAGCTTCTCGGCCAGTGCGTATGAAGCCATTGTATAGTACTGTCACGGCGGATGAGAGGCCATAAGACTGTCCAGTAAGGGTCAGACAACTGGGGTGGCATCACACATGTCGTGCAGTTCAGTTTTACTGTTTTTAATTTTGTCACCGTCACTGCGTGCTGCGCCTCAACGTAAAAGAGACTTTTGAAATAGGCACGGGTTAGTTTAACGTTATTTAATGTGCTAATAGCACCTAGTTGGAATGAGTAACCTTAGTCATTTCCCGACAGTAGCTTTCCCGACAGTAGCTTTTTCCCGACAGTAGCTTTTCCCCGACAGTAGCTTTTTCCCCGACAGTAGCTTTTTCCCCCGACAGTAGCTTTTCCCCGACAGTAGCTTTTCCCGACAGTAGCCTTTTCCCGACAGTAGCCTTTTCCCGACAGTAGCCTTTCTCCCCGACAGTAGCCTTTTCCCCGACAGTAGCTTTTCCCCGACAGTAGCTTTTTCCCCGACAGTAGCTTTTTCCCCGACAGTAGCTTTTTCCCCGACAGTAGCTTTTTCCCCGACAGTAGCTTGTTTTCTACAGTAGCTTTTTCCCCGACAGTAGCTTGTTTTCCTGACAGTAGCTTTTTTTTCTTTCTAGTTGACTGATCAGTAAGTTCAAATGTCCATTGTGCAACGCTTAATGGAGCGTCCATAAACCACGTAGCTCCATTTTGGCCTCTACATACGGAGATAATTCAATGACGGAAATAAATATTTACATGCTGTTGTGTGTTCTGTACCTCATTTTAAATGTGAAAAATAATATGAATGAAAAGCTATGTGACCTGGCTTGGAACCTCCCCCCCCCTCCCCTCCAATTGAAAACCGAAATCTGGATGGCCAAACACGGATTTGCACCCGTGTCCTCCGATATGCCCGGCCTGACCTGTTCTGCTCCCACATCGAGCTCTTACAAATTGAATGGAAAAATGAAATAATAGTGGAGGGTTTGTAAAGAAAAAGCTTCTTATTTTGCTTTGTACTAATCCAGTGAAGTGTTATTAAAAAATTAGGTTCGTTTATATTTGATGGACCGTCGTAATTAGTTGATATATTAGCATTCATTTTCATCTTGCACTCTCTTATAGCGGCAGTACTTTTATCCTTTCCACGCTTGTTTGTCTTCGTTTATTCAGTGTTCCATTCGTCATTCTTTACCTTCTCTACCATCCCGGAAGTGTTAAGAAGGGAGAAGTATATATAATCTTTAGTGAATGGAGAGGAAATCTCACAGAAAGCGTACAAAATTCATTCGAATTCAGATAAAGCGATAATACGTAAAATATGACTGCTGTATCTTCTGTTAGAAAACTTTTAGGGACAACACGATCAGTCTTTCTCCTGGGATGAGTACCTTTCTATTGGTCCATCCAGTATAATCTTTGCTGCCTCTGCTTGTACCGGTAATACTGTGTGCTTTACGGGATAAAAATCTTTTCTTGGCCCTATTTTTTTGCGGATTAATCAAAATTAAATTAAAATAGGGAATGGTAGGTTAATTTGCACAAAAATATGATGCTTTCACTGTTCGATATCTTCAGAAGCAGCCGGATGTCCACCTTTTATTATTTCGATGTCACCAGCGGATACTGTTCGTGGGGTTTCACTTAAACTGAGATTGATTTTAAGATATTTTGGAACGCTATTTAATAAAGGAAATGTTGATGAAAATTTGGTGGGTAATTTTGTTTACTTAGTTTTCCGCTGTTCTCACGGGTGCACTTTACAGTACTTTATGCCTTAGCTCTTTTAGCCAGTCAGTTAATAGTGGATTTTAAGTGTCGCTTATGTCTGAATAACGTGTTGTATTCATTGCGCATGATTAGTGTAGGTTTTGATTGTAAATTATGCAACTTATAACGCGGAAATGGAAGCATAACACTGTTACGGAACACGAACTAAAAGCCTTAATCAGGATGATCCGGCGTTTGAACCTGGGACAGTTGTACTTTCCTTGTTCGGTATGGCGGTGCTCTTTTTTTAAAGTTGTTCTAGGCAGCCGTTTTCTGCTGCGGTCGATTGATAGCAATATTTCAACGGGGAGAAGTCTCTGTTACAAGATGAAGATGTACTACCTGTTGGTGCCTTCAAACTGAAGCGAAGTTGCTACAGTAACCTGCGATTCCAAACTATAATTAAAGGACTTGGGTCAAGGAAACTTAAAGCTAATTTATAAACTTCTGCGTCTAACAATTTCCAGTTCATAAAATACAGAGAATCGGCTTCTTTGTACTTCGGTTATTCGGAAGAAAAAAAAATGATCAAATTCCATATATACTACGTATAACATCTGAACTTCCAGATGTAACAGACTTCATTGGGCTGATCACAACTAGCCTAGATTGAAGAGTGTGTACGAACATTATGCGCTGTCTGTCTAATTTACGCTAGATGTTGGTTGACATCTGGGTATCACGGTTTCTGGTAGTACTAGTCGGAGCGAAGTCAGGAACTGTTGCGTTTACACTGGTCGGGCACGGTGAGAAAGTCGACTCGGCAACCGGCAACTATTGCGAAAGCGAACAAACTGCACCGCTCACGACTAGTACTGCAGACTTGTCACTTTCTAACTATATTATTCTACACGTAATGTGTGCCAATCGTAAATACTTTCGCACTCGACATATGCATAATTTCTTTGCATTATGACTTCTTCTGAAGCCAAACTTGGAATGTGTTCGTAATTGATTTTGTTTTGTGTGTTTATTTAGAAGTTTTCTAGTGAGGACAAACGACGCAGCTAGAGATGAATCATCCGTCGAATGAGGCGTTTCGATTTCTTTTCGGAAGAATGGACCAGCGTCAAAACCCTACAACTCTCTCTCTCTCATATATATATATATATATATATATATATATATATATATAACACACAAAACAAGAGCGCGCGCGGGGGTTGATGGTAAAGTTACATATTTTATTAATGCAAATTACCCAGTTGAATTGAAAATACGGTTACTGGCCTGTAAGTGCGGAACACTAGACCGCTTCCATAGTACCAGACTAGCCAGTGAACACATTTCGTTAACGGTTTCGTAATGCTTCAATCGTCCTTACGAACCTCTCATTTCGAATGAGTACAGCTGCTTCCAGTGACTCATGTGTGTTGTGTGTCAATTTAGCCAAGACTTGCGGCGTTTGAGAAGCCCCGCGTGTAGTAAAAGACTTCCATCTTAATCCGATTTGGCACGAATTTCGGTGGGACACTCCGCATTGCCAAACCGTCGTTCAATATGGACTGTTCCGTTCAAAGCTTATCTTTGTCACGGTGACGTGATCCCGGTCGCCGACCCGGTCATTCCGGTTATTGAGACCTGGGCCACAGATGGGCTGGCGTTGATCTATTGCTCATCTAGGTTTTTTACTAGAAGTTGGCTCTAGATGATTGTAAAAGTTGCCAAGTGCGTACCAAAAAAAGAGTGCTACAGGGTTTCGTAGCTTTTGTATATCATTTGCGTAAAAATGTCCCAGAAAGGGTGGATTCTTGAATACCTGTTCAGTCTGTCACATTGGATAAGCTAAGAGAAAAATATTCTTCTGTTATAAATAAGGGGAGATATCCTACATATTTGTCTATGGATGTGCTTCATGTGAAAATTAATCACAAATGATGCTAAGGCGACGGAATCACCAAGCTATATTATGGAAATACAGTAATGTTAAAACATACAAAAAAAAATCGGTGTGTATCCTCAATTTCGGATGAAAGTCCTCGTTGAGTGCCACCTTGAATTGTTCCAATTCTGTGTTTGGTTGGAAAATCAGAAAAGAGAAGTCATATTTGGCGAAGTACAAAACAAAATAAAAGTGTGCCCAAACTCTACATTTTTGAGTACCTGTTCAATGTTACCACTGGCACTGAGGTAGCTATTTGGTTAATTTCCTGCTTTTTTCTGCGGAAGTACGATAGTTTTTTTTCTTCTTCTTATCCGTATGCTGATGTATTTCGCAGTTTTGCCGTGAAATTTCATCGCATTCGATGCCAAGGCGGCGGAATTATGTGGTGATGTACGGAAAAAAACATAGATAAATTATAAAGGTTCCGTTTTTTTCAGTTTTTGCGACGAAACCTTAATAGCCATATCAGATGAAATAGCTTTAATTTCTCGTCTAGACATCTTGTTTCAGCGCGTATTCAAGGAAAAATATTTAAATTATCTGCATTATGCTAGATCACTGTACTATCTTCTATACTGAAGATTATGATGAAATTAGTTGATCTGACAAACGCTGTGGTTATTGTGAAGTATAAAAACATGTTAACAGTGAATGAACCTTCAACGTAGATACAGGTAACATGTCGACGATTGACCTTTGTTTCTGCTAGGAGAGTGGTTCCTTGTAAGCCTGATCTGGGTTTTCCATGGTTCCCCAGATCGCTCCATGCGAATGCTGGGATGGTTCCTCACAATAGCCCATGGCCGCCTCCTGCCATATCCCGTATATCCCTTCCAAACCATTACCTTCGCGGATAGGTGCAATGCTCCCTCCGCCACACACTTTTAGTGAATCGCGGAGTAATAGTAATAGTAATCATTGAGGGCGGCCGAAATGACTGCATCCTGATAGACTCATAAAGTCTCCAATATCTTTGTCTTCCTGCAACACAGTTACTTTGAGAATGTTTGCGGGCAGTTATGAAACATGACGTTTGCAGAGTAATGTGCAGAACCGTAAATCCAAACGAAGCGGATCTCAAGAGAAATGATGGCACATATTCTAATAAAGAACTACATTTGGCGGCACCAACGGTAGTGTAGATTAGTTGCATTTCTTTTGGGAATTTTAAGTTTATCAGTATCGCGGCAAAACTTCAAATTACCTCGATGTCAACGAGGCGTAAAGCCTTTAATTTCAATTCCTGAACATGAAATTCTGCTTCAATTTCGAGTATTTATCACGGGTATCGAGTCCTCTAGGGCAGTGGTTCCCAAATGGTGGTCCGTGGAACCCTGGGGTTCCGTGGCAGGGTCACAAGGGTTCCGCGTTCCGTCCGAGAATTAAATAAAATGTTCGTTGAAAAGAGTCATAACCGCGCCATGAGAAGGCTATCGTGGTTCTGCTTCCGTTTGTGATGACTTACCGATGTCAGGCTGGGTTCAGCTTACGCTTATAAAAATGGGGATCCGCCAAAAAATGTATGATCAATTAGGGTTCCGCGGCCTAAAAGAAATTGGGAACCGCTGCTCTAGGGCCTTTCATTCGGAAGGGCGTGGGTTCGAAACATTGTCTGCAAATTCAGGTTTCGGTTTTACACGATTTGCGAAATTACTCCAAACTACTGTCTGGACGGTTCTCTAAAAGGCCATCACCGAATTTCTTCCCGTTACTTGCCCCAAATCCTCTCCGGATTCTACCTCGACATGGAAAGCCGGAAAACCCTGAAAAAGAAGTCTTGAAAAGTTCAAACTCTCGGCCACAGACTGCTAATATTTCGCAATCTTTGTACAAAAATCCCTTTAAAATTCTGCTTGTAATCTACTATTTAAAATTTAGGCACACAGTTCACAGTTGGGAAAGATGATTCCGAAATGATGAAATATGATTCCACCCTATTATTTACGTTTGTGATATAATATTCTGTCGCCGTTAGCGGTATGTTTCGACTAATTAAATTTGATAAGAGTGGCGTGTCTCCGGCGTGGTATGGCGACAGCAGATGGCTGCCGCGTGGCTCTAGTTTCGCCACGCAGCAGCCATATGGCGGGTTGATCAGTGTTGCCTTCCTACTCGCAGGCTCCCGCATGAATCCTCCAGGTTCGAACCTCTCACGCACCATACTCATACGAACCAGCTACTATCGGTTTATATAGAAAACTTGCGTTTGTCATTAGTACTATTGTTCTGAACATGTTTTTTTCTAAATTTACTTAAACGTGCGGCTGTACCCTGCCATCATAAAATGGTTGCCTTTCTTCGAACACCGTCAGTTCGGTCTCATTATTCCTGAACATGCTATTGTCTTACAATACTGTAGTCTAATTGTAAACTCACTGGGTGCTACAGCGTAACAGGATACCCGTAAATGCTATGAATTATCCTCTGTAGCGACTGCTAGATTAAATGCATATTGGATTTCACTTATTTTTCGAACATTACTGTAAGATTCAGCAGCGTTTACAGGTATCAACTCATTTCATCTTATCTGATGTTCTGAGGAATAATTTTTTTTCTACTTACATTTCATTCTTATTTCCCGAAAGAAAACGGAGCCCCATTGTTGTTGCACAGGTCTCTATAAACGGTTTAGAAAGAAGCCTATCCTTCAAATTTGCATGTTTTGTGCTTTTAGCTGACCCAGAACCGAATATCGTATTTAAAATTTTGTAAAAGTGGGGAGAGAGAATTCAATAGATGTAGATGTTCATAGCTCGGCAATTAAAGGACTAAGATTTTTTTTTTACAATTTTTTAACCAGAAAATAGAAGTGAGCTGCATTTAAATCTGTCGAGGAGACCAGTTTTATTGCCAGATAAATCTAAAAACATTTGCACTTGACGCTAGTCCCCTGTATCGACTATATCCTGTATTTAATTACTAAATACTAAACAGCTTGTAGGTTAAGGAAAAAATAAAATAGCTTTTATTTTGGGAGTGAATTGGATCGAAATAGCTGCGTGATACCTGCAATAAACTTCATTAGAATTGAACTGTTGCACTTAGCACGATGAAGGACAACCGTGGACCGCTAACCTTAAAATATGTAGAGCATTGATTTTTGCGTGTAGGGACTGGTCTTTCTATTACAACCATATCTGTGAAAATCTCTCTTCATTATGGCTTTACTAGTCGACGTGGAGGTTATTAGAGATGGGAAAAGGTCTGGGGGCAGGGAACGGGAAGGAATTCGGCCACGGCCTTTTGAAGGAAGCATCCCGGCATTCGCCTTGAGTGATTTGGCGAAACAATGGAAAACCCAAATGTGGATGACGGACGGAGATTCGAACCCGCGTCCTCGAGAATGCGAAGCCAGAGCTTTTGTGAGATCATACAATAGTACGGGTCAGTGTAGTGCCCGACTGATACTTGGCCGATGATTCTAGTTGCTGAAGTGATTTGTCAGATGTGTTTCCACGTGGTGCTGCTATTCAGTAGTGCTTCAACTTATGTGATACGTATCAGTAACACCAGGGCCGTTGGACACATTTTATGCCATGCGGGATTGGTTAATTTGTTAACAGAGGGAACAGTTCGAAGGTAAGACCGAGCGTGGTGGGTGAACGGTTAACGTTCTGGCCTCGCATTCCGGAGGACATAGGTTCGAATCCCCGTCCGGGAATCCTGATTTGGGTTTTCCATGGTTTTCCCAAATCACACCAAGCGAATGCCGGGATGCTTCCTTCAAAAAAATTCCGTATTCCCTCCCGTTCTTTGTTCCCAGTCCTTTCCCGGTTCTAATAACTCAACTTCGACGAGGCGTGAAGCCGTAAACAAAAAAACAAAAACAAAAAACTTTAATAATATTTTATCCATAATGGATTGGGGGAACTTCCGCGACTGTGATGTCAAATATGGGTTGTAAAAATACAGCAACTAGTCACAATATGATGTTGTTGTTTATTAAACCATTACCGGTTTCGAGCTATACCTGCTCATCTTCAGATGGTTTGTAAATGTTTATATCAACAAATGCAATATACAGGAATGTATGATTGTCCTACAGTAACAAAAGAAGTATTTGTTTATTGAGCATAAATTAATAAGGTATGATGAAGATTACAATCTGTTATTACTTACATTTTGCATCTGAATATATCCGAAAACAAAACCAAAGTCATCTCATTGGTGGGAAGAGTTGATAAAGCACTATAAACGTACATATTTACAAACATGCGCTGTATCAGCACTGATGGAGATGGATAGGAGCACACTGTGTTTGCTACTATTTTACACACGATACACAAATACACAGGATATACAAAGCAAAGAGGACATATTACAAAGAAACAATATATAGCAAAGAGGACATATTACAAAGAAACAATATATAGCAATATGTCCTCTTTGCTTTGTATATCCTGTGTATTTGTATATCGTGTGTAAAATAGTAGCAAACACAGTGTGCTCCTATCCATCTCCATCAGTGCTGATACAGCACATGTTTGTAAATATATACGTTTATAGTGCTTTATCAAGTCTTCCCACCAATGAGATGACTTTGGTTTTGTTTTCGGATATATTCAGATGCAAAATGTAAGTAATAACAGATTGTAATCTTCTTCATCATACCTTATTAATTTATGCTCAATAAACAAATACTTCTTTTGTTACTGTAGGACAGTCATACATTCCTGTATATTGCATTTGTTGATGTAAACATTTACAAACCATCTGAAGATGAGCAGGTATAGCTCGAAACCGGTAATGGTTTAATAAACAACATCATCATATTGTGACTGGTTGCTGTATTTTTTACAACCCATAAAAAAACTTTAAATAAATAAAAAAGAAGGTAACACTGTAGAGGAAGATAGAAAATTATGAGACGGATAATTGAGGACACGATTGGAAGAGATTAAAGAGTTTAGTGCAAGATAGGAACAGATAGAGGATTGCATCAATCCGTCTAGAGACTGATGACAAAAAAAGTTAAATACTGTGTAGTCAGGTAATAAAGAAAAGTTACGTATTCATCCAGGACGCAGGCCCCTTCTGGAACCTCAGTGGTTAATTCTTGCTTCTGATGGCGGGGAAGTTCAAGTGGTTGTAGAAACAGATTTAGGCTGCCGGTTATGCTGATACGCACGTAACTGTTCTAATAACTGCAGCGACTGTTGCTCCCAATTTTTTCAGATTATTTTGCTGTTTTGTAATATTAGCAATAGGTCGACGAAATGGATTGTTTTTAATTTGATACAATAGCTTGTAAACATGAAATGAAAACTTAAAATCTGTTAAGGTGCTTGCCGAATTGAGTAGATTTCAGATTTTTCTCCTTAATCTGGTGTTAAACTTTACTAGTTCGTCTTAACCTTTCCTTCCTGCACAAAATAAAACGTGCTATTTGATTTGTCAGCAGCGCCTTTCAGTAATACCTTCCCTGTTCAACATATTCTACGCCGGTGTAATTGTTTCCATTTCGTTGAGTAACAACTATGCTTGTTGCCATGCGGGGATAATGTATGCAAGTAAGAGCTAACGGATCTCGAGTTTGCCGCTGAGTCTTAATTAACAGTCGTTAGTTACGTCTAGCTCTAAGCGGAACTGAAACGTTAATGATCTGATATGCATGAAATTTTCATGTCTGGCCGTTGACTCGGTTACACCTTTTATGAGTTATTAAAGGAGTTATTTCTTTCAGATTTACTTCGCTGCATTGTCACATTTACGGTTATAACATTTATTGTTATAATTTAACGACATTTCAGCTTTCTTTGTTAACTCGTCATAACATTATTAGTTTTCATATTCGCTACTTTTCACGCTTTTAACGCGTTGGGAGACAACCTGATGGATGTAATCTACGCATGACTCCATCGTCCTGTGTCAAAAGCTACGAGCGAAGAAACAAGGTGTCAGCGATCATTAGTTGTAAGCTTGACAGCGTTTTGACTCTCAACCAAGAAGATGAGCTAACTTGTAACTTCGCCAGTTTGAAAAAAGCTTCGTCGCACCAGAGGCAATGAGCCAAGAATTAAGAGTTTAGCTGTAGTAACTTATGCAAGTCTTCGCCTCGGATGTCGACCTTAAAACATTTCAGATTTATTAATTAATAAAATGACGCCAATGCAACTGTAATATGTAGGTTTATTGTCGTACGCGTTTCGCCTCTCCTCGAGGCATCATCAGCGACGAATCTATTTTAAAATTTACATTAAGTTTACGAACTTATTTAACATAACGCTAAATTGATACATTTCCTTATTATTTACACTTACTATTTACATTAGTGGATTTCAGGATAGTAACCACACATCTTTGCTTTCTCTCCAAAGCATGTTTCCATTACAGCCATTTGTCTTTGCTGTTGTGTACAGGATATAAACATTGCGTCTTCTACAATTCGCTTGTTTTCGGAGGCCATCTTATTTTCTTACTGTCAAAGGTGGTGGTGCGCTGACGGCGCCAGATTTGAAATTGCGTGGGAGATTTTATTTCTAATTTTATGTAAGTGTGTGAGTGCATGTATTTGTTAGGTTTATTTCTTTACTATAGGGTTATTGTATGTTTACCAGTTTGAACAGTGTTTGGTTTGTTAAGTTTATGTGGTCATTCAGTACCTGCTTGCCATTTTTTATGCTTTTTGTATGTGGTAGTTTTCTTGTAGAGTGGGGGTAATTGTTGATTGTGAGTATTTGCATGTCTTTGTTAATGTCCGTTGGTAAATGATCGTTTTCTATTAGATGTTCAGCGAATGTGGAGTGGAGAAAACGATCACTTACCAACAGACATTAACAAAGACATGCAAATACAATCAACTATTACCCTCACTCTACAAGAAAACTACCACATACAAAAAGCATAAAAAATGGCAAGCAGGTACTGAATGACCACATAAACTTAACAAACCAAACACTGTTCAAACTAGTAAACATACAATAAGCCTACAGTAAAACCTAACAAATACATGCACTCACACACTTACATAAAATTAGAAATAAAATCTCCCACGCAATTTCAAATCTGGCGCCGTCAGCGCATCACCACCTTTGACAGTAAGAAAATATGGCCACCGAAAACAAGCGAATGGTAGAAGACGCAATGTTTATATCCTGTACACAACAGCAAAGACAAATGGCTATCCTGAAATCCACTAATGTAAATAGTAAGTGTAAATAATGTATCAATTTAGCGTTATGTCAAATAAGTTTGTAAACTTAATGTAAATTTTAAAATAGATTCGTCGCTGATGATGCCTCGAGGAGAGGCGAAACGCATACGACAATAAACCTACATATTACAGTTGCATTGGCGTCATTTTATTAATTAATTTACTGAGCAACTGCGGAAAAATGGCCTACAACAACATTGAATTTCAGATTCCTTTCTCAGTACCTCGGAACACATTGTTTATACGCCCGAGGGATGTATTGTTAGAATAACTGTTCGTGGTATTAAACACGGGGCTTATTGGTTTGAGTTCTATGGTACAAGAAATTTTCGCCGCTCGGTACTTCGCCTGCAGGGAAAGAGAATTGATGATCCATTACTTCTAATCACCCGATTGTAATTTAAAGGCCCTGGCTAAATTCCAAAGCTTATGCGGTGGTAGCATACCTTTCGAGATTGCGGGAACATTTTTTGAATTTGTTCTTTATTTTTTGTTGTTGTTGCCTTTGGAAAATTAGATCTGAATTCGACGGCACCAGATTTTGTCTTTGTTATGGGAGGAAATAGGAACCAAGGAAAAACACCTAACAATCAGCATTTTTAATAACAGTCAATTCACGCTGGGAAGACATAGAGAAACAATCCTAGGATTATAATTGCGGGCAGTACCCCATTGCTGCTTACAGGATACGAATTTTGATGATGTATAGGGTGTATAAAGACGTGTTGAGCGCGTTTCTTAACGCGTGTCAGAGTGGTATACGGTGTTGGAAATTCCTTTGTTCGCATCCAGGCGCGACCGCCTCGCTTAGCACGATCCGCTTTCACTACAGCCACCTCCTGTCGCGTGTCGGTTTTCTCGGTAAACGCGATATCGCTCTTTCCCTGCGCAGCACAATGTCTGGGAACAATGGCAGGACGTGTGCGTTTCTAAAGTCTGCTTCCTCCATTTAGTGCACTGCACAGCCAAAGTGTTCTGCAAAGCAAGTTGTTCGCCTTGTACAGGCGCTTTGGGAAAATTTCTGCAAATAAAAATCTGTTTGGACGAAGCGGCATTCTCACCATTTCGACTGTAAAGACACGACTAAAATGTATCGAGTTGCACATAAGTCCATTGTTTTAAATGGTATAGTTTCCAAACATGCACATACATTTAACTGTGAGTAAAGGTTGAATACCGCTGATATGAAAAAGAAGCTGGGTTCGTAGTTATTGGAAGATAAGAGACTTTGAGTATATTAGACATAATTGGCGATGAGGTATTTGTAGAAGAATTAGAAGTCAGATAAGTAGGCGGGGGTTCCACGTAAACTTAAAAGTAGGAGATTTTATAAACTGGAAAGTCTTCTAGGAAATTTCTGTAGGGCATTGGCTTTTTTCTGGTACGCAATTGCTTTCAACTCTGCCACACTCTCTTTTGACCTCTAATAAATACTTTGAAAAAGAATGTTCTTTGTCAAAACTACTTCTGTGTTTTAGATCATTATTATCTGGCACCTATTCTGAATACTCTGTGATCTTAGGGTAGTCTCACCCTCACGGTTTGCAGCTGGATTAAGAAGTTCTTAGCGAGGATTTCGATGTAGTCAGCCGCTCTGTATGACTTTCAGCAGTGGATTAATTTAAACTAAATATTTTGACTTTCGCAAAGACTCCGGAAATTTGGAAAACTGCGATTCAATAACATTTAATATTTTTCAAGATATCAAATACAAATGTGTGGAAAACAGAGTTTTATACAATTTTTTCCAAGTATGCTGTTTATATATTTTTAAATTCAATTTTTGTATTTTTAAAAATCAGGCCCATGAAATGTATAGCGGTAAATTGATGTTAGAAATAACAGATTACACTTGATCAAGCGAATTATGGTGAGTTATCCGCTGAATTGTATTTTCAACCTGCGTCGTCGAATAATGGTAACTTTAAATAAGGACTTTTGGTGTTGAAAAATGCAATTGAATGAGTAAAACATTACTTATCGAGCATGATGGGTGAGTGGTTAGCGCTCTGGCCTCGCACTCGGGAGGTCGCCGGTTCGAATCCCCTTCCGGGCATCCAGATTTGGGGATTCCATGGTTTACCCAAATCACTCCAGGCGAATGGCCGAATTCCTTCCCGTCCTTGTCCCCTTTCCCATCCCGTCTCTAATTACCTCGACGTCGACGAGCTATAAAGCCATTTAAAAAAAAAACATTACTTCGTTTTAATTTTGTGGTAAGCACCTACATCCTGTAATCTCTTGGCGTTTTATTACCGTTACATTACCTTGAAGTTTCTGAGCTAGCCGCGAGCACTCGAGCTATTAAAACAGTTTGCGTTGTGGGAAGACAGTAAGTGAACTGTAATGTGTTTGTTGTAGGTTGTACTCGCCGTTAGCTCGTGCTTGTCATTTCCTCTCTGAGTGAAGGTCTCCCTGGAGTTACCGGGAGCACTCAAACGGACGTTTGGGTGGTACATCTGATTTAATAAACTCTGATTATGTATAAAATTTTATTCAGTTTCCATTGAATCTCTTGAAGCCAGTTAAAAACGAACTCTAGTTTTGATTGTGTTGCAAATACCACTTTACCAGTGTAGTAACCTATTTATCATATTATTCTCTTGATTTAATGTTTATTTCTTCGTGATATCAGAATTTTTATTTAGTGAACTATTTCGTATGACTGAGTGTCTAGCGTTTTCCTCTTCGCCATTCTTCCCGATTTCCGTATATAGATATTCCAGTTAATCAAGTCCGCAACCTCCATACAACCTCTGCACAACCTTTTGATTTTTCAGCTGTTGCAATTATATTACCTTACTTATTAGGCAGATTTAGTGCATACCAGTTTAGCTACTCCTTTTAATCAGCCATTTCTTATTTGATCTGAGTATTATTTGCTGTTTCAGGATTGTCTTAAGTTTTTGTTTGACGTAACTTTGTTTAGCATTTAGTGAAGTACCTTGAAATTGCTGGTAAAAGCTCGATGCTGCTGCTCTTACTTGAAAAATTTGGCTGTATGGCTGAATACAGAAGACACAGCTTCTCATCTATTTAGTTAAAAGTTCTTGGTTTCTGAGAAATGTTTGCAGTGCTCATAAACAATCCGTTAAGTTGCCACCATAAAAGTGCATTAATCGCCAAGGGACATAATGACGTAGTCTTATGTAATTTACGGTATAAATGGGTTCGGGATATGACTAAAGGCCTATACTGAATCTATCAATGGACAACTTGGGGAAATCAAATATGAACGGCACATAAAAACTTTACTCGCTAAACCAGCAATTCTTCTGTGTATATATTTGGTATCTCGGAAACAGCTCTAATTATTTGGATGAAATTTAATATTTAAATAACGTCTTACTTTCTAAGTTTATCTAAATAGAGGTCTTCCCTACAATAATGCGATCTTACAAACAAAAAAAAACAAAAAAACAAAAAAAACTCCTAACAATTTTTGTATTTGATATCTTGGAAACGGCTCTAATGCCATCTCGTAGACGTTTCAGGTACCAGAAAACCCACTGATGGTTATTCTTTGGTTGCAACAAGGAAATCTTATATCTTTAAACGAACTTTTTTTTTTTTTAATAGTTGACCCGTGGGAATATTATCGTAATCAGTCACCGAAGGTAATACAACAATGTGGAAATAAGTAAACGAAATGTTAATCTGGTGATAGGCCATATTTTTGCAGTTTTTGCACAATAATTTTATAAATAATTCCGTCAAAAACAACTGGATTGGTGAAGTTTGTTTTTATTTGATTCCCCAGACGCGTTTCGCCCTTGTGGTGCAGGGCATCTTAAGTGTTTTTACTGTGTTGTTACAATAATTATCTACAGTACAACTCTCTCTCTCTCTCTCTCTCTCTCTCTCTCTATAAATATATATATATATAGATACACACACACACACACACACACACACACACACACACACACACACACACACACACACAATGTACTCACAGCCATATTGGTAATCCTCGCATACCGGTCTGGAACAGCACTTCACACACTTTCACATAACTATTCATAGCAGTCCAATTTTGACGGAACTACTTATAAAATGAAGTAAATGAAAGTATATTTACTTATCAATGAAAATAATTTTTTTTAAATAGTAGTAATAAATATCACTTTTATGGTAAAAAGTTGTCATTAAATACTACATGTTTAATTGTAAACATTTAAAAACTACATATCTAAAAAAAAAAAAAAAAAAAAAAAATACTTTGGGTTTGTCAGATGTGATTTTTTTTCAAACTTCTTTACTACACAAAATTTACATAATTCAGCAGTTATGTGAGATCATCATTTGCTTTTTGACCGTATGTCTCTATAACACAAAGAGAAATATTACTGAATCTACGATGTCGTATAAAAGCCAGTACATGCATCCATACGAAAAAACAGGTTCCGGTTGATAAAAGCCAGATCTTTGAAGCCTCTATTAATGGTTACTTTTGTGGGATTTTATCATCATTTGGAAAGGCACAGTTGGTTAATGGAGGTTAAAGCAAGATATAAGCATAGTTTTATCGGAGGGAATGAAATTAGCACTGATGTTGTACTCTTCTAAATGAATTGGCACTAATCTTGCCCTATTAACTAATCCTTGATCAGCATTAAGATTTCTATTTAACATAATAATAGCATTTTTCTTTAAAAGTAATTTGTGAGGAGGTAAATCGGACGATCTCGGAAACGGCCCTAAAGATTTGGATGAAATTTCATATGTAAATAACGTTTCGTTTTTCACGATTGTAATACGATTTTACAAAAACAAGAGCAAAGCTTGTATCTCGGAGACGACTGTAACCTCACCTCGTAGGTTACAGCAAGGAACTGCGCACTTCAAAATGCCTAGGAAGCTTTTAAGAAAAAAAAAATTAACTTTAGTAAAACTTCATGCAATGTCTTTCTTATTGAACAGAAATCGAAATATGCCGAGCGAAGACAAGTCTTCCACGTACTTCCCTATAATAAGTCACACTCGCATACCATGTAGGAAATATAAACAATTTCGATCCCAACAAAACGTAAATACCACTCTAAAACTGGATACGTTTGCTTTCGTTTTATTTGGTACGTAAGAAGTGTGTTATGTGACGGTTGTGTGAGCAATACGTTGGACTTGAGGGATTTATACTCGTCTCGGTCGTTTACACTGCCTCTGCGCTCTCGTCTCTCTCAAGTGGCTCGTTGCCATGGTAACAGATCTGCCGTACTCCCCCGCAATCGATAGCCGACCTTGCAACATTGCACCTCGCTACGGCCTACTGTATTTCTGCAAGGGCATCTCAAACTTACAACAACCCGCCATTTTGGACAATGCCGAAAGGTTACGCTGCTGCCCACCTTACGGGTCTCCAGGTCTTTTACAATATTATCTTCAGCGGCAGTGCTCAACTATCAGTTTTTATCTAAAAAATAATCATTTCACGAACAGAATTACCGATTCCTCCCCGAAGGTTCATGGACAAGGTTGTTCGGTTAGCGCTCTCGCCTCGCATTCGGGAGGACGGCGGTTCGAATCCCCGTCCGGGCATCCAGATTTGGGTTTTCCATGGTTTCCCCAAATCACTCCAGGCAAATGCCGGGATGCTTCCTTCAAAAGGCCATGGCCGAATTCCTTCCCATTCCTTGCCCCCACCCTTGCCCCCCCCCATCCTTTCCCGTCTCTAAAGACCTCGATGTTAAAAAGAGACGTAAAGCAGTTAAAAAAAAAAGACAAGGTTATTTCCGGAAGACATCGACGGGGCCACATAATTTAACGTCCATCAACCGTGTTGTATGACATCACCTTACACGTATTCCAGAGAGCTTTGAGATTTAATCCATCTTGGTGACGAGGAATTGCTCATTGATAGCTTCCGTTGACCAAGTGGTGGATTGTGAAAATTTCTTCCAGCACCGCAGTGGTCAGGAGGTGGCCTAGTACAGTGTAGGAAGTGTTTATCTCGCAAGTAAGCTTATTCTTGCAAAATATTCCGCCTTTCACTGCGAATTAAGCTGAACTTTTTATAATTGTCCCATCTGGATAAAAGGTCGGATCTGCCTCTTTTATGCACGAGAAGATGGAATCGTTCAGTAAGTTTCGTCTAAGCCACTAATTGTGCGCCGGAAATTAAGTTGATGTCGATTTTGGACGTCCATTGTTGAAAGAATGTTTTTCGTTTCATTAAAAATTTAGTGTGACGGTGTACAGGGTTAATCTCTAGTACTTTACTTACGTTAGATACCTGAATATTTTTGAAAACAGTCTTGTCAGTGGTAAGACGATATGATGCATTTCAGTGAAGGCTCATTATTAATAAAACAGGGCACTAACACTGATGATAACGTTACTATTACGTAGAATCTGAATAGAACTTATGAGCACGTACTTAACCTACATCAACCCAAAATTAAGTTACTCACATTCAATAAATGCTACTTTTCTGTTGTTATAGGACGCACAAAACACGCTCGCAGTTTGCAACTGCATATTTAAATAAAATATAAATGCAAACCATCAGATGATGAGAATTGTTTGCTTGAAACCGGTAATCATTAAATAAGCATAATAAAAAATTGACTGGTTGCTGTCTTCAATATCAACCCAAATTTGACATCACAGTCGCTGAATTCCACCAATCCATCATGGACAATGTGTGTGTGTGGAATATGAAACCAGATATTTAGGAAATTTATCGGAGCATATCGCATATCTGGGTATGTATTGTACAAAGGCAGCAATAACTTGAAAAATATATGGCTCGTAATCGATCCGGCGCAGAAAAGAAATCTGCTACGCACATTTCCAGCTCGAGTTCGCCCTCAGGCTTGAATAATGCTGCGTTTGTTCTGATATGCCTATGCTTGAGTAAAATCCCCTAGAAATTGTATATTATAAAATTCCCGTGAGACAAAATGTATTAGACTACTGTCAAAATCAGAGTAGTTCAATTTGAAACTTTAGGGAGCGTGCACAAACCACGTGGCTCGGTCCAGGGGGGGGGGGTTGGCTGGAAAGCTACGCTGGGCTACATTGGGGGAGGGGGGGGGGGTCACGAGCCAGGCCACGTAAGTTTCCTTTCATAACATTTTTCACAATTAAAATGAGGAACAGAACGTACAACAGCATGTGAGTATTTATTTCACTCAGTTAATTATCTCCTTATATAATTTACAATCGTCTGACAAGAGAAAACAGTACAAAATGTCTTCTGGAATCAAAAGGGAAAAAAGCTACGTGGGGAGGGGGGTATAGGCAAAAGCTACGTGAGGGGGGGTTCACAGTAGACCAAAATGGAGCTACGTGGTTTATGCACGCTCCCTTAGATGTGGTTTAGGTATTCTTGTGCGATTTGGTCTGAAGATGATATTGTACACCTCATGCCGCCTAATGTAAAAGCTTATGCGATAGGGTTGCTGTTACTGATGGGCTGCGTTTGAAAGCTGTCCAAAAAGACATTTGTTATGAGCCATCCATGAAGTCAAACAATTTTTTTTTTTTACCTTTCCCTTCCTTGTCATTTCAAATCGCTTCTCCTCCTACTGAGACATCACACATTTTATTAATTCATAAGAGCTTGATTCATTATTTATCGGGACCTTAGCGTCCTTTGAGAGCTTAGTTCATTGCTAACACGCCGCCTGAATGAAGTTTTCTTCTCGAAAGCGGGAAAGTTGTTGGGGAAAGTTATTGACGCGGCAGAGACGCTAATGTGCTACTCAACGACAGGTTGCATGCGGCGGCTTTGTTGTTCCGTGACGTAACGAGTGCAGGGATCGATAGGAACAGGTCGACCACGGTGCCCGCCCCCGCATTCCTACCTGCTGAGTCACACGAGTTGCTAGTGCGGCGTACGGTCTACATGTCCCCTCCAAAACAAAGGTTTCTCCTAGCTATAACAAACGTTGCTGTTAATTTATGTATAATCTTACATAGCGATTTGTATGGTATTGTTGTAGTGCGATAGTTCAGATCGTTGTCAGCATTGCGACCAACTGGGTTGCTCCAATCATCCTGCAAGGTTCATAATTAACGCCTAGAAAAGTGCGTTTCACATGAAGTAGGCAGACTTTATTATATAGCTTACGCGGTGGGCAGACAGGAAGTACTCCCTTCCATTAATAATCATCACCGCAAGATGACTTGTACGAAATCCTGCCTACCGTAAACGTCTTTCCCTATACATCTTCCCGGAAGATAGGCAGCCAAGTATACAAGGTTGTGTAGTTAGTCGTATACCCTTAAGTAAAATAACTGTGCGACCAAATTAAGACATCTAGGGAAAAGGTGTTTTTATTCCATGGTGTCCACGCTATAAAGTTAGTTGTGTGTAATGTTCAGTACATTTTTTTCCTATGTGGGAATGGCATAGGCCGTGTGAAGTTTAATAACAGCTGATAATGAATTATCCCTTGATCTTGTAGCGTCTGGTTTTGTGACGTTGTTAAAATTATAATAAAATAATGAGAATTAATTAATAAGTTAATTTCCAAAATTAATCCCGGGTAGGCGCCAAGAATGGAAGTGTTCTCTATCCGAGAGAAGCGACATTCCAATTCTGAAATACTTTAATCAAAGCAATTGTAATTTAAAATACCATTGAAAAAACACAAATCTTCATCTATTCAAATTAAATACTGGTACATTGGATTGGAATGGAAGTTATTGAAAGCAGGGTTTACAACACCTATTATTTTCTTTCAATATAAAATTGATTGGTTTATTGAACAGAACTGAATATTAAAAGTTTCTTTTGAACAATTTAGAGCATGATTCTCATCTCAGAGCGTTGCCTAGGGTTGAATGACGCAAGAGTGTCTATACATCGTCGGCGTTCTTTACCGTAGCAGATGAGTTGAGGAGAAATCAGAGTCGCATAGACCCTGTTGATCAGCTGGGCGAAGGTCACTTGGCGAGCTAGCTCCCCGCAGGTAGTCACCTCTCCGGCAATCTCCCGTGGTGCGCCGGTGTGGATTGTTTGCTGGCCAGAAACAGAATGTCGTCCCTCCCGCGTGTTCGCTCCGTTGAAAATTTGCAGGCTCCCGAGTTTTAGAAAACGCGGGAAATTTCAGCGGGTCACAGCGTTTGGCGGGTTGTCCATGATCTCGATTGGCGCTCCTCATGCAACATAAACTTGTGGTTTCTAAAAGTTCGTAACACAGTTTGATTCGCTGGTTCCCAACAGAGGTGTTCTCCATAAATCGTTCGGTTTTTCAGCGCAGGTATGAGTCACCTGGCTCTCGCCGATGCCAAAGAAACGTGGAATTCACACGCATAAATTTCCCGTCACCAAGGGACATTACAATCTTCATTTTGTTATTCCTATGAACATTTATTTTTCTTAGGAGACTTCGGACAGTTACTTACAGAAATACCAACCGTGTCGACCAGATAAGCTTAACACTTTCTCGCACTACACTTTTTCATAGTTGATATCGGCTCCTTCGTTTTTCATTTGATGTTTTATTCTTGCTTAGGTTCATCAATACTTTTTCGTAGTTTTCTTTTCAGGCCTTGTGTGTCATTACCGCGCTCTGTAACCTCGCTTCGCCCCTTCCGCGACTGGCTTCTTGTTACTGTTGCGAGATCTGTTGTTGTCAAGAGCAAATTAATGACCCGAGAAAAGCAGATGGATGGTATTATTTCGGCTTCATCGTTCTGAAATTCAGGGGAATTATTCCTCAGCATTTCACTTAACGCTTGAAAGGAACTTTCATGTCAGAGTAAGAAAGAAAAACAGAATGCATTATGACTTAATGTGATTAGTGGCTATACTGAAACACTGTTTACGTGTCGGAAATTCAAATAATTTACGGACAACGAATACTCCCTATCGAGAATTATGAAATTTTTATGCTCAAATTCAATGAAACGAATCTTTATAATCATTCACTGGGAAATTTGTGCCACTCTAATGAATTCCATCTCATAATTTTTAATAGAAAATAACGCTACTCCGAACTTCAAACATGTATGAATTCCGCACCCGTTCTTAATAATTGTGTTGATTGTTTACTATCTGAAATTAGATTGTTTGCAGATGACATAATGCTGTATGAAAGAATCAAAACGATAGAGGATTGTAAACGGTTGCAGGGTGATCTGGACAGGATATCTAAATGGGTTGGTAAACATGGAATGAAGATAAATGCAAAGAGGAGTCAGCTTATTAGATACACAAATGAAAAACAAAAGGTTAATTATGAATATAAGGTCGGGAAAGAATTGCTTGCTGAAGACTTGAAATGTAAATATCTTGGAATTACTTTTGATAACAAAGTTAACTGGGCAGGACACAAAGGACAGGTGGTAGGAAAAGGTTTCAAAGTTCTGCACTTGTTGGAGAGAGTGATGAGGGGATGTACGAGAGAAGTCAAGGAATTGGGTTACAAAACTTTGGTCAGACCATTGCTCGAATATGGTAGTGTAGCATGGGACCCTCATTTTACGTACCAAATACGTTGGAGAGGGTGCAAAAAAGGGCTGCTAGATTTGTTTCTGGAAATTATCGCAGAATGCAATCAGTGACGGATATGATAAAGGAGCTGGAATGCGATTCATTGCAAGACAGGAGGAGGAGGATGAGGAGGGTCATGGGAGTGTACAGGGCATATACTGGCGATGAGGCATGGAAAGATATTGCAATAGGTATGAAAAGTAGTGCATGGAAGGGAAAAGATGACCATGCCCAAAGCTGGCACTCGATTTCAGGCTCAAGGGTGTGGGAAGATTCTCTTTTTTAGGTAAGGGTGTCAGGGATTGGAATGAGTTACCAAGAGTAATGATGAATAATTTACCGAAAACTTTGAAAGAATTTAAAGATAAAATTTGTAGAGGGCAAATGTAGGTAGGTGCAGGATAGGGGGAAGATGGGTGTGTAGGGAAATTGCCACCGGAGCCTGTGCTCCATTGCAATTAAATTAAATTTAAAAAAAAATTAAATTATTCTTCTGAAAAATGTTCTTGGTTTCTGTTATCACTGTTTCTTTTTACTGAAACTGATTGCCATAGTATTTTGACTAACTCACTACTATATTTAATGCCACTTCGATTACGACGACTGTAACACATGGTGTGGTAATCTTATCCTAAGCACAAACACCCGTGTCGTAGACGTTACTCAAGCAACACTTTCAGTGAGGCAGCGCACGAACCCAACCAGCCGCGCTAAAGTACTGCGGGTCAGGCAGCCAATGCTACTCCGCGGTCTCGCGGGACGCACTACGTGGCAGGCGCCGTGTCAGACTCCCTAATTGGCAACGACTCTTAACGGGCGGGCGTTAATTATAGACGGTCGAAATTAACTGCCAAAAACTGTTTGTAAGCAAGAGTTAAATATAGAACACGCGTTCCTGACCCGTCGTGGTAGCGCATATCAAGCAAAATTTGTACTAGTCTAATGATATATAACTGGAGTAGTACCAGAACACAAACACATTACCGTGTTACACAAGATAAAATTTCGCAATACGCTTAAAATAAGGTAAAAATAATTTGTTCCAAACTGAAAATCATAAGCGTCATAAAATTCCGTCGTTCGAATTGTGTAGTGATCGTGTTTTTGTAAGCAAGTTCATTTTCCTTTTTGTACAGAGGCCTGCCTCATCTCTTTGCATTTCTTGGGCTGTTCTCATAAAATATACAAGAGTATTTTTTATTTCCTCCCAGGTCAGACGTCGGCAAACCGCGGCTCCCCAGCCGCATGTGGCTCTTTCAGGATATTAGTGAGGCTCCTAAATAATGTATATTTTTTTCGTATATCTTTATACGACAATAACAGTAGTAGCAACGTTGGTGAGATCTAACGACCAGGCATCACCAGTGTAAACAAACGTTTTCCAACGTGAATCTTATTAAAAATGGAGAACCCAAATAATCCATGAGAACTTAAATTCAAGTTCGAAATTAAAAACAAGAAAATAAGCCCGGAATATTATAAAACTTTCTAAGGAAATGCAAACGCATTGTTGTCATAAATTAAAATTTTTTTTTTTTTTTTTATTATTTTATTATTTTTTTTATTACAGATCGTGTTGGTGTAACGGTTAGCGTTTTCGCCTCGCATTCGGGAGGACGGCGGTTCGAATCCCCGTCCGGGCATCCAGATTTGGGTTTTCCATGGTTTCCCAAATCACTCCAGGCAAATGCCGGGATGCTTCCTTCAAAAGGCAATGGCCGAATTCCTTCCCATTCCTTGCCCCCCATCCTTTCCCGTCTCTAAAGACCTCGCAGTTACGAGACGTTAAGCAGATAAAAATGTTTATTATTTACATGTGATTTATTTATAAATTATTATTTGCATGACCATAAGTATGATTGTGTATTGATCATTTAATAAATTATACGAAAATTTCTTTATTAAATTATAGCTATGGCGCTTATAAATTTTATCAGACTCAGTTAAAGGTGATATTGGCTCTTTAACTTCTAAAAATGACTACCACTGTCCTAGATGAAGTCGATGCTAACCTACATCTTTTCCCCATAAATACAGTTGTTTATTTCAAGATATGACAACCTTATGGGATGGACTCCTTCGTTGTCCATATTAGGTACTGTTCAGTCGCCATCTTTACCATTTTGTTGCATAAATCCCGACCGCGTAGCTTCATTTGATAGCCACGTTTTTTTAATATCTTGTATACCCGTGTTTTGGTCATATTTCTGTGTTACGGAGATTGGTTTTTAAACAGGTTTCCAACATGCTTCTCTCCATTTCTCTTTAACATATTTAGTCTATTCATCGTTTTTTTTTTGTCATAAATCTCTACTTAATGAAATTTGGGAACTGGCAGTATGGACCTATTAATTACTTCATCTACATCGTACTTCAGGTATTTGTTGTTTTCCTAGTCTTTATAAATAGCAAGGAAACAGTCTGTCACAATTGCATATAGTCATTAACCTTCTAAAGTACAGCTTAGCTTGGTTATTATTAGTTCCTCTTGCTTACTGTGTTCATACAGGTCACTCTGAACTACCTACAGTTAAGTTTAACTGTCAAAAAAGGATGTTATCACTCGCAGATCTCAAATTTGAGATATATGCTGAGCAATTCCGTTCTGATTTCTCGGGTCCCCGTAGGTTACACCTATATTTGTAGATGTGATACTAATAGCGTCTTATCCTGTTTCTATAGTTTTGCCATCTAAAATAGACTTTTTCGCCGAGAGTTGTAAGTGTGAACCAACAAACTTAACATCTAAAAAGGACCTAGTGTAATAAGCTATAATATGCGCCCTCACATTCAGGAGGAGGCAACTTCGATCCTCGCTCCAACCATCTAGATTTTACTTGCCTCGATGATTCCTTCGTAACAGAATTGGTCGATCTTCTTTCAGTTCCTTGACCACAATCCTCTCTCCGTAGTTGCTGAAACGGATTTTTTTTTTAGTTAAATCTTGTCTGTCGTAATGGTAACTGGTGGGGAGGGTGTGTCTCACCTGCATACTCTGTCATTCTAATTATGGTTTTTAGCCTTTTAAAGGTAATCAAGGAGTATTTGCTACAGAGCGTATTCATATCGATAACAGAGGAGGTAAATCGACTCTAATAGTAATGGCTAAATATATAAAAATCAATGTTTGTGGGTTTGTTCGTCTTCTATGGATTCCTATACCATTTATCAGATTGCAATGAAACTTTGGAGAGTTTTCGAGTGTGCGTCTGCAAAGGTTCCTGTGAAAAAAAAATTCCAAAAAGTCACCCCCTATTCCCCATAACACCCCATAATTTAGGCAAAACCACATTTTTTATCCGATTTAGATAGGAATTTGTACACTTATACTTTAAAACAAACATAAAAATACTGCCTACATACGGTTTCCGAATATTAATCCCCTCGCCCCCTTTCCACCCCTATAATTTTTTCATCCCATAATTTAGGCAATACCACATTTTTTATCCGATTTAGAGAGGAATTTGTACACTTATACTTTAAAACAAACATAAAAATACTGCCTACATACGGTTTTCGAATATTAATCCCCTCGCCCCATTTCCACCCCCATAATTTTTTTCATCCCATAATTTAGGCAATACCACATTTTTTATCCGATTTAGATAGGAATTTGTACACTTATACATTAAAACAAACAGAAAAATACTGTCTACGTATGGTTTCCGAATATTCATCCCCTCTCCCCCTTTCCACCCCCATCACGTTTTTTACCCCATAATTTAGGCAAACAACATTTTTTATCCGATTTAGATAAGAATTTGTACACTTATACTTTATAACAGAAAAATACTGTCTACGTATGGTTTGCGAATATTCATCCCCTCTCCCCCTTTCCAACCCCATTACGTTTTTTGCCCTATAATTTAGGCAAACCACATTTTTTATCCGATTTAGATAAGAATTTGTACACTTATACTTTAAAACAAACAGAAAAATACTGCCTACGTATGGTTTGCGAATATTCATCCCCTCTCGCCCTTTCCAACCCCATTACGTTTTTACCCCATCATTTAGGCAAACCACATTTTTTATCCGATTTGGATAAGAATTTGTACACTTATACTTTAAAACAAACAGAAAAATACTGCCTCCATATGTTTTCCAAAGCGCATCCCCTCTCACCCTTTCCAACTGAAAATGAATGAAACAGCAGTTTAAAATTTACATGTAAATATTTTTTCATTTAATCTATGTGCCTACTCAAGTCCAGCAATAGTGAAGCATTGCCGGGTCAGCTAGTAGCTATATATATTAAATGCATTCAGAAAAAGAAATGTTACTTTTAATATACCAGGAAAGGTCTAAGCTTTAGTGTGGTCAAAATGTTGATGGAAGAACTAAAATTAATTTAACAATGCCTATTATCTAACCTATTGCCATCAGACACAAATATTTTTAGTTGTCTGCGAAGTAACTTAGTTTTCTATTTTTAACTTTTGCATTAAGTCTTTACGACTCGTCGACGATCTTGTTAACAAGGAATTTGACAGAAATTATCGACGGCATTTACGGAGGAACCATTCCGCGTTCATCTGTAGGAATATCGGAGAAACGACGAAAAAATCAGAGCCGCGTATCGAACCCTCGTCCTCCTTGATACCACGTCCTTTTCTGTATCGTTTGCATCAGTCAGTAGTACTTAACGACAATCTTGATAAATATTTCTATCAGTATGAGGAAATGGACAAGATATATGAACGTAATTCATAGAGTGTTGATCTTTATATCACTGCATATACATACGCAAAGTCGTCTAATCTGGTCACTTAAGTATATGTTAATCACTTAGGAATATCTCAAAAACGAAGTATTTAAAAAAAAATATATATTTAGTAAAAATTGATATTGTGGGGGGAAAAGCAAAATGCTTTACTCAAGTTTTATTTTGATTTAAATTTTCAAAATTATTTCAAGCTCAACATCAGTTTTTAAACGGAAATCTGTATTTTGTATCCTTATTCCAATAGCAAACAGTTTCATATCAACTATTTTTCAATCTAGCTCGTAGTTGGGCAGATATTCGGAAAAAAAAGACTGCAGTACAAGGGGTACCGTGCCTCGACACCTACATGTATATTTGTATTTCATAACAAAACAAACCGAGGGTGGTGGGTGAGCGGTTAACGCTCTGGCATCGCATTCGGGAGGACGCTGGTTCGAATACCCGTCTGGGCATCCAGATTTGGGTTTCCCATAGTTTCCCCAGATCACCCCAGGCGAATGCCAGTATGCTTCCTTCAAAAGGCCATTGCCGAATTCCTTCCCATTCCTTGTCCCAAGTCCTGTCCTGCCTCTAATGACGTCGACGATAGGTAAACAATTCGTTCAGATCACCGTAATAAATTCTCGGTTTAGACCTACCTTTAAGGCACTATGCAATTCTTTAATGGAAAGATGGGCGTGTACACAAAATTACTTCATTTTTAATATTAGCACAAGCGTTTCCTATGATCTGCTTAGTGATTTCTGGTATCGCTAATACGTCAGTCTAAACTTTTTCCCATAAGTATAATTACGGGGATGTAAGATCAGGAAATCGAGTTGTTATGGCTTCCTTTGATCTAAGATTATTATTCATGTATCTGCCAAACTAAAAAAGAGATTGAAAACTGTTGATATGAAACTTGTTTACTATTGTATAAGGAATAAGAATAAACAATAAAATATTTCAATTTAAAAATCTTGTCTTTGGAAACTTTAAAAATTAATGTCACATTAAATTTTCTGTCTCAAATATTTCGTTTTCGAGATATTTCAAAGTACCAGCTTTCATGGTCCCCCCTGTATCCATAAAAGTAAATTCCTGCAGTCTTACGACCTCTTGATAAGCTAGCCCGTCAAAAGTTCCTAGTCGCACCGAATTTGAATCTGGAAGCTTCAATTTTCAAAGCAAGTGGCTCCATGATTAAGCTACATATCGCTCTTGTGATAGTTGACAAGAATCGCGTAGATAAATCGTCTGTTATATTGAAAACTTCTCTAGGAATCCCCAGTAACCACTAAAATTTTGAAATCAGTATTCTGCATGATTACACTAGTTTTGTGTAACGGATGGCCTTTGGTATTGTTTCTTCTGATGGAAATCGGTGAATTTAGAAATAATTATTCTACCTATGTTAAGTTTGTTATTTTCTTAAAATTGTTTTAAGGAGGCTATAAAGTTTAATATTTTCCATTCTCAGTATACGGCAGGGGTTTGTGGTTGACTTGCGTTTTGCTGTTGAATCTTTACATATAAAGATGAATGTATGTATGTTTGTTCGTTTTTGTTGGTTTGTTTGTTTTTCATACAAATCCACAGATTTCATCCGATCTCGATGAAACTTTGCACACTTATCCTTTGAAACAAGGAGAAAAATACTGCCTACATTTGGTTGAAAAATTATCTGTGTAAATAAAACATTTTGTCTCATAACTTCGAAATACGGCGATAGACACGTTGGATGTGGACGTCAACGTACCGTGTTTCCGTGTAGTGGACTGCTGGTTGAGTGCAATGTTGTACGTGTACACTTTTTTACGTCATAATGATCCCTCAGGTGTTGTTCGCAGTCAGTGTGTGTGTGAACCACGGTAATATTATTTATAAATACGGAAGTAAGTCTGTCGTTTTTTTACGTTTTGACGACTAAATGACTATATCGTTATGATGGAATATTATAAGGAAATCTGTATGAAGGGCACAGGATATTTTTTCCAATATGATTAACAGTTGTAGTCACGAAATTTTGAGACCTTATCGAATGGTGACAAAAATATGTTGGAAATTGATTCTCTTGAAGAGACAGTTTCGACGGTACAATGATATAGTGTTAGCTTTCCTGTCATATTATTCCGACTCGATATTGTTTGGTACCAATCCTTCGATACCAACAACTTTCTATGTTTAATTCTGGCAAAAAAATTCTTAATCCACGCGTACGAAGTCGCGGGTACGGGCTAGTATCCAATAATAATTGAGCGCTAGTGTCACATAATTTTTTACGGCCAAAGGTGTCATTCACTCTCGCCATCTCATTCTCATTTTGTCTAATTTATTAATCCAATCTGGTGTAGCTGTTTCGCGAATCGGTCTTTGTTGAAACAGGTCTTGTTATATTTGACACTGGAATGCATTTACCTGTCATTAAATTTTTTTAAAAAACTGACGGTAGATGAGACGGTTGTCATTTAGCATTAAACTTTCTTCGCAGTCTATAATGCACTTGTACTACCTGTCTGTCTCATCAGACTAACGAAATCGGAGACGCGGATGTAAGGTTCATCAAGACTCTGTAGCTGCCATTCGTTCGTCGCAAGTCTTACCCAAATAATACTTGCATTTTATTTCAGAAGCGCAGAAGGCGTGCAGCCTGGACTGTGTTGCCCTACATTTGCAGTTTGTTTGTGGTAGGCGGCAGATTTTGTTGATTTCAATTTAACAATATTGATGCAATGTAAATTTTACGTTAGTTTTTTTAATATAATATGGAGGAAGAAAGGTGAAAAACATCGAAAAATGAAGTTTTTTTTAATAGAATTTTGTGAATTTTGGAGCGGTCTTACTTGGAGAGGTCTTCAGTTTCGAAATCGCTATCGTAGAACGAACAAGTCTTATAAATAGTACAGTCACCTCTGGTTTCTCGTCTTAAAGCTTGTCTGCCTGATGGGCCTCCTTTTAAAGCTGGATTCCCACGACGTCTCTTAACGGATACCTCCCGGGACGGGACGGATACCCAACAACACGCCATGGCAACGGGGCCTCCTCTGCTAGCGGGGATGAGACGCAGCTACCTACTCTATGTATGTAAACATCACAGGCGTGTGTAGTGGTGCGCTGTTGCCATCGGTTTGCAGCAGAGGTGCGCACCCCTTCTGTTGCTGTAATGTGCTCTGTGCCAAACGACATTAGGCAACGTGGTGAGGAGGTGGTGGCGGGGTAGCGAGGGCTAACCTGCGGCGCGCGCTCATCCCTACACTTCGGCGTGCGGTGTCAACCTCCGTTACAAGACGTCGTGGGAACGCAGCTTTAGAGAAATCGGGGATTAAAAAGTGTAAAAAATTGTCTAAATGACTTGTACCTGTACGACAGATAATCTGTTTATGACATCGTTGTTGCTGCGAGCGTTTAAAGCGGTGTGATCGCATGCGACGAGTCGGAAGTTCGATTCCACGACCAGCGATTTTTTTTTTTTTGGCTATTTGTGTTTTTTTTAATTGCTACTCGATCGTGTAACATTACAAATTATTTAGTTTCATTTGAGAAATACGCAAATGTTTGGATGTTATAACTCTGAAAAACATTTGAAACAAAAAAATTACGTGCAGACCAGGAACATTTTACATAGGATATCCTTCCACAGCCACATACGTTACTTATTATTGATGGAAGGAAAGCAATTTTCGTAAACATTTGTTAATTCCTAATTTCAATTCACAATTTGTTATTAATACTGACCAAATTGGATGTGCCTATGAATGTGCTTAATAATCGCACTCTGGAATTAAAAGGCTCGAAGACTGTGCTCGTGCGAAAACAGAATTTGGCAAAAATGAGTTATTCATACATGGCGCAGTATAGTTTGACACTATCTGGAGAATTGCTATCATATGTATTCCTTTTTACTTAGGAACCAAACAACGAGTTTGATCCAAGGATACGTGTTGAAATTTGGCACTTGGAGCTGAAGTATGGAAACGTTGTTGCGACCTGTTCATAATCGGGAAAGCTGACGAAAGAATTGTATAATTTTTTTTTTTGGAGTTTGACGTTAAAGCATACGTTATAAATGAAGAATTTTTGTCGTTGCTCGATTCGTGGAGTGGACACGTTGATACGACGGTTTATGAACAAGTCTTCTCAAATATTACTTACAAATTTTAATGAAATCTACTTTTCTAAATCAATAAAAAAAATACTGTATGTGTCTGCGGAAGGATATCCTTTATAAAATATTTCTGGTGTGCACTTAATTTTTGCTTCAAATGTTTTTATAATTTTTCACCCACACATTTGCGAATTTCTCAAAGGAAACTAAATAATTTGGAGAATTTGTTCCAAAACAGATTTGTAATGCTACAAGCTAAAATTGCAGTAAACAAAAACACACATCGAAAAAAAAAAAATCGCGGGTCGTGGGATCGAACTTTTGATCCCCCGCAAACTTCTTTGATCCCCCGCATGAGAACACACCGCCTTGACGTGCACAGCTAAACCGATATTCTAAACAGATGGTCTTCCGTACAATTATAAATAATTTAGACAATTTTTACACTTTTTAACCCCCGATTTCTCTTAAACGGAGGCTCACCAGGCAAAACTGCTTTAGCGTGAGAAACCAGAGGTGCTCTACTATTTATCAGACTTGTTCGTTCTACAATCGCGATTTTCACACTGAAGACCTCTCCTAGTTAGTTCAATATTTTTACGGTTTGTGTCGCTGTTTCGTCTTTATAATTCCCAGGGTCTTGGCCCCTAGCAGACATAACCGTGTAGATGACCCCAGGGTTTATACACAGTGGTATATGTAACCAGAAGATACAGTAAGAAAAACCGTAAAATATTAAATTCCTATCGCTTTGTAACTCATTACTGTAGCATAATTTGTTCTGCGTCTACGATAATTATTTAAATCTATCTTTAATGTCATCGTTGACCGTAGCATGGACTCTGCAGAAAAAAAGTATGCTACTGAGGCTACTGAGTAAGTTTGTGTTTGTTTTGTTACGTGATCATAATTACCGCGATGGCTTGTCGGGTGCCCGTAACACTCCGGCGCGTGGTGGGTAGCCTGGCGCGCAGGCGCTTTCCGTCAATCAATGAATGACCTTTGCTGCCAGTGCATCCTGAATTGAATTACGTGGCAGCGTAGGGGGGGGGGGTGCTTTCGTCTCAGATCTTGTAGTTTTCTTCTTGTTTACTACGTAATCTACTGTATTTTTCGCATGTTTCTGAAATTAAAGGCGTGCTGTGATTGCAACATTGCGATTACCACTTGCTGATACATCCTAATTAATTCCAGTATTTATAGTTTTCCAAATGTGTAATGAAGCAATTCAATCATTTCAACCGTGCTTAGTATTTTTAAGTTGGTACAACCTTTTTTTTTTTGTATGTTCTATGCATGTTGTGTGTGTGAAAAAGTTTTGAACCATGTAACTTTTGAAATATGTTTCCTGCTTTATTAAAGATTCCATATCTAGAAAAAATATATCTTTGGTTTATAGCTATCACCTACCCTATCACCTATCCACCTACCATTTGCTTATTTTTCAAAATACATGAAATTTACTCAGATACACAATTCGTTATAATTTTCACGGATACTCGGGCATTAATTTGAAAAAAGTGTAAAAAATCTAACTGCAGGATAGAAAGTCGAAAATAATGGAATTACCTTCACAAATACGTATAATGTTACGAAAGGTCATAGACAGCACTGATGAAAACCTTGTTCGTACTCTGCATCTTCTATTACTATTACTATTACTCCGCGATTCACTGATCTTCGATCAGAAAGGCGTAATAAATGGTTTATCTTTCGAGATGGCTTTTCACAATTACAAGTAATATTGAACCTGTCAGAAATCTTGATGAAATATTTTGATCCATCAAGTATCCGAGCACATAGCGTACTTTTCATGAACATTTACACATGAGAAAACTCTCAAAATGGGCAGCGCTTACTCTCACACTAGATGAATGGTGTCATCGACTCCTGGGAAATGTTTCACTGTTCCATGAAAGTGGACGAAACTATGGTTTGTTACTGCCTGTCTGAGGACCATTAATAACAATTGTTAGCCAGCAGATTAGTTTATGGCCATCGTTTTCTGGAATGCTCGTAGCATAATTTTCACACGTTTGACGGGAAAGGGCAAAAAAATATTGGAGTATATTCTGCTTTATTCCTGATTTTCCTTTAAATAATGAAATAAATGAAGAAAGACCACAGTTAGCCCAAAGTTTCTTTTTCATCTAGATTATACCACTTAACATTTACAGCTGAAAATTTATTACGTTTATTGTACAAAATTTTTCAGTATCCCCCCCACCCCGCAACACTCTTCAATGTGTCCAGCATTTAAAAACTTCCACCTGGGATAGATATTTTCATCAAACGGTAAGATGATTGCATAAAATTGGAGAAATCATACTGAACGGCATGAAAGCATTTGAGAAACGTGGGACTGAGAAGTGTACAGACCTCCGAGTATCTGGAAGAACAAATATGTTTGTTCCCAATTGCTCGCGCTCTCTCTCTCTCTCTCTCTCTCTCTCTCTCTCTCTCTCTCTCTCTCTCTAGATTCCTACATTTATATTTCCTTCCCTCATTTCATCAGGGACGTGTACGCTTAAAGGAGACAATACTAAGGTGCGATATCCCTTCATCTACCCTATGTTATTGGCTTGCACAGCAAAGATAAAGCTGTTCATATCGACTACTTACATGGAATTACAAGTACTTATGAGCGGTCCAGACCTATTAGCTTCCCACTCTCGTCTCGTGCCGTAGACTGCCAGTTCAGGTTGACCTGTTTCTGTGTAAACTGTATTTGAGAACATTTAGGAGAGGGTTTATTACAGCACCTAACTTCCTAACGATGCGTGGTGGTAATTGTTTTTACTTTACACTATTAGAAAAAAAAGGAGCAGGCGTTGGTGTAAATGGAAGTAAATTGTCATGGTCTTAGAACGGTGACAGTTTGAAGTTGCCACACATCCACCGTTCCCCCTTGTCGCTGGAAGTTTAACGTGGTCCTGACGTGCCTGAAATGAACAAAGGAAAACTGTGCAAGAAGTGAAGATTATTGCGACCACGCGTATACATTATCAGTCTCTGCGATTCTAACCGGTGACTTCGATCTTCAGCCTGACATAACAAATCAGTTACTTGATTAATCAGCATGAACGGAAGTACAAAAGTGAGATAATCAGAATGAACAAGTTTTTTGCCGTTACACTTAATATTAATATTACGAGTTATTACGGAGAAAGTCAGTGGTGAGTTGATTTAACTCCATACTGTAACCAGGTAAAGTTTTTGAAATGAGAACTTCAGTGGCTGTCCCCTGTATTGTTTGTATATTAAGTGAATGACAGACCAGTGCATGACGCTGAGTTGACACGCAATTGCGCATGGGACAAGTCAGATGGTCACAAAAAAAAAATCAATGATGTTTGCGCACGCTGGTTTCTAATGACATTCATCGCTTTCGAGCAAAAGAAACTATCGGATAATTATACACAACAACAAACAGATAGCACATTGGAGTTAATCCTCCGGGGTAATACAAAACTGTACAAAAAATATTTACTTCAAAGTAGGTTTTCTTGTGATAATTGTGTACAGTTTACATGTGTGTTTTTGCGCATGAAGATATTTGTCTATATGAAAAAAAATGCTCATTTTTGTGTGCTGAAAACCTGGTGTAAAGTTTTTCCGCGAGTGCATAGACCAGGGGTGACTAACCCGCGGACCGCATGCGCCCTGCCTTGGATATTTTTCCGGTCCGCGAGATTCATCACACTTCTACAAAATACATTTATTTCATCGTTGCCAAAGTAGTGAAATCCAATGTATTGAAAAAAAAATACATTATTTTTGCATCCACAATTTCAAAATTTATTTCATTTATATTTATAAATCTTTTGCATATTATTCTTAGTGTTATATATTTCTTTAAAATGTGCGTTTAGTATCATTATTATTATATTATCTATGTTTACATGTAAGAATAATAGTGAACACAATAATACTAACTCATCATGTTTCAATTCTTCACTCAAAAAAAAAAAGAAGTCTATAGTGGGTCTAAATCTAATAAGGGGATATATAATTTTATATGGCTCGCGGAGTTAGGGAGCGTGCAAAAACCACGTAGCTCCATTTTGGCCTACTGTGAACCCCCCCTCCCCCTCACGTAGCCCTACGTGGCTTTTGCCTCAACCCCCCCCCCCCCCACGTAGCACGTAGCTTTTTTCCCTTTTGATTCCAGAAGATATTTTTTACCGTTTTCTCTTGTCAGACGATTGTAAATTATGTAAGGAGTTGATAAACTGACAGAAATAAATATTCGCATGCTGTTGTGTGTTTTGTTCCCCATTTTAACTGTCAAAAATGTTATGAAAGGAAAGCTACGTGGCCTGGCTCGGAACCCCCCCTCCCCCCACGTAGCCCAACGTAGCCTTCCAGCCAACCCCTTCTCCCCCCCTGGACCGAGCCACGTGGTTTGTGCACGCTCCCTTATGATGGATTTTTGAAGTGGCCCGCAAGTTCATTTGGGTTGGACACCCCTGGCATACACGGTGCCACGCGAGATGGGTAACGAGAGCGTGCTTCTGGCAGATAAATCTTCGGAAGAAAATCACGAAAAAATACCGTCGGAGCCTCCATGGAGAAACACACTATGTTCTCACTTCCATCACGCGTTTAGCGACGCCCACTTTTTTATATATATAGATATACAGTTATGTATTAATCTACGTAACATACCTGTAAAGTTCTGTAATTTCCAGCCATTCTTGCCTGAAGGAAGTCTGGGACACGACATTCTCACACACAACACTTAAACACCAATGCCCTCGGCTGGACTGGAACCGACGACCTTCGGCAGGCGGAGCCAGTACTCTTGCCCTTATGCTACCGAGGCCGGCAATTTATAAGAGTTGATCGTATGAGTTAAGCCAGGACGTTCCGTGGTTCCGATTCCACGTTGAATTAGCTCTCATTAGCATTTAATATCATTGTAGTGCAAACGTTCCTACAAATAGAAGAAATAATACTTACCAAGCAGTGAACAGAGTGAAACATTCCGAAATGATAACGATCTGTCGCGTTTTCGAAAAAGATCTCTAATTGATGACCTTGACGTCGGAAAGCCGTAAATCAGTGTTTCAGCAAAAAAGTCAGTTTGTTTTCATGGAGACCGAACACTAGATACTGTTTCAATC
Organism: Vandiemenella viatica; assembly: GCA_031002005.1. NCBI lineage: Eukaryota > Metazoa > Arthropoda > Insecta > Orthoptera > Morabidae > Vandiemenella > Vandiemenella viatica. Next base: position 160,311,455 of record JARYHS010013631.1, on the reverse strand, counting down.
TTATTAGTCTCTCTCTCTCTCTCTCTCTCTCTCTCTCTCTCTCTCTCTCTCTATATATATATATATATATATATATATATATATATGTGTGTGTGTTTGTGTGTGTTTTTGTGTTTGTGTGTGTGTGTTTGTGTGTTTTTTTGTGTTTTTGTGTTTTTTTGTGTTTTTGTGTTTTTGTGTTTGTGTGTTTTTGTGTTTGTTTGTGTTTGTGTGTTTTTGTGTTTGTGTGTGCGTTTTTTGTGTTTGTTTGTGTGTGTGTGTGTGTTTGTGTGTTTGTGTGTGTGTTTTGTGTGTTTGTGTTTGTGTGTGTTTGTGTGTGTGTGTGTGTGTTTGTGTGTGTGTGTGTGTGTTTGTGTGTGTGTGTGTGTTTGTGTGTGTGAGTGTGTTTGTGTGTGTGTGTGTGTGTGTTTGGGTGTGTGAGTGTGTGTTGTGTGTGTGTGTGTGAGAGGGGGGGCCTGTAGACGATTACCCGTTGCGACGTTGCCCTGGATACCTTTTTTTCACCTCATCTCGCATGTAAATCCAAAGATCTTCGGGGAGGCTCGTCCATTTGAAAAGATAATAGTGCGCTGCGTGTGGTTGGCGGTGACGTAGTTGCGGCGTGCTGGCGCCGCGGGCTCGTATCGACCGTGGTGGCGCCTGCGCGGGCGCCGCGGCGCCAGGCGTCGCGCTCGGTCAGTCGGCAGGGCTGACATGGAGGCGGCCGCCTCCTCGGCCTCCAGCCGCCCCCGCAGGTGTGACGCCCCCGGCACCCCGCCGGCTTCACCGCGAACCGCCGCCAGAGGAAGGCAAGGCACCCAACCGCGCACAGTGCTGAATACTCCAGCTTGAAATTCTCCTAATAGTGTCAGGGCTCACGGCAACATGTATGTCACGATACCAGCTGCGAAGAAAGTAATTGCGCAGTCAAATCAGTCTAACGGTGCGCTGAGCTTTAATGCCTTCTTGACGTCGAAAGGACATTCACGGCAGTCCAGCTGAAGGAAGAAAGTGTCGACAACTGTGTAATCTTTCTTCCATTACGTGCAGTGTCATTGTGTTTGTTGATACGAAAATCGCAGGTACTATATTGAAAACTTATTTAAGATAGACTGCATGTCGGATACTAGCTTTCAGACAACCTCAGTTACATTCGACAGTAATATATAATGAAAGGACTGTTTAACGTGTCAGATTTTAACTTGGGATATGCTGGGAACTGATTATAATCCGTATTAAAGTTCAAATTCTTCCCAATTAGCTTTTGAACATTTTTTCCGTTCTAGTTCTAAAGTGCTTCTAAATAATATAGTATTTTCATTTAAATAGATTAGTTTTACAGATGGTCTCGTTAAAGCTGGAGAAATATTTTAGTGATTTGTAAGAAAGTTATTTTTCTTCCTTTTACGAATACTGAATGTAATTGTAGTGGTAGCACTATTAATTTTCATGTTAAAAATTATTTGTAGAAAGCAAACAATCAGTTTCATTTCTCATGTACTGAAGTATTAGTTTCACATTTGATTACAGTTTCACAATTAAGGTGTTTTTTGAACACCTATGCTTTCTTATCCGCTCTGTCGTGTGACATAACGTCAAATGCCTTATTTCAGTCACTAGTTCTAAAGTTTTAAAAATGTACAAAATTTCTTGTAGTGAGTAGTCTTTTTCGTTCTATCAGCAATGAAGATGTGGGTCACACTTGTTGCTTGTGCCTAGTGATCGGAGACAGTTTTTGAATGGCAGCTCTCATTTACAACGAAACGTCGAAAGCGTTTTCCTCTTCCCGTTATGAACCGCTTATTATGTTCTATATTGTTTATAATTCCGATTCCGAATTTACAAGTGCACATTACAATTCCTTTGCTGTGATTTAGCATCAGTGATTGATACTATTTCGATTACTCCCCCTCCCCCGATCCCTCCAAGCTGCACACCTGCACGTCATTAGTTGGTTGCATCACCACTGGTATTAGGTTACCTCACAAAATACATGGCCTTCAATCTGGTACCAATGCTCTCTGAAGGTCATTGATCGCCTTTAATCGTTGACTTACACAATTATGTTAGCCATTTATTTATTCCTTTCAGAAAAAAACCACCTTCCAACAGATTTTTAATGGTTTACGAATTTTTTCGCTCCTTACGTGTGCATATGCATTTTTTTTTAGTATTTTTATGCATCAAACTTCTCTATTCTTTGATGGTCACTGGAAAGGGTCACACAGCCTCAACTATGGATTAATATGACAGTTGACCCAGTAGAAGTTTTTGTAAAAAAGATTCAGATATTTTCAAATATACTATATATATGACTGTCATTATTTTTGTGCTTATCTTTTTTAAAGTTTATTGCTCGACTATGATGATCTTTAGAATCGGGAGTTATTTTTGGGCAAGAAAAATGAAAGACTTGGGGCAGGATCTTTTAAGCACGGTATTCACCAGGAGTATTCATGTGAAACAATGGGAATACAGGATCTGCATAAATCCAACCTTGCATAAATTTCTGCGCAACAAACCCAATTGATGTCTTACAGGGAACGATTAAGATTTGTTAATTCACAATTATCTGAAATTCACTAGTGAAGGATTGTGCGATGACGTATCGCACATTAAACACGGTGTTACTTATCAAATAAAAGCCATTCAGCGATCAGGTTTTCAATAAATTACTTTCCATTATCAAAAGGCGCCAATATAATACAGATATATATTTTGCTTTGAGGTTTAAAGGCCAGTTGACGACCTTGCGATAATATATGGTAGATCACTGTGGATAAAAAAAAAAAAAAAAAAACGAGAATGTAATAGGCCATGGCTTATGTAGAGAAACATTTTGGATTTCGGCTTGAATAGTGGAACACCGAAATTAAAAATTGCGGGTCTAGGAATCAAACCTCTCGAATGTCATGCCGGAACTTTATCCCTCGCACAGCAATTTCGTTACGAATGTCAGTGACAACTTTCGTAACAGTCGGTTAGAACATTAAGGTTTACCGTTTTGTACGATCATATTTTATTGATATTTTGTTCACCTTCACGTTAAACTCCAGATTTCCGACGGGATCTTATTGAAGTGAATCTTCTTTAGCGGTCGTTAGTTGGACAATTTCATTAGTAGCGTAGTGGAAATACCTGGCGGTAGTGACGTCACTGTGATCAAAGATGTCATACAACAAACTGATTTTTTGTAGCTGTTGCACTTCAGTGTAGCGTACATTTTGTGATGCGACAGTGCAAACATTTCTTTCAGCTTGTACGAGTAACGTCTCGTTAGATTGATCGAAATAATTTGTTACCATAAACGGACTGTTTCGTTTTTTAGGATACGAATAAATTGTAGCAGATTAAAAGTTATAAATATGTTATTGAAAATATCAGAACATTTGTGACTATTCTTTTTGTTTGTGTTTAACAATTATTTAGTGTCGCCCATATCGGTAATTTTAAGAATTATGATTATTACTTTTTTTTAAAATTACGTAAGCTGTCTTAAAATCATAAGGAAAATGAAATCGGATCCGGTTCGTAAAGTAACTTATATCTTACTTAAACCATGAACTTGGCTCGAATACTGATTTTAAGTTGTAAGTATTTCCAAGAGCTTACAAAGTCCATTACAAACTATATGAGAGTGACATTATGATTTTCCTACAGCTGTCTATTGATGTGAACCCAACCGTATATCGCTCCATTTCTGCACGATAGCTAGTTTCTTGTTGACTGTCTTGTAGTGAACATGTCAGCAGCTGTCACAGGCCAGACAGCAGCTAAAGAACAGCGTGATGCCTTTCTTTGTCGGTAAACCTTTGATTTAGTACGACATTCCGTCATGAAACTCACAAAAAGAATAGCACCGCCTTGTACGTGGTTTGGATGGCTATGAGCTACCGATTTAAACGGCTAGCCCGACAGAACCGTGGCATCCATTAATTACTGTGGTGTTTTTTCGGAAATCCGGACCCACCCCCCACCCTCACCCATGGTAAGATTTGATGAGATCTAGCCGGACCCTCCCCCTTCTTCTATGGTGACGATCTCCCTTACGTCTGCATCGGCGTATTTTGTATACTTTTTTTTTTAGCTCTACTGTTCTTCCAGCAATTAAAAAGATGACGTGGGGTGTCAACCCCTATCCCCCTTTTTGAGATTTGGTGAGATTTCGCCATTTTTTTTCCCGCAAGTCTTCAGTATTTAAGCCTTCATTTAAGAATAGAGGCTGATTCGGTAGATGGTAATTGCTCCTGATTTAAAAGCTAAACCTGTGCCTGGAGCACAAGGATTGGTTCTTCTGTTTACGTGATACGGTACTGGGTCACCTTGTCGGCCGACTTGCGTGTTTTTTTTTTTTTTTTTTTTTTTTTTTTTTTTTTTTTTTTTTAATGGCATTCGGCAACGGAGGCCATACAGCCAGCTCAATGTATATTTTTTCCAATGTATGGACGCCACAGGACGGACAAGACATTCACACAGACACACAACACTTAACATCCATGCCCGCGGCCGGATTCGAACCGGCGGCCTTCGGCACGTGGAGCTAGCACTCTAGCCCCCACGCTACCGAGGCCGGCGACTTGCGTGTTAGCCGGGCATTTAGAAGGTTGCACCGTGTCAGCGCGGGGAATAAAGTTTCCTCGTGCGCGCTGAAGAATGCGACCTTCATTCAGTTTGTAACACAGATACATTTATCATGTCTAGCTATCGTGAATTTGTCTTACACCAGTGCTGTTGGGGATGAGAAGTGAAGCTTTTGGAAGGAAAAATGTTCTTATAGGTATTAATGATAGTGTATTTACAGTGTTACTTGCTCGCAGAGAATATGAATTGTTTGCAAAAGAAGGTTTGAAACACCATTTTCCTTACAAAGCACACACAGTGCGGCTCATAGGTATCTTTTTTTTTTCTTTTTTTTATAAAAAAAAGAACCTGCCGACAGTTTCCTATTAATTTCTTTTTTATTCTTTCTTCAGATTGTTATAACTTACGTAATCATTAGCAGAGGAGAGGACGGAAATCGGCTCTGTCTTGCAATTTTGTCATTGCTCGATTCCTAAATAAAGTAGTTCTGTCACTCTGAGGAAATGTTTTGGGAAATCTTGCAAAGCCGAAATCGTTACGGCTGGATGAAATATTTAACCTGTGGCTTGGTGAATACTGTTACAATTAGAACTGTTTCTTAACCAGGATAGTCGATTTAATTCGTGGGTGCTATTATTGTATTAACGTCGCACACCTGCCCAAACATTAGAAGTGAATCCGGGCCAGTAGATGTATAAGGGGCGTGCGGCGCCATCTTGTTTTTTTTTAATTGAATTGCGTGGGGTCCTTAATTGATTTTAATTGATTTTAATTGAATTTGCGTGGGGTCCTTAATTGATTTTAATTGAGGCTAATTAATTTTAATTGATTTTAATTGAGGCTAATTGATTTTAATTAACTTTAATTGATTTTAATTGAGGCTAATTGATTTCAATTGATTTGCGGAGGGGGGGGAGCCTTAATTGATTTTAATTAATGCTAATTGACTCACGCCTTGGAGCGGAGGGGAGCCGAGGAACTAGGGTCGCTCCCCTCGCAAGCGGCAGGATGCGGGTTCGTAATTGAATACACACAGCTGCGCCACACCCGAATTATCGCTCCCCACGCAGCTGCAGGATGCGGGTCCGTAATTGAATGCGCCACACCCGGAAGCCATCAATTATCGCTCCCCCACGCAGCTGCATGATGCGGGTTCGTAATTGAATGAGCACAGCTGCGCCACACCCGAATTATCGCACCCCACGCAGCTGCATGATGCGGGTTCGTAATTGAATGAGCACAGCTGCGCCACACCCGAATTATCGCTCCCCTCGCAGCTGCAGCCCCACCCGGCGTCAGTTGGCAGCCATGCCTCGTCTAGTGATGTTGTTCTCCTCTGTCTACCAACTCAACGCTGGTGATACGAAACGTTTGACGATAGGGTTATCGTCCAAACACGTGTTTGAACCTGTTGTTGTTCTGGAAAAAGTGGGACACAATAAAATTGTTTTAACATACGACGAATGGAACGTCCTGATCCAGGTATTGGACGTAGTGTCCGAGTTATTCAACGCCGGCACTGACAGCATCCCACTTGGTGAGCACACTGTCTCCTGCCGAACGATTGCCGGGGTGAAGACTGTTTGTTTCCACCTCAATGACGATCCTTCCAGCGGCGTCTTCTTCGGCCAGTCTACTTGGAGGAACTTCGTCGACGCGCAGCCGGCCGTGACCAACGCCTTGACCGTCAAGCAGAAGTGGGGCTACTTGGTGGCACGATATTATACTGAATTTGTGGACATTCTAGCTAATAAAGTGCTACGAGACTTCAATATGGCTACAGTGCAAAAACTGATTGACATGCATATTAATAATGTTCGTGTAGCTCAAGTGACATACAGTTCATCATTGGATTATGCGCAATTAAGACTTGAACTCATTGCATATAAAAATTTGTTAGTATCTGATGATGTAAATAATATTGTAATTAAGAATTATGAACCTGGATATGATGTTTGTGGGCCTTATTAACTAAAGTGTTTAAATCGCATCAGCATACTACAAGGTGTTTGTGAGTGAATTGGCTGACAAAGTGTTGAGTGACTACTACACATGTACTGCCTCAGTGTCGAAGTTAATGGATATGCACATCAACAACGTTCATCCTATTCATGTGTCTTACAGTTCTACAATTGACTTTGGGCAATTAAGGAATGAAATAGTTGCATACAAAAATTTGATTGTACTTAATGATGTATGCAGAATTGTAAACAGTAAAGAATAAAATCATTTTACCAGATTTTTCTTTTGTCATTTCACCTATCCTAATTAAATAATAAGATAGTATATATTTTATTTAAATCTTTTATTTCACCCACCATTGGGCAATTAAAAATACATTTTCAACAGCGCATATAGCGTTACAAAATAAGGCGTTTTCATGCTTATTCATAATTGCTTCTGTCTTGCTACTAAATAAGATATTAGATTTGAACTGATATAAATGTCACCACCGAGGTTGGTGGTGTAACGGTTAGCGTTCTGACCCGCCCGGGTATCCAGATTTGGGTTTTCCATGGTTTCCCAAGTCACTCCATGAAAACGCCTGGATGCTTCCTTCAAAAGGCCGTGGCTGAATTCCTTCCCATTCCTTGCCCCCCCATCATTTCCCGTCTATAAAGACATCGCTGTTAAGAGACATTAAACATAAAAAAACACAAGTTATCATTGTCTTATAGTCTAAATTACGAGATACCACTTCCTGAACTATCAACGGAAAATAACCTTCTGGTTTTTCCAATACCTTTCTTTTCTTCCACAATACCTTGCAAAAATGTGTTCTACAACAGCCGATTTTGTTGGTTGGCCTGGTCTTGCCTATCACTGATGTTCTTTATTTATTACTAGCTGAGGTACCCGGCTTCGCTCAGAGAGTTGATGTGAGATAGTGTAGTAATTGTAATAAAATGATAAACATTAAAATGTAAGAGGTAATTTTTTTTATTGAAATCATTTTCTAACTTTTCGAATACTTGTTTATGAACACCATTTTTCATTTTGTTATCCGGGGTATATATGTACAAATTTTTATAATTTTCTGCTCGATAGTATAGACCGCGAGAGAAGCAGGAGTCTTTGGGGTTGATGCCGCAATGTTTTAAAGTTTGTCTTTGCGCTGTGTTAATTGTAAAACTATATGATAATTTGATTGGAAATTGCAGTCTTTTCAGTAAAGATCAGAGATATTCTGAGGATTAATACTATGTGTTTCGATTCTGGAGTTTCCCCGGTCATGTAATGTAGAACTTCCTGTGGAGGTGCTTCCAGTGGAGGTGATCGAATTTTTCCATTCATGCAACAGAATCCTGGTGTTTCTCCACTGAATTTTTTCGCGTTGCAAAATTGTTAGATGTTATCCATTTTTTCCGATTACGAAGTGGTTGTTTTTGTTATATTGTTTTGTCGGGTCGTAGTGGAGTGCTTCATTTTTCAGGTTATACTGTTTACTTGTCCTCGTCCGCGCTTCTCGTAGGGTGATATTTTCATGGGTGGCTTGCGTCCGCAGTCTTCTATTATAAGATTGTGTCGCAATTCATGATTCTTTAATTCGTTCATTTCGTTGTGCTCATTCACGTTCGCTGAGAACATAAACGTGCCTCGCGCTCTTCGACTGTTTCGTTGATTCGCTGTTCTTTTTGTTTCGTTCGTTGGCAACGTAAACGTGCCTCGCGCTCTTCGATTGTTTCGTTTTTTCGCTGTTCTAGAGGGCGAAACTTCCACCCCTTCTATCTTCAAAATCACGCCCTTGAGGTAAAAATCAGAAACCTTCTTCATGTATAAAGGTTGAAGGTTACCACGCCATTTAACCCCCTTGATCGTACCGGGACTCGTTTTTTAGTTTTAGCGGCACGCACATTGTACGCTTACAGATCAATTTTTGATACGGAGGTGGGTAAAGAACGTGCTTGAAGTGTGTAACTTATATGTAAGCAACCAGGTTAGTATGGATATCACCCGAAAAATTAATGCTATGGAAAAGCCTTTCTTTTTTTTTCTGGCTTCACCTCGTTGACGTCAAAATCGTTAGAAGTGGGAAAGGACCGGGGAGCAAGTAACTGGAAGAAATTCGGCAGTGACCTTTTGAACAAACCAAGGCGAAAATTCAGATGTGGGTGCCCGGACAAGGATTCGAAACCGCATCTTCCCGAATGCAAATCTCATGTGTATTAGTGTCAGGCCACGAACTAAGGGATCACCATCGTAAGTGGATAAATTATTAGCGTACCAGTATGGCTTTACACCTCGTCAACATCGACATCATTAGAGGCGGGAAAGGATTGATGCAGGGAACGGTCACCTGGAGTGATTTGGGGAAACCATGGAAAACCAGAATATGGATGCTCAGACGGAGATTCGAACCAGCGCCCTTCTGAATGCATGGTCAGAGCGTTAACACTCACCCACCACGCTCGGTAATTTTCGTGGACAATACTGAAAAATATCTATTCTGAGAAGTAATTTTTTTTTTTTTTGCATGGTGCTTCGATAATTATGAAATTTCCAAACATCTGAAATGACTGGTTATGCAGATATTGCTGCTACCAGAGACACAGGGAAATAGTGTGAACGTTGACAAAACATCTTTAGCTGGGACGCTGCATGTTAGAGACTAATACAGTAACTATAATCAACTACACAATCTTGCTACTTATCCCGTTTCTTTGACAGAGGCATATTGCATACTGTACAGATATTGAGTGACCAAGACTTACTAACTGCGATAAGTTCGGCGAAAGACGTTTGTGACGGCGAGTGTTTTGGACAAAGTTTTGTGCATATTCTTACGGCTCGTACCGAGCGTGGTGGGTGAGCGGTTAACTCTCTGGCCTCGCATTCGGGAGGACGCGGGTTCGAATCCCCGTCCAGGCATCCAGATTTAGGTTTTTAACGGTTTACCTAAATCATTCCAAGCGAATGCCGGGGTGTTTCTTTCAAAAAGGCGATGGCCGAAGACCTCCCCGTTCCTTGTCTCCAGTCACATCCCGCCTCTAATGACCTCGACTTCGACGAGGCGTAAAGCCATAAGTAAAAAGAAAAAAAAATCTTAAGCCCAGTACGTTTTCCTTTACTTTAGAATTACCGTTAATATTTTCTACTGCAGAGACTAAATGCTGATCAGTGCAGAAATGATTACATTCGTCCACGTTTCAGACGATGCAGGTTTAATTTTGAGACTGGTTGGTGAATTTTTTAATGTTCGACAGTGTCATACAGGTGATTTCGTGTTTTTTTTTCAATGCATTCCACACTTACACTGATCGGCCGGAACATTATAACTACCAACCGACTATCGATATAAACCCGTCCAGGTGAAAGCAGCGTCGCGAGGAATGGCTGCTAGTCAGACACACGCATGCTGCATGTAGTATCAGTGAGCGCGCTATCAGTGTTTAAAATGGGGAAGGCTTGCGATCTATCTAAGTTTGACCCATTGCAGATTGCGATGGCCCAGAGGCTCAGCACGAGCATTACGGAAACTGCACTATATATCGGGTGTTCGAGCAGTGTTGCGGCGAGTGTCTTCAACAAGTGGCGAAACGAAGGTGACACCATGTCCAAACGTCGAGTGGTTGGGCGGCCATCCCCATATTACACATGTCGGACGTTGTAGGCTGGGCAGACGTAAAACAGGACAGGCGGTGGGCGAACTGTGACGGAACTAACATCAGACTTTAATGTTGGGCAGAGTACAAGTGTACCTGAATACACAGTGCACCGAACACTCCTAACGATGGGCCTCCGCAGCCGACGACACATGCATGTGCACCACGACATCGGCAACTGCGACTGAAATGGGCACGAGACCATCGTCACTGGACGTTGGCGTAGTGGCAGATCGTTGCATGGTCTGATGAATTCCGATACCTTCTTCATCATGCCGGAGTAAGGGTGCGAGCTGGTCGTTTTCTACGGGAAAAGCTTCTTGTCACCTGTACTGCGGGGAACATTCACGTGGGAGCTCGTGCAAGGCACTGTGACGACCGATAAGTATCGTACACTGGTTGCAGACCACGTACAGCACAAACCTTCATGACGACCATGTTTCCCAACGGCAGTGACATTTTTCAACAAGATAATGCGCCATGTCACAAGGCCAGAAGTGTAACTTAATGGTTCGAGGAACACGGTGGCGAGTTGTAATTGACGTACTGGCTCACCCAGCTCGTCAGATCTGAACCCGATCGAACACATCTGGCATGTGATTGAATATGGTGTCAACCAAACGAGGTGAAACATTGTATATGCATGCAGAAACTAACATTACATGGAAGGCAGTCTGCATTCATATAACTTTCGTGGATTAGGATCATGAAAACAGGTAAAACATCACCACAATTATGTAATTTCACTATACGAAAGATGTCATCGGTTTAAATGGTTAGAAGGTAGCCATCATGCCATACGATGTGCATTGAGTGCATCCACCAAAATAGAAAAAACCCACGGCATGATGCGGTGTATCGTCATAAATGAAACTCATTCTGTTCACGACCCTATATGACAACTCGAGTAGTACATCTGATATATCTGTCGAAAGTCACACTAAAGTATTTGAAGCTGAACTAAACAGAGCATGCAGAAGATGACAACATCACAAGTTTACGACCCTCCGCAAGGCCGAAACATAATGCGCTTTAAATAGTTGTATAAAGCGGAGTAGAGAAGTATCTCGTTGACCTTTCTACACTGAGGCTGTACTGATTTCATTACGAATTCACCATTCCTCAGTTTAGGTACCCTAAATTACAAGATTTATAACCCTGGATACTACATGGATGTGAAAAGTGTGATTAATACACACATAGAAAATTATCAACTCACTCTAGGTGTACTGTGGAATAGTAATACTGAGTTAGGTCACGACGACAAGGTTGTCATATACCATTCTCATGGCACCACTGATACATGGAAATCTAAAGTGCCTATGGAGGCGGCGTGGGGGGGCCCCACAGTAAGCTGCTGCCTGCGTAGAATAAAAACAAACGCGTTGCATCCGGAAAACCGTCGCGCAAAATTTTGATCTTCTTAGGCCGCGCAAAAATGCCGGGCTCCTTAGTCAATTGTAGAACTGTAAGACACATGAATAGGATGAACGTTGTTGATGTGCATATCCATTAACTTCGACACTGAGGCAGTACATGTGTAGTAGTCACTCAACACTTTGTCAGCCAATTCACTCACAAACACCTTGTAGTATGCTGATGCGATTTAAACACTTTAGTTAATAAGGCCCACAAACATCATATCCAGGTTCATAATTCTTAATTACAATATTATTTACATCATCAGATACTAACAAATTTTTATATGCAATGAGTTCAAGTCTTAATTGCGCATAATCCAATGATGAACTGTATGTCACTTGAGCTACACGAACATTATCAATATGCATGTCAATCAGTTTTTGCACTGTAGCCATATTGAAGTCTCGTAGCACTTTATTAGCTAGAATGTCCACAAATTCAGTATAATATCGTGCCACCAAGTAGCCCCACTTCTGCTTGACGGTCAAGGCGTTGGTCACGGCCGGCTGCGCGTCGACGAAGTTCCTCCAAGTAGACTGGCCGAAGAAGACGCCGCTGGAAGGATCGTCATTGAGGTGGAAACAAACAGTCTTCACCCCGGCAATCGTTCGGCAGGAGACAGTGTGCTCACCAAGTGAGATGCTGTCAGTGCCGGCGTTGAATAACTCGGACACTACGTCCAATACCTGGATCAGGACGTTCCATTCGTCGTATGTTAAAACAATTTTATTGTGTCCCACTTTTTCCAGAACAACAACAGGTTCAAACACGTGTTTGGACGATAACCCTATCGTCAAACGTTTCGTATCACCAGCGTTGAGTTGGTAGACAGAGGAGAACAACATCACTAGACGAGGCATGGCTGCAAACTGACGCCGGGTGGGGCTGCAGCTGCGAGGGGAGCGATAATTCGGGTGTGGCGCAGCTGTGCTCATTCAATTACGAACCCGCATCATGCAGCTGCGTGGGGTGCGATAATTCGGGTGTGGCGCAGCTGTGCTCATTCAATTACGAACCCGCATCATGCAGCTGCGTGGGGAGCGATAATTGATGGCTTCCGGGTGTGGCGCATTCAATTACGGACCCGCATCCTGCAGCTGCGTGGGGAGCGATAATTCGGGTGTGGCGCAGCTGTGTGTATTCAATTACGAACCCGCATCCTGCCGCTTGCGAGGGGAGCGACCCTAGTTCCTCGGCTCCCCTCCGCTCCAAGGCGTGAGTCAATTAGCATTAATTAAAATCAATTAAGGCCCCCCCTCCGCAAATCAATTAAAATCAATTAGCCTCAATTAAAATCAATTAAAGTTAATTAAAATCAATTAGCCTCAATTAAAATTAATTAGCCTCAATTAAAATCAATTAAAATTAATTAAAATTAATTAAAATCAATTAACATCAATTAAAATCAATTAAGGACCCCACGCAATTCAATTAAAATCAATTAAAATCAATTAAGGACCCCACGCAATTCAATTAAAAAAACAAGATGGCGCCGCACGCCCCTTATACATCTACTCGGGCCGACGAATTTAGCTATATATGAAGGTCAGTTTGTGTCTGTAATAGGTCTAAGTCGTTGCTGAATTCGTACCGGAGTGGAATCCTATTACCGTTTGTCCCGCCTAGCCAACGTGCAAGCTCTCTGTTATTGCTAGGTCATTGGAATTGTGGCCAAGGAACCGGTAGAAAATCAACAATATCCTTTATGACGGATCGTTCCCTGAATTCGCTTGGCATGGAAAGCTATTTACAACAAAATCAATCTACTAAACTGTATTTGAGAGCAAGGAAGTACATAGAAGAGTGGAAAGCGACACTAAAGAAATTTGTCGACTCATTCTGTCAATGCCGAGGAGTCTTCGTTTTTGCCAAAGCGCGTGACGTTCGAAACAGCCGTGACCATAGTTTTTTACTTCTGACGTTAGTTTGCAAAGGATAATTCACGGGAACTACAGTGAAACTATTAAGCCGAATGGAGATTAAAAAATGCCCGTCAAAGTAGTTTGCCTGTTGTGTTGTTGATGGTTTTTATTAAAACTCTAAGGATCTTCTAAATCTTTTCTCATCTGTCTCGTACTTATTTCTCACAAATGGAATAATTCCACAGATAATCTACTTTTGTACTTTTCAGTTCAAAAAATTGTGGGTTGCAGAGGTTGCTTGGCACGAAAACTGTGCGTTCTAACCGGGAATAGAGCAAGGAAAGAAAATTCATACAAGCATCCGTACGACACCTAATTTCTCTATTCTTATCTCTCCCGTCATAGCGAACCAAGGAAGGAGGAAGAAGTATTTCGTCGCATTCGTAAATGAAAGTAGTTTTTCGGCTGTTTTGTCTGTCTGCCAAACAATCTCAGCCCAATCTATGTATCAATTCCGTGAAGTTTTCGCAAGGACGAGCTAAGCTATCACGAATCGAGAGGCTCTTCTCTGTACTTTGTCTTTACTATAAATCAGAGTGTCTCGACTAGTAAATGTCCAAAAATAATTCTGCGGACCACTAACTTACGTTCCCAAATTTAATAACAATCACATACTTAAGAATATTAGCCGTAAAGTTATTGAATGGTACCATTTAGTGTCTTGCAAATTGTCGTCTACTTACGCTCGAAAGCCACAGTTTAGGCTGGTAATTGTTAGGGCGCTAATGACCCCGCTGTCGACGCGCCCTAAAACAACAACAACAACAACAACAACAACAACACGCTCGAACTGGCTCGGATATTCCTATGACCAGTCCTCTCCAGTCTTGCTCGGTGGACAAACTAAGGTTCGGCGGGCGAATGAAGGCTCGTCGGTGCAGAAAGAGTGCATATTGTCTTCTTCGTCCGTGCCGCGCAACAAAAATTGTACATCAACATTTTGTGCATGTTCTACCAATTAAATCAACGTAGGCACATAAACATGTGTAACAGAAGTATTACAAACTATGAGATCAAAACACAGTGTAACGAAAACCAAACATAAATGAAATAACTACAGTTAATGACATACATATCCTGAAGCCACATTTAGTGCATTACGACTTACACGGAGGTTTCAAATATATGTGACGTCTTGTAAGGATTTTTAGCTATAATTGCATAACATTGAACTCACTTTAATAACACATAACTGATATGATAGTCAATAACCAAAAGGTTCAGGAGAAAGATTGTTCCACTTTTTATGAAATGCCAGAACATCGCCACAGAAATGTTGACATGTGCACTCTGCAGATTGTTACGTTTTCATTAACATAGAGATTGGTCTTTAACCCCTTAACCTACGATTTAGATTCGAAGATGTTGGGTCGAAATTGTATACAAGCTCGCGCAGCATTCGGGACGTTCGCACGACTTGTGTAACACGCTAATCCGAGCGAATACGCATTAAGAAGCTGCAACCGAATACTCGCTATAAAATGGAAAGACAAGCGCGATGTTTATATGCTGTCGACAAAACATGAAGCAGTCGAAATGACTTCACAAGGATCCAAGGGCACTCTAAACCAAATTGTATTGCAGAGTATAACAAGAGAATGAATGAAATTGATCTCCAAGATCAAATATTAGCATGTTTTCCAGTGATGAGAAAATTCATAACAGGATATTTTTTTTATCTGTTTGATATTGGTCTTTTTAACTCTTACATCTTATGGAAAAACTGAATGATGGAAAGAAACAATGTTATGTCGACTATAAGATCCATAGCCGAATCTCTAATGAAGAAAATGCGAAAACCGATTTATAGAGAACGAGGCGTATTATCTTCCGGAGATGCGCCAGACAGACTTTACGCGAAGGTATGGGCTCATTTTCCAAAGCACATTGATCCAACAACCTCTAAATTAAGACCGTCAAAACGTTGTACAGTTCGTCACAAAAATAAAAAACTTAAAGAAACAACGTGGGAGTATAAAAAGTGTAAAGTTCCGTTACATGTACCAGAATGCTTTGAAATATATCATACCGTTACAGATTACTAATTTTATATTTTGGAGTTTTGTATAACTAAACATTTTGTAATACTTGCGTCTACCACAATTATTGCATCAGACTGTAATTGCGTATCAAATATTCCACGTAATATTCACATCTGGCCCGATCACCGTACGCGGGCTATGCCCGTCATTGTAGGTTAAGGGGTTAAGTATCCGAATTTTCCGAAAGTAAATGAATACGGTCTTAAAAAATGATATAACAGCAGGTAGGAAATAAGACATTTTCCGTTCTTTCCTTTTTCGGTTACTTAATTCTTCGATTTAGCATTTTTAAGCCTGCGATGCAGTGCGTGGCTGTTCAGATTGTACGGAGCGAATACCAACGTAGCTTCGTCACCATGCAGCACGTGAATAACAGACCTAGCTTCTGTGTCCTCTGCTGCACTGTATTTCCGGCATTTGACGGACAGAGGTCGCGCGGGCAGCAATAAACCGAGCGAGCCTACACAGCGTTTGCACGGCTCTACTACCATTATAACATAACTAGCTGATTCCCGCGACTTCGTACGCGTGGATTAAGAATTTCTTTGCCAGAATCGAATATAGAAAGTTGTTAGTAACGATGGATTGGTCCCAAACAACACCAAGTCGGCATAATATGATAGGAGAGCTGTCACTATATCATTCTACCGTCGAACCTATCTCTTGAAGAGAATCAGTTTCCAACATATTTCTGTCACCATTCGATAAGTTCTCAAAATTTTGTGACAACTGCTTATCATACTGGAAACAGATTTTCTTGTCAAATTCCATCAATATCGTCAAAACGTAACAAAAACACATAAACTTACGTCCGCATTTATAGTATTATTACTGCAGATCACACACACACACACACACACACTTACCGCGAACAATCCCTCAGGGATCATTATAACGTAAAAAAGTGTACACCTACAGCATTGCAAAACTACCTACGATTTGCTTCGCATAGAACTCCTAAATTTGTGATATCTACAGATTAACATTCAATCCGAATAACCGACGGTCCAGGCGTAACTCTTACGATCAAAAACAATTTTTAAAAATCTTTGCCCCCACGGAGATTTGAACTGAAGACCACGATCCAAACAGCAGTAAGCAAGCGTTTTAACCACTGAGCTACCAGACCGCTATATGGAAAGGCAGTACAGAGACATACACATCCTACGCGTCTGTTTATCGTCGTCAGTAATTTTTCAAAATTATAAGACTACATGTATTATTTATACAGATAATTTTTCAACCAAATGTAGACAGCATTTTTCTCCTTGTTTCAAAGGATAAGTGTGCAAACTTTCATCGAAATCGGATGAAAACTGTGGATTTGTATGAAGAAGAAACATACATACATACATACATACATACATACATACATACATACATACATACATACATACATACATACATACATACATACATCTTTACATATATAGATAATCTAAAAGCATGTATTGAATTATTACAAAAACACAATTATGAAATTGAAAGTCAAATACTGAATCTGAATTACATATTGAACAGATTCTTAATATTTATTAAACAAATGTTTTGGCTGCCGACCATCGTTGCTTATCCTTAGTGATTCAGATCTCACACGCCACAATAATAGTCTCTGTGGACGTACGAGGTTTTTAGGTATCTCTTGTATTTGCGTTAAAATTCTTCAAATCTCTACCTACATAGCATTGTACTACTGGATCAAAATACTTCATAGAACCAACCAAGTCAATAATTAAGTTTTACTCCTGCTTTAAATTTTTCCATTTAGTGTAAGTTGTCATTGATCGCACCATGCCGAAATAACGTCCATCTCGCGTTAAATTTTCAAACAGTTGGCCGAATTCCTTACATCTATATCGGCGAACTTCTTCAAAATGCACCACATTCATAAAAATTAAGAAAAGAAGTCCTATTACACTTCCTTGAGGGACGACTGATGTTTTATCCAAATTAGTAGCAGCTTCTACGTCTAAGACATTCTGCGACCGATCAATTAGAGAATGTCGTTCCCCCCATTCATAAATCTGGTCGGATATATCGTACGCTCGAATCCTGGTTAATAGGTGATTATGTGGTACAGGGTTGAGAGCTTCCTAAAAACAAATGGTGGTAATAACAATTAAAAGTATCAACTCGTGACCCTACGTCAATTGCTTTAATTACATCATCCGAAAATAGCGTCAGTTGTGTTTCACACGACATGTTCCTCCGAAATCGTTGCTAGTAAGGTGTAAACAATTCGTTTGCGTCTAGGAACTTCACAATGTTCGAACATATAACATGCTTCAGAACTCTACTGCAAACAGATGTTAGAGATATGGGTCGGTAGTTCCTAGGATCTTTTCGATCGCTTTTCTCGAAAATTTTGAATACTTGCACAATTTTCCAGCTGTAAGGTGCAGTTTTTTCCTCATCTAAAGATTTGTTGTAGTCCCTGTGTATCTGACAGAAATGTTTCGATTTCCGTCGTGTGCTCTGAAAATTCTCTAACTGGCAAACCATCGGGACCGGAGCTTTCCCCCACTTCAAGTGCTCTAATTGTTTTACTGTACTTGCAGTACGTATTGGTAACGAATCTATCTCTCATTCCACACATCGTGTAATAATTGCTATGCTATCCACATTTACGTCAGCGAATGAATTTGCAAATTCTGCGTTTAGTACGTTGGCCTTGCCACAGCTTTCGTTAACCTCACATCCTTCGTGTGTTAATGCTGACATACTGTTTGTTGTTCCTACTTCCTACCCCTGACTTTTCTTACGTACGACCAAACTTTCTTAGTGTTGTCCATGAGACTCATAGATAGCGAATTACAACTAAAGCCCTCACGCATCGGATTTTTAATAAAATTCCTCAATAAGTCAAATTTTCTAAAAATACCCCGTCCTTTTTGAGCGTGTGTATCCTCCTTTGCTTTTTGAATAATCTTTTAATTTCATGCGCGTACCACCTTATGTAATTGTCCGTTTTGATAAATGTGTCCATACCTCCCCTGCATATACGTATAAATCGATGCATCATCTCTTCAGCTAAGTCTCTCGTTATGTTGAAAGTGTGGTAATTATTCCTCAGGTACGTTCTAAAATTCTCATTTGAGGCCATTTCAAATTTGCAAACAATCTTTTTTTTTTACGGCACTTGCGTTCCTACAATAGCGTTTATTCAAATCATCCAAGCCTCTACATGCACATAACACGACTTACCACTTCTAAGAATAATTAACGGCATGAAAAATAGTAAAGTGACTTGCGAACTGAAATCTGTAGGTATCTGGTGGTGTAGTGGTAATGGGTTTAACTGTATAGTTTTTACAACATTCCATTTTCCGCTCAAAGCCTTGCTTTAAGGCATGAATTCAAATTCAGACGTTTCCTTTATATTCTGGGGAATGAAGAAGGTAGAATATTGAAGCTAATTTTGAGTCTTTTCGACAGAATAGTCTCGCACCACCCGCGTTCTTGTTGGAGTCAGCGAGCTGTTTTCTTACTTCTCAGCTCACTTCTTGATGCGTGATGTAGTCGGCGTTGTTGAGCTTTAGTTCTTTCTCCGGATTGTCAGACAAAACGCTACAGCTCGCGACAGAATACTAAAAACAGACTCTCTTTACCAAACATGTTATCGCAAGCGGTAGTTCGGGCTTCTTAGCGGTGCTAAATGAAATTTAGTGGTAACACAGTTATTACGAAACTTAACATGTGCTCGTCACTTGCAAAGAAAAATAAAAAATTAAACTAAAAAAATCACTAGTTTGTATTCTTCTTGTGGTTTCTCTCACAAGTTACTACAATGCTTTTCGCTTCTCTGGCCAGAACTATTTTCAGTTGATCTACTTACAGCGCACAGAAACTTGCTGCTCATAAAAATGAGCAAACCGTTATTAACTTGATTTAAAGTTCAGATCACAAACAAAATGTTGGTACGTCGTGCCTTTGTGTACAAGAACACACAACGCTTGAAAATCAAATCCTAAAATCCAAAATTGTAACCATAGAATTATTCGCCCTGCTTGATGGCAGATTCTATTTGCTAATTTTAAATGTAAGATAACATTATCTATTCGTTTGACACCTCTGTGGCAGAACTTGACCGAATCAGAGATACAAATATGTACAAATTAGGTTTTCAGAAGTCTCGCAATATCTGTCAGATTGAAAACACCTCCTCAAAGGCTGGTGTTATGGATTTGGAATAATTGAAAAGGAGACATTGTAATTTTAAGAAAAGTATAAAGTTTCCTTTTCTATTACTTGTGTAGACTGAAACCCATCAGCATTCACCAGACACGTGGGGTGAAGGTGTCAAAGGCCATGTGTGTTTCTTACACGCGGCAGTTCAAAGAAAGCCAAACCTTAAGTATGCCCGACCAATAACATCATATTTACATTCATAACGCGTTTGAGAAACAGCATTGACAAACTGTGACTGAAAACGAATCGTGACGGTGTGACCGTCACGTGATAACGTTTTTAAGTGTGAAGGCGTTGGGGTGGGGGGACTCGGCATACAGTAGCAGTGACGGAGTGTTAAGTCACGTGATAGTAGTGTAACGGGGAAGCTATAAACTGGAACATTTTGAGGATTTAATTGGCACTAAATTGCGCGTTTCGATGTTTTGGTAACACTTGGTAAAGAGATTTTAGTCTCAATTTTTTGAGTTAGTAAAATCATATCTGATACTAATAAGGGAAACATATTGCAGCTTTTGTTACAATTTTGTTATAAAAACTTAAAAGTATCTAACTGGGCCATGCATTAGATTTGGGTTGGTATTAACTAGTGTTGCATATTGAAAAAAAATTTTTTCAGAATTGTGAAAAAAAACCTAGCACCCTGTTTTTTTCTAAATTTGTTTCTTTCTTTCAGAAAACAATATATTTGATAAATTATAGTTTTATTTACGGAAGTTACATTTTACATGTGTGTTTTAAATCTTACTGAATCATATAATGTCTTACATAACGATTCATAAGTGTATCTATATAGGTAACATAATTTTTTATCCATCCTCTTGGTCAGTACCACATTCACTAGTATCAGTAATACCAACACTAGTACGGTCGGAGTCGGAATTTTCTGTTTCTTCTTCTGTCTCCTCTAGAGCCATAACTTCAGAAGTAGTTAAATTTTCTTTTACTGGTTGTATTGTACACAAAAGATTTTGAAACTGCGCCGATAGTTCCATATTACGCTCTTTTAAGTTTGAATTTAAATCTATTATCATACAAAATAGGAGCTTTATATCTTTTCAACGGTTGGAAGGAAATGACTCAGTATCACTATATGCTGCGAGTTTAACAAGTATACGAATATAATGAAAGCACAATAAGTAATAAAGGCAAAAAACCGTTGATAAATTTAAAATTCCTAATTTTTTTTGAAAAGATCCGTAGGCCTACAGATAAATTTGTAGGGCCTGCCAGCACTAGTTCAAATAGTGAGTACCAATCCAATCAACGGGGATTCCTTCTCGTGCAACGTAGCCTTTTCGGGAAATCCCCGTTCGTAAAAGAATACTTCAGTCAATGTTGCCAATATTTTTGTAATTTTTTTTTCTAGTGAACCAGAAAAATATAGTAGATTTAAAAAATAAGATAAGTACTTAGTATAAACTCTAAAACAGTCATATTAAACGATAAATGCCTTAAAAATATCAAATTTAGTAGTTATGAAAAAAAACATGTCCCAGAAAACAAACAGTTTTTTTTTGTTTTTTTTTCAAGTCAGAAAAAAATTTTTTTTTTACAACACTAGTATTAACACAGGTTAATATATCTGAGCTGTACCAGTATAAATAATTATTTGTTAGGCTGGCCGTATCTTTCATTCACAATTACAAAAAAGGTTGAGATGTGTAAATTTCGCGATTTCTAATTAATTTCACGTGAAAACATTTTCAGAAGTATAGTAGTTTAATCAAACTCAACTGCACGGCGTCAAATGGCGAAAGTTTTGATGACAACATGTTTCAAATTTGTGTTATCTTTGTTATTAAAAATATTAAGTTTTAAATGGAAATAATTAACTCTTGAAGATTGCTGTTAAAGAAGTACAGTTACAATTATTTTACAGTATGCATAAATCATTCATTCATGTCGTAAGAAACATTAAAAGCGAACCTACTAGCCGTTACATATTTCATTAGGCCGCCGTCGGCTGGAAAACACTACAGCTATTACATCTACGCGACTTATTCAGTCAAATATTACTGTCAGTGATAATTCAACTTTGCCAGCTGGTGGAACCAAAGGCACTAGACAAGACTGAGGCACGATCAGTATGCATTGTAATTTTCGTGTCACAGAATCGCCGCGACAGAAAAGTAGTGGCTTAACCCGAACCTACGGAACGTCGTGTGGGAAGGACTCGTGGTTCCTGTGCCACGCGGCAGCCCGATTGCCCGTGTGGATCAAGTGGTCATGAAGGTCACTGCTAAGATTACTGCAACCTACGAGATGTTTTTGAAAGAGAGATTCTTGCTGTGTTACTAGAGAAACTGCCCGATGTTTGGTTTATGATTCACAGTGAAAGCACGTTTTCCAGTCGTGTTCCTCATGCAAGTTTGTTTCCAGAGCGCTAAACAGATCCTCCTAGAACATGCGTTCGTAGTGTTGTTTAAAATGTGCCCGCATTCAGGGAGATAATCTTATACAGGGTGTTACAAAAAGGTACGGCCAAACTTTCAGGAAACATTCCTCACACACAAAGAAAATATGTTATGTGGACATGTGTCCGGAAACGCTTACTTTCCATGTTAGAGCTCATATTGTGGACGGCTGTGATACAATACGCCATTCTCCAGGGCTGCATCAGCGCATCAGGGATTCCATGCGACGGAGGGTGGATGCATGTATTCTCGCTAACGGAGGACATTTTGAACATTTCCTGTAACAAAGTGTTTGAAGTCACGCTGGTACGTTCTGTTGCTGTGTGTTTCCATTCCATGTTTAATGTGATTTGAAGAGAAGTAATAAAATGAGCTCTAACATGGAAAGTAAGCATTTCCGGACACATGTCCATATAACATATTTTCTTTGTTTGTGTGTGAGGAATGTTTCCTGAAAGTTTGGCCGTACCTTTTTGTAACACCCTGTATATATATACACACACACTAGCGGAGTTCCCGGCGTTGCCCGGTATAGTTGGCGTAGATTTAACCGTACCCTATTTTTATTCCCGCAAAACATTTGTACAAAGTTTCATAAAATAAGCGCCAACTTTTTCGGAATTAAAGCAAACTTACATTCACCCGCCCCCCTACCATGAAACAGGTGGGCTGAAGCTTATTTGCACGTATACTATTTTCAGTCGTCCGAAAAGATTCATGTATATCAAGCTTCGATAATTTGGTTAAGAAATTTCATTACTACATTACTGAACAACCTTAGATTATGTTAAAAACTCAAGTTTGATTCAATTGCGAAGTGAATGAATATACTTGTGACTCGAAACGCCAGATCCTTTAACTCTGCAGATAAAATATCAAAAGTGAATCCGGAATAATATCGTAAACAGAAGACTAATGCTGAAGGCGAGAGATATTGTCCAGATATCGTGCTTAAAGAAAATCTGTTGTTTTTACGGCTACCTATGTCGTTTAAAAATTGATATCCCGAATTAAAGGAAAGAATACTTCAAGCTATGGCTTTTACAAAATTGAATATATCGAGTTAAAAGAAAGAATACTTAAAGTTTTGTTTAGTGTGCAAAACAGTTACTACTATAAGTTATCTTATTGGTTTAATTAAAGGCTATGGTCAGAGACATTGTGTTGTGTGTTTAGTATGCGACATCTAGTGATTCATCCTGTGGAATTTCTCACCATACGTTCAGAAGTTCATTTAATGCTCCTACATTATTTAACGTTGAAACATAAGACATGCCAGACAAGTGAATTAAGATTCTAAGCTTTAAAACGGTGATAACTCCATCGAAATCTGCCCCGTAGTTTCCGAGTTTTTATACGACCAATATGTCCGGTTTTCGTTTTACAGATATAGATAAAAATAGATTTGTGTTTTCCTTTTTTTTTTTTTGTCACCACTACCTAGCACAAATCACTGGTCTTCGTGTGTGGAAGTAGCATGGAGTTTCCTGTTGTGCACAACGTTGGCCGAATGTCAATAGCCGTGGGGATGTGGGGGAGATGATAGTTAAGTGGTCGATGCAGGGCATTTTCGTATTTCGACCAAAGACATGTCTCTCCGTATATGTCACCCTGCTGCCACAACTACATAGCATAGACCAATGGTGTTTGTGTTTGGTAGTGGTATCGTATCTCTTATCGTGTACTATGGTGGTTAGATGTCGGTAGCTATGGGGGTGTGGGAGATATGGTAGTTGAGTGTTCGACCTGCGGCACTTTCATATTTCTATCAAAAACGTATGTCATGGTGCATCACTTTTCAGCCAAAACTATTTAGCGCAGATCACTGGTGTTTGTGTATGGAAGTAGTACAGTCACCCGTCGATCACAACGTTGGCCAAATTTCGGTAATTGTGGGAGATATGGTGGTACTAAGAATAAATTTGAAATCAGTGCCTCTTAATCCGTATTGAACGTACATTGATTACATGAGGTTTTTTACCTTTAGTTTGGAACCCTCCCCCTCCCCCTCCAACTTGGTGATATTTGGTAAGATGTGGTGGGAACCCTGCCTCTCTACTCACGTGAGATTTTCCTTATAATTTTAATTTTTAGATAAGAATATTGATACGTTTATGTATTTTACTAATGCCAGTAAATGCTTTAGCGTTAATACTGATATCTTCTACGTACATTTTTTTCTGCGAAATAAGAGGAGGAAAATGATGTAAGACGTGAGATCTTTGTGGACGCCCTATACCTCTTTTTTTTAAATGAAAATATGGTGAGATTTTGCAGCTTACGTAATTAATGAACTTACTCTTACACTGCTGTGTGTACGTGAAGTATGCTAGGAATGCACCTTCTCTACGCTTTCACCTTCAGCGGCTGTTATTAACATAGAAGGAATACTATGAGCTTAAACCACGACATGTGGGGGAGGATCTCCAGTATAAATACTGTAAGACTGTCAAAAGTAAAATAAACAATTCGGACCTGATAGAGCACGCTGTGTTGAAGTTTCTTTTGGATCAAATTTACCATGGAGTCCCGGCGGCAAGCAACCATTCCAAAGTTGAATCTCTGTTCTTACTTTCAGTGGACAAAAACTCATCTTCAATGTCGCCTTCGTTTTGAATTTATAATGGAAAGTTATTGGGAGTGGTATTTAAGAGTGATATTTTGGCAGTCGAAGTAGGCACAACAGAGGACGTGAACAACAACCAGTTGTGTGTGTGTCTGGGACAACTAGGACCACGTTAAGCCTTTGTGTAGCTTGAATTTTGTGGTAGATGTGTACACATCGTGTTACAACTAGGGTTGTTATCTCTAGACGGGACTTACAGTTTAACGTGGAATCAGATCCACAACTCTCAAAATTCCTGCGCCTACTGGGATTCGAACCTGAACCGGAGCAGCGACCGTTTTGGAAGCAAGCGCTGAGCTACCATACCGCTAAACCAATTGCAAATAATAGTAATTATTTTGAAAGTGCCTTCCCGTTGTCAGGCGGAAAGGCTGCACGGGGGTTTGCAACACCTTCACCTGAACTATGAACAATTAAGTTCGTGACCATGTATAGCCCTCTGGTTCCTATGATATTAAATAACCTGGTCGCCTCTAAACCGCTACACTAATTTGCGCCGCTAACTAGCGCGATCACTTTTCGGCGTAAGAATGAGACAACATAATAGTTACAACTTAGAACATCTAGCGCGGAGTGAGACAATCATGCGCGGAGTTACTTTCCGGCGTGCGAGTGAGACAACGTCAGCTTACAGCAAGGTCTTTTATAGACTTATACGAGCCTGTGACCTTGGCGAACTTTCTTTGTTTAATTAATATCTCCAAAAGTACATAATGGTTTAACTTGAAATTTTTACAGGGACTTTCTATTATCATGTTCTATCTGTTTTAATTTAACATTCCAAAGGGTTTCTAAAGTCTTAAAACCAAAGTCATCACATGACCAACTTGGCGGAATTTTACGCGCTTGAACAACAATCCGCGACAATCTACTTTTCAAAACCTTAATTACCGGACAAATGCTTAAACTTTTTACCGAAACCATATCTCCATAATCGTCTCAATTAGGGCTATCTACTGATATAAATTTCAAATTAATATTCCTTTTAATTAAAAAGTTCGTTTTTTCTCTTAATTAAAACTACTAATTAAACTTTGCCAAATTATTTAATTTTACTACCAAAATATCAGGGACAGTGCTGACTATAGCTGGTGATAAAAGGTCAGCTGTAGCTTTACTCAATTTAAAGATATTTCGAATCTTAGTTTTTTACTTTT
The DNA here is from genome assembly GCA_031002005.1 of Vandiemenella viatica. Classification (NCBI taxonomy): domain Eukaryota; kingdom Metazoa; phylum Arthropoda; class Insecta; order Orthoptera; family Morabidae; genus Vandiemenella; species Vandiemenella viatica. Next base: position 160,285,518 of record JARYHS010013631.1, on the reverse strand, counting down.
CCGATCGCGCGTTTCAAAACATGAACAAACGGGAATATCTCTTAAACTAAACGTTTCCCGATATGATAAATACACTTTAAAATGATTTTTATGGTGAATTGTCCCTGTGGGAAAGATTACAGGAAAATTCCTTAAAGTTGACAATTACTCGGCAACTTTACGATCGATCTATAGAATATTTTACTGCTGTGCGAGTGCTTTTGGTGAACAAAAAGGTACTTTACACCCTATTCCGTGTCCGCCCTTCACTTTTCCCCTCTACCAAACGCGCGCTACTGTATGGTTTGATAACCTGATATAAAAATTGGTTTAAAGTTTGGAGTAGAGCTCCAAGTTACTCGAATATTCTGAAATGCGCTGATTCCTTATCACCGCTTACTTGACGTCGAGCTAGTAATAGCTATGCTGACCCAATGTGAAAGCCGCTACGTTGGCCGATTTTAATACCGACTCTGGCACGAAGTAGATGGTCCCAATATGACGTAACGTTGTCACTGTAACCTGTATTCGTCGATGTGCAAACCCGTAACACAAGGTTTCTCAATATCGCAGTCACCACACGGGCAGCACAAGGTCGATGCAACCGGCCGAAACTCTAGCCATGATTGGTTGGCCGAGGTAATGCTGCCAGCTCGCCCAGGATAAACAGAAGAGCTGTAATATGAGTAGGAATTACAACCATAGTGAAATTCAGAGCCGAGCTTCATTCCAAGGGCGTAACACATACATTTTTTTTTAAATATTTTGCACATGTCAGACAAAATAATGAGATCAAGGCGACCATTTAATTCGGACTTTGTGATACTAATAGACAGTTAATACAGATGATGTAGGGAGCCAAGTTTATATCGTCTGCGTTACAAGTATTTAAAATATTAAGGGACACCAGGATCTATATATCCATCCGCGAGAAAATCACCATAAACGTCGGAAAGGTTTGCGTCTTAACCGGACTATTTGATCTGCTGATTAGGACCTCTCATACGCCACATATAAACTTCAAGAGTAGCGAAAATTTCTTGGCCGAAGCTGCAGTGGCAGAAAACAACTTAGCCACGCTTTTTTTTTTTTTAACTAATCTTTATTAAAACATACACATGAAAACCAGCATAAACACTCAATCGAGAAATTAACAACAACAGTTCATTCCCCTTTTCGTTATAAACACACACCACCATTATTCTTAACCAATGTCCACCAAGCCCGAACAGGCGTCTCGAAACCAGAACCTTCATCCGCTGGTCATCTCTTGTTTCTCTCCCTCTCCCGAAGTCATGGCGAATCAACAAACTGCAGCCCTTTCCTTTGCTTTCAAGCATAACAACACACGGCTATGTAAATCGGCAATATTGTGGTGTTAACTATAGGAATTTGTAACACTGACGAGCATACCCAATATTTCCCAAGTCTGATGGCATTCATTCTGTCAAGACAGTATAAAAACCGAGAGTAAAGTAGTTTCTTTGTCCATCCAGACGAAGAAACCATACTTGATTACTTTCTATATTTCAGAAACGAAATAATGAAAATTGAGAAGCACATGAAGTTTGATTGTTAACACTGTAGTAGCAATTGCGGTCTAGTATTAGTGTGAGAGATGTGCCTGTAACATAGACAAATTTTAGGCTTGACGTTCAAGGGGAGGGAATGGTGCAGATATTGGTTTTCCTAGTTCCCTGAAATCATTTGAGGTACATGGTGGAATTGTGAATTAATGCAGATTGTCCATTCCGAGATTTTTCTTTCTCAAATAATCATTTCTAGACGGTAAGGTTCCTACATTTGACCAGCAAAGTCAAATAATTGTGATTGTATATTTAGAGCTTAATACATCACTGCATCTAGTATGAACTTATTCCATAAAAAACTTACGTTACTTGTAATAAGAACCGGTGTTACACACACTATTGTCATCGTTCACCCATAAATAACAAATAATCGCCCAATTCAATCACTAACTGAAGTGGCGTCTTAAAATCATGAGCCCAGATAACATTTTAACTGATTTATCCATATACAAGACTAACTACCAGTACTCTAACTACCTTCAGTCTTCTTTGAGAAACATTGTCGGGCCGTTACCGTTCCAAAATTATCGTTATCTGCGAGATGTCGCCAACCTCTGCAACTAATCTGATGCACTCTTAATTTCTTTCCCAGTGAAACCACGCTTTCAAATTTGCCGTAGTTCTTCCGGCTCGTGTAAATTTCTCTTTCACGATAACCACTGCACAGTTATATCATAACGGAAGGATACACTGGTCGAAAACTGTTGTTTTTTTTTCAGAGTTGTGGGCGTATTTTATCTGAAGAGTGCAGAATGCTTTCCGTAAAATTGCCATCACAACTTGATGGCGTCTCCCTTCAAATCTGCATGTTGCCCAAGGTAAAACTAATTGACGCTATCTATGCCCTAGGTGGAACCAATCTGGGAATTCTCACATTGTGTGGTCAGGATGCTAACTATAACGCTACCGTGGAAACTTGGTTTAGCAAGAGATTAACCCCGTGATCTGTCCAAGTGTGTTCAGTGACATTGTGTTGTCCTTTTTTTTTATAATGCTTTCCCCGTTCACCTCCTGCTGTTAGTAGTTGTGCAAAATAAGACTAGTGGAGCAAGCCGTTTTAATTCGTTACTTTTGTGGAGAGAGGCATTGGGTTCATAGACGTCACTTACTTTGTAGACTGAGCAAATGTTGGTCTCGGAAAAACCGTCGTATAAACTTGCATTGAAAACACTGGTAAACTAAAACGCATAATCGTTTTAAGTTGTAGAGGCGTTAAGGGCATAAACTTAAATAATGCTCCGATGTACCACTTGTGCCTTTAGGACATTTCTGTTACCGGTTTCTTGAGGCTTACCGTTACTTCACTGGATAAATACAGACCTGTTCCAAAGCAAGTTTGTGGCCTGTTGGTAGACCGACTACCAATGTCGTCTCCTGAGTGATTCGGTTTTCAGTGAATTCCAGATGTTGCTCCACGCGAATGTACGGTTTGTTCCTTGACATCGTACTTGCCCTATTTCCTTCCCGTTCCTTACCTGCACTCATATCTCTTGTAACCTCGGCGTTGATGTCTCGTAAAGCCGTAATACATTTTTTTAACACGTTCGTCGCTCAGCGTGATTCGGCCGAGTTCCTCGCCAGGCCCAAATCCTCGAAAAATGCCCAAAAATAATAGGAATAAAACAAGGAAAGTAAGAACCAGCAGGGCAAGCCTGTAAGAAGGATTTGCACCATACATATATCATCAGATCAGATGAAGAGGCGAACTGTTGAACGCTAAGAGGCAAAGAAAAGTGTGTGTGTGTGTGTGTGTGTGTGTGTGTGTGTGTGTGTGTGTGTGTGTGTGTGTGTGTGTATACACAGGGTGTTACAAAAAGGTACGGCCAAACTTTCAGGAAACATTCCTCACACACAAACAAAGAAAATATGTTAAGTGGACATGTGTCCGGAAACGCTTACTTTCCATGTTAGAGCTCATTTTATTACTTCTCTTCAAATCACATTAAACATGGAATGGAAACACACAGCAACAGAACGTACCAGCGTGACTTCAAACACTTTGTTACAGGAAATGTTCAAAATGTCCTCCGTTAGCGAGGATACATGCATCCACCCTCCGTCGCATGGAATCCCTGATGCGCTGATGCAGCCCTGGAGAATGGCGTATTGTATCACAGCCGTCCACAGTATGAGCTCTAACATGGAAAGTAAGCGTTTCCGGACACGTGTCCACATAATATATTTTGTTTGTGTTTGAGGAATGTTTCCTGAAAGTTTGGCCGTACCTTTTTGTAACACCCTATATATATATATATACTACGACCTATTGTTCCAACTGTCCAAAATCACCTCAAATGTGTTTAGCATGTTTTAACGAACACCATGCGCCATAATATAATGTTATGTTATCCTAAATTTAAAAAGTATAGTGTGCATATTTTTTGTATTTTTATGTTGTATACGCTATATTTATATTTCAGTGCTTATTCCATTAAATTCCTTTAAAAAACCTGTTTACTTGAACATGAAGAGCGTCACCCATATTTGAGCCCACAGATATGGGTGACGTGGCAACGAACGTGTTAAATGTGGAATCTAGATCCATCCTAACCAAAAATAAAGTGCCCTCTTAAAGTTAACGAAAAAAGAATAGATTGTCATGTGGCACAACGAGGTAGCATTTACATCGTGACCATTTCCGTTCATTAACGAAGCGAACGGAATTATTTGTCGTGATCGTTTCCGCTCGTTAAACAAGGTGGGATGAGTACAATGTAGAAAGTCTGAGTGTTTCTAATGCAGATTTTGTTAACTAAAATATGTCAAGTCTGGGACACTTTGAATCCATATGCGAAGAACCGAAAGTAATCTGGCTGAAGGTGACGCAAGAGTTGAACCGAAATGTTGCCACATAATAGGAATTTTAATCAAAGATAATGCGACATTCCAGTACGTAGTTGATAAAATTGTTGGAACAATAACAAATTCAATCCGAAAATGTCTATACATTTATTTTTATTTACGTTGATGGTTTCTCTTTGCTTGTCCAGTCAAGTTAATATGTGTTCCAAGGCGCGTGTTGTGATTGCAAGTATTCAGGTGCTTACGATGGATATACTAATCACCTGCCAAGTCTCATAGTATTAAGGATAAGATTACAGTTATTAAGGAATTCGTTCCCTTAGGCTATGGGACAAATCCCCCTCCCTTTCCCCACGACAACGATTATAGTTTCATCTCCCATTTACAGAGTTTCGAAAAAATGAGTAAACAGAATGAATAAGGCTAAAATACTAATATTAAAATACAAATTTAAATGAAGACATGAAAATCCTAACAACAAACAACACAAAACACAATATTTTAACTCTGCAAGAAAATTATCAAATTCAAAAAGCAATAGTCTCAGGAAAACACGTACTTAATGACCATGTTAACCTAACCAACCAAACCTTGTTCAAACTAATAAAAATCGAAAATGACGTAAAACAACATCAAACACACAAAAAAAACCACCACAACAGTAATATAATACCACGTTGCGTCTCCACCATCCACCACACATGCACATTTAGCTAAAACAAAGCAAACACACACACACACACAAATTCAATTACGAAATTCAAACTCGCCGCTCGCTACACTACCGATAGAGCACCGTCAAGAAAACAGCAGAGTAGCAAAAGCGCACACATAAAGTTTGACAATGTCGTGCATTGAAAACTATGCCTCAAAATTGTTTCCTAGTCAAGTCACGAGAGCAAACTATACCAAGTGCAATAGTGTAAAACACAACATCCTGGTTGAGGTCGCAGGCGAGCAACGACCACACCTCAAAATGCAAATGTAACATGTAAGTTACAATATAAAATATATCCTAGTATACTTATGTAAACAAACATCTTGCATGATAATCCAAAACGGATATAAAAATATTAGTAATCAAACTGTTATATGAATATAAGCAATATTATGCTGCCTTTATAAGAGTAATTTTGGTAAATCTATTGTATTCAAAAGTCAATAACAAATCACATATTACAGCAAAACTGTACGCTGAAGATACCTCGGCGAGAGGCGAAACGCGTCCGGAAAATAAAAACAATATCCAACAGTTGTAATGGCGTATTATTAAACAACAAATACTAAAATACTAATGTTACTAATATGTAAACAGATATGTAGCTCAGATAGACCAACGAAAGACAGGACCATGTAACAGAACAGTGCTTCTAATATCGGAAAGTGAACAGCAGGAAGAAAGGGAGAGTCCATTAATTACGTGAAGTGAAATGGAGGGGGGAAATCCGGCGAAATCTTCTCACCAAGGAGAGGAGAGAGGGGGGGGGGGGAAACGATCCGCGGAAATCTCACGTCATCTTTTAAAAATCTTGATGGACAGTAGAGCCAAAAAAAAGTCTAAAAAAACCTAAACAGGTCTTGTAGACGAATACACTAATACAGACGAATATGGTCAGTTCTTAGATGCTTTCTCAGATATGTTCGTAGTCACGGTTGGCGAACGTGTAAACCAAAGTAGAATTTACATGTTTGTGTTTCTGGAATTACACGATCGGGCATCCTTGGGCATAAATATAGAAGGTCAGGAGCCTTGTGAACATAAAGCACGACTTCAGTGTGCGTTGCCGAGCGTGGTGGCTGAGCAGTTAACGCTCTGGCCTCACATTCGGGAGAACGGCGGTTCGAATCCCCGTCCGGGCATCCAGATTTGGATTTTCTATGATTTCCCCAAATCACGCCAGGCTAATGCCAGGATGCTTTCTTCAAAAGGCCATGGCCGAATTTCTTCCCATTCCTTCTACACAGTCCCATACCGTCTCTAAAGACCTCGACGTCGACGAGGCTTAAAGTCAGAAGTAAAAAATTTCGTGTATGTTACTTTCCTAAGGGAACATGCATAAACCACGTAGCTCCATTTTGGCCTCCTGTGAACCCCCCTCCCCCCACGTAGCTCTACGTGGCTTGTGCCTCAACCCTCTCCCCCCCACCCACCCATCCACGTAGCACCTAGCTTTTTTCCCTTTTGATTACAGAAGACATTTTGTACTGTTTTCTCTTGTCAGACGATTGTAAATTACATACGGAGATAATTAACTGAGGGAAATAAATATTCACATGCTGTTGTGAGTTCTGTTCCTCAATTTAACTGTAAAAATGTTATGGAAGGAAAGCTACGTGGCCTGGCTCGGAACCTCCCCCCCTCCCCCCACGTAGCCCGGCGTAGCCTTCCAGCCCCCCTGGACCGAGCCACGTAGTTTGTGCATGCTCCCTAATCAGCATGTAGCTGTAGATATTGCCCTCAATCGGTATCAGAGGCAACACTTGTTGCATTAGATCTGATGCTGCACAACGTCTAAGCCCGCTGAAATTGATTCGCGGAGTGAATTAGTAAGTAGCAGTTAGTATCGCACGTCGTATCTGATGGTGTCTCACATTATATCTGGTGATTGGAAGGGTGTAAAATGTTTTCGGGAAGAAAGCATTTCGCACTCTTCCTTTAATACAAAAAATTCAAAGATCAACATTACACTAAGAACATTCCATTGTTTCCAGTCGCTATCGGATTGACGGTTGAGGGTTCCGGTAACCACATGAAGGCATGTGACTGATAGTTGGCGAGTTGAGCTTACAATCCCACGCCTGTTAGTGTTTCTCTGTTGCGCTAAAACTTGACGTTTCTGTTGATAGATCCTGGTCATCGGGCGCGGTTCGGTCATAGCGGGTTCCAATTTTCCATTTTTTTTTTTTTTTTTAGTTTATGCGTGGACTAAAACATGTGCATCAGTGGTGTCGCGCATTTTGCAAGAGCTTCCTACAGAAATCCATCTCTACGCGGACGAATCGTTCATCCACTTTGGAATCGTAACAACAGTTGGCGTTGAGCCTTTCGTGATGAACTGGTTAGCATTTCTACCACTTGCTGTTGACGATGCAGAGGAATTGTAAACAGCCCCCAAGACGAAAGCTCCTTTGCAATCGCCATGTCACAAAGTTAGCTACTACATTACAGAAATCTTCTTTGTCGAAAGGAACAGGCGATCGTGGGTACCACCTCCTCCGATTGTTGCACCAAACTTTTTAGGCAGTCGGTTAATGGTCGTGTCGGACATTCGGAAAAATGTAGGTTGGATCCTCGATCTGGCTATGCTGATTTGGAATTTTTTCTATTTTTCGACATCACTCCAGACGAATGCCTTGATGGTTCCTGTAAAAGACTATGGTCGAATTCCTTCCTGATTCTTGTCCCCGTCCTTCTCTCAGCAGTAATTTCTGCGAAGAGCTGTAAATCTCTAAAAAACTACGTTTCGTGGGAATCTAGCTTTTCGTTGATAGTAGAAGCGGCGTGCAGCCGGCGATCATGGAGGAAGGAAATATATGGAGGAGAAGTGACGTTAAATCGGTGAAGCAGGCACTAAACTCTCCCGCATGGCGGCAGCAGCGGTATTGCGCTTCCAAACATTGCGATGTTCCCAGTATATCCCGAAAACTAAGCAAGATATCGAAAAATTTTATTATTTATTTTCGATTTGTCTCGTCGTGTTACATAAGAATCGATCATTAAATTTGACTTTTGCGAAATTTTTCTTCTCCATTTCAACTCAAGAAACCTCACTTTTGATACAGTATAGGTGAGATATCGAAAATTTTTATTCTTTATTTTTCATTTGTCTCGTCTTTTTAAATAAGAATCCATCATCAAATTTGACTTTAACCAATTTTTTCTTCTGAATTTCAACCAAAACCATTTCACATTTGGGACAGAATATCTCGAAAACTAAGCAGAATATCAAAAAAAATTATTCTTCATTTTTTATTTGTCATATCGAGTTACATAATAATCCATCACCAGATATCGGCGTCACCTTTATCCTAGAGTCCCCTTGAGGTTTTTGTACATATTCCTCGTTTCTGTATGGAAGCGGCCATGCCCCCTCCACTCCGGCCATGCCCCCCCCCCCCACTCCGGCCATGCCCCCCCCCACTCCTCCTCCGCCCTGCTTCACTTCAATGCGTGGTGAAGGTCTCTTGCGTCGTCTCCATATATTCCCTTCCTCCATGCCGGCGATGTGCTGTCATTGTCGCCCGCGCGTGGCTAGTCGACGCCGGCGTCAACTATCGATACCTCGCCGCAGTCGATGCCCGCCCGAGGCCGCTGCGTGCCGTCAGTGATGTGTCGTAGTCTGGGCTAGCGGTGTACTCGATGTGGCTGTACAAGGGACTGAGCTTCCGCTCCAGGGCTGTCGAAGACTTGCCGCCATGGTACCGTAATACTTTCTTACTTACTTCCTTCCTTCCTGTACTGTACTGTACTCTAGTCTAGCCTAGTCTTCAGAGATGTGCGGACCTGAGGACATACTGGGGCTCTTCTCCGGAAGGTAATGAACAAACCTAAAGCGGTTTTCAAATTTCTTCCGCACTACACGTGTCTGAAATAGATTTGTGTGAAAACATATTTAATTTTCAGGCGTAACTGATTTAACTGCCCAATTCTTCCAGATTATATAAGTCTGTTATTTTTCTTCTGTCACTTTGTGGCCATGTTCTGATATTTTGGTAGGTTACTGCAAAATTGTGAAATTTTAAATGATATTTAATGTCAACAAAATTTCTAATATTTATGGTTAAAAACTCTGTAATTTTCGCAGAAATTGTTAGATTTCAAAATTTCATGATTTTTTTTTTTTACCGTTTTTGCGGTAAATCAAAACTGTTGGTACTGGAATCGTTTTTCTTATTTTAAATTTACCACTTTCGCCCCAGAATGAAATGGCAATTAAATTTTAGACTTTTTTGTGTATTTTCGTTGGTCGCATGTCTAATTTCTTTTATATAATTCGTAAATAAGAGGATCGAAGTGAATTTCTGTTCATTTATGCAGTTTATAACTTTAATTACACTCCTCGAGCTTGTATATGTAGGTAAATATTTAGAAAATGATCTTATAAGTCACATATATGTTGAGAGGACACGTCCGTAGTTCAATACTTTGTCTAAAATGAGAGTTACGATAGTGCGATCAGATATTAGGAGGGCGCAGTGTTTATATCTCCTATGACCTTCATTTTTATTTTGTCTGGTATCAGGCGGGATATCAAGAACATGGTCAGCTCAGCAGGAATATTCATGATTGCCATAGTACGCAGGAACTGATCTTACTAGTCTCCCTCACAAAATTGAATAAACATAACCCCTTTAAAAATGTATTGTTTTAGTACATTCCGAGAAGCCGATTATTGCTTAATGTTTTTCAGGCAGCAGTTTTTTTCCAGTAATTAAGATGAAGACGCTAGGCAGAGTTCTTTAAGTTTCGTAACCCGTTACTTGCCGCGATAATATGGACATTGAAAAGTGATTCTTAATATTATAACTGTTTTCGATGTTTGATTTTTTCCTCTACTAAATCGAGGCTATCAACAAAGTTCATCTCTGCTTAATAGTTCAGATATCTGCATGAGGACGGTGACTTTTGACTTAGAATCTCTCTCGTGCTTACAAGAGCGGATATCATTAAGCACAAGAAATTTTATATGATCTGTACTAGTGTTATATATGAAGGTAAATATTTTGAAAATTATTTCACAAGTTACATACACGTTAATAGCACAGGAATAGGAAAGGACCAGATAGTAATAAAAAAATAAAAATAAAAAAATAAAAATAATAAAAAAAATTGGCGAGTCTGGTTGCAAATCGGATAGGTACATTCCTTTAATAGGTACTTCTAATAGTAAAGGAAAAATATTATTTTTGTTAGGAAGTGATATTTTCACATACATATTTATTCAAATTATTGTTGATACTTAAAAGCAAAACATTTTTTCCATCTAAATGCTAACCCGACGGACGTGTTTTGGCGATCCTTACTTTATAGTAATGAATGATACCAGCATTGGTGTCAGGAAGGAGGCGAAATCTGCAAGGCCGAATATAAATTCGAACTGCAGTTCTTCCCAGTGCGACAGTCAAACTTCACCTTACAGGTGGAGTTTTTAAGAGATGTCAAATGTTTATTTAAAAAAATGGTATCAGTCGGTTTTTCAACGAAAACTCACAATTGCGATAGTAGCGTACTAACATCTATCCAACATCTATTCTGTGCTTCTGCTTTGCAATCGCAACCATTCCATACGTTAAAAGAACCTTTATTACCTTAAAAAAATTCTAAACGCCGTTTTCTTAGTCTGTCATAATAAAGTGTACCCCAAATCGGTATCCGAGTACCAATAACATTCGTACAGTGATTGAATGACAATAGAAACAGCACCATGTACAGAAACAGTGCGTGGCAGTTTACTTGCCACTATATCGGGTAAAATTATTGTTCAGTTCTACAGCAAAATCGCAAGGTAAGGTGACGTGGTAGTGTTACGTTTAAACCCAGTAACTTGATATCAAGATACTGTTGGAATCGTTCGATTAGTACTTCAATGTTATTGGTGCAGCAAAACTGATCATAACCTTCTGTGAATGAATGACGGTGAGGAACCTGTGGCACACATTTCAACAGACTAGAATGCTTGTGATTTAACCTTTGTTCTATTTGCTCCTATCAACATTTAAATACATTACATCATCGGGTCAGCTATAGCATCCAGTTATTTTTTGCTTAACTTGTTGAGTTTCGTCTATCAACTACTTGATACCGGAATATGTGGCAAATACGCTAACTTTTATCGTCTTGTTTCCGCTCATGAATACACAATACACAATATACAAATCATTGCTTACATTCCATTTTTCCCTAGTGACGAAGTAACATTATCGTTCAGTTATGTCTTGCAGCAAAACGCATGGCTTTTGTTTCTCTTGGTATCTGTTCAAGACGTAATTGCGGATGACTTCTTTGCTTTCCTCGATGTTGTGTTTCACCGAGGGGCTTCACATAGCAAAACTAGTCAAAGCCTGTCAATCAATTTTAGCGCGTTTTTATTGGTTTCATCCTACTGAAAATCTTGCATATACGCGTATTCGCGTTCCCAGTGACAATACAGTATCCAATAATTATAGTTAATTATTAATCAATTTGTGATAATTTATTGAATTTGATTACTTTTCGCAGTTTAAATGTTTGCTGACGTAAAACAACTAAATCCTATCCAGCACGCCTTCAATATTGGTTTTCGCTTACTTTCTATATGGTTTTCTTGTCGAGGGCGCACAAGGATGTGTAATTCGGCTGAAAGTTATGTTTCCGCTGGGTCGCCCATCGTAATCTAGCCGAAATGCTTTGCATAGAAGAGCTGCTTTTATATTTCGCAAACCTGATCACAAAACGTGTTAATATCTTTGTTGAATGCTGCTATGTCGGCTCTGACCGATGTTGGCCATTACGAATTTTGTACGCGTTCTTGTTCCATGCGTGCGTCACGTTTTTTTGGAATATGATTCTAGTTACATAAGCGTGTTTTTAAATATGTATTTATTCTAGCATTTAGGTTTCTGCAACTCTTTCGCCTTTTGCTTGTATTACTAATACTATGATCATGCTAACAAGAATTATTCCATCTGCACTTAGTCTTTAAGTAACCTTTCCTGTAATATCAGTTTGGAATACTTTATTACTATGAAACTTCTTGGCAAATTAAAAGCTTCAGTTTTCGTAGAAATCTTGACTTTATTAAAAGTAATTTCGTATGGTCTTACTAGTCTTTTAGATTGTCAGTTCTACCTGACAGCCAAACTGCAGTTGAGATTTTCTTCATATCCCTACTAATTACTGTAAGAAAGTTAACACATGCGTTGTCCTACCCTGTCATCTGTTCGGCTGAATAGCTCAGCTTTCGGAGTGATTTCTTATTTTTTGTTTCAGTGCTGCTCCGATTCAGTAGCTGGCTAGTTATGTTTTCGCAACTTCCCTCTGACTTTTATTCAAGTGGTTGGTTACCTTACGCAATTACGGTAATCATCTTTGTCCTAATTACAGTGTTATGTTCTCGAATCGAACCAAATCGGCCGCTTCATTACTGTATTTAAGTTGAAGGTGACTACCTATTTCGGTAGCCACAAGCTGAACAACTTTCGTTTAGTGACGTACTAAAATAACAAAAATATTCTCGCAAAACTACGTTAGTTATACAGTACTAGCTGTTACCCGCGACTTCGTACGCGTGGATTTAGAATTTGATTGCTAGAATTGGATACACAAAGCTGAAAGTTACCCAAGATATGTCGGCATAATGGGACGGGAACGCTATCGATATATCATTCTACCGTCGAACCTGTTTCATTAATTCATATCGGAAAAAAGTATCCTACTTCGTTCCTAATGATACAAAGTATTTCGGTATATACATATAGTCGTCAAAACGTAAAAAAAAAAAGGTCGGAGACTTAATTTCGCATATATAATATTATTAGTTTAGATCACACAATAACTGCCTGTGGAACCAGTATACCCTGAATAAAGTAAACGCTTAGGACACTATTCTATCGTCAAAGATTTGCCAGAACATGATATCCTTACGACAAAATCCTAGGCTTGGCTCAAACTATGAAAAACAATTCATAAAAATTTTTGCTCCCAGTGAGTTTTAACCCGAAGCTACACGGGAATTTTCTTAAGAAGCAAGCACGCTACCACTGCGCTAAGCTGCCATTGTTCTCTACAAAGACATATAGATATTATGAGTTTGTCTTTCACAGTTCAGATAGTTTTCATAATTTAATGACAATATGTTCTTATCTATACAGATTATGGTATCCCATATCCATCCTAATGTCAAATAGCATCTCCTTGACAAATTTCATCACGATCGGAGTAGCCGTTTAGCGCAAGAAACGTAACAGACATACAGAGTTACTTTCCCATTTATAATATTAGTATAGATATCGGTATCAAGGTTTCGTGTCGCTGAAAGATTTGTTCAAACAGCTCGACTACGCGCTGGCATTGCAAACTGCCTACAATACTACCGCAAATTTGTGATGGCGACAGTGCTTGAGGCTAACACGCCATAATGAGAGCGTGTGCGTCAAGCTGCTTGCTTGCTTGCTTGCTTACTTGCTTACTGTACGGTTTGCTCTCGTTTTGGTTCAGCATTGTTTGTAAACAGCGAATGTGCGTGATGTAAGACATCTGTTTGTATCTAATCTGCCATGCGAAGAGAAAGGAGAAGGTGCTACAATGATGATTGTATCACTGACTGTCTAACAAAATACGAAGCCTAGTAGTCAGTAGCAAAATTCAGCGATACAGCAGCTCTTAAAATTATACGATTTGGCATCAAGGAAACTATAAAGATGTGCAATAGTTGAAAGAACCGAAGCAGCAGCAGGCAGCCAAGAACGATGTGGACGGCTTCCAAAAAGTTCGTTTAGCCATCAGATTGACTGTTTCCATTTGCGGCGAAATTCACAACTATTGTAACCACCAATCCTAGCAATCCTACCGGGAAAAGAGGACCTACAGTTTTATCGGGAATCCAAACAACGGACTGTCCTAGCCAACGATCAAAACAACCCTTTGGCAAAGTTGAAGATGGGCCGAGAGAGCGATTGCAACCGGCGAGGACCTACCGATTAGGCTCATCGGAATTGATTATTGGAATCTATGCGATTAAAAATTAAACGCAAATTACATAAACTTTTATGGTATGTTGAAATGCTCTCTCTAAAATACTTCTGGTTTGGGATAAATATGGAAAGCTGCTATTCATTATGGCGAAAAACGAGCTGCAGACAAAATGTTGAAAGCAGATTTTTTTTTTACCATGTGGTAGTCAAACCAGTTGTGTGACTGTTAGGATAGCTTTCATCCATTGCGCAGTTGTACAGCCGAGTGGGATTTGAACATGGGATTTGAACATGGGATTTGAACATGGGATTTGAACATGGGATTTGAACATGGGATTTGAACATGGGATTTGAACATGGGATTTGAACATGGGATTGCGCCTTAACCTCTGAGATAACATACCGTTCTCAGCGATAATCATTCCTTTATGTAAGCTATTTTCAGTGCATCAGAAGCGCTTAAATATCTTTCGCAAATATTTTGTACATCACAACAATTTGTACTCCTTTTCGGCATTTCATGGCGGAATCAAGAGATTCCTGCCTGCGTAGATTTGGGTAGGTGGCATTCCTGGCCCCAATGTTCCAGGGTTATCCCCTCGATAGATCCCACGGTATTTCTGTCCCCGCTTTCCTTTCCCAGTCGCACGTGTCCACGTGTGTAGCAGGTATTTTTAAAACCCCGCCCGCGTGTTTAATCTATGGTCAGCTTCTGCCACAATATGGCAGATGGTACGCGATGCGATTCGAGACCTCTTAACGGAGTTGTCGGAAAAAAATTGTTGGTATTTTGCAGTAAAGAAACCCGTCGTAACAATGGGCAATTGGCGTTCCGTTCTGCTACTTTGTATTCATAAATGAATATTTAACATGCGCTGATTACAGGACTGAGGAGTGCAGAACACGCTTGACTTGCAGCCTGCTTTAAGAAAGGATCGATTTAATTATCTTTATCTCATGAACCTGTTAATGCCACTTTGCCACGGCACTCAAAGCAGTTACTTAATCATTTATCAAAATTATTTGCCTCTTACTGTTGCGAATTGAATCGAGGATTGCTGTAGACGGACTATGGCGCAATTGCACATGGTATTCTGTGGACATTTTTCAGTTTTGTAGGCGAATTACTGGATGCACAATAACTGACAACGTCAAACGTCGCAGAAATGCAATGCAGTTAGCGTTACATAACGGTACAAAAAAGTATACTATAAAATATGTTTCAAACAGAAACACGATGTTCTTTTCGTTTTGTATTTTTCGTTATTCTGTTGGGAACATTGTCTGATAGTTGTTTCTTTTCAGTGTTGATAGGCAGAAGACCAGTAGGTGACCGGTAACACTCGGGACTGTCACTGGTGAGGACGTGGATTCGCATCCAGATTTCGATTTTAAATGGTTTGCCCAAATCGCTAAAGGTAATTACCGGGATAGTTAATTAAAAAATGCCAAATTTCTCCCCATTTCTGGCCGCTTTCGTCTCCAGGCTCTAGTTACATCGACTTCAACGAGACGTAAAGCCCCAAGAAAAAGTTGAGGTATATCGAATTGTATGTCGCAGACTTGCCTAATTTTGTAACTTTTTTCTGTGTAAGAACAAGCTGGTTTATTCCACAAAACGAATTGAAAATGTTTTTGTATAACAATTAGTAACTATGAGTTGATGAATCTTAAAATATACATTCCGACTAAAATCGCTCCATTATATCAGCTGCATTACAGAAATGAGGAAGAAATCGAGATTCTGGTATTTCTTTTAATAGATCGAACATTGACGTTATAATCATTTACTGGTTTAAGCATAATGCTGTAGACTACAACAATATGAAAGATATTAATGCGGGTGCGTTGCTGCTAATAGTAAATCGCACCCGAGTATTCACATGCAATAATATTTGACTAGATTTTCGAAAACTTACCAAACTACTGCATGGTTTAAGTACTGGCCATTCATTTGTTTCCTTAATCTGTTGAGTTTAATATGATGTGTGGAGCGTTCTTTTAACACGTATGTAGAAATTTTAATGGAAACTTTACAGATTACTTCTTTGAGCTATTTGAAGCGGATGTGCTCCTTCATGCTTCGTACACCCGATAAAAACACTGTTTTTTACTCACAGCTGATACATTAACACCTCCTCCAGTTAATAGCGTTAAACCACGTTATGTAAGCCTTCTAATCTTCGCAGCTGATCCAAACTTCTGTTATCACTTGGCTTTTAGCCAGAAACACGAGCACGGTGTCCGTAGACCTACAGAATGGTCCTGCTTACTCACCTATACTACTAAACGTGAATCTAAGATTTATTAGACGCTTATACCGGGTGTTTAAAAAATGACCGGTATATTTGAAAAATCGATAAAAACTAAATGGGCAGCGATAGAAATACACAGTTTGTTGCCATATGCTTGGGACAACAGTAAATTTTCAGGCAGACAGACTTTCGAAACAAGTTACAATTTTCAAAAACAGATGGCGCTGCAGGCGATTTGAAAGATATAGAAGTAAACGCAGTCTGTGAGTTCGCCATTCTGTATGTCGTCTTTCTGCTGTAAGCGTGTGCTGTTCACAGATTGCAAGTTTGCTGTGAAAAAATGGTGGAAAATATCGTACTTTAGATTTTTCCAGACTACAGCGCCAACTGTTGTTGAAAATTGCAACTAATTTCGAAAGTTTGTCTGCCTGAAAATTTGCTGTTCTCCTAAGCATATTGCAGCAAACGGTGTATTTCTATCGCTGCCCGTTTAGTTTTTATTGATTCTTCAAATATACCGGTCATTTTTGTGATAGTTGACGTAATTTGTCTCAAAATACCATTCCTTGATATTTGCTGTGTGTCTATATTCTCTACTTATGCCATGTTCGAGGAAACTTGACAGATCAGCGCTGTAAGGCGGATGATCATGTTATCTTTGTTAATCTGTCCCAAAACTAAGGAGTTTCCTAAAGATTGCTGGTGAAACGATCGTGAATTGCGAACCGAAGATAAAACGACGGTGAAATCGGTGTATTATTTTCGTTGCCAATTTTTCTGGTCGTTGTCAAATCGTTGACCACCGAGAAGATTCTTAATGTGTAAGATGTACAAGTTGCTCTTGTAGGGTGCAGGAGTCACTTCTGTTAAAATAACACTGGCATGAATAACATGTCAGAAATGTCGATGTGTGTAGAGACTATAGTAAATGTTTAAAAACATTTTATATTCAATAGTATAGAACGGTATAGAAACGCCGTGTGGAGCACATCACTTTACGGTAGCGAAACATGGACTTTAGGAATACCGGAAAGAAGGAAAATTGAAGCATTTGAAATGTGGTGCTGAAAATTAAGTGGGCAGACAAAGTAAGAAATGGACGAGTTTTGGAAATGATGGGTGAGGAAAGAAGTTTGTGGAAGCAGCTTTCAGAAAGAAGAGACAGGCTGGTAGGTCATATTTTGAGACATGCTGGATTGGTTAATTTGTTAGTGGAGGGAACAGTCGAAGGTCAGAACTGTAGAGGAAAACAGGGATTAGAATATATGAAGCAGATAATTGAGGACGTGGGTTGTAAGGAATATGTAGAGATGAAGAGTTTAGCACAAGATAGGAAGGGATGGAGGATTGCATCAAGCCAGTCAAAAGATGGATGACAGCAAAAAACAAAAAAAATCATTGAGTGATTTCGCAGTTTGGCTTAAGGCCCCTTCTTACAGATCTAAAAAAGTAACTATGTTCGCGACCCGAAGGTTGGCTGGACCTTTCTCAGGCAGGCATACAGGATAGGTACTTCATTTCCTCCAGGTACTACAATTTAACGCAGAACTACGAAGTGATCACACCATATTGCCGCCAGAAGGAATTTACAAAATATCGTGAATCCGCCAGTTGTGGTCTTTAAGTGTTTCACCGCGTACAAATGTTAAATTGAGGCCGCTTATATCACGAAGTCGCATATGTTTTTATATTAATCTACGTTCGCCAACTAGAAAAAGTTAATTTATGTACTTAAAAGTTTTGCTACTGCACTATTCAAACTTCCGGGAGCCGGAAGTTTTGTCCCGATGTGTCGGTCGATCCTGTCCCACTGGAAATCCAGAGGGGCATGGCTGGCAGACTATCCCGGGATGATAGTGGTGGGTAGATTAGTGTTGATAGAGTAGTATAGGTTTCAAGGTATATTAGAATAGACGTAGTACATAAAAAAAAAAATTAACATAGAAACGGATAAGGCCTTATAGGGGAAAAGTAGATTATAATACCAGAGGTGATTATTGAAAAAAAAATCAAATGTATAACTATTAAATTAAGTAATCCTACCATTGTTAAAACGGAACCAAGCCTACTACAGGCCTGAGTCAGAACGATGGCGTGGCAGAATGAGCAAACGTCAGCATACCACTTACAGCAAAGAAAGCGCATCTACCACGGCCAAAACAGTCTTGTTTGTAATGTAGAGGGAATGATCATTGACTTTTGCACAAATACACGATGAATCATAAAAATATTTGGGAGTTAATTTACATATTAATGGGAAGCCAGGATGCTGCAAATTTGAACTGGCTCAGGACTGTAGTGGCTGAGAACATATAATTAAGTGAATGTTACTTAAAAGCAATTGTTATTACCCAGTAATCCGGTATAACTAAATGATAGATTACAGAAAGATATGTACAAACTGGATTAACTACAACTAACTGAATAATGGGATACTCTAAGAATAATTGGAATATTTCAATAAAAACCACTAGCACTATAACAACAACAAGCGATATTTGTGATTCAATATAACATTAAAATTTGCAATAGCAGCTGTAACTGTTATTACTGTAAGCAAGACCAAATGTAATATTATAGAATTAATTAGACAGTAAGTCAAAGTGTAACGGAACTGTATGCCAAATTCCTTGCATGTAAATATTTTGTACAAACACTATGTAAATCGACAATGTAAAAATTAATACGTAGGGCCTAATTTAGTCAATAAGATATTAGGCTGTATAAATGAAGGGTAAATAAATAATAATAATAATAAAAAATACTGCACTATTCAGCCATTTCTCATTTTCTCCGCTCCAACCTTATTTGTTGTCTGAAGTATATAGATGTTGCTCTTCCATGTTCTTTCCCACTCAGTTACTGTTCTCGATTTCCTTCTATTATGTAGTTCGAGTGGCAAGGCTTCCTTGGCCAGCGACCCTCCCACCCCCCTCACATTCTGATGTGGAGATACCAGTTTATTGTAATCTACGTTTTTTTTATTTCCCACTATCGCATTTTTTCCTTTGCTGTTGTTTTTACTTCGTTGGTTATTCTTTGTGGTTCCGAAATTCAATTTCCATGGATGATTATCATCTTCGTCGGTTTTATTGTTATCGTTGATGTTTCTTCTCTCCAAGGTACTAAACTATTAATGACTATAATATACGTATTTAAGTTAGAAAAATTTATGCTGCCATAGTTTAGAATGTTCTTTCATAAATTTCTCGTTTATCGTTATATTCTGTTCAGATTATCGCTCGGGTATATACACGAATCGCAAGAAGTCTCTTTTTATATCTCTACCATTGCTTTAATGTACAACTTATTATTATTATTATTATTATTGTTATTTTGCAGTTCAGCCTCTTAATGTTTCAAGTAACGTTCTCATCGTGTACAGTAGGTCATATTCTTGGAAGTCGAGAGTAAAATTATTATTAACAGATAGCATTACCCACACGTTAATATGAACTGAGAGGAGAAAAGTCGACGGAAAAGCAAAGGCCTCGTGGCAGACTTAAAATGTTCCTATTCGTGAATCAACATAAATTTTAGGGTAAAGTCATGACTTCTATCAGCATCCGAAGATATGAGGAATATTCAGAAAGAAAGCATACTGCGTACTTCTTTCTGATCTAGACAGATTACATTTCCGCGTGCGTTGAACCTTCCACCACTCATTGGCAAGCGAAGTTTTCGGCGTTGGGTATAAATGAATCCTTGCCGGGAAACTAATCGAATAAACATGTTGTTTTCACACAATATTTCGATCATCTTCAGGTGAAGACCGGAAATTAATTTCGTTGTTGGACTGACAAGGCAACAGTAGGAGTTGGTACTTCATCTAGCAGCAGTCTTAATTGTCAACACAGAATGGAGCGTGTCACTGATCACTTCACCGTTTCCGTTAGTGCCGCAAGTCAAGGATAGGGAATATGTTCGGTAATACCAACCACGTGGTGCACTAGGGCCAGATCACAGCCTTCACCATCATAGAAATGGTCAGGTTTGCAATTCGTTCTTTATATTTCAAAGAATGTATAGTCTTGCGAAATTCACAGATCTTAAATGAAAAGGAGTGAGGGGGGGGGGTTGAGGGTAGGTCTAGGGGAAGGGAATGGGAATGTTGATTTCGAGCCTTATTTTACACTACTACTAATACGGCTGCGCAGTGCAGCTGTCAATCAAAATCTCATAAGATTATTTGAATGGGAAAAATTTGATCGTCCCCCTTTGTAGTAACTCCTTAGGGAGCGTCCATAAACCACGTAGGTCGATTTTGGCCTCCTGTGAACCCCACCTCTCCCCCACGTAGCCCGACGTGGCTTTTGACTCTACCCCCTCCCCCCCCACCCCCGCCATATTCCCACCCGTGTAGTACGTAGCTTGATTACTTATTGATTTTGTACTGTTTTCTCTTGTCAGACTATCGTAAATTACAAATGGAGATGATTAAATGACGGAAATAAACATTCACATGCTCTTGTGTGTTCTGTACCTCATTTTAACTGTGACAAATAATATGAATGGAAAGCTACGTGGCCTGGCTCGGAACCCTCTCCCCCCACCCGTTTCCCAGCGTAGCTTTCTACCCAACCCCTCCTCTTTCTCCCCCCCTCCCCACTAGACCGAACCACGTAGTTTGTGGACGGTCCCTTATTTGTTAAGAATTTTCACGGTGGTCAGCGTTTTAAGAACCACCAATTGAAAATTGAAATTATCATATAATTCATGGCGCAAGCTGCTGATCTTAACGATCATGAATACAAGTGCAGGTGCCGCGTTTCAAAAATTGTCATGACAATGATTAAGGATATGTTAGAAAGAAAAGAAGTCTTTACAAAGCTTATCTTGCTTCTTGTTTGCTTAAATGAATATGTAAACTGGTTATTCAGAAAGTAACCTCTCCGATAGGTACCGAACATTATATTCGCATTTGATACAAAAATTTAACTTAATAATCACATTGATTTGTCATTAGTGGTTTTTGCTATAGTTAAACGATGCGCTGTATAATTTGTCTTTAGGGTAGATTCAATGATTTAGTTTCCATATTATCATTACTTCCTATTAAGTATATTCTGACCATCTTGTAATTAAGCTTATTCTAGTTACATTCCAGTATTTATTCCACATTTTTCAGATAAAGTAAATAAATTTTTTGAAATATTACTGTCAACAAAAATTGTAAATATCAAATTTGTCATTTCAGTGTGGCTTTGAGTATCATAAACTTCGGTAGCTTAAGCGCAGAAGTTCCATTGGCTGTGTGAAGGGCGTATCCCTGTGTGAGGTATCTGTTACTATGGTAACTGTATCCCGTCCGTGCCCGGTCAGAAACGGGACACTTCCGGTCACCGGAATCCAACCGCATAGTCTGCAGGTACACAGTGTTACTCTGGGAGCCTAATGCTTTAATCAGCAAAAACATTGAAGTCTAGAACTGCTGTCTCCGCCATTAAATTCATCTTGCCAGACAATCTTGATGATGCAGCCACTAATTACTGTAGCCTTATAAAAATCAACAATGCAATCCAAGTAGAATCAACTGACTGTGTGGTTTGTGGGCAGGAATAAATTTACAACAAAATCTTAACATAAAAAAAAAATCCGATTTACACACTAAATAATGCCACTACCTATTACAGAATAGGTAAAATATCAGAACTGCATTTCTACAAGATACTGGCAACAAGTTTGTATATATGTTATGCTCAAAAACCGGAAACGCTCATCGAGCGAAAATAACGACTACAACCCGTTCTGTTTCTTGAAAGCGGCCACAACACGTTATTCGTGATATGGCACTTACTAAAAACAGCCAGAACGGGCTGTGGATAACTCAAAAAGACCACTAGGCGAAATTCGCGTCTGGTACAGGACGATTAACATTTTTTTTTTGGTACTTGTAACGCGACGGGTAGAAGAAACACATTAAATGTACTTCGATTCGTCGTGAACACATGTTAGTTACAGATAGGCCACAACGTGTTGACTGTTTTGAATAAACCAGAGCGCATTGTGGTTGGTTGTTTGTTTTTTTTCCCGATCTATGAGCGGAGCGTTTTCGGTTTTTAGCGTAACATATCTACCCTTGAGTCGTCAAGGAAAAATTGTTTAATTTTTCCCGAATTTATTCTTACCCCTTGCCAAACATTTCGGAGCTAGTTGAAAATATGATGTGCTTCAATATGCGACTCCATTTTGAACAACTATTTTAATGCTTATGAAGATCATTTTTGCATCCTTCTTTGTTTGATAGAATAGATAATGAAGCTTTCTGTGGGTTATTAATTTTTTTATTTAAAGAATAATCAGTTGTATCTTTCAAACGTAGCTATTTCGTCATTATCTAACAGGAAGAAAGTTGTTCCGGACTTTAGACTTCCCGATTTCCATTTGCGCACGCCAGAGGCAATTTAATTAAATCTCATTCGACTGAATTTATTTTAGTGTTCGCTACCACTCGAACTAAATTACTCATTGGCAGGGAGACTAAAATATAACCGCTAAAGGTGTTGTTTCAATGCTACAGGATTTTGTTGAAGTATTATTTTTACCTTTTTTATCACAACTTCGGAACATATGCATGTTTTAGCAAAGGAAAACATTGACTTACGGAGGGCAGCAACAGAAGTTACCCGATCTATAAGAAACAGTAGTCAAGAAGTTTGTTTAGATGTCCTCAAAGAAATAGTGTCAACTATTTGTTTTTAATGTGTCAATACTTAAAACGTCGGCGTTGACAATCTAAGAAAAGCGTGTTCTTAGTTTTCTCCACTTTCGTGAATGATTCATATCGTCATTGTCATTTAAGCTAGATATGAGGTGAAGGTATGAATATGTAAACAAAAAAAAAGTGAGTTGGGGGGGGGGGGTTGCGGCAGTTCAAAAAAAGGTCGAACGTGGTATGAGATCTGCACACCACAGACGGTTCCACAAGTGGTTATGAAACCTACGAAGATATTTTTAAGAAGTTTGTTCCTGCATTGCAAGGAAATCTGCCGGGAAACGCTGTGCATACGTGATGTTACATCAAGACAATGCTCTTGCTGTTCGATAATATCTTTAGGAGAGCTCTAAATGGCTCCTCATGCCCTCTTACCGCAGCTACCGACGTTTTGTTTTTACCAGCGCGCAGCGGTGCAAAGTCCGTGGTCGCACGTATTCTGTAAGTGGCATACGGTAGCGATTTTCTCATTTTCTACAGAGCAAATCGCACCTTACACAGAAAGGTTTGCAGTGGTCATGCTATCGTGAAATTAGATCATGCAAAAATGCTTGCATTTAATGGGAAATTTTGCTAGGGATTGAGAGTAGTTTCAGATATTCAGGGAAAGTACTTCTTTGTTTAAAAAATTAAAAATAAATAGATATTAGAAGTTGAAATTACCTCATTATGACCTTCGGTATTTATTCTTTCAACGAATAGTGTGGGCCGCTTGTGCTAGCATTTTATGATGCGGGTTCTGATTTCTGCTGTTTTAATATAGTAATCTTCAATCCTGTAAAACGAATTTCCCCTTACTACTAGGAACCAGATCTCAGGGCGGGCGTTAGGGTGAAGGGAGGTAAGCGGAGCAAATGTACCCCGATAAATTTTACGTGGGCCCCAACCGGTTATGTCACTGCTAAGAACGCTTATTCGGGGCCCGAGAATCCTAGCGCGGCTCTGCCAGATCTCCAGACATCAATTACTATAATCTCAATTAATGAGGATAGAAACATGCGCTAGGGAGGAGAGTGGGGGAGATGCTGCTAATCATTCACTAATTTTAGCTCTCCATCTGATATGTTTGTTGAGAGGAATTACCAAATGAGTATAAAAGGCGGCAGAGAAAAACAAGTGTTTTCCCCTAGAAGCGCTTTCCTTGACCTGAAATTTTCATGCAATGTGATAAATCTGATTTCCATAAACAAAAACCACTGCTGTGATGCACTGGAGTTTTCATGTACCATTAGACCCTAAATGTGATAACACGTTATAACTACTATGGTTAGCAGAAACCTCAGATTGGTAAACCACGTCAAGAATATACATTTAAGCTGGAAATTAGCAGCGTTGAATGCTGCACTTCTATCATCTTTTAAAAACTTTTTATCTGTTCAAATTTTAATCAACTTCTCTACAATGGACTCTTAATCTTCTGGTAGACTTATTGCTCAGAATAGTTTGGAAAAAAAGAAGGAAAATTTTACAATTTTAAATTGCAGCTGCACGGTCACCATGGCAGAGATTAATGACTCACCATCATCGGTAGCTGATCTGTATCAATTGAATCCTATCGGTGCTAAAAGCTCCGCGATTTATTTGTGCATACTGGGTTTATCACTGATAAAACGAAATGAAAGTACACGACTTTTGCAGATGTACCACAAGTGCGGAATTCTCATTGCTGCTGTTTTTTTTTCAGTTACTGCAGTTATGTATCTTTTTCTTATGGTCCAGAAAGCATTTAAATCCAACCACAGACGACTCCAGTTTTAAGCCTAAATTCGAAATTAGATTTGATTCTTCATATTTGTTCGCTGATGGATAATAGGCATAATTTTTTCCATTGTTTCAGGCAGTGGTTAAATCTAACCGTAAGAACCAAAATGGCTACAAAATTAGCCAACAATTTAAGTGATCCCTGACCAATGATTTTCATACAGCAGTTGTTGATGCTAATGAGTGGTTTTTGCGCATGTTGGTTTTTAATCACTTCTAGTGTTGCACGGTAGTCAGTATTTCTTAATTCCTTTGAATTTATCTCTAGTATATTCCAACCTTTCAATAGACACCAGATATTCAGAGAAATAAGATGTCTATGCTATATGGAAAAAAGCAGAATTTCGTCATTCACAGCTAATTTTCTACTACGATTTTAGGCATATATTTTTTCAAAAAAGTGAACACCTTGTAAAAAAAAAAAAAAAACTGCTATTTTAAAAGATGACAGTGGGGGTGGTGTTATCTAGGAAGTTTGTAGAAGGAAAATGTTTTGGGTGTAAAGTAACAACGGCCAAAGAGAACAAGTAATAATTATTCAAGACACTGAGCGCTTCATCCAGATGGCAAAGAATAAGTTTTATTGCCAAATTTCATTGAAAATTTTAAACAGGCGATGTATTGAATCTCTCAGTCGGTTAGAAATTTAGTCTGATGCTGACAGTATATTAGTAGAGCAAGCTTTTCAACAAAAATCAGTAAAAACTGATTGGATAAGCTAATTGCGATGTGCCTCCTGTTGTTGCAGGCTGGTGTCGGGCCGCTCCTCCCGTACTTTCCGCTCACGTGTTGCCTCCAACTCGGCCACAGCATCGCCTCACAGGGTCAACAGCTGCCCCTGACTCTCCACGGACACCATCGGCCACCGCCAGAGCCAGTCCACTCAGGGCATCAGTCGGCAGGCAGGTAAGGCAAGCAGAAGATAGTCTTGTATGTGTATTGTCACTTGGAAATCAGATGTATATATGTTTAGATTGAATTATTTGATTAAACCATGAAAATGTCCAATTTTCATGTACAAGGGGGTACCCAGAAGAAACTGAACTAATGCTGAAAAGGGCAGAGCTTTTGTAGTACCACTTTTTGCCATTTG
Organism: Vandiemenella viatica; assembly: GCA_031002005.1. Lineage (NCBI taxonomy): Eukaryota > Metazoa > Arthropoda > Insecta > Orthoptera > Morabidae > Vandiemenella > Vandiemenella viatica. Next base: position 160,259,652 of record JARYHS010013631.1, on the reverse strand, counting down.
GAGCATGTATTCCTTCCATCGCAAATTTCGTTACGAGAGAAGGTTGTGTTTGTCTGATGTTATTTTCATTTATATATTTTTTTAAAAAAATTTTCACTCTGAAGCTCTTGAAATGTTAAAATGGCGAAAACCCAAGTGTTTGAGTGGTTTTCTCTTTTCAAAAGAGGTGAAATGTCAGTTGATGGCCAACCTCGTTCAGGACAGTCTTCCACAGTCTGAACCAACGAAAATGTCACAAAAATTCGCGAAATCATCTTAAAAGATCGACGACATTATACAGTGGCGGCCCTAGCAAGTTTTTCAGGTTGTGCGAGATCTCATTGTGGCGCCCCAAATGAGCAATCCCTTATTCGTGATTAAGGTGTCCATATAATAGACTAAAGATAACATAGGTTTTTTACATCCTACTAATATTATAAATGTAAAGTTTGTTACTGTTTCGCTTCGAACGGAATGAACGCCTTAGGATGAAATTTGGAATAATGTTTTGGCTGTCTACTTCTATCCCGATCGAAAAAGTAGCTCCCGTGGGATTTGAATACTTACATGAATGCGTTATGAATTCCACTCAAGCAAAGCCGTGGGCAGAAGACATTCTTTATGTATTAATAACAACTCAAACCTCACATAGATTATTATGGGATAGGAGCGGTATGAATGAGAAGCAATAACGGTAAACAGGAACACTGTATGTTTAAAAATGTTATTTAAGTTACTATGGCGTACACAATATTCACATAACGTATACGTCAAATTAACATAAATTTTAATAATTATTTTTTAAAACAAATCAGGAAATAAAATCATAACTAAAAGGCCTAGATTGCCACCTTCCTCGCTTTTGCTCTTGGGCAATATTATTTTCTATAGATAAAATTGCAAGATCCGACAGTCTATCTTGAGCCAGAGTTAACCATAAATAAGTTTTAATTTATTGACAGTTAGAAGAATGGTTAGAAAAATTCGAAGTGCTATCCATACATTCGGAAATATATCCTGCCTACCATTTTATTTAATAAGTTGAACTTTTATTTGTTCTGCTGATTCAAGCACCATTAACAATAGTTTCATTTAGAAAGTTCCCCAGCCAATTCACAACTAGATATATCACATTTCTCTACATTATTTAAACTTTTTTCTAAATCTGCACAGGATTATTCAAATCTGGACTTTTCAGGAATTGTTTTGGTAATGTGTAAGGATGACACTGTATAATTAAATTTGGATGGTTGTGTAAATTGTATCGATCAAATGCTAAAACAAGTTCATTGGAAACAATTCTTCTGGATCTGTTGCTGTCTCACCTACGGTCTCGTACTAAAAAAAATTTCTACTTTATTCGGGATATGACTGGCTTAGTAATAGGATATTTCCTGGTCTGAGAAGCAATTTCTCTAGTTGTTATCAGAGCAAACGAATAAACCCGCTACTCCTCAAATTCTGAGCTGTTTTCCAGTGATTGTTAAGCGTTTCATAAATCCACTTGCAGTATGCATTGCCTTGCTTACAATATTTACTTGAAGCAATGTATTATACCAAGTCACCATTGTAACTATGATCCTTGATCTTGCTCAGCGACAAGGCCTCTGTTGCTGCAACTGGATAATTCGTTTCCAGAAGGATGTAACGAACTGCAGCGAGACTGGAAACTCTATTCTTCAAAAGAGTTTTACAAATTGTTTTGATATAGTCCTAAGTGCTTCGATACCACTTCCCATCGCTTTGATGATCGAGAGAATAGAACAACTATTGTTTGAAGAAATCCGGACTAGGAAACCGATTTAATTGATGTTCTGGTGGAACCTGCTATTATCAAATTTAATGACAGCTACATGGATTAAAAATGCTAGATATTGGTACAGAATTCTGCTTTGGACACCATTACTTCCCCGTATCATATTGGATCCATCGTCACATCTTTGGCCTCGACTATCGTTCATATCCAAATCGAACTTTTGCGAAGTATCATCGATAAATAGGCCAGTGAGTCCAGCTCCCCGGTCTCGAAGAGTCACTTACTGGCATGTAAGCAACAAAACTCACGTACATGGACTTCGTCTTTATTAGTGTCGACAAAAGCAATGCTAAAGATAACTGTTCGACGTGACTGGAATCAGATGTTTTTTAATTCATATGATGGAAAAGTATTTAGATCACTAAACCTTAGTCAAAATTTTATTACGAATTTCATTCGTTTAAAAAACATTTGCCAAAATAATAGACATTAGTCTCCTTATCAGCAATACGGTGGAAATGCTCCATCATCACAGGGTCATATTTTCCTAGCAGTTGCAATATACGCAGTAAGTTACCATTATTAAAAGTATTTATTGTTTCAGATCCATAGCTTCCCCTGAACAAGATATTATTGCATGTTTAAAAGAACACTTTGGACATCATTCAAGGATAGCAATCCACCGTGATTTTTCGTCTTCAATCTGTATTTCCAAATGCTTGTCTATTACACTGAAGTTCTTTAATCGAATCAACGCTTCTATCCAACGGAGCATGATGTGCTGGTGGTTTGAGGAAGTTTCGTGAATTTTGAGACGCTCTGATAAACTCCATTCATCAAATTCTTTTCCCAAATAAGAGTATTGAATAAACAACGGTAAAAACAACTTTATCTGTAGATTTAGAGCAAACAAGACTTTTTTTTAAGTTTAATTTATTTGGCGTTACTCTTTAAAAACGCGTACTTGAAAAATGACGTCCATATTTTTTTTTATTGGATTTTTTCGTTGCTCGAATAATTATTTCAGCTCTGGGACTAGAGCCAATGAACGACCATTTTAAAATATCATCATAATTTGTGTTTTGAAAAGGCGACGGTGGTGGTAGGTCTGGTATATCCCATTTGAACTGCAGGTAGCGACATGTCTGTAAAAGAAACATTATGATTTGTAAATATTTACGATACAAACGTTGATTGTAATCACATAAGGTCTAACGTGGTAGAAGTGGATAAGTTGGTTGAATCTCGCCCCGTGCACGCGCATACGAATGAACTCGGGTGCGTGAGGCGCCGCACGGGAGAGTGTGATTTTCTTGATTCGAGTAACTCGAACTGGCAGGAGTCGCAATTCGAGTTGATTCGATTTTATGACGTAGTACGACTATGCATTTCGCTGAAGCTCCTACATTTATAAACTATTCTGGATAATTAGTGGGTTAAAATAAAACGTGAACAGCAAGCTGGCTTATTACAGATTTTTTTTTCATTTGTTTGCGCAGACGATCTACCGCTGCATTTTAGCGCCCCCCCCTCCCCCCCCAATATGACGGCGCCCGGTGCGGTCGCACCACCCTAGGGCCGCCCCTGACGACATATAATCAAAGTTGTGTAACTGTCTGGAGTGACTTGGGGTTCAGTTCAACGCACATTTTAAGTGATGATTCGGGTATGAGAAAGGTAGCTGCCAAATTCGTGCCTTGACTGCTGAATGCACAGCAAAAACTAGTGTTTGGAAGCATATTATGCTTTTAAGGAATAGCTCCGAAATGGTAGAAACTTTTTCCTTAAGGTTATCATAAGTGACGAATCCCGGTGCTACGGTTGTGGCCCCGAAACGAAGCAACAATCTATCCTATTGCAGACTCCAAGCTCGTCTAGTGCCAAAAGAGCAGGACAAGTGAAATCAAATATCAAGGCAAAGCTGATTTGTTTCTGCGATGTGAGAGTTCAAAGTTTGTTTCACAGGGTCAGACAGTTAACCGGATCATTCACCTGGATGTTTTGAAAAGATTGCGCAACAATGTGCGACGGAAAAGATCTTATTTGTGGCAGTCGCGCGAGTGGTTGTTCCATCTCTAAAATGCCGCTGCTCGCACAGCCCTTTCTGTGTGCCGATTTTTGTCAAATGCCATGACCCCTGTGCCCCATGCACCCTATTCACCAGATCTTGCCCCCTGCATTTTTGTTTTGTTTATTTCGTGGAATGAAAAGTTACATGAACGGAAAAGATTTTTCCAAAGTATATGTGGTGCAGATAAAAATAGCAAAGATACTGCATCTCTGAAGAGTAGTATAAAAATGTTTTAAACAATGGAATAAAAATTTGGAGAAGTTTATCAACTTCAATGGAGAGTAATTTGTAGAGGATTGATTGTATTATCTCAAAAAAATTAAATACATGAATTAATAAAAAAAAAGTTGTTTCTTTTGGGGATCCCCTCGTATCAACCGAACCATATACAGGAAATTTTGGCACAGAAATTACCTTACTTTTTTTCGATATGGTAAAATCTTTTTGGCTGAGAAGTATCTTAAGGCTTGTAGAAAAAAGTTGTGAGGGTAAGATAAATTTGTGTGTTATGACTAACATCAGATACAGCGATCACAATGTTTTTTAAATTTACTGTTTTTACTTTAAAATATGTTGAATGATTAATCGTTCGAAAAACAATCTTCTGATATTGCTAGATACTAGGGATCTCATTTGTATCATCTTTGTAACTTCAGTTGTGAAGAAGGAACAGGGCAGAAGACAGTTAAAAGGTATGAAGATATTCAGTCAGATCTGAATTCAATTTAAGTCACTTACATACTGAAATATCACTGTTTTCCTTTAACAAGTAGAATACAGTTCAGCAAATCATTATTTTGACATAAAAATATGTGTGCTTGCTTCTCAATGAAATAATGCATGCACTAAAACTTCATGCCTAATTTAAAGTGGAATAAAAAGCAGTAGATGGTACATAATAAACTATTAACTAGAATGAAAACTACGTAATGGGAAGTTATGTTGCATGTTTTAAAAGTTTCATTTTTTGAACAATAAATTGTTCAAGTAGTGTCCTGACCGAATGGGAGTAAATAAGTTTTCCACAATGCCAACCAATATTTCTTGAAGAATAAGAGTAATGTGTTCTTGTATCACATACTTGTATTATAGGGCTGACAGAGTACAAGATTGATTATGAAAGTTTCTCGGGAAATAAACGGAGTAATATTATTATTGATACACAATATTTTGGTGACATAAATCTCCATCGCCATTTTCAGGCGTACACCTAAAGATATCGACGGAGATTTACGTCTGCGAAATATTGTGTATCAATAATAATATTACTCGGTTTATTTCCAGAGAAATGTTCATAAGTAAACAGCACTGAGAAAAATTGCATTCATTTACAAGAATTTTGCTTGTAAACTTTGGCCATAAGGAAACCCCATAGAAAAAAGTAAAAGGCTGGTCAGGAGCTGGCACTCTGAGAATAAAAGTTTTGTTTACTTACACATCTCGATATGTGAGCATGTGCTTTGGTACTAAAGGGAAAACCACAGAATCATTTGGCACATTTTCAAGAATGCTTTAACCACAACACACAAATTTGCCAATCACGTTGCAACAGCTTGTGAACAACGACGATATGGTAGAGATTAAATTGAAAGTCCTGATGCAAAATTTGATGAAAACTCTGATCATACAACTGAAAGGCTGCAGCGTGTTTGAGGAGACACACTTTGGAGACTGCAGAAATGAATGTCTGCCTGGATGTTCTCTGGTGTTCGAGTATTGTGTGCCCTTCCTCTGCTAGTTTTCAAACACAGAACCACTTGATATAAAGTTTAGAATTGCCACACGAGGGCTAAGCTTGAAGTTTTTGTGAAAAGCATGCTGGGCAGCAACTACGGGATTGCAATTTTTGAAATGTGCTTCCACAGTGAAAGCACATTGCTCGTATGTCCACAACATGGCAGTTATTGAATACCATCAGGAAACAAAGCTTTTCTCCCTCCAGCCTCTCTCCAGAACTAAGACTCGCCTTCCTACAAACAAAATTAGGGAGGCATTTTTTAACCCCTTGCTGTACCATTTAGCTGGATGAAATCTGTGCCAAAGCAGTTGGGGACGCACGCATTAAATGGGCAGCGTGATGCGCAAGACAATCGCGATAGAAGCCGACGTTCAGATACCTTTTAGGCACATATAACAATAAGCTTACTTGTTCTACGTGATACTCTTCTTCTGGACATCAACACTAATTTAATCCTTGTTCCTTTTTTATACAATATCTCAATCAATACTTCAAAATTTAATACCAGAAATCCTGCATAAGAAATAACAGTTTCAAAACTAATTTACACATGAACAATGCTTTAATAAAAATTATAATCTTCCTGGGTGTCTTCAGGTATGACCTCTTCAGAAGGAATGTAATAACGCAATGCCTAAATGTAAATATTGTCAGCAAAAAATTTAATTAAAAGAATAAATGCTCCGCTTGCTAGAATATCTAATAGGTAATACTAACAACACTAAAACTTAGTTTGGCATGCTACGGTACTTTTGAAAGAATAGTGGTTTACGTTTGGTCTGCACTTAGTTCCAAGAGTTTCACTCGTGATGTTTATGTTTGGCCCGCATTTGTTTCTATGAGTCTGACTCATGATACCCATGTTTGGTCCAAAATTGTTATCAGTAGTCAGACTTGTCAAAGTACAGCAACGGGATAATTTGTTAACCTGAAAATAAATAATCAAAGTTGGTATTATTACATGGATTCTTAAAACAGGATGTTAATTTCATTTCAGAACGTGGAGTGAGATGCAATGAATTCAGTTTATTGTAAAAGTCCTAACATATTTCAAATGGCCTATTATCTGAGTTAGGTTTTGTGGAATGAAATTGACACAGCATCTTACTGATTAATATAAATCCTTACATAAACCATTTAGATCAGTGTTTCCCAACCTTTTTTAGGTCATTTCCCACTTTAACATTTTTTTTTTGCCCCCCCCCCCCCCATACATAATTTTTAATAAAAAAATTATTTATTATTAAAGAAACTCATATAGGATGGTTTTTGAAAGAAAACACTTATAATAACACCGTAAGTAAAATTAAAATGCATATAATGAAATACTAAAATTCAAAAGATTTTTAATAAAGATTTATTATGGCAATTTAGTGTGATCCTTGCGCTTGATGCTTGCTACATACAAATTTTATATTAGGCTCCAATTTAGTAAGCTTTAATCTCAAGTCTCCACATTGTGTTATATCCAGTCGATTTCTTTCTTTTTTTATCAGTAAATCATTTACTGCACTAAATCCAGATTCGGCTAAATATGAAGATGGAAAAATCACGAACAACGGCGTTATTGGCGCGTTTTAAAAGGTCCGGGTTCCCGAGACAGGCGGAACATTACGCGGTGAATCCCAAAAAGGTCAAGTTGGAGACTCAAATCATCCAGATGATATATTTTGCTAACATCAAACGAAACTATATCTAATAATTATTTACAGCACTGTTTTAAGAATTTGCTTTTTTGCTATATTTTGCATTTAATTAACCCGAAGACAAAGCGGTAAAGTCATATCAAGTCAATTTCTAAATTGCCCCCCTGAAAGAACCAAATTGCCCCCCCCCCCCCCCCCCCGTAGGGCGTGGGCCCCACGTTGGGAAACACTGATTTAGATAGTTTTGAGAAAACACATTTATGTATAAAGCAACAACACATTACAAAACAAATAATTAGATTGTGTCTTAGCTGGATGTAGCGAAGCTACTATGAACAGTGTCGATTGCTGCATAATGGTGGTTCACTTTTGTGTATGTGTGTGACAGAAATTTTTTAAGAATGGTACATAGTTTTTCAGTAAAAATGATATCTCTTACAAAAATGACCTGTTTTTTGCCTTCTTATCTAAGAATAGAAATTTTGAGGAAATCTGAACAAAGAATAAGATTCAGACATGTGGTTCAACTACCAGGTAAAAATCTTCTGCCTACTGCTAAGGAAATGTCACTGGCTCTGTGAACTAACAACCAGGAGACTATAATAAAATGGAAAGAATAATGTTAACTTGGTAAAGTATTTAAATTTTACACTTCAGTTCATTTCACAGTATTTGTATTCAGTCATTAAAAATACACGCTTATATGAAACTGACCACCCAAATCAAAATATTTCAAAAATGACTTTTTTACTTGGAGCCAAGCAGGCAAGTAGATGCTAATACTTCTGAACATAATTGGAATTGTAGCTTACCACCATCTTTCATAATGAGTGTAACATTTTGCTAGCAGTGCTCTGTATCATCTGAGATATCTCGTCATAAAATGGTCTGTTCCTCAAAGTAAACAAATATTGAAACTTATTTGAGTATTTTCTGCTTGGCTCTACTCTGGGTAAATGCTGGAAATTATGCTCACATTAAACACATGATCAAAATACTGCTTACTTGCACTTACTGCAATAGGAAGAAATTCAGAGTTTTTGAACATTATATTAGATGTGATCAGAATTGTAAAGTTTTACAAGACATCCATGGGTGCTGATGTATTCACTTGGAGCATTGTCTAGATCCTAAAAGAGACATAAGTCCAGGGATTGTTCGAGTATAGGAGTTGTCGAGTATAGGAGATTTTGAGAAAACTGTAGTACCTACCGCCACTTTTAAAAATGAATCAGTTTTCATTCTAAAAACCAGGAAACAGTTGATCCATGCAGAAGTTTTATTAACTGGTTGTGTGTGAAGGTTTAGTAGCAAAGATCACGTTGAAAACTCTCGGATGTTCTTCATTACATATTTCAACACAGAAATTTCTTAAAGCAGTCATATTTTTCAGCAAATGTAATGCTATATTTCAGCAAACTGCGACACCAGTATCCGCTTCCAGCTCCGATTGTGAGGACGGTGGGCTGTGGCTGGACCGTCAAACGTACCTGTCCATCCAGCAGGACATCGTAAATCACAAGACGATGCTCCTTAAGCTGCTTAGGCACCTCCAGACGGTGAGTTCTAAACTGATTAAATGGTTTGAATATATTTTTTCATTAGAAGGTTTGCTATTGCCAAAGATAACTTACTTCTTTCTGATCTAGCTTACTGGTGCTGTTTGAATGCTAAGTTGCTGTTTTTTAAAGATTTTTTCCTTTTTTTAATGTGACTAAGCTTAATGCTGTGTGAAATTATGTTTTGCTCTTTTGAGTAAGAGTAGTACAGTTGGTGCTGAGATCTTTTATGTGAATGGAGACTTTCCCAGCGTATTCATACAGTGAATGCTTCACGGGAGTCCAGCCAGATAGTCATAGAATGACGACGTTTGTCATCATCAGGTCTATATTTAGATATTACTTCTTGAAATCACAAAACAGACTGGTTTAGCTGCCGGCGAAAAATCTAAGGTCGTGTATCGAATCTTGCCAGGACGCTCAATCAGCGCGCCGGAACTGAGGGTATCACTGTTGCGAACTGTGTATGGAGCCATACCTGGTCACCCATTCAGTTACTCACCACGCTCAACGTTGCTTAACTTGTAGCCGTAAGTGCTGGCCAACTTAATCCACGGCGTCAGTTTGCATCCATTAGGCCTTGTTGAGAAGATTTCTGTTGTTCAAGACGTAGATCCCTAATAATCAGTCTCCAGGCTTCACTCAAGTACAGTCTGCTGTCGCTATTGATGTTATTGTTAAGCTGTATTTCCAATGATTCCCGAATTACTGAGTCCCAGAATGAAGAGACCCTGGCCAGCACCACTGTTTCATCAAACACTATCTTATGCTCTTCATCGAAAGCATGTTCGGGTATTGCGGACTTTTCCACTTGTACCAGTCTTAAGTGTCGTTTGTGCTCGGTAAAACGTTCAGCGATGGTTCTGACCGTCTGTCTGATATAAACTTTGCCACATTCACAAACATCGCTGAACGTATTACCGAGCACAAACGACACTTAAGACTGGTACAAGTGGATAAGTCCGCAATAGCCGAACATGTCTTCGATGAAGAGCATAAGATAGTGTTTGATGAAACGGTGGTGCTGGCCAGGGTGTCTTCATTCTGGGACTCAGTAATTAGGTAAGCACTGGAAATACAGCTTAACGATAATAACATCAATAGGGACAGCAAACTGCACTTGAGTGAAGCCTGGAGACTTATTATTAGGGATCTACATCTTGAATAACAGAAATCTTCTCAAAAAGGCCTAATGGATGCAAACTGATGCCGTGGTTTAAGTTCGCCTGCACTTAGGGCTACAAGTTAAGCAACGTTGAGCGTGGTGAGTACCTGGAAGGGTGACCGGGTATGGCTCCATACATAGTCCGCAACATTGATATCCTCAGTTGGCGGTGAACCGGCTAAGCAACATTGAGCATAGTGAGTGCCTGGATGGGTGACTGGGTATGGCTCCATACGTAGTCCGCAACATTGATACCGTCAGTTCGGGCGCGCTGATTGAGTGTCCTGGCAAGCTTCGATACATGACCTTAGATTTTTCATCGGCAGCTAAGCCAGTCTGTTTTGTGACTTCAAGAAGTAATATCTAAAAATAGACCTGATGAAGACAACCGAGCAGGTTGTTGAAACGTCGTCATTCTATGACTCGACCCGGCTGGACTCCTGTGAAGCATTCACTGAGATCTTTTATTTTTTACATTGCACTTGGCTTTCCGTTTTCAATTTATGCTTATTTTCAAGCTTGTAACTGCATTGCTTCTTTTTATTTTACATGTTTTGAAAGCTAAAATCCCAATATTTTTAATTTTTTCTGTACTGGTTATTTTTGATGAAACTAACAGAAAAAAATTCTGGTAGATCATGTCATGCTGACAGTAGATACATCTAATTTATACAGTATATATGTAGAATGCTGTACCAACATTCTTATGGTAACTAAGATCTTCATTTTTTTGTGGTTTAGTATTAAGAAGTAAGAATTTTCTTTTTCATTAGTGCCTATTAGTCTACTGCAATGAAAGGTATTCCAATTTAAACTATTCTTTGAATTTAATATATATTAAAAGAAAAATATGTGACAGATGATAATTCTGGCTTATGGGCATGAACAAATACAAACTTGTTTAATTTATTCAGCAACTATAGAGCTGTGGTTTTCGTTTGGCTGGTATGTATGAAGTAGAAACATATCAAACCATGTAACTTTATTATTAATTAAATTTGTCATAAAAGGCAATGTTCAACAATCAGAAATTTTCCTTTTTATGTTATCTGCAGAGAGAGAGAGAGAGAGAGATGGTTCTTCTCTGCAACTACATTGTCGTTAGTGTTTGTAATGTGTAATGAAGTTTTAGTGCTAATTGTGCCTAAGTTTTGTAGTATAATTTATCACATTTGTTAATATTTCGGTTTACTGGGTGCATGGAAATGCTTTTTTATTTGCTTTTATTGTAATTTAGTTTTTGTAATTGTGTGCACTCGTGCATGTTGGTGTGTAATAACTTCATGTAATATGGTCTGTGTTTTTTTCACATCCTCTCTGCCTTTACTGATGTGCTGCCGGCAAGACAGAATGAAGAGAACGGTTTGATGAGGGTAAGAATTTTGTTGTTTGTTGCATTGCATTATGAGTCTAGACAGTTCAGTAATCATATAATGTGGATGGTTTAATATAATCTACTAAAATTAATATAGTTGAGTATGTTGTTAAAGGTAAAACCAATTGGATTGATATAACAAACAGCTCTTTGTAGCGACTGTAGCATCCCTTCACTCTTTTTGGTATAAATTGAAGACTTAATGTACAAGAAGGGCCTCCAATTTAATGACAACTTTAACAAAGTAAAATTGAAATAATCACTTGATAAGAATCCTGGGGTTTTGGGAGATCCTTATTAGGCAGAATTAGCTCCTTATTAGTGTAATATCCTCTGATTCCTAAACAGCACCATGTTGCACTATATTTAATGTGAGCACTGCTGTTTTGCCAGATTACTTATAAAGGTTTGCTTTATGTATGACACCTCCCTTTGCAGCTGACGAAGATGAATAAATTTTATCCTCATCACCAATGACCGTTTTGTAGCATCTTAGATACAAACATTTTCAACTGAAGACATGGCCATCAAAAACTGATTAATATGTAGTAAAAATTAAACAGTAACAGTTTGTTACTAAAACAAAGCATAACATAATTTTTATTTTATTCTGAGTCTATGGTGTTTATAGTTGGGTCACTATAGAATATAGATCACTGGGAACATTGGGAAGTATTTTATCCTACCTAAAATAAGTATGAAATATGAAAACTTTTTTTAAACAAAAAAAGCATTGAGGGATGATAGCTTATGGCATTTGGAAAACCTTATTAGTAAACTGAATCTAAATTGAAAAATTTAGTTAAATGTTAATAAAGAAACACAGTGAAACTATTTTTATATGGCTTAGTATAGTACACGTTTCTCCTCTCATTGAGGCTTCATCAGCGATTAATCTGTGTTGAAATTTATAGAAATATATAGTTAGTTTACAAAACTTATTACATAAAGCTTAACAGAATCCTAATTTCTTTAATACTTACTATTTACATTGGTGTTATTAGGGTTTGTACTCTTCTTTATGCCAAAACAATGTTCTGACAAACCCTAATAAAACCTATGCAAATAGTAAGTAGAAAAGACTCCGTAAATATTTCAATTTATGATTACATTAAAGAATATTTAATAGGGTTTGTAAACTAAGTCTAAATTTCAACACAGATATGTCACTGATGATGCAAAGATGAGAGGCAAAACGGGAACAGCATTAAATTCTTAAAAAAAACTGTTGTGTTGGCATTCTTTATTGACATTTAATTTGCTAAGCAACTGTGGAGAAATTCTCTACAACAACATTGCATAAAATTGGAAAAAATATACAATAAATAAAAAAAAAACTGTGTCTGATGCTGAAACTGAAAAATAAATATTGTAATCTACTAAATGTGTACTTGGAGAAATAAACATTGAACCACACCAAAATTGAGTAAAATGGAAACCAAATGGAAATCTCGACAAACTTGTGGCCTGATTTGAATCTGATCTAGAGCATAATATTAGAGTTTTGTCACATAGAAAAGTTACACGTGTTTGTAACAGCTAGACAATGGAGATGTTTTACTAAAGTTTCTATGTATAGTGCGGTGCAAGCTTAATGAAACAACTGAAACGTCCATCAATAATAAGAGGAGAGATGACAAACATCTGAGAAGTCCTACCTTCAGTATTCTATGGCTTTCTAAATCCATGTAGATAGTGGAATAGTACTTTAAAATCTAATGTAAGTGCCTACGTTTGAATGTAAAATTATCAGAAGGTATGCAGGCAATTATAACTTAAAAATAAATACAGACTTTGGAGATTCTTACCTTGACAGCTTCCTGTCTTTTATTTTTTTTGTGAAATACTGACAAGGTGCACCTTGTAGTGTGTTTGCATGTTCTTTAGATTTGCCTTTTGCTGATTTATGCACAATTTGAGAACACAACATAATTCTTGGAGCAACTATTCTTTTTCCTACTTCTTTCTGTATAATAGTTGTCTCTCATCCTCTCTCCTTTGTTCAGACCAACTCTTCCTTGTCATTTGTTCCTCCTTTGCTATTTTAATGGTTTTTGTATGTTTTTATTTTTACTATTTTTATTCTGGTTGTGTAGAGTGCATTTCAGTTGCTATCAACTGTTGGTCTGTGTGGGTGTGTGCAATACTGTTGCTAGTAAATTTATAAGTGATCACTAATGTTGAGTCAAATGAATAACAGAATGTTACTTCTATAGCATGTTGAAAGTTTTCTGAATTGATATAAGAATTGCATGTTTTCACTTGAACTTTGACTGAGCTACATGTAATATACTGATTAAGTTTGTAGGACAGCAGACAGATATTTCATTACTGGCCTGATAGATGATCATGATCAGTGTTTTTATTTATTTTTAGAATGTGGTCATGTGTAATAGTTGGTACACCACAGTCTTGAAACTATGTTAGTAACTGACAAAAAAAAGGGCAAAAATGATTTACATCTTGTTAAGCACAAACCTAACATATTTATTTATGACAGTGGATTAGCTGTAACACAGGTAGTAATTAATTGTATGGAGTAGTATTTCTCAGTATTCTTCTGTGTTGGACTAATAATTTTGTCTAATTTCTAATTATTCATCGAAGGTATAAAGAATTGAGCAAATTATCGGAAATTATTATCTTAGAGAGGATGCATGGAAGGGAAAAGATTACCATGACCACAAGTTAACACTCGATTTCAGTAATGAGGATGTGGGGAAAATTATCTTTTGTAGATGAGAGGGTCAGGGATTGGAATAAGTTTCCTAGAGAAATGATGAAGAATTTACCAAGAACACTGAATGAATTTAAAGCTGAAATTTGAGAGGTCAAATGTTGATGGGAACAATGGGTGTTTAGGATATTTGCCACAGGAGTGTACATTCCATCATACTTAAAGTAAAAATCTATTCAAATACTGCACTGGAAATCAGAAAAGTATTCCCTTAGTTGAAAAATCATTTGTCACCATAGCTCAATGACTAACTTCTAAGTAATTTACACAGGAGGTAAAGGAAATTTTTAGCGAAACAAGTTTAGGGATAGAGAAGACCCATCATTTCAAAAAGTTTGGTGGTGCAAAAATGTATAAAACTTGCATAATTATTTTTGGGGGAAATTTTGAGTGTTTTCTTCTAAACTTTTGTGCCTTATGATATAGTTTCATTGTTGTCCTTAACATTACGAATTATGCGGATGGTGCAAAACATACTTATTAGACACTCACTATAGTGTTCACGAACTATGAAACAGAAACCATAAACAGAAAACTCTCGAATATTTTGTAAAATTATATACCATTACAACATGTAGTATTTGTGTCCATTTTAGACATCTATTCAGGTCATTATTATAAAATCAAAAGCTTTAAAATTTGAGAAAGGGTATATGCGATTTGTTAAATTCGGGTTATTATGCACTGTATTGTTTTGTGTTATATTTTTTCTTATAATCAGTTTAACATTTGTTTTTACCACTATAAATCAGTTAATTTTTGTCTTCTTATTACAGGCAGAAACTCTCAACCCATTCGATAGTTCATTAAAGGTAAGAACTTTTTTTTCTTTTCTATATTATGCAATAATGGGTTTTGGTACCTTGGCAAGTATCATGATGGCATTAATACAGGAAAGCTGGTGCAGAGTAAATGAGTTAATTAGAACTAACAGCTGTTACAATCTTTCTTTTTAGTATCTGGAAATGGATAAGTATTAGTAGGTTGGCACTCTCTTGTTACTTGTCTCCCCCCCCCCCCCCCTGCTTCTTCTAGCTGAGGGAACAACCAAATCTCTATCATATCCAAGTAAAAATTTCCATTAATTGTATGCTCTTGAAAAAAGAATGGCTGTAAACTTTAATCTTGGATCTGACAAAAGGCGCATTCATCTTGGGAGAATCCCATCCTTGTTTGACAGTTTCATGAGAATTTATTTCCTCCGATCTGTACATTGTGCTGGTTGACTTGTGCTCATTGGTGTAAACTGTTGATTCATAGACATGAAGGAATCATCTTATTTGCTGTAATTAAAAACAAACTTGCAAAAATTAATTCTTAATTTTTTGTTTGTCTTGAGAGGAGCTTGTATACCACTGTAATGTGTGGCTTGTTTTTTTTATTTATTTATTTTCAAATAGCCTACGGCTAATATATATACAAACAATTACAATTCATACATCATATTAAACATAAAACAGAAAAAAAAACAAATATAAACAGACTGTTATTTTCAATGAACTCCTTCATGAGAAAATATCACAATCTCTTTCCTCTAACCATTTACCCAGCTTTTCTCTAAAACTTGCAACAGTTTTGGTCCTTTTTATTTCATCAGGTAATTTGTTAAATATTTTTAAACCTTTGTGCAACACTGTTTTCTGTGCTTTACTACTTTTATTATAAGTCGAATGGAAATGATTAGCCTGCCTTGTCTTATAATTATGTACATCATTATTCTTTTGTACTAATCTAGTCACATATCTTGGTAATAAACTACTTTCCAATCTATATACAAAAGTCATTACATCTCTAATAATTTCCTTTTCAATATGTAAATATCCTAGGTCCTTAAGCATATTACTGACATTTTCAATTCGTCTTTTATTTAGAACAGCCCTCATTCCCTTATTAAAAGTATTTTGCAATTTCATAATTTCTCTTTTGCTTGCCATGATTAATACTGTGGAGCAGTATCTTATGTGAGGCAGCACAATTGCTTTAAACAATAGCTGTTTACCTGGTTTAGATAACACTTTTCTTAATTTGTATATTAAATTTACCTTTTTTGCTACTTTTTTTATTTATATAATCTACATGATCTATAAACTTAAGCTTATTATCAATGACTACACCAAGGTATTTATAATTTTGAACCCACTTAATTTTAGTTCCATTAATCACAACAGAATACTTTCTCCAAACTTTCCACACTGCCTGTTGAGAAATTTGCAGTTAATGACTGGCTGGACACTAATTTCCTCAGTCTGCAAGTGAAATTCTGCCAAATCTGTTGAACATTCTTTGTGGATAACTATAGTGTTGCAAAAAGTGTGCTGGATTTTTTATACCAAATTATGAAATTTGTTTTCAAAACACAGTAACAGAATACATAAATTTTGTTATCATAGTTTTTTCAGATTTTTCAACTACTGCTTATTGGATAAATATCTGAGATGTCAAGGAATACTAAAGGTATTGCTATATTGAAACATGGAAAAGCTCTTTTGTTACCAAAAGCAACCATCCTATTTCTGTTATGCCACCTCTACAAGATACTTGAAAGGATGTTTCTCAATTACCTGAGTGCCAAGATCAAGCGGAAACTGATTCACCATCAAACAGGTTTCAGACCCAATAAAAATTGCACTGTACAAATACTTGAACTGATTCAATACATTGTTACTTGTCCCCCCAGTTTCTTCTTCTAGCTGAGGAAACAACCAAATCACTAACATATTCAAGTAAAAATTTTCATTAATGGGATCCTGTATTTGATAACCAAAATTAACAGCAGCAAGTTGTGCAATGCAGATTTACAAAATCTAAGTCTTTTGCCACCTTCCTACATTCCTTCTGAAGCAAAACGTAGTTTCCAGCTGATGTCATTGAAACCAACACATGCTGAATGATGATACTGTCAACTTATTTAGACCATATAACCTTTTTTGTGACCATCTCTACATTTACAGACCTGCAAATAACTGCTTTATGGGTGTAATTGGACAGGTGCAGTATTTTAATTTAACTCCAGATTTACCTCCTTGTGCCCGATACCTACAATTTGCTTTTGATATTGTATGTAATAACAACTTTTTCCTTCTTAGACAAGATGTTAGTAGTCTGGTTTTTGTGACTTTCTGTGTTTAGATTTTTGTCTTGAGGTTTAATTTTGATTAAATATTGGCACATGTTGTTCTGTTTGAGTATGTTCATTAATTTATTATTGCTTCAAGTCAATTGGAGAGCACTTATGACTAGTTCTTTTTGGATGCTCACCTTTTTCCCAATATCTCTCTGCAATAGTTGGTATGCTGCATTGAATTTTGCACATCTATCCTAGATGGAGGTTCCATGACTGCCATAGAGGTGTACCCATTTACAAAGGTACTAGAATCAATTTGCTGTCCCAATCTTGGCATGGATGGTTGTCAGAGGGTCTTTCCTGTTGTGCCAGCTCTTCTTGAAGTCTATGAATACTTCAGTTATGTTCATGCTTCTCATATGTTTTAATTCGAGAATAGTTTTCAGTTGAAGATCTGCTCAATTCAGGATGGTCCTTTCTGAAATATTCCCCAGTCATATGGCCTTACTGATTCTCCGCATTTTCCTGTGGTATCCTTAACACAAGTTTGTAGGCTGCTAGTAGCAGCGATATTTTCCTGTAGTTGTTGACATCACCTCAGTCTCCTTTTTCGTGCAATGGGTGTATTAGTGCTGTCCTCCAGTAATCAGGTTGGCTTCTGATTTCCCAACAGTCAACGAGGATCTGGTGTACGACGTTTTGCGATAGTACTCCGCTTGCTAAAAGGCTTCCGCATTGATGGCGTTGCATGGTGCCATGCTCTTGAGGCATACTGTGGAAGCAGTGATTGTAAAACATTTGCTGGAAGTGGGGTTGTAGCATGCTGCAGCTTGTCTTAACTCTGATCATGTCTGGAACCCTTAGAGATTCTGTTTAACGGTCACAAATCCATCGTATTTACCTCAAGGGATAAGGGTGTATACTCAAAATAAACTCTAGACTTCCTGATAAATTATATTGTTCAAAAGATCTCGTACAGAAACTCGGTACGAGCATAGGCTTAATAGAAAAGCAGCAGACTTCTATCCGAAATAAATGATTACAGGTTAAACTATCCTCTCACAGTAAGCAACTTCCTCCAAACCCATAGATGAAAGTTAAAAGTTCATCTCGAAGGAAGCGTGAGCCCGCACCACTGTGTGTCACTGCTATAATTTTCTACAACTCCGCGACCAACCAACACGCCGCCCAATTTCTGCTGGATTACTGCTCCTCGCCTTGCCTAGGCTGGCAATGCCTCCTGGGGCCAGTTGACTCAGCATACACGTGATTTAACAAAAGTTCTGAAATTTTGATATGTTGTGAAGCCAATTTTAAATGTCAATTTTAGTTAAGAGAGTTTTTTCTCCTAGGTGTTGTGGATTTCGAGCTAAAGTTGTAAAAGCTTTAATCTGTCATCATTCCTACAATTTGTCTGTGAAATGATTCTGTGGTATCAAAATATTCTATAAAATTTCCTCAACTTTTGACAAATTATGTCTGGATCCCAAATGTATTTGGTAGTGAAAATCTACTCTGACTATAAGTGCAAAGTCAGCTGAAAACTTTGTCGATTATCTCCAAATATATGAGTACCACCGATCTGTAATATGTCTCAAACTTTGCTAAATTTTATTCTCTTTCAGATGGTAATATTTCCTCGTTATCTATTTCCCTTAATGCTAGTCCTTTGTTTCCAAAACAATGCTTTGTAGCAGCCATTACATTTAAACCTTAATTTCCCTTTTACAGCTTAATATATTATCGGAATCTTTACATAAATCGCTCCATATGTTCAATGGAAACTTCTCTTCAATCTAAATGTCATTTCTATGCCCTCAGACTTGTATGTCAGCAAAATGCTGAATTTCAAAATCTCTTATTTTGTCTAAAAACATACTTTCCTGTTATTGACTATCTTTTCATATGTTGCGTATTATTTTATGCTGAACATTTTGAGCTATGAATCTTAACTGTACCTTGAAAACTAAGTGAAAACAGTTTCTTGTGCAATCTTTTCCATGTGCTTCCTAGATAACAAAGTTCGCGATATCTCTTTAATACAATTTTGTAAAACGGAAGTGTTAGACCTAATTTGAATTGTTATCTTGTTTTACACCTCTGAAAACGAATGTGGCCAAAAGACTTCTTTAAGTTTTTAACTTTCTTTATAGTACTTTCGAAAGCATAAAATAGCTCAAACTCACCTTACTGACATGTTTTTTTGACTCTCAAACTACTGGAAAATGCTTCTAAAATGATTTGCTGTTGGTTTCAAGTGTTTTAAAGACCGTCTTGAGGTTGCTAAGCAACACTAGTAAACACCTGGTATTTGTAACGGCAAGATCACCGGTACATAATTGAGCTGATGATGGCTGCTGAGCTAGTTGCCGAAAGCTTGTTGCTTTTTAATAAAATCCGGCTGCAAACCCGAGAAGATTTGTTGTCATTTATTCGCCAGGAAAACCTACACTCACAGACCCTTCAAACTGTTTTTGAGGTATACTGACATAAGTAGGGTTATGTGACATGACTGATACAAACTAATTGGTTCAGACAGAGGGTTAATGTGTGTTGTGTCTGCTACAGTTAATCTTCGCTTGGGTTTTTGCAATTGAGTAACTGGTCAAAGTGGTTTGCCAGAAGTTCTACATTCCAATGGTTGCAGGTTGCCAAGTTCTCCCTTCTGGATTCTTGAGGTGAAGGCATTGTGGATTGTACTTTGAGAGCTTCTCTATAAATTCCCAGTAGAAATGTCTATTGTACAGCCTGAATGCATCACATTTATCCGACCTAGAATGAATGTGAGACATCTCTACACATCTAATAGTCTTGACTGAATGTCTTCATATTTTTTGAAATCTTCCCAGTCTTTATTTTTGAGTTCCACTTTGTACAAGATGTGGCTCACTCATGGACTGCATGGTGGCACTCAGTATTCCACCACCTCTGACATTTCCTTCGAGCTTGCCTGATATTATTCATGACCACAGGTGGGCACAGTTAATCCAAACGTTAACTTCGTTAATCATTATTCCGCTACTTAAAAAGTTAACTTCGATAATCGTTAAAGCGTTAAATGTTTATAAATTTAACGCAAGTTAAAGTTATCCGTTAAAAGTTAACTAGTCAAAAGTTGTACTGATGTATTAGTATTATAGTACGGTAGGTATAACTGCTCTCTATCTCAAGGTGTTATGTACTATGATGCAAGTGTGGATTTATTTATGCTATCGCCACAACAACAAAGTGGTATTCCTGTCTGTTTTTATCTTTGTTGAGACTGTGATCAACATAACACTTGCAAATTGTCTTACGAGAGACAATTAAGGTACCCGTGACTTTATAAAAAAAAAAGTAGTAAAAAAAAAAAAAAACAAAAAAAATATGAATGCAGAATGAAAAGCAACAATATTATAGAAAACAAGTTGGACTGGGACACCTGAATATGTGAAAACTGCGACCACTGAAATTTGCGGCCAACCTGAAATCTACGACCAATGCCTGTTACG
Organism: Vandiemenella viatica; assembly: GCA_031002005.1. Lineage (NCBI taxonomy): Eukaryota > Metazoa > Arthropoda > Insecta > Orthoptera > Morabidae > Vandiemenella > Vandiemenella viatica. The sequence goes on along the minus strand of JARYHS010013631.1, from coordinate 160,239,071 downwards.
GTTACCTTTGTGCCACGGCCTACCTGTGACCTAAAGGCCCCTTTAGACGACCCGGTCTGGTTTCACTAAATCATGGCCTGCATGTTTTTACGTGAACAAATAGAACGGAAGTTAGTCAGCGACATCCTTTTACATTACACGGCCGAAACTGCCAAACTAGCTTCTACTTTTTTTTTTTTTTTAAAGACAAATTTGTCAATATGATAGGTTATGATGCTTTTTAGTTTATTTATGTTTGCAGAATTCACAATATAAAATAGTCACGCCGCTGGCGTTACGCCGCCGCCGCCGGCTGAAAATGCTCGGCGCGCCGCCGCCAAGATTTTAGCAGCCGGCGCCCACTACTACACCGAACATACGAGCAGCGCTGCCAGTACAGCCAACTTATATTATACCGCTGTCTCTTTGAAATTATACAGAATGAAACCCAATTATACAAAGGGGTCATCCATTGATTACATACGTGAGTGAAAGTGCTGGGAGCAAAAAAAGTCCACGAAAAGTAAACAATGTATACATTGATAAATTTTGAATAACAAAGAGGAAATAGATATGCAGGAAGGGTTGCCAAATCCATGAAACAAAGGGCAAACACTTTCAAAAAGGTGCTGGAATGTACTTTCCTTTTAAGTGCTCATTTTTGTATCCAATTATACAAGGCAATCTGTTATACAAACAGGATACAAGAGGTAACCAAATTATACAAGTTTTGCCCAATTATACAATCTGGCAGCCCTACATACGAGTGGTGCCGCGGCGCACAGTTCAAACAAACGAAAATACGTCAACAACCTATGTAACGGACTAAAGTTAACGGAAGTCCAATTTAACGGAAGTTAAGAAGACCGTTAATGATTTTTAGGTTAACTTAAAAGTTAAATTTTTGCAATTTTTTTAATTTCGTTAATTAATGATTAACGAATTAACTGTTTCGTGCCCAGCTGTGTTCATGACCCTGCTTACTGTGGATTTCGGTTGGTTCTAGTCATTAATTTCTCTTTTCAAAATGTCATTTGCAAAGTGCTCTGTATTTTTATGGCTCATCTGAGGACCAACTCTCTTTGGAGCTGTGTTGGAGGATACCTGTTACTAGGTAGTAGTGTGGATTCTATTTGGATGAAGAAGTGATCAGAGTCAGTGTTCCAATATTTGTAAATTATCACTGTCATGATCTCAGTTATATTTTTTTGCACCAATTCTGACCTGGTCTATCTGAAATGAACCAATAGAGTTTGGCGACTGCCCAGTGGTCTGGTACCTTAATTTTCTAAGGAAAACTGTGGATAAGATCTTCATCTGATACGAGGTCCCAATTCGTCTCTATACCTTTCTTTCCTCCGTTGGGCATTGAAGTCTCCTACCAGGAGCTCGACATGGTGATCGGGGATCTAGCCTGACTTAGTTATTCTGGCAGATGCTCGAAGACTGAGTCTTCTCAGGATTCTTCTTGTTTTTATCTTTTATAGACGTAAGTACATTTATAATGAAGTATCCACATCTTAAGGATAGCACATAGTTATTTACTAGCTGATAGGAAATCAATTGTGGAGTTCACTAAATTTCGTCTTACTAAAATGGTTGTTCTACAGTTGCTGGAGCAGAGTGTGTTCCCAGATACTGGCTTCCCTTTAATTATTCTGTAACCTTATGAGTCGAATGCCATATCATCAGTATATCTGGTTTCTTGGATTGCTGCTATTAAAATTTTGGGGTTAACAACTAATAGATGTGTTACATAGAGTTTTCTGGTCTTGCAGAGGATTTGGATACTTATGGTCCCAAAACTTGTGATAGTTTTAATTTTCAATTTTGAGCTGGTGGTATTGGGGATCTCTGACTTTACCTGCACAGTGAGCTTAGATTCCCCACATTCTGAATGTGCTAGCAAAGGAATTTATGAGTAGTGAAGATCCAAAGTCTTCAAAGTTAGCCACTGCAAATCTAATTCAGGAGTGTTGCTAATAGAATAGGCCACTCCTAACATGTTGGACACACAATGCCTGATGGATTTTAGTGGCATTTCCTCCGTTAATGGACTTCTCCACACTTAACTTTTGGCTCCTTTGGGTGTCAGTTAATTCCTGTTCATTGGTATAATTTTTATTCATTTTTTTGTAATTAGATTTTTATCCTTAATGAACTCATGATTGTTATCAAACAAGTGACAAATGTGTGTATCTATTAAAATATTCTTAACCAATATTCTGAATTACTTAGCATGATTGACCAGTACATAAATAAATAGTTCAAGATTAAATTATTCGTTGCATATGATCTTCCATTTTGATCAGTCTGCAGCCTTATTAGCAAATTTAACCAGCCATTAAGGAAAATACTTTGTATTGTGCAATATATCTTAGGACTGCCAAAGTTCGTTAACATTGTGTGATCATTACATTTTGCCTAAAATGTTCCTCCACAGTTTATATTAGAAGTACTACAGCTTGCATTCCATACATAAAGCTCAATGACTTGCTGATAAATAACCTGCAGCTAATTTGTGTGTTGTAATATGGTGTAGTAGTCATTATGCCCCATCTCAGATGCTAAAAAATGTTTGTCATATTGGAACTGAAGAATTGTGCTATGACATTTCTGATAACTTGTTTTACTTCTCTTCAGAATGGTCTCTTCTACAATCTGGCTAGCACAGATGGCCCTGTTTCGGAAGTTGTGGATGCAAATCAGTCCCCACAAGAGGAAATTGCTGACCTGAGACGACAGGTGAGTATTCTTGAAAGATTCAAACCAAGTAAACAGTGTTTAGAGATGCTATACTGTTAAACAGAAGGGACTTCAATCTACTGAACATCCTTTTTAGCCAACTACTGAGTTCTCTCATATTTTTAAATACAGGAGAGTGTCTTAATTTTCAGATAATGCCGAGTTGTGTTTGCTTTGGTTGCTAATGATTAGTTTTCTAATCAGTTCACAGAAGACTAATGTGAGATTCAGAGAGTAGGTTTAATTCAATTTCATAAAACATAATATGATTTGCCAACTTGGGAGTATGTTTCTGAAAAAAAAAACAGAAGTTGAACATCTAAATGGAAGGCAGGTCGAATCACTATCTCTTGGAATTGACAACCCCAGCATATTAGGTGAACAAGTCTTTAACACACGGGTACAGCATACGAGTCAAAATGATTAAAGAACTAAAAATTATGCCAGGTTATTGGTTGCATTCAGCCTGTAAGATGTCATGTGCTTTAGCATTGCCACTACATTTATTAGTATGTTTTCTTTCCTGTGATTGCATGCCAGTCTACTGCTATAGAATAATGTTGACAATTTTACATCTAAAGAATTCCTGTAGGTTTGTCAGTACAGCACACTGATCACTGCCTGGATTACCAGATCCATAAGTGTAGGAGAGAAGTTAAATGTCTGGAACCTACCTAGACCCATTCATACTGCTATCCAATCACTACTGTGGGGGCAAATCTCTCAGGCTGAAATCCCCGGAGTTTGATGCCGACTGTGTCACTATTTTCCTACTGCACTACAGTCGCGTAATAGAATATGGAGTTCTATATCTGCAAATGTGTCATGGGCACCATGAGGAAATAACAAGAATACCCTCTTTCTATTTGTGCTATCAATTACTTGACTGGTTTGTTCCTCAAAAATTATTATATAACCACATTATTTCAAATATTTCTTCTTTCTGATATCAAGGTTGCCCTTGTATAATGTTGTCTTCTGTTGTAATTCAATATATATTATCACAAGTTTTCAAAGTATTCTTTTTTTTTTTTTTTTTTTTTTTTTTTTTTTTAATAAAGTATATTCATTTTAAATGTCATTGTTCTGAAAATTGGTTGTAATTTTACTTTCTGAATGACAGAATTCCATCTTTTACTGTATCTGTATTTTTGCTGCATTTATTTTTCTGTTTAATTTTGGTTACATTTGATCTAAACTTTTCTTACAGTATTGTTTAATTTCATTCAGTTGTGATGGAACTTGTGCTCTGGTCTCTGCACATCTGTTTTCTCTTTCCTTATTTTTATCTCAAATTCTTTAAGTGTAATTTCCTCACTCATGTGTTTTTTGGAGAACTATTTATCACTTCCCTAGGTAATTTATTCTGATCTACTCCCTTACCTACAACTCAGTTTTATACTCCTTTATATCTGAAACTGAATGCTAGTTTGTTGTCATCGTGAAGTTTTCTCTTCTATACACCACTCCTAATTCTATTAATAATAGCCTTGGAAGCCTTATCATTGGTATAAGCATTGAACACTCCCTCCCTCCCTCCTCCAGCTCTTTTATCATATCAGTTACTGATTGCATCATGCATAAATTTCCACAAAAAAAAATCCTTGCTTCCATTCTTAGTGCCACTTTCAATTCATTTTCTCAAGATGTGTTTCAAACTTTTTAGGGTGCTCATTTCTACTTAAGTGAGGAAAGTTCTCAGATTTACAACCTTCCATCCCTGGAAGATTGTCCTAAATGGTCTCATTAAACCTTATTAATTCTCAGTGATCTTCATTGTCTGAATAACTTTTCTTCCTCTGTTTCTTGTATAACCATAGAAATTTCTTGATGCTCCATCATTCATCTGTAGCTTCCTTCTTGCTACTATTAATTCATTGTTTGTTTCAAGTGTTCCCCAATGCAAAAATGAAGTGACTAAACACTCAAAACTAATAAGCAGCTCTAACTGCTTGTACCTGCTGCTGAAGAAGCTATTGAAACATCCAGGATAACACAAAGCCGACCTACATTTCTTGACCGACTGAAATGTGACCGACAATGAAAACCACATTAAAACAATCGGAATTAGTACAAAGTTATTTGTAATCATCATTAAATACCTGAAAATTAAAGATGTTTACAGGTATTTACACACTAAATATTCAACATAAACCAGTCCAAACATTTGAGAATTGATCTCCAAACACCGTGGCTCACATCAACACTTAAAAGCTTTTAATTAGTGTTTCATACATGATACTATCCTAAATAGTATTATGTAATTTCTGTCCATTAAAAAAAAGTTCATTTACATGATGAATATACAAAAATTCATAATTAATCACACGAAAAATATACAAATTCAAAATTAATCGGCTTCTATCTTGCTATACTTGGTTCTTAAAACAAATCGTGAAAGGGGTTTGTCTGAGGGCCATTACAAGGTGAGATGTGGTACAGGTGGAGTGGCCTATGATGGGATAGGTTTTACCGATGGTAGGGTTATAATAGAATGTAGTGTGTGGATGCATATTTCATTTATTGAAATGAGGCATGTTATGAGGGTTTGGAAGCATTCGAGGGTTTCTGTGTGTGTACAAGTATATTTTTTATGTGGCCTGCTGAATTTGAAGCTGGGTATTGTGGGGAAGACGGTAGGGAGCATTTCAGGAGTAGATATGAGAAAATCAAAACAATGACGAAGAGTCTGGTTCAGGGATTCCACACCATGAGAGAAAGACAGGGTTACAGTATTTGACTCGTTGGTGTGATGTTGTGGACAGTTCATGCCTCAGGATATCTGTTCTCAGACCAATTCCGGATGGTGATTATGGGATGAAAGAGCTTGTCAAGTTTTTCAAGTATTGGGTAAAGGATTCTTGATCCGAGCACACGCGCCATCCATGTGGCTGTGTTGACGTTGGGTGCCTGTGTGATTTCTGACGAATGTTTCCAATTTCATGAAGCAGTACAAAATACTGTTTTTTTGTATTTGTCCAAAGGTTTTCTTTCGTCACTACTGCCCAATTCCTTTCAACTTTGTTGAGTGGTTTTCTTTTATTTCCATATTAATACTACCTCATTACTTGTACTCCATTGCTGCTAAGTTAAGTTTTTATTACCACAAATGTAATTGTGTCCATTTTTCTTACAAGGTGGTGTTTCTTCAACAACAGTTGGAGGACAAAGAACGTACCATTTCTCTTCTGCAGCTGCAAATGACCAAGTACAGTGACCGAGCAGTTGCTCCAAAACCCAACACCCAGAATACGGACACTTGTAATGCTGCTACACAAACGGAGAGAGTGAGTGTGCTTATACCTCAGTGTAAATCTCGACTGAAAATTGTATTTAACTAAACGTGTATTATTTTTCACTTGTGAAATAATGAATGTATCGTTGATCCTTATGTCTGTGTAATAAAATCATTTTAACAGATTTGTAGAAGTTTATAATGCCTTTAAAATTAAAATACCTATTGTGGGTTTAAAACGGAAGGGAACTTATATTATTCTTAAATGGACTAGTTGACAAGTCTTTTTTTGTTTTGTGTGATATATGAGCTTAAAAATAATTTTGTAGATCAGAACATAATACTTTCAACTTTGTATTTCTTTTTTATAAATACAGGATAAGCTTTAGAACTGGGGGTGAGAGGGCAGTTGGAAATTTTGAAATATTATTCTGGTGGCAATATTTGCTGTGCAAAAGTTTTAAACAATTTTAAATTGTTTAATGATGATCATTGGTGTAGTAGCCTAAATTTCTGCCAGACTGTTATTCTTTACTTTCCTTCCAACAGATGCGTCCTGTGTCTGCCGGGCCATCACTGCTGCAGTCGCTGCCATCGGAAACCAGCAACGGGCCACTCGTTAGGTGAGATACTACTATCTTTCAAATTGGGAAGTATTATTAGGGCTTTAATGATAATTTAGCAATTTATATATGAACATATACAGTAATGATGTAGACCTAAGGGTGAGGAAGGCAGAAACGTTTTTCTGAAGCGTGATATGGAACACGTAAGGAAATAATATACCACCCGTACTATGTTTGCTTTCTCACGTATTGATAAGATACAAGCAAGTGAAATTAGTTTTGCATTTTGCTAAATGTGAGCTCCAAAAGTCAACCCCCCAAATTTTCCATTAGTGACAAAAATGTCTCTCTTTTTGTAAAACAAAGAAAAGCCTCTTTTTATTATTATTCTGTTGCCAACAAACTTAATTTTGCAATCCATAAATAATGTAGGATGTGAAGGTAAGGTATAAATACTAAATTTGTACTAAATTCAACAAAAGCTAAAACTGATGTGTACCTAGTTTATTACCATGTACTTCTATACTGCCTTCAGTAAAAAGTTCATTAATTAGTATCCTATTTTCTTATCAAGTGTTTTTTAACAGCATTTGTCAGTGTTATGATAATCTATCCTTCAATCTATGCAGTCAGGATGATATTACATCATATTTTTTGAGGTCTTTAGATATTTTAGTTGAAATGTGTACATTTTTAATGCAAAGAATTTTTGGATAGGGTGTTCATCTTAAGGTCGTTGGAGACAGTTTATCTGTTTTTTCAGTTATGTGTTCTTAGTGTAAGTCTTTTAAGCTAAATTATAGTTTTGCTTACCAATGCATTGTATTTAATAAAAATAATAATGAAATTTGTTGAAATTATGTGCTTGTGTATGACACCAGTATTTGTTCTGTTCATGCTGCCAACAGCTTCAGGATTGGCAAGGTAGTATGCGCCACGCACATGGACTTAGCTTGTGGCCTCATTCTAATGGTGGCAGTCAATTTCCTATGCCTGTTGCATCTCTTGCACTGCCATTCAGCATGTGTAGTGAAGAAGATATTATAGCCAGAACAAAAAAACTAAAGAACCCTGTGCCTTCATCTTTTTTTTTTTTTTAATGGGCCTAAGAATAGTCAATTTGAACTGCACAGCTTGAAGCCATATTATGAAGCAGAAACTGATTTTATTTTGGATATCTGGTGCACAAAGTTGATTGTAGATAATGTGTAATTGAAATCATTCATATCATCCAGAAAATTAGTCAAGAAATCAATTTTTTTAAAGAAATTATATCTAGGTCATATGAGGTGGGACAAGTGATCAATACTAATTTTGATGGAACAGCAGCACATTGTTCTCAGGTGGATTAGTAGATTTGAAGCTAATGTAGGTAGGCACAAAAGTAGGGGTGTTAGTGGAATAGCCAAAAGTATTATTTTGTCCTTGTATACATGAAAATTTTCTGCTGTCCCATTTATTTTTTAAAAAAATCCAGAGCACGGACTAAAATGAATTTGACTGGTGACTGGAAACGATTAAATATTTAAAGATTTATACGATAGGTAAATACTTGCTCATTACGGTTTCCACTTCTGAAAACTCTCATGAGAAGTTTCTTCTGAAAATTATATTTCCTCAATAAATTATAGCAGCATTTCCTGAATTATTTCAGATTATTGCGCTTCCGCATTTGGGGAAAAAAGATAAGTTTGCAGGAACCATGTGTGCAAAATTAGGTATGAATTGTCTACCCAACAACCCTGTTACTGGTTAATATTCTGAACATACTATCCCTTCTGGTTACATAAAAATGGAACACTAAGGGAATTTTTTTAATTAATCTTGCTTGTAAACCTGTGTGTTATTTTGTAACAATTTTTTTAATTTTAAATATTTTATTAGAATTTCCAAGATTCTTAAAACATAGCTTTTTCTCTCTCTCTTTTTATCTTTTGTATTAATTGAAACAACTTGCAGCAATTAAGTTCACTCCTGATTTGTAAGTGAAGTTGTTGGGGTGACCGTCTTCTGTTATTTCATTCCACAGTGCAGTAACAATTAAAATGCTGAACGTGTTGACTTTGGTCATGAGAGGTTCCTATTAACTTTAGAAACTTATTCAAACATTGTAAAAGGTAATAGCAGTTTAAAATTTTTTGTATTACTTGCAATATTTGGGATTGTGCTAAACAATTGTCGTCATAAGGTAGTCAATTTTTTGCAACAATATCTTCATTGGGGTAAAAATGTTTCTTCTTTTTAAAAACAAAATTCTGTTCTTGGCAATAATCTATTTCCCTCTTTGACTATAGATAATTCAGTAAATGTTAAATTTACAATTAACATATTTACCAGTGGTGATCATTATTTACATAAAACGTATGATTCATGGTTAGGAATAATTATAGCTGAATTAATTTTGCTTTAAATTCTCTTTCATCAATTTGTTGCATATTGTCATTTAAGTAGGATATGTTCTGTAGGGACTTAGAGACGATTGTGAATTGCTTGGATTGAAATTAGTTGTTTAAATGGATTGATGGTCTTGTTTCATGCTGCCTTGATCAGTCATATGGAGTAAGTAGATACAGGTCAAACACGTCTTTGAAGCTTTTTTTGCCTTTTTGCCAAGTTCCTTTTTCACTGATTCATTCACTCAGCATGGCTTTTTGACATGTCACATAATCAAAATTTATTTAAAGTCTAATTAATTCAGCGTTCCTCCACTTGCATTTTCTACTTGAATAATGCAAGATTAGTCTTATTCGGCAAATGTTGGATGACTTCCTATTTGCCCAATAAACTTTTTTTTTCAAAATTTTATTTTAGCATACACAATTGTCACCATAATTATTTTTAGAGCTAGGAGTCCAGTGAAAATATTGGGTGTAAAACTCCAACATCTTTCCAATTCTCTAGAATGACAGGTACGACATTTATCAAATCATGTGTTGACTATTCTGTTACTACATATAGTTGGTCCACTTGGAATGATAATGTCCTTGGGAATTGTAAATATCTCTAATATTGCTTCAACCCAGCAAAGCACATTCATTTAATAAATATGCATGCTGATGCTTTTTTATAACTAAGGTCCTTTGTAAAAATGAATGTTTGTGGCATTTGAATGTAGCATGAAAGTATACTGCAAATGATTTTAATTCACTGCATTATTCTCACAAGTTTGCAGTAATTGTAGAGTTCCATCACTTTTTTGAAAAAGCAGAATAGAATATGAATTTCTTTGAAGCTGTAAATAGCTGACATTATTAATACATACTAAAAAGTTTATGGAAGAGCCATTTTATTCACCAGTCAGTTCCAGTGGGATATGTTATATTATCTATAAAAAGGGAAGTATGCATCTAGATAAAAGTGAATATTTTTTGCTGAATTAGATGATTATAAATTAGAAACAACAGATTTTCAACTCTTTAATTATGCATTAAGCTGAGAATGTATGTAATTGTCACGATAATATATTTTTTGTGTGGGTGTGTGTGTGTGTGGGGGGGGGGGGGGGGGTTGTACTGAAATCTCCATGTTTTAAAGAACTTTATGACTTGCTTAGCTTTGGAATATTTTACTTAACATTGTTGATGTGCAAGATCCATAGGTGTTTAAATAATCATACATGTGCAAGTAACTATTTAACATTCATAAAAATGATGTGGATTAACAAATTAAAACATTGTGGTGTTAAATTAAATTTTACAAGATGCATATAACTTAAAAATATCTACACAGTGTTATAACGAAGTATAGGAAAAGTTGAATGTAAGAAGGCTGGTACAAACACAAAAGTTTGGAACCTTATTCATGCAGAGATGAACTCAAGTGTACAATATTTAACCATACAGAGACGAGCCACTTAGGCGTACCACATGACTGGTTTTGCCTTGTGAACAGGGTTGGTGTGGTGGGAGTGGAGGAGTAAAATAATGGGTAGTGAACTCTAGGTCCAAAAAAAAAAAAGAAAAAGAAGAAGAAGAGGAGATGGCAATGGGGGACACACAAATATATATGCATGTACATAAAATTTTAATATTATGAATGAGAAAGTTTAAATGGGTGCATGTTCGGATTATTTGCCTCAATTATGTCATAATTGTTCAATACACTTAAATGAAATTTGTCGCTTAGTAGCGTAGGACAGTTTTTATCCCACAGAAATGGATAGTTCCTCTGAAAATTGTCATCAATTTTAATTTTGCCAACACCAAGGAGCCTTCTACTTCATAGACTGTACTGCTGCATTTACTCTTTTCTTACATAAACAGCATATGCTGCTTTTAAGCAATCAGAATGGGAACTTTGAAATATTCAATTGTGTGTTCAGTTTTAAAGTGGGAAAATGGATGCCCTTGAAATATCCTACTTCCAGAACAGGAAATATTAATAAATTCTTAACCTTACATTTTTTAGAGGTGTCTATTCTGATAAATTGCATGTAGACATACAGTTCTATTGGCAGATTGCAGAGATGAATATAAAAGATTATATTTGTTTCCTCGGCCTAACTTAACATAAATAAATAAATAAACCTTTAATACCATCACTTGACAGGTTGCAGAACTAAAAATATAAATAACAAAAATTTACATATTAAAGTAGAAATAGGTTCTTTTGGATTAAACTGTAATAAAATTACTGCTTTTTCTTTTATGTGGTTTTTTGTTTGTTGAAATATTAAAGGTTCGCTCCTTACATAAATCATTTAATACATTTGCTTGTATTTTAATAACTCAATACCACCCTAACCAAGTGTAGTAATTGGCCTACAGACGTTCATTTCCTTTGACAGATTGAGAAACTGAAAGAAACCTATAATACTATTGTCAAAGATCATAATGAAGAATCAATTGTTTGCTGTTTTAATGTAAATTTCTATTTCATAACAGACTTGATTGAATTGACATGTTGAAAAAACAAAACCAATAACCAAAGAGGAAATGAAGTCCTTAAAAAATTAGTCATATTAAGACGTGAGGAGCAAACGTAAATCAAATCTTTCATTAAAATGTAGTATAGCTAGGACTCCGAAATTAATCAAAGGTCACAATCAAGAATCGATTAATTTGTACTTTAACAATATATTTCTATTTTAAATCAGATTAGACAGCTCTAATAGAGAGTAAATATTATGGTGACTGTTTTTGTTGTAGAATATAAATAATTTTTTATTCTTACATGGAATCATTATTTCAGAAAAATCTTATAGTATAACGCACTTTTAAGTGGATGAAGTCACTGATAACTGCTAGTATAAAATAAATAATGAATAGATATGAGAGCAATATACATGAAGAAGTAGAAGAAAAAAAGTGATAAGTTTGCTACTCAGGTTGTGTTTGAATTTGAAGGTACATGGATGTCGGGTATCCAGGATATTTTGGTAAGCTGGTTTGTGTGTTCTGCCACTGCCTACAATTTTTTAAATTTAATATTCTAGAATTATCAATAACTAACTTTTCATTCTTTTCCTCTACAACACGTACCCTGTACTGCAAGACCATGTTGTAAGCTTTGGTGTGAGCACACTTCCTTTTTAAAATTTCTTGTCTGTCTCTGCGTGAATAAAGTTTTAAACTGAACTATTGAGCAGCTATATCACATTTTGCCCTCCTGCTGTCAGCTTTATTAGATAGTTATTTTACCTATCCTTTGTTATTTATACTAACTAAGCCATACTGTTTTCATTAGCACCATTTTAATAAAAAAATTGATAGCTGCTGCGGTAAATATGAACATTCCCTGGTTTCACTGTTGCAGTTCGAGTGACATGCCATGGCCACTTCGTCGAGCCTCTGGCAGTCGTCTGCCGGCCCTTCGACGCCTGCCAACCACTGTGTCCACCAGGAAACAGCAACAGGTGACTCCACGGGCAGCCAGCTGACCACATTGAGTGTGTGATTTCTTAGAACTCGCCAGCAGCTGTCCTATCTTGATACTAGTCACTACACTGCATAGTGAATGCAAGTGTTTTTGAACAGAGTTAAACTCTGATCAAAAAAGCAGTTTTCTAGTTGTTGACTACTGACTTAGCTCAACATTATTCTTCTGAAACTGCTTTGGTCAAGAAGGTATGTGTAATGTAAGAAAGAAAGGAAAAAACCCAGGAAATCAGTATTTGTAAACTGAGAAAACGTAGGAATTAAAAAATATTCTTCAGTCTGAGGAAAACAATATATCTGTCCAGTCTAGTACATTTGAAGTTGTAACTGCTAGTTAATCCAAGGCATTAATTGAAGAGTTGTAACATTCCTTTCAGGATTTATGTTGAGAATAATATTAGCTAGGCTAAGCTGAAAGCCTAATTTGAGAATTACACTGGGTTATAGTCTTTCATGTTTAACACATTCAGGTTTTCTTACTAATAATGTATGTTAGAAAATGATAAAGTACCGTACAAATTATTGAATTGGTCTTTGTTTGTGGCCAATGGAATTCTTCAGTATTTGTCAGTAAATTCTCTTTTTTAGATATTTTTGGTGACTGCCAAAAGCTATAGAATTTCTCAATTTCCTAAAAACTCGGTTCAGGAAAATTACAACCTCCACATTAAAGCAGTTATAACACCTTGTTTCATACAGCTGTGGGTTTTAAGATATCAAATTGGTCACTTACTGTAAAGTTTTTCTTGTATGCTGAACTTGGAAACATATTTTGTCTTTGAAACAGTCATGGTGTATTCTATATGGATAACTCAATTTTAGGGCAGAGGCCATTTGCGTCCAATTTGTTTGTAGGTCTGTTCTTGTTATGTTATACAGTTAAGTATCATTTTGTGATGGTGAAATCTAAGTATGGCAATTGGTGGAGTAAAGCAGTTCACTGAAAATATTAGTGAGTTTATCCTTCAATAATGATAGTTGAGGAAATAAAGAATTTCAGTGCTGCAAAAGACTGATTTTTCAGGTATAGATGTGAATCGAAGAGGGGGGGGAAATAACTTGTAGCAGAGAACTATTTTCATTCTGCTTCTGTGATAGTAATATATATATCATACTTAAAACCTTGTGTAATACAGTGTTAACTCATCCATGACATCGTCCATTATTATTTCTATTCTTTCAGAATAAATGTTCTACTTTCCTGTAACTGTCAATAACTATTATTTTGTTTATGTGAGTATTTTCTGTACTATAGATGATCATACTCATATGGTCATGAAGTTTTGATTGTGAAGAATGAATGGTGTGTGAAAAATTATCAGATTGACCCAGTAGTCAATCAGATGATCATTCTGGGAGCATTATTTGTGACATGCCTGATGTAAGAGTGTTTTTAAGCAGACTATAAAGTGTAATATAGTGACTAATATTTTATTTCCTGTTTCATTCCTTTTATTTTGTAGCAAAATCCTGGTGCTTATTTTTTTTTGTAAATATTAAACTACTCATTTGAATTGTGCTTTCAGTGATTATTATTTAAAGTTTGAAGTACGTACTTGGTCAAAAACTGAACTGTATTTATTATGTAACAAGATTTTCATGAAAAAAAGCATGTTTATAAAACATGCTAACCATCTGGGGGGAGGGATCATTTCTAATTTATTCAACTGTATAACTGTTTCTATGTTAATAAAGTGTAAAGACATGTAAGTTATTCCATGTAACAATTAGTATTCAAATTGTTTAGAGAATATTAATCAGATGTACAATTATTTTGGAAGTGATAAATGTTTGCTGTATACATGATATTGTTGCAGAAAATATAGTAATCATGAAAGCTTCGATATTTGCTTTTCCTGTGAATTCCATTTGGAGCACAAAATGAGTTTTCATGTGAAAGCACAAGCTTTGAAAACATTTTTGTATTGTGTAAGGTCTATCAGTATTCCTCTAATGCAGATGTATTAGAATTTCTGCATGTACTAGCAGAATTGAAAAATTATAAGGCTTGTATTAAGGAGAAAATAATAGTTTTAATAGTATCATTGTCTATTTAAGTGATCTCCAAATTGTTTGTTTTTAATCTGTTTCATTTATATTTTATGTATGCTGATAGCACGTTTTTTCCCCTGTATCATTTTTTAAATTATTTTTTAAATTATTTTTTAAAAAAGAAAACTATATTGAAATTGTCTAAAATGTTTGACAGATTGCTCAAAGGGTGTTGGCATGAAGCAAACACCTTTCAGAGCAAGTTTATGGGATGGAAATTTTATGGTTATGTTGTATTTTGTACTTATTTGTTTCATTAAATATGTCTATGAAATAAACTTTATTTAATTTCTGCATTATTGATTGATTTCGCAACGTGAACATATCCAAATTCTAATTCCTTTCTCTTCTATTATTATACTTTATAGCATGATCCTTCACTTCCTGATACTCTCAAATTAATCAATGAAACTTGATTATTTTGTGGGTAGTTATTGGAATTTCTGCAAATGCACAAACTAATTTGTTTTTGCACCAGATGTTTCAGATGCTATATTTGGGATTATTAATATTGAGGTCAGTAGAGAAAAGAATTGTGGTCGAATGTGAAGTTGATTGTGAAAGTTGATTGTGAAAGTGGATGAAATGGAAATATGAAACGAAACATTTCAAGTGATTTTTCCGAAAAAGTCTATCAAATTGTATTCTTATCAAAATTTTGGTGGCCAGTACAAAATTGTACTTTGCATCCTTCTAAATGATAGATTAAATAAACGGTTTTAGCTCCTAGTTTGTAACAATTATCATTGTGCATTTGTGGTTAAATAATAAGGTTCAACATATTTTTAGACTTTTGATATTTCCAAATTAATCAAAATAATGTATTGAATACTGTTAATACTCAACTGAAAAATCCCCAATAATTCAAATTATAATATTCCTTATCCTAGGTGAATTCATGTGGTCCTGCGACCTGGTGACAGTTTCGATTTGCCATGCTCTTTGCCTCTATTGTGGCTGGACCTACAATCTAAAATATAATCCGAACCATGGAATATACTGGCATAGTTCGTATGAGCAAACAGAATTTTTAAAAATTTTGGGCTCCATCAGGATTTCAACCTGGGATTGGACCCGTACTTTTAAAAGCGAATGCCTTTACCACTAAGCTACCAAACCACTCATCTTTTATCCTGCAAGAAGCTATATAATCTTCTTCAATTTTCAGGTGAAGAAAAATGAGGTTTCATATGTGAACTGTTTATCATTTTACCCTGTTATGTAATATTCATTTATATGCTGGCACAATTTACAATGAGGGGGACAACCATTTAATACTATTACATTCAATGCTAATATTTTTAGATGTTCTAATCTTATAACCTTTAATCAAAACTGAGAATAAAGCTGATATCAGTAAACAGCTGAAAGTAGCCTTTTGCATTCATTTTGTTGAATTAAGACAGCAAAATATATTTATATTGAAAATGTGCAATTGCAATCTATAATTCAGATAGATCAGTTATATTTTTAGGAATTATTGTGTCTTTTATGATCTGGATCCACAAAGAGAATCGTCTAATAGACTTCCTCAACTCCCTAAACAACCACTCCATCAACTATACCTGGACATACTCCCACAACCACGTTACATTTCTTGATGTTACCAGCAAATCTACAACAGTACCTTCATTTTAATACTTGTCATCTCTCCCACATCAAATGTTCCCTTCCTTACAGTCTGGCCATCCGTGGAAGGTGTATCTGTTCAGATGAATCTCTTTCCTGATACACAAAAAACCTGTCTGGAGCGCCCATCTCCCGCAGCTACCCCCGTGACTTAGTACACAAAAATCTCTCGTGCTGTAGCCATTCCTGTACACAGCCATTCTAAGGCTGCACCCCTTGAAACTAACTGCAGCCCCGCTTTCATCACTCAGTTCTTCCCTGATCTCGAGTCTACTAATCTAATCTTTCGCCGTGGCCATGACTTCCTACGTTCCTTCCCTGGGATGCGCACCATTCCTACCCACTGTCCCACGCACATATTTAACAGACCAAATCTAAAAAAATATCTTGGTTCACAAGTAATTCCCTCAAACTACCACAGGGATCATTCCTGTGCAACAGACCTCGCTGTAAAACGTGCAGCATGCATCCAGCTACTACCACTTACTCCAATCCTATCACAGGTCAAACATTCCCCATCACTGGTAATGCTACTTAAATGACAACACGCTTCATATATCAACTTACATGCCTCCATTGCTCCAGCTCACAGAGCGTGGTGGTGAAACGGATAGCGTTCTGGCCTCGCTTTCGGGAGGACGGCGGTTCGAATCCCCGTCCGGGCATCCAGATTTGGGTTTTCCATGGTTTCCCCAAATCACTCCAGGTGAATGCCGGGATGCTTCCTTCAAAAGGCCATGGCCGAATTCCTTCCCATTCCTTGCCCTATCCCTTCCCCCCATCCCTTCCCGTCTCTAAAGACCACGTTGTTAAAAAGGGACGTTAAACTGTTACAAAAAAATAAAAATAAAAAAAAATAAAATGCTCCAGCTCATATATAGGCCTCACTACTAACCCACTTGCTATATGAATGAATGGCCACGGGCAGACAGTATATACTAACAATGAGGCCCGCAAAACATGCCAGTTCCCATAAACTGAATAATTTTAACGTTTCTCAGTTAGGGTGACCCAATTTTTCCCTGATAACACAACTTCCTTTGAACTACGTACATGGGAACTAGCCTATCAGAATATCATGGACACCTGACATCCTCCAATAAATTCCTCCAACCAGATCCAGCACCTATTATCTCTAGTATTTATATTTCTTATATTCTTATATTTCTTACATTTTATTTTTCACTTATAGTTTTTGAAAATTTGATATATATATGTATCCTCACCAGTTTATTATATTGGTCTACCACTTTCAATGATAATATACCATCAACAGTATCGATTATGGATCCAATATTTGAGCTTCCCCCCCCCCCCCCCTCCTCGTACACTATTTTCTGCACCGGATGGCCCATTCACCAGTCGGCCGTCTTCGTGTATACGTCTGATTCTATCTGGTATCTCACTTCTGCACGAATAAGACTAAACGCCAAAATATTGCGCTTTTTTTGTTTTTGTCATACCCAGCCGCCCTCATCTGCGGTAAGTGTTGTGTCTTATTTTCCTATCCTTTGAAGATGAATGTTGGGCACTTTGGAATATAATTTCAATATACTAGAATTTCATAAATTATTACTATGGAAGTACAGTATATATTAGAGGTGGGAAAAGTGACGCACTTAAGAGTGGCACTCATTTGATCACTTGATTAAAAGAACTAGTTCTTTTGACTGTTCACTACCATACTTTAAATAAAAAGAATGGTTATTTCCATTTTGAGACCACCACCTGTTTGTTTTATTTACGTTTAGATTGAGTTCGTATGTTAATCTCATAGGTGATTAGTTACATTTATTTTTCTATCTATTCTGAAATATTTACCCCCCCCCCCCCCTTAAAAACTACCAGATTATTTTTTCACAGAAAAGACAATTTCTTAGTGTCAATGAAATGAGAGGGTAGTTTTTTTAAAATAATGAAGCATGGTTAATTTTACATTTATAGTTACAAATGAAAAGTACTACCTCTTATACAGATCTTTTTGCCTTAGATCAAATGTAAGTTACTGATCACAAATAATATTTAAGCAGGCTGCTGAACGAAAAAAAGCCTCACTTTACAAATCTGCCCAGATTTTGAAGACCAGTTCATTCACAAAAAAACACTTTTTTTAACACAAAACAATAAGAAAATATATATAAAAAAAGACATCACACCATTATTATGTTTAAACTTGTGGAGGGGTCATTTAAATACACCTGAGCCATAATTTAGATTAAAAAACATAAAAGAACATAAAGCGCAATACAACTTATCAGAGAGAAAGAGAAGCAGATTGATAGGTCAGTCAGATTCGAACAAACTGACTCACCACTGGCACTGCACACTGAGTGATGGAATGAAGAGCGACTCACCCCGCCAACAGAAAGAAAAGAAAAAAACGAACGAACTAGTTTCTTCTGGATGTGTAGAGTGGAGCAGATAAACAATGACGTGTGGTGGCGTAGATCAGAGACTGAATGTGGGTGGAGCGGACAGCAGTCGGGCGATACGTGGTGGATACTAACAAATCTGAAACTTATTGTTAGCGCCCACCCAATTGAAGTTAGTTCAAACGAGTCCATGTACCTGTTCGACACCCTGGCCAAACAAATTGCTCGTGCTCCAAGAAGAACCACCGTTCGCTTTTAGTGAGCGACAGCTCACTCGCTCTTTTAGAAAAACTGTTCAAAAGAATTGGTTTACTCACAAAACAACACATCTCTAGGATATACAGGTTAATAATCATATTTTTAAGGCATTTTTTTTCACGGATAAATTAATTGAAAAATAACAAATGGAATAAACAAATAATTCTATGGCAATATTGTATAATTCTTACATTGTTGTATACAAGTCCACACTGGATGTGCGACTGCAATGCTAACACTAAAATTCCTTGCATTTTATGTCTGAATGTTCAAGCTGCTGCTTCCACTGATATGCCAACTGTTTTTCTGGCAACAATGTCAGTGATAGCTGTTAGCTCTTGCATCCAACATCTATTCATGTTCTAGTTTATCTGCGATTGTTGATGAAATGATGATAACCTAATATTGGTCAAGTTTTTTTAAATCTTTACTGAACATGATAAATTTTACATCCCCTCCACAAATGTAAGCATTACACCTTTTTCTTCTCACAACAGCCAATCTTCTCAACTAAGCCATGATGTGTATCCCAGAAATCAAATGTTAACATGTGCTTGCCATCTGCTAGCCAGTTTCGTCTACTTCCAAACCCCCTTGTCCCCCCCCCCCCCAAACTCCCTAGACACATCCAAGAATTTAATGAATTTTTGATGCATCACTGCCTTCACAACCCTTCACAGTTTTGTTGTGTGTTCACAGTTAAATTACCATCTTTATAAATTCATTAATGGTTTTTTTCCTTTGGTCTCATATAACATGCCTTATTCCAGATTCCTGCATCCAAGAGATTAACTTCTCCTTACGTTCTTCACAATTTTTGTCCATCAATTACCTAAATTCTTCTATATGTATACATTTGGGTTTTTCCTTATTTTTACACCCCTCCCTCAATTCTTTCACAGCTTTATCACTCCTATCAAGTATTTCTGCCAACTGTTTTGATATTTCCTCAGCAGACTTTTTTTAATTTATTTAATTTCTTTTCAATTTCTATGTTGTGAGGAGAAATAGGTTTGAACCAATACCAAAGTCAAGAGGGGAAAAGGCCTTATTACTGAGCATGGTGGTTAGCGAGATGCAGGTTCGAATCCCCGTCCGGCCATCCAGATTTGGGTTTTCCATGGTTTCCCCAAATCACTCCAGGCAAATGCCGGGGTACTTCCTTCAAAAGGGCATGGCTGAATTCCTTCCTGTTCCTTGTCCCCAGTCCTATTCTGACTATAATGACATTCATGAGGTGTAAAGCCATAAATAAAAAAAATCTTACTTAGATATAGAAGACTAGGTAGGGTGCAGCAGGCCTTTGGGAATAGAAGCTTGGAAGGCAAAAGTAGGAACGAAAGGGATCTGCTGCTATACAGTAGCCAACGGAGAAGTGAAGGTCCTCTTCTGCAGGAACAGTAGGCACAAGCTAACAGATCACAAATTAGTTCAAAGCTAGTGCAATATTAGGTCAGGTAATGAGAATAGATTAGTGCAAAGCTGTCCAACCAATTTTGGAGATGGGCCACAATTTCGGTTCTAAGATAGAATCAAAATTGTGGCCTGCAGGCTAAGTTAGCCTGCAATTCCCATAATAGTTGCCTATAGTTACAGTAGACATTTAAATATAACAAAGGTATAATTAACATGGTGTAATTACAATCAAAAACTAAAAACCACCACTGAGAACATTGCAGACGTTTTTTTTTTATATATATAATAAAAAACATAAATGATACCACTGCAATGGTTTTTGAGCTAGCATATTCTAGACTGATGCCATTGGAGGGGCCACTATATAGTCCTTTGCAGCCTTTGATTAGTGGCATTTGAGGTACGGGAAGCAGTATTGACAGAAATGTGATTTTGAGTATTGAGAGTGATCTGTGTGAGGGGGTAAAAGAGGCTGAACGTAACTTGGGTAGAGCTCATATAGGTCTTGAGTTGTAATGACTGGCCACAGTCCTTGACTCATTGGCAGTATCGTGCAATGAGTCAGGTAAATGTGGAGACAGTAGGTGCTGCTTGGGAAAGGCATTAGTTTTGTCTTGGAATTTGTGCCTTAGGACAACATTGGTAGGTGGAGTTTCATTCAGAAAGGCCTAAACAGAAGGGGATACTTTCTGGGTTGCTAGCTAAAGCTGTAAGGGAGCCCACTTCCAGCATAGATGGGGTTAAGACCTGAGGGCCGGATTAAGACAGTGTGGGGGCCCATAGAAAACGTGAAGAAGGGGCCCAAGGTGCGGGGCCGTGGCATTTGCTAACTCCTGCTACGTGAAGGACCATACCTTTTTTTTTATTAGAATTTGGTGGCACTGTGAGGGATAAAAATAAGTGACAAAAAGAGATACTAAATATAGATGCACAGAGGATAAAATCATAAATGATAAAGAAATCGGAAGGTTAAGAATAATGCTGAAAATATTGCAAAACTAGACATAAAGCTGTTGCTAGTCGACTGTAGGAATATAATGAACAAAGTAGTAGAATTTATCCATTTCATTACGTGCAGTTTGTGTATCTTTATTAAGGGATCAGAGTCTTCGTTAAAGAAGAAATGTGAGAATGAAGTCAACATAAATTGGTTATAGAGTTTGATAGAGGAGCAATTGGTGGTTAGCAAATATTTATACAGTTCACTGCCATTCATAGAATCACTACCGTGTATCGCTAGGAGTAGAGATTTCTGGGGTCATAAAAAAAAAGTGATATTGAGTGTTTACAGCAATGGAAAAATGAATGATGAAGAAGTGGTCAAGAAGCAGTGATTAAAAGTGAAGTTCAATCTGTCGCCGAGAGTACCCATTCTGTTCAAAAACATTTCTTAGATTGTTTCAACTCCAACAGTAGGCTCTTACGATCGGAAATGGCTCTCGTTCTGCGCACCAATGTGGTCAATACGGAGTGGCGTTGTGCTGGGTGGTGGTAACTGGTTGCATCCAAGTAACGTTCAGTGTGGGTGGGTTTGTGGTACACACTATGTGCCAATGATCCATCAGGTTTGCATTTGATTAAGATGCACCCATCCTTCTCAACTTATATATATAGTTATAGGGAAGCACATGTCAATGACCTGAAAATATATTTCAGAGAAAGATTTAACATTTGGAAGAAGGGCACCAGCACAGTGGAAAAGTGTCGGAAGCATTCAAGGAGATAGTAGAAGGGGGGTATGAAATATTTATTCCAAAACAAAAAAAATAAGAAAAGTATAGAATCTGCTAACAATAATAGCGAGGTGAGGAGACTAAAGAGGTTAGTAAAAAAGCAGGGCTGGATAAAGACAGTACGGGGCCGCAGCAAATGTGAGAAAAGGATCGCCCATCTAGCCTGGTTCTCCAGAGACTCCTAGGCAGCGCAGGGCTCCCTAGAAGGCGTGATGCCCATAGCATTTGCTAAATCCTGCTATGTGGCTAATCCGGTACTGGTGAGGAGAGAACACAACAGAGTTAAGAGACAGCAAGGAAATGATGAAACGGCCAAAACAACTAGAACAAGGATTTAATAGCAGCAAAAAGAAAAGTTAAAGATGGAGTTATAAAAAATATTGTATGTGAAGGCAGTCCGCAGGATGCTTCATCTAGGAATTTCTATCTTTATATTAGAAAATTGATAGGAACAATTGTGTACGAGGGGGGACCCAAAAGTAATGGGAATTGGGCTGCGGCGGGGAGGGAGAGTGGGGGAACACATTTTTCGACCTGTTGTCTGTTACTGTCATTCCATCTGAGTCAGTGTGCGAAGTTGTGTCGCTGTGAGTGCATCGTTTCGCCCGTGATAGTTTTTGTAGTAAGACAACTTTTTCCATTTCGGCGAAAACGTAATGGCAGATTGTCGAGAGCAGCGCGTGGCTGTGAAATTTTGTTTCCTGTTGAGGAACTGGCCACTGAAACTATTGTAATGCTGAAGACTGCTTATGGGGATGCTGCCTAAGTAAAACCAGAGTCTATGAGTGGTTTTCACATTTTAAAAATGGAGAAATGTTAATTGATTACCAATCCCGTTCAGGACGCCCCTCAACGACAAGAAGAGACGAAAACGTCGACAAAATCAATGCCCTCGTTCGTGCAGACCATCACCGAACCATTGATCAACTCTGTGAGATGTCTGGAATATCATGGAGTTCAATTCAGAGGATTTTATCCAAATATTTGCATATGAGAAAGGTTGCAGCTAAATTTGTCCCTCGCCTTCTCACAGACAAGCAAAGGGAGCGTCGACTTCATGCATGTTTTGAGCTTCAAAATCAGCTCAAAGAATTTTTCCGAAAGTGATGACTGATTATGAATCGTGGTGCTATGGATATGACCTCAAAACAAAGCAGCAATTAAGCCAGTGGAAGACTTGTGCTTTCCTCATCCCAAAAAACTCTCCAAGTGAAGCCAAACATCAAGAAAATTATCATTTGTGTCTTCCATTGCAGAGGTGTTATGCACACGGAGTTCGTCCCACCAGGTCAAACTATCAACCAGGAGCTCTACTTGGAGGTTTTTGAAAGATTGAGGGAGAGTATCTGGAGGAAAAGGTCAGATCTTTGGCGCACAGGCGACTGGTTCTTCCATCATGACAACGCGCCGGCCCACACCGCCCTTTCCGTAAAGTAGTTTTTGGCCAAAGACGGCATGACACTGATTGTCCACCCCATCCACTCACTGGATCTAGTCCCCTGTGGTTTCTTTTTGTTCCCCAGACTCAAAAGGATTACGAAAGGAAAGTGTTTTTGCCACTGTGGAGTAGGTAAAACAAAATCTCCTAAAGGCATAAAGGACATCCCGATAAGTGAATTTAAAAACTGTTTGGAACAATGGAATGATCATTTCAAGTAGTGCGTTGTGGTCAGTGGAGAACACTTTGAAGGTGGTCAAAATTTGGTGTAAAAATATTAAGAAATAAAGATGTTATGACGAAATTCCCGTTTTTTTTGGGTCCCCCCTCGTATAAGGATGGGGAAGAAGTTACTGTGAATTTGGAAGTAATTGATTTCATGGGGCCATAAAGGAATATCATTCTGGTATGAGAGAGGAAAAAATCAGAGGAAGAGATTCTCCACATAAGCAGTAATGATCAGACTAAAAAACTGGAAATAAATCCTGAGGATGATATGGGCAAAATAAGAAAGGTAAAAAAGAATAAAAGGTGCTGGTGTGGATAATATTATTACAGATGCATTAAAGATAGTTTGATGTGACACTGTACTTTATTTACTTCTAGCTGATACCTGCGACTTTGTATGTGTGGATTAAGAATTTCTTTGCCAGACACAGTATTCCCTGTCCCACCAGACAACACCACTGCTCACCAAGCAACAGATCCTGCTTAAAAAAGTGCATCATACACCATACCTCTACCACCGTCACCAACATAGTTATTAGGAAAAGCTTCCTCCATCATTGAACATGACACTTGGGAAACTTCCCACACAATATATCAGCTAACCTGCAACTACTATCTGACTTCCTACATGGATTTGCCCACCAATCCCATTATGAATGGCCTCCAACAGACAGTATTCACCCAAAATCCAAACCACCTACTATTTTTAATACCACCTTGCATTATACCAACAATTTTAATTCTAATTTCATCGTCTATGCTATCAGATTTCTCCCAAACAGTAGCTGCTCCTCTGAAATCAGGAGGAGGGAGCTGACTTACCAGTACAAACTAGGTAGCAGACAGCCATCAGGCCCCAAGACAACCCTTGCTTTCCTTCCACGAATATCCCCACTCCCTCTATCTCTTCCCACATGAACCACTCCCCAACATATCTGATTTTTAAGCAGTTTGTAGTATCTTTGAGTTTTTGTTCAAGTTTTTTTTTATAATTTAAATTTGTTTAAAAAATATTTAGTAGGTAAATTTTCTACCAATTGTTTCCATTATATAGTTTGCAATCATACAATTATCGACTTTATGATTTTCTACTCTCACTCCATACTTCTTTAAATATTGACTTTCCCCCTCCCCGTCACCCCATGAGCTGCCGACCAACGATCTGAGCTCCAGCAGCCACCATGCAGCTAATTATATACTGCTAGAAAATAATAAGCACTAAACAGTGGGACTTATAAAAGATTTGAATATGAGAATAAGCACTGCTTGAATGCAAGACAGTGTTGAAACAAGGACAGAAAAATGCACACTGAGCAAAGAAATTTTTGAGTTTTGGTCCTTTCATCAACAATAGAGTGAGGTAGGTGGATGATAGTAGCTGGCAGATAACTGGAAGATCAGATCATTGGCCAGCGCCACTGGGTAAAAATCAACATGGTGAGGAGTGTGAAGTGAGAGTTGAAAAACATAAATCTGAGCATTGTAAAAAATGGAAACTATATTGCAGAAACAAGTCGCGGGCATCCGGAAGAAGCTGGCACCAAATACTGTCCAGTAAAAATCTTTTGTGCAAATATAAGGAACTAGCAGAGTACCTGGCATTTCTGAGTTTGGATGTGAAAGTTCTGATTTTTTTATCCCCTTTTGATCAAATTGTCATAAAAATTCTCCATTACCATCCACTTTGGCCAATTTCCCCACTATTTTTGAGATATTTCCTATGAACTGAACTGTAGCACATGTAAAATATCTTTAAGGCAGGTGATGGGGGAAAAAATGTTGGTTTTTGTAAACCAAATGTAGACTATATTTTTCTCCTTGTTTTAGGGTACATTTGTGCAAAGTTTCATCAAGATTGCATAAAAAATGGTGGATTTGTACAAATAACATACAAATATACATGCATCAATTTTTATAAATATGTAGGTACATAATATAAAGAATTTTGAACAAAGGAACAGAAGCTCAAATATATTAATTAAACATTAACTAATCTGCAACTATTGCTTGAACTCCTACACAGATCTGACAACAAATCCACAGTCCATTAGAATGAATGGCCACAGACAAATGACATTCATGCCAAATCCTGACAATTCAATAACTTTTCATGCCAACATGCATAATACCAACAATTTTTATTTTTACTTCACCATCCGTACTATCAGAGTCCTCCAAAACAGCAATAGCTCCTCTGAACTCAGAAGGTGGGAACTGTATTACGAGTAATAGCTCTGTACCAGAGAGGCATTGGGTCTCAACTTAAGATCTGATACTCCTCCTCCTTTTTCACTCCTATCTCCACCTACATTATCTCTTCCCATTATGAATCACCACCCACCAACACTCAGCATGTGAATGTACACAAGGTGTCAGTGTGTGCACAACTGATTCCCTCACCACGTGTCTCATCTACTCACAAGAATAATTTGCACCAAAATATTGTACTATGTGATTTTGTTGTGTTTGTCACTGCCCTCCTACCTTTATCTATGGTAAATGTTGTGTTTTTCTATATTATATTTAATTTTTTTTGCCCTAAAGAATTTTCTCTCTCTTCATTATCATTATCTTTTTCTTTCTTCTTATGTGATGTTGGCACAGGTATCACAATAACAAATTTTGATATATAAAATAGTTTCATTTATACTGCATTTTAAAGTAGACATGTTATATAAATTTAGTTGAAATGGATCAACTGGAATATTGTGCCACCATTAAATTCTTCATTTTGTCGTCCAATGATGCTTAGTGTTAACAGCTAGTCTCTTTCTTCATTTTTAACTGTGATGAAATTGGTTGCTGAATTAAAACATGATCATACTTCTCTTGAAGATGATGTATGTGAAGGATAATCAAAAACTGCAACTGCAAACTGTGATTAAAAGTGTATGACATTGCCAAGGTCATATGGTACATTTTATATCAAGAATTAAATCTAAAAAAGCTTCATGCAAGATGTATACTGCATTTATTAAATAGAGATGGGAAAAAAATGTAAAAACCAATTTTTCAATAATTTTTAGAGCATTTTAAAGAGGTATGCACCAGTTTTTATACTGTGGATAAGACATGTGTTCACCACTGCTCACTACAAACAAAACAGTGAGTGTGAGCTGTGTGTCTGCACCAAAAAAAGGCAATTTGATCCACCAGAAAAAAAAAAACCAAGCCCATTATTTTCTGTGATGCAAAAAGGATTATTTTTATTAATTTTCTTGGTAATGATAAGACTGGCAAATACTCTCAAGTTTTCTGTGCTAAGTGGGTGATAAAATTTGTGAAAAGAGACTTTGATTACATATAAAAAAAGACATCACCATTCACCAGGACAATGTACACTACCACAAAAGTCATATGGCAATGGGAACCTGAGGGATCTTTTGTACAAGCTGCTGGCACATTACCTATTTACCTGATTTAACACCTTCTGACTTTCATCTATTTCCAAATTAACATATAATAAAATATATTTTGATTAAAATGAAGAGATGATAGTAATCACGGATGGATATTTTTCAGTTCTACCAGAACCACACTCCAGGAATGGAATTGGAGAAACATTTGACTAAGTGCAATAAGTTAAAGGAGAACTTGTCACAGATAAATTCGCTTTGTCCCTTGCGTATTTTATCACCTTCCTATTTTTATGTTGGAATTCTATCATACAATTTATCTTTGATTTATTTTATTAAATGAAATAAACATCTATCTCCGAACTTCAAATGTTTACTCTTCCTCTATTTGCACATGTTTCCTTTTATAACTGATACCAGTCAAGCTTCAATGAAAGATCCACTACAGGCTTCATATCTGAATTGATTGCAGGAAAAGTGGTACGAGAATAACTCTTAAAATTGATTACCAATTTTATTTTGTCTGACCACAGATTAATTACTTTAAAAGGTTAAATAATATTTGAGAATTGAATCAACTGCATGTAGTTCTTGTTCATGGGCGCCGGGAGGGGGGTGCACTTGCACCCCCCCCCCTGACGTCCCGGATCACCGTCTGGGCAGTAGTAGAGCTAAAAAAAATAAAAGAAGGAAAAAAGGAAAAGGTCGCCCAGCCTGGAAATTTTTGGGCCGATAGGGGGGGGGGGCCACCAATGCAGCCCTGGTGCAACCCCCCAGAAGCAATCCTGCCAGCACCCATGTTCTTGTTTGTCCTCGCTGATGATTAAAAAGAAAAACAGTCCTGTCACAACAATGTAGCCCTATCTATAACCTCTATGGGCCTGACATCAGGGCACCAAGTGGATTTCTAACTGGCCAATAACACACACAGTAGTCCTGAACAACAAACCAAAATTTTACTGAAATAAATAATTCACCACGGGTTTTCTGCCAGTTAATTGATTTATTCAATTCTTTTAACGAATAAATAAATAAATTAACCGGCAGAAAACCCGTGAATTATTTATTCCATCAATGCGCCGGGAAAAACTAAAATGTCATACAAAATTTTACTGATTTTAACACCATTTACTATGTCACAAACTATTTGTGAAAAAACAACAATTTTTGAAGAAAAAAAAATTATGCTCTTTCAGTACCAGGATCAGAAATGTTCACCTTACCCTCTTGTGCTGTGATTGGCAGATTAGAATCTGTGCTGGTTCTAAAAATAAGTTGTATTTTACGTACTACTACTATTGTGACCTATGGTCTGAAGAATGATTTTTCATTAAAATAATGTTGATATATGAAAAAATAAGAAAGCTCACACTGCCATACCTGCATATGCTATTGAAGCCAACAGTGTTCTTTCTTCAGGAGGAACCCAAGAGGCAATTAGCAAGTGAAATGATGGGTACAAAAAACCCAGAAAATAAGAAAATGTAATAAGATCCAGACATACCCGGCAAATTTGGACACTGTTGACAAACTTTGCTTGCTCCCATTTTTTAAAACATAATTAATGTGTAAGGTGTAAAAGCAAATTAACTGAAAAAAAACATAAGTAGGCAAACTACTGCTACTGCTGTGTCAGCTGTGTTATTATTTTTAAATTACTGCATTCACAAAAATTCAGATACACACTGCATGCTGAAAGACAGATTCAGAACACCCCAAGATTTAAAAACATGAAAATTTCAAAACTGAAATTTTACACAATGATTTCTATTCTCATTAAGGAACCACCATAGTGGACACAGGCAGCAGAGGCGGATCCAGGAATTTTTCGAGCACTGTGAGATTGCCGCCCCTTCGAGAACATTATTTTGCCACACCCATTATCACCAACCCATATGGTCACCACCCTTGTTATGGATCACTCATTCTCATTCATCTCACCAATAGAGGAGCTAATAATAATAACAATAATAAAATAGTTAGCCAAGACTTAAATTTGCTGCCCCCTTGAACTTGCCACCTGGGGAAAGTTCCCCAGTTTGACCCCCCCCCATAGATCTGGTACTGATAGGCAGGTACAATGAGCCCAGTTTGAAACTTCAGGCCTGATATATCAGTTATCCTGATTACATATTTTAGGCAATTATCTAAAATCATTTTGGTTAACAGCTGCGAATTCCAGCTTCAATAACTACCTACACATTTCACCATAAAAAAATAAAAATAAATAACCTACAGAATATAACTTATATCCACAGGCACACTACCCCAGATGCTCTCACAGAAAGCTGATTGATGTAAATAAAAACATGTAATATGGCTGGCGTTAAGGATGAGTAGCTGCTGACAACAGTAACCGACGTTTGTGTTAAATTTATCTGTAGTGCAGTAGTTAGTTGTTATTTAATCTGTGATTATTCTCTTTGGGATGTTAGAAGAACTTGAAAGCCAAGTAAACACCCTGCAGCTGTTCATTAGTGGTAGGTAAGTTGAAGGAGAGCTTGATACACAACCTCATCAGGAATGTATGTAAGAAAAAAAGTGAATTTTAAATCACCACTGTTGTTCTAGAAGAGGTTTCATATGAATTTAAGTTAATTGGCTATGTAAAATATATTTCCAATTAAATTAACGAGGGAAATCCAGTTGATAGTGCCGCAATAGAACTAACTTAAAATGCAGGAAGCAAATAGTTAGAGTACAGAACATAGAAACTGAGAATAGGAGTGCTTCATAATAGTGCTGTTCATTATTCTAATTAATAATTTTGCTGAAACTTCACAGTCAGAAGTTGGGATGTGTGTGGATGACATAATGCTGCATAACAGGATTAAAACAAGTCAGGATTGCAAACAACTACAGAGCGATAGTTACAGAATATATAATTGGATAGGCTAACATGGAGTGAAAATAAATGCTAAAAAGAGTCAGTTTATTAGGTGCACAGATTGCAAAACGATTTTACGATTATAAGATGGAGAAGAAATCACTTACTAAAGACATAAATTTAAATATTTTGGTATGTCACTTGATAAAGAAAGTTAATTGGGTAGGAGGTAGTGGAGATTTCAAATACTGTAATTGCTACTGAACAAGATGATATGGTGATGTACTAGGGGAACAAGGAAACTGGGGTACAAAACCTGCCATAACTTTGCTTGATAATGAGGATGTAGTGAAATTGGTTTCAACAACAGGAGTTGGAGGAGGTGCAAAAGAGGGCAGCTAGGTTTGGTTATGAAAATTAGCATTAATATAATACCGCAGTCAACGAAAGACAGAGGGCAGGGAAAGAGACTGTTGGAAGGGCATAAAGCTTACACTGGTGATATTGCTAGAAGAACAAAAAGTAATTTGTAGAAGGAAAGAGATGACCACAACCATAAAATGAAGTTCAATTTCATGTAAAAAAATAAATAAAATAAAATAAAAAAATAAAAAAAATAAAAAAAAATAAAAAAAAAAAAAAAAAAAATTGTAAAGGGAATAAATTATTGAGTGACAGACTAAACAACTGAAAGAATTTATAGTAACAAAATTGTGTAATGTAAAACTAGGTATATAGGAAAATTGTTATCAGGGCGCATGCTCCATGTTGACAGCAAAATGATAACAGAGAAGTAAAAAAATTCAAATACTTTTCAAAGAGGCTACAGGAGAAATTAAGAAAATCAAGTCAGTGATAAAAAAAATGTATTCCATTGTGTTGTGCATTTTAGAGTGACCAGGTTACCTGAAAAGATATTTCAGATGAAATGGACAAGGGAGGCCAAATTGATAGTGTAGCGCTGGATCTTTCAAAGGCGTTTGACAGAGTAAGCCACAAAATGGTAGTAAATAAAGTAAAAACCATCGGAGTGGATGAGAAAGTGATTTGCTGGGTAGAAGAATTTTTAAAGGGCAGAAAACAGAAAGTTAGGGTAGGAAATGCGGTATCAAAGTAAGTGGAAGTAAAAATGGGAGTGCCGCAGGGTAGCGTATTGGGCTCATTGCTATTAATTATTCTAATGAATAATTGTGTTGATTGTTTACTATCTGAAATTATATTGTTTGCAGATGACAATGCTGTGTAAAAGGACCGAAACGATAGAGGGCTGTAAACAGTTGCAGGGTGATCTGGACAGGGTATCTAGTTGGGTTGGTAAACATGGGATGAAGATAAATGCAAAGAAGAGTCAGCTAATTAGATACACAAATAAAAAACAAAAGGTTAATTATGAATATAAGGTGGGGGAAGAATTGCTTGCTGAAGACTTGAAATGTAAATATCTTGGCATTACATTTGATAACAAGCTTAACTGGGCAGGACACATTGGACAGGTGGTAGGAAAAGGTTTAAACATCCTGCACTTGTTGGAGAGAGTGATGAGGGGATGCACGAGAGAAGTAAAGGAATTGGGTTACAAAAGTTTGGTAAGACCATTGCTCGAATACGGTAGTGTAGTATGGGACCCACATTTTGAGTATCAAATACAGGAGTTGGAGAAGGTGCAAAGAAGGGCTGCTAGATTTGTTTCTGGAAATAATCGCAGAATGCAATCAGTGACAGATATGATAAAGGAGCTGGAATGGGATTCATTGAAAGACAGGAGGAGGATGAGGAGGGTAAAGGGAGTGTACAGGGCGTATACTGGCGAAGAGGCATGGAAAGATATTGCAGTAGGTATGGAAAGTAGTTCATGGAAGGGAAAAGATGACCATGCCACAAGCTGGCACTCGATTTAAGGCACAAGGGTGTGGGAAGATTTTCTTTTTTAGGTAAGGGTGTCAGGGATTGGAATGAGTTACCAAGGGGAATGATGAATAACCTACCGAAAACGTTAAAAGAATTTAAAGTTAAAATTTGTAGAGGGCAAATGTAGATGAGTGAAGGATAGCGGGAAGTTGGGTATGTAGGGAAATTGCCACCGGAGCGTGTGCTCCATTGCAATTAAATTAAATTAAAGCACCC
This sequence comes from Vandiemenella viatica, assembly GCA_031002005.1. Classification (NCBI taxonomy): domain Eukaryota; kingdom Metazoa; phylum Arthropoda; class Insecta; order Orthoptera; family Morabidae; genus Vandiemenella; species Vandiemenella viatica. The sequence goes on along the minus strand of JARYHS010013631.1, from coordinate 160,207,237 downwards.
TTCAACACCCTGCAGGCACACACCAACTGCAAGCCAGTGCCTGCAGATACAGGTATCAGAAGAGCACCTACTCCAGACATTAAGATGGTAATTGCCACCATTGTATTTGGCGCTTCAGTCCACATTGCCAACATGCCACCAGGTACCTGCATAGCCATGTATGACCAGAAGAATGAGCTCATTACAATGCTGCATTCTGATCTTGTCCAGTTGTACACCTGGAAGATGTAATGGAAAGTCCGATTACCCCGACCTGCTAGCATATATAACTTTTTGATT
>JARYHS010013631.1:160025780-160205958 GCA_031002005.1 Vandiemenella viatica | reverse complement strand
GAACCCCCCCTCTCCCCCACGTAGCCCTACGTGGCTTTTGCCTCTATCCCCCCCCCCCTCCCCGCACGTAGCACGTAGCTTTTTTCCCTTTTGATTCCAGAGGACATTTTGTACTGTTTTCTCTGGTCAGACTATTGTAATAATTAACTGAGGGAAATAAATATTCACATGCTGTTGTGAGTTCTCTACCTCATTTTAACTATGGCAGATAATATGAAAGGAAAGCTACGTGACCTGGCTCGTAAACTCCCCCTCCCCACACGTAGCTCAACGTAGCCTTCCACCAGCCAACGGCTCCCCCCCCCCGGACCGAGCCACGTAGTTTGTGCACGGTCCCTAAGAGACAATGATTTACTATTCAGTGATGTACTAGTGTAACCGCGGAACTTTGATAAAAACTTGCAGGAAAACATTATGGGCAAGAAACGGGTAGTTTAATTTCACCGGGGAGAGGGGGTGGGGTGGGACATTCTCCACCAGTGAAATACTGTTACTGACCTGTTGAAATTTGAATTGACTGCTTCCTTATAGTGTCCTCTTCACGTTTAGCACTCTCCTTTTCAGGAAAAGTCGCCACGAATTAAATTAAAAATGCCGAAATATCGGATGCTCCGCAACCGCGAAATGTTAGCAGCACTGTAAAAATGACTCAAAAATTATTGGTACAGGGATCAAATCAACCTAAATAGGTTCGTTTTGTCCAAGTGATCATGGTTAGGTTGAAATTCGGCCTGGACCAAGAGTAAAAAGTTTACGGTAAATTCGTTCTGCGGCAGCCCATGTCGCAAACCAGAGACAAACTGCGCATTTGTTTACAACTGAAGCAATCGAATATCTCTGACTGCTTATATCGATTCCAAGATGGTGAGCCTTACAGTACTGCATTTCGTATAAAATTTTTGTATGTGTTAATTTTATGCGACTTTTGCAACGGAGTGAAGCTAAAACGGCAAGAAAAATATTACAATAAAGAATTAAACCAACATTTCAAGAGATTATCATTGATTTCGCAGCGTCGGCGGCAACTAATAGCAGCGCTGCAGTGTCATATTTAGGCATTTTTAATTTGATTCGTGGCGACTTTTCCGGAAAAGGAGTGTGTACAACGTGAAGAGGACATTATAAGGAAGCAGTTAATCCAAATTTCAAAAGGTCAGTACCAGTATTTCGCTGGCGGTGAATTTCCGGGATCTACAATGACAGTCTGTGACCGTGGTAATCGACAGAAAGTAAACCACAATGGGAAAATCCTGTAACTGCTTGCGGACTGTTGCCCCCTCCCCCCCCCCTTTCCTACATCAGATTCAACAAATATTTCGGTGGAACTAAAGGAACCATGCGATTAATGTTTATACCTGCCCACCATGATAAACCTTTTGTCCTAAAGTGGAAACAAAGGCGATTGGCAGCTACAAAACCTGACAATGCCTGTGTAAAAAATAAATTTACTATTGCTAATAACACATTGACGATAATTGAAACGCATCTGCGAATAAAGAAATCAGTAGCAGTTGCTCTAGCTTTATTTAAATAATTTATTATTTAAATATGCTACTGCAGGAATGTTTTTGAAAGCTACGTACAGTATTTGTAGATTTCGTGTTGATGGTTGCATTGTTTCCGGACAAAGGTACAATAGTTTTAGGAACAATTACCCATTGTTATTGCTATGATGTACAGCTTCTTCGAGCAATGATCAGCAATTGTGACATTAACCTAACAAGGGACACCTTTGCCCTCGCTCGCTCGGAACCGCACAAAAACATGCTTAGAATAACAAGTGTGTGTGTGTGTGTGTGTGTGTGTGTGTGTGTGTGTGTGTGTGTGTGTCATTTCCATTCAAATTCAGTGAAGTCAGTGTATCATTACATTTTCAATTAACAGTGCCAAAACCTCTGCTTAAAATACTTAATATAGAGCAAAGCATGCATATACAGGATTACCACACACCTGATAGTGCTTATATTAGTCCTCGAAGTGCAGATGCGGGATTTGATGAAGTGGTTAAAACAAAGTGGAAGAGAACAATGTGCACACCTCACTAAAGCCATGTTATCACATTCCAAATAACTTTCGCATTCACGTTGCCCAATATCAAAAGCCACGCTAATTACATTTTCAAATGGTGTTGGTATGTCAATCACATAACCTTCGCCAAGCATATTGCAACGTAGGCTTATACGAAGGTTCAGCAAACTGATTGTAAATCACAGAGTGAAGTTTCATGATGAAATAACGATCATGTATCTTCACTTGTGGTTTGGCACATTGCATTCTTACAAAATCAGTAATCCTTCTGATATAGAACTTATATTGCCGAAAGAAGTAAACATCAATGGGTTGGCAATATTTTGTTATTTTCGGTGGCAATACCTTCGGCATAACATCTTTGGAAAAGTGGCATCTAGAAGGGTACGATCTGTAAGACCTGACTAGGAATCACACAATAGGCTCTTTTCATTTGTTACATGTTCGCCAAGGGCTGAAGTTAGAAAACGTTTCTAGTGTTCTTTAGTCAATTTTTTCACTTTTGCTTGCCTCTTCATGAATGTTTCGTGGACAGGTTGTTTCAAGTTTCTTTGAAATATTTGGACCAAAAGCGCCTTGCGTCTCTTGAAAACAGATGTACAACTAATGGCGCTAGCAGACAAGTGCGGAGTTCTGAATGGAAATGACACACACCACTGTTTTGTTTATCACTTGTTATTCTAAACATGTTTTCGTGCGGTTCCGAGCGTTCGAGGTCAAAGGTGTCCCTTGTAAGTAGGACTGTGTTTTGGGTCATATGTGGGGTTGCTTCTAAAGCATGAACCCTGTGAACTAGTGGGTTAGCTGTTTCAGCTGCCTCAATGAATCCCGTCCCGGGCAGTGTAAGTTGAGTTAAGCTTCTCGGTCAGTGCGTATGAAGCCCTTGTATAGTACTGTCACGGCGGATGAGAGGCCATAAGACTGTCCAGTAAGGGTCAGACAACTGGGGTGGCTCCACACACGTCGTGCAGTTCAGTTTTACTGTTTTTAATTTTGTCGCCGTCACTGTGTGCTCCGTCTCAACGTAAAAGAGACTTTTGAAATAGGCACGGGTTAGTTTAACGTTATTTAATGTGCTAATAGCACCTAGTTGGACAGAGTGAACGTTAGTCCTTTTTTCCTACAGTAGCTTTTTTCCTACAGTAGCTTTCTCCCTACAGTAGCTTTCTCCCTACAGTAGCTTTCTCCCTACAGTAGCTTTTTCCCTACAGTAGCTTTTTCCCTACATTAGCTTTTTTCCTACAGTAGCTTTTTTCCTACAGTAGCTTTTTCCCTACAGTAGCTTTTTTCCCTACAGTAGCTTTTTTCCTACAGTAGCTTTTTTCCTACAGTAGCTTTTTTCCTACAGTAGCTTTTTTATTCTTTCTAGTTGGCTGATCAGTAAGTTCAAATGTCCATTGTGCAACCCTTAATGGAGCGTCCATAAACCACGTAGCTCCATTTTGGCCTCTGCATATGGAGATAATTCAATGAAGGAAATAAATATTTACATGCTTTTTTGTGTTCTGTACCTCATGTTAAATGTGAAAAATAATATGAATGAAAAGCTATGTGACCTGGCTTGGAACCCCCCCCCCCCCTCCAATTGAAAACCGAAATATGGATGGCCAAACACGGATTTGAACCCGTGTCCTCCGATATGCCCGGCCTGACCTGTTCCGCTCCCACATGGAGCTCTCTTACAAACATTCCAATTGAATGGAAAAAGGAAATAATAGTGGAGGGTTTGTAAAGAAAAAGCTTCTTATTTTGCTTTGTACTAATCCAGTGAAGTATTATTAAAAAAATTAGGTTCGTTTATATTTGATGGACCGTCGTAATTAGTTGACATATTAGCATTCATTTTCATCTTGCACTCTTATAGCGGCAGAACTTTTATCCATTCCACGCTCGTTTGTCTTCGTTTCTTCAGTGTTCCATTCGTCATTCTTTACCTTTTCTACCATCCCGGAAGTGTTAAGAAGGGAGACGTACTCGTATATATGACTTTTAGTGAATGGAGAGGAAATCTCACAGAAAGCGTACAAAATTCATTCGAATTCAGATAAAGCGATAATACGTAAAATATGACTGCTGTATCTTCTGTTAGAAAACTTTTAGGGACAACACGATCAATCTTTCTCCTGGGATGAGTACCTTTCTATTGGTCCATCCCGTATAATCTTTGCTGCCTCTGCTTGGGGGGCATCCATAAATTACGTGAGGTGTTTTTCCGGATTTTTGGACCCCCTCCCCTCTGGTGAGATTTCGTGAGATCTGGCCGGACCCCCCCCCCCCCCCCCTCTGGTGAGATCTGGTCCGTGAGAACCCCTAGAAATCGCCCTGGAAACTTTTTTAGGTCACACCCTAACTTTTTTTGACGAAATACCCTCCTAAATCCGCAAATTTGAGACATATTTTTTTTTTCTCTACTGTCCCCAAATTTTTCGCAAAATCTCACGTGAGATTTCCATAGACCCCCCCCCCCCCTCCCCCTTGGTGAGATTTCGCCGGACCACCCCCTCCCCTATTTCACCTCACGTAATTTATGGCTGCCCCCTTGTACCGGTAATACTGTTTGCTTTACGGGATAAAATCTCTTTCCTTGGCCCTATTTTTTTGGGATTTTTTTTTTTTGCTGTCGTCAGTCTTTAGACTGGTTTGATGCAATCCTCCATCCCTTCCTATCCTGTGCTAACCTTTTCGTTTCTACATACCCCTTACAACCCACGTCCTCAATTATCTGCTTCATATATTCTAATCTCTGTCTACCTCTACAGTTCTTACCTTCGACTGTTCCCTCCACTAACAAATTAACCAATCCAGCATGTCTCAAAATATGACCTAAAAGCCTGTCTCTTCTTCCTGTAAGCTTCTTCCATAAACTTCTTTTCTCACCCATCATTTCCAAAACTCATTCATTTCTTACTTTGTCTGTCCACCTAATTTTTAGCATTCTTCTGTAACACCACATTTCAAATGCTTCAAGTTTCTTTCTTTCCGGTATTCCTAAAGTCCATGTTTCGCTACCGTAAAGTGCTGTGCTCCACACATAGAGTTTTAAAAAGTTCTTTCTAATTCCTAGATCAATATTTGAAACTAAAAGGTTTCTCTTTTTCATGAAGGCTCTTTTTGCTAGTGCTATTCTGCTTTTAACATCATTCCTGCTTCGGCCATCGGTTTGGGATTCATCAAAATTAAATTAAAATAGGGAATGGTAGATTAATTTGCACAAAAAAATATGATGCTTTCACTGTTCGATATCTTCAGAAGCTGCCGTATGTCCACCTTTTATTATTTCGATGTCACCAGCGGATACTGTTCGTGGGGTTTCACTTAAACTGAGATTGATTTTAAGATATTTTGGAACGCTATTTAATAAAGGAAATGTTGTTGAAAATTTTGTGGGTAATTTTGTTTACTTAGTTTCACGCTTTTCTCACGGATGCGCTTTAGTCAGTCAGTTAATAGTGGATTTTAAGTGTCGCTTTTGTCTGAATAACGTGTTGTATTCATTGCGCATGATTAGTGTAGATTTTGATTGTAAATTATGCAACTTATGAGGCGGAAATGGTAGCGGAACACTAACTAAAAGCCTTAACCTTAATCAGGATGATCCGACGTTTGAACCTAGGATAGCTGTACTTTCCTTTCCGTAAACGGCCAAACTGTTTTTTTTCAAAGAAGTTTTTCTATGTAGCTGTTTTCTGCTGCGGTCGTTTGAGAACAATCTTTCGACGGGGAGATATCTCTACTACAAGAAGTTCAACCTGTTGGTGCCTTCAAACTGAAGCGAAGTTGCTCCAGTAACTTGCGATTCCAAACTATAATTAAAGGACTTGGGTCAAGGAAACTGAAAGCTAGTTTGTAAACTTCTGCGTCTAACAATTTACAGTTCATAAAATACAGAAAATCAGCTTCTTTGTACTTCGGTTATTCGGAAGGAAAAAAAATATGAACAAATTCCATATATACTACGTATAACATCTGAACTTACAGAAGTAGCAGACTTCATTGGGCTGATCATAACTAGCCTAGATTGAAGAGTGTGTACGAACATTATACGCTGTCTTCTGTCTAATTTACGCTAGATGTTGGTTGACATCTGGGTATCACGGTTTCTGGTAGTACTAGTCGGTGCGGAGTCGGGAACTGTTGCGTTTACACTGGTCGGGCACTGTGAGAAAGTCGACTCGGCAACCGGCAACTATTGCGAAAGCGAGCAAACTGCACCGCTCACGACTAGTACTGCAGGCTTGTCACTTTCTAATTATATTATTCTAAACGTAATGTGTGCCAATCATAAATACTTTCGCACTCGACATATGCATAATTTCTTTGCATTATGACTTCTTCTGAATCCAGTTTGAGTACATAGCAGAGAAGTAAAACTGGCAGTGTGTTCGTAATTGATTGTTTTGTGTGTTTATTTCGTAATTTTAATTGAAAAAAAAAGTAGTTTGAAGATTTTAAATCTTAATTACATTGAAACTAGTTTCTTTGGAAGTGCTTCTCCCGCAGTGTTCAGGGTTTAGAGTGCAGCTCGATTTAAAATGAGGCATTTTCAACTAGAAAAGTTAGTGTCATCTTGGTAAACGATGGATTTTGAGGAAGTAGAGGATAAAACGTGAAAAAACAACAAAAAACCCACATATGCGTACACACACACACACACACACACACACACACACACACACACACACACACACACACTTTAGTACATCATTTCTTCCCGCGTCAAAACTGTGACATGTTACTGGGTAGATCTGTTAAAGGACAATGAGAGATGTCTGTTTCACTGTAGTCATTAAAAGGAATTAAGTTTTTTTTTTGTTTGAGCACAGAAAGATCAATATCATTCTGTTTCGGTAAATTTTACCTTAGTTTCCGCTTTAATCAATTTGTGTACTTGTAGAAACCATTAAACTAGCTTCGTGGCAGAGTTCGTTCAGGTACTGTGACCGTGTTTAGCACTCGTCACTGTCAACTGGTTCGAACCTCGGGGCCGATTAAATTTTCATCATAAGATTCTTCGCCAACGGGATGATGCACGGCTGATACTCGTTACATTCTGTACGAAATGCCTGTAGTAAGTTCCAGATTTCGTCGCATTTCATTTTTGGTGATGGCAAACGACGCAGCTGGAAATGAATCAACCGTTGAATGAGGCGTTTTGATGTCTTTTTGGAAGAAAAAGTTACATATTTTACTAATGCAAAAGTAGAAATGAAAATACGGTTACTGACCGGTAAGTGTGGAACACTAGACCGCTTCCATAGTACCCGACTGGCCAGTGAACACATTTAGTTAACGGTTTCATAATGCTTCAGTCGTTCTTAGGAACCGCTCATTTCGAATGAGTACAGCTGCTTCCAGTGACTCATGTGTGTTGTGTGTCAATTTAGCAAAGACTTGCGGCGTTTGAGAAGCCCCGCGTGTCGTACAAGACTTCCATCTTAATCCGCTTTGGCACGAATTTCGGTGGGACACTCCGCATTGCCAAACCGTCGCTCAGAATGGACTGTTCCCTTCAAAGCTTATCTTTGTCACGGTGACGTGATCCCGGTCGCCGACCCAGTCATTCCGGTTATTGAGACCTGGGCCACAGATGGGCTGGCTTTGAACTATTGATCAACTAGGTTTTTACTATAAGTTGGCTCTAGACGATTGGAAAAGTTGCCAAGTGCGTACTAAAAACGTGTGCTACAGGGCTTCGAAGCTTTTGTATATCATTTGCGTAAAAATGTCCCAGAAAGGGTGCATTCTTGAATACCTTTTCAGTCTGTCACATTGGATAAGCTGAGAGAAAAATATTCTTCTGTTATAAACAAGGGGAAATATCCAACATATTTGTCTGTGGATGTGTTTCATGATAAATTTAATCACAAATGATGCAAAGGCTACGTAATCACAAAGCCATTTGATGGAAATACAGTAATGTTAAAAAATACAAAAAAAGAAAAAAAATCGGCGTATCTCCTCAATTTTGGATGAAAGTCCCCGTTGAGCGCTGTCTTGAAATTTTTCAGTTCTCAGTTGTATGGCTGGAAAATCAGAAGAAGGAAATCACATTTGGTGAAGTACATAACTAAATAAAAATGTCCCCAAACTCTGATTACGTTTTGGAGTATCTGTTCAATGTTACCACTGGCACTGAGGTAGCTATTTGGTTAATGTCCTGCTTTTTTGCGGAAGCACCATAGTTTTTTTATCAGTATGCTGATGTGTTTCGCATTGTTGCTGGGAAATTTCATCGCATTCGACGCCGAGGCGGAGGAATTATGTGATGACGTACGGAAAAAAACATAGAAAAATTATAAAGGTTCCGTTTTTTAGTCGTCTAGATATCTTGTTTCCGCGCTTATTCAAGAGAAAATATGTAGTTTTCGGCATATCTCAAATTATCTACATTAGGGCGCATCCATAAATTACGTGAGGTGAAATGGGGGGGGGTGTCCGGCGAAATCTCACCATGAGGGGGGGGTCTACGGAAAATCTCACGTGAGATTTATGAAAAATTATTGAATTGTAAAGATAAAAAAAACAACATAAAAGGTGTACGAAAGGCGATTTTCGTGGAAAAGCGGGGGTGAAACCGGCTTTTGGGATGGTGAGACCTAAAAAAATGGTCTCGAAAAGTTGAGGGCGATTTCCAGGGGGGGGTGTCTCACGGACCAGATCTCACCAGATGGGGGGGGGGGGGAGCGGGCCAGATCTGACGAGGTCTCACCGGGGGGGGGGGCGGGTCGGAAATCCGAAAAAACCTCACGTAATTTATGGATGTCCCCTTTTGCTAGATCACTTTACTATTTCCTATACTGTAGATTATGATGAATTAGTTGATCTGTGAGATGCTTTGGTTATTGTGAAGTATAAAAACATGTTAACAGTGAATGAACCTTCAAACGTAGATATAGTTAACATGCCGACGACTGACCTTTGTTTTTGCTAGGAGAGTGGTTGCTTGTAATCATTGAGGGCAGCTGAATTGAGTGCATCGTAATCGTTATTTACCGTAGATTTGACTCATAAAATCCCCAATATCTTCCTCTCAGAGTAACTGTGTTGCAGGAAGACAATGTTTCTGGGCAGTTATGAAACATGACGTTTGCAGAGTAATGTGCAGAACCGTAAATCCAAACGAAGCGGATCTCAAAAGAAATGATGGCACATATTCTAATAAAGAACTACATTTGGCGGCACCAACGGGATTGTATATTATTTGCCTTCCTTCTGGGAATTTTAAGTTTATCAGGATCGCGGCCAAATTTCAAATGACCTCGATGTCAACGAGGCGTAAAGTCATAAGGGCGAAAAAAAGTGTGTATGCTGTTTCATTTTCAATTCCTGAACATGAAATTCTGCTTCAATTTCGAGTACTTACCACGGGTACGGTACAGAGTCCTTTAGGGACTTGCATTCGGAAGGGCGTGGGTTAGAAACCTTGTCTGGAAATTCAGGTTTCAGTTTTACACGATTTCGCGAAGTTACTCCAAACTAATGCCGGGACGGTTCTATAAAAGGCCGAATTTCTTCGCGTTCCGTGCCCGAAATCCTCTCCGGATTGTACCTCGACATGGAAAGCCGTAAAACCCTGAAAAAAAGTCTTGAAAAGTTCAAAGTTTAGGCCACAGACGGCTGATATTTCGCGATCTTTGTAGACAAACCCATTTAAAATTCTGCTTGTAATCTGCTGTTTAATATTTAGCTACACAGCTCACAGTTGGGAAAGATGATTTCGAAATGATGGAATATGATTCCACCCTATTATTTACGTTTGTGATATAATATTCTGTCGCCGTTAGCGGTATGTTTCGACTAATTAAATTTGATAAGAGTGACGTGTCTACGGCGTGCAGTATGGCGACAGCAGATGGCTGACGCGTGGCTCTAGTTTCGCCGCGCAGCAGCCATATGGCGGGTTGTTCAGAGTTGCCTTCATACTCGCAGGCTCCAGTATGAATCCACCAGGTTTGAACCTCTCACGCACCATTCTCATACGAACCAGCTACTATCGGTTTGTATAGAAAACTTGCGTTTGTCATTAGTACTATTGTTCTGAATATGTTTTTTCTAAAGTTACTTAAACGTGCGGCTGTACCCTGCCATCATAAAATTGTTGCCTTTCTTCGAACACCGTCAGTTCGGTCTCATTATTCCTGAACTTGCTATTGTCTTACAATGCTGTAGTCTAATTGTAAACTCACTGGGTGCTACAGCGTAACAGGATACCCGTAAATGCTATGAATTATCCTCTGTAGCGACTGCTAGATTAAATGCATATTGGATTTCACTTATTTTTCGAACGTTACTGTAAGATTCAGCAGCGTTTACAGGTATCAACTCATTTCATCTTATCTGATGTACTGAGGAATATTTTTTTTTCTACTTAGATTTCATTCTTATTTCCTTTTTAGGGTTCAGAACCCGAAAGAAAACGGAGCCCCATTGTTGTTGCACTTGTCACTGTTTAGAAGCCTATTCTTCAAATTTGCATGTTTTGTGCTTTTAGCTGACCCAGAACCGAATATCGTATTTAAAATTTTGTAAAAGTGGGGAGAGAGAATTCAATAGATGTAGATGTTCATAGCTCGGCAATTAAAGGACTAAGATTTTTTTTTTACAATTTTTTAACCAGAAAATAGAAGTGAGCTGCATTTAAATCTGTCGAGGAGACCAGTTTTATTGCCAGATAAATCTAAAAACAATTGGACTTGACGCTAGTCCCCTGTATCGACTATATCCTGTATTTAATTACTAAATACTAAACAGCTTGTAGGTTAAGGAAAAAATAAAATAGCTTTTATTTTGGGAGTGAATTGCATCGAAATAGCTGCGTGATACCTGCAATAAACTTCATTAGAATTGAACTGTTGCACTTAGCACGATGAAGGACAACCGTGGAGCGCTAACCTTAAAATATGTAGAGCATTGATTTTTGCGTGTAGGGACTGGTCTTTCTCCTATCACAACCATATTTGTGTAGATCTTTCTTGATTATGACTTTACTCGTCGACGTCGAAGTTATTAGAGATGGGAAAAGGTCTGGGGGCAGGGAACGGTAAGGAATTCGGCCATGGCCTTTTGAAGGAAGCATCCCGGCATTCGACTGGAGTGATTTGGTGTAACCATGGAAGACCCAAATCTGGATGCCGGACGCAGATTCGAACCCGCGTCCTCCAGTATGCGAGGCCAGAGCTTTTGTGAAGATCATACAGTAGTACGAGACAGTCATTGCGTGGGGCTCGACTGATATTTGGCCGACTATTCTAGTTGAAGTGATTTGTCAAATGTGTTTCCTCGTGGAAACACGTATCAGTAACACCAGGACCGTTGGATTTTAAGTCATGTGGATTGGTTAATTTGTTAACAGAGGGAACAGTCGAAGGTAAGACCGAGTGTGGTGGGTGAACGGTTAACGTTCTGGCTTCGCATTCCGGAGGACATAGGTTCGAATCCCCGTCCGGGAATCCTGATTTGGGTTTTCCATGGTTTCCCCAAATCACACCAGGCGAATGTCGGGATGCTTCCTTTAAAAAAAAATCCGAATTCCCTCCCGTTCTTTGTTCCCAGTCCTTTCCCGGTTCTAATAACTCAACTTCGACGAGGCGTGAAGCCGTAAACAAAAAAACAAAAACAAAAAAACTTTAATAATATTTTATCCATGATGGATTGGTGGAACTTCCGCGGCTGTGATGTCAAATATGGGTTGTAAAAAATACAGCAACCAGTCACAATATGATGTTTATTAAACCATTACCGGTTTCGAGCTATACCTGCTCATCTTCAGATGGTTTGTAAATGTTTACATCAACAAATGCAATATACAGGAATGTATGATTGTCCTACAGTAACAAAAGAAGTATTTGTTTATTGAGCATAAATTAATAAGGTATGATGAAGATTACAATCTGTTATTACTTACATTTTGCATCTGAATATATCCGAAAACAAAACCAAAGTCATCTCATTGGTGGGAAGAGTTGATAAAGCACTATAAACGTACATATTTACAAACATGCGCTGTATCAGCACTGATGGAGATGGATAGGAGCACACTGTGTTTGCTACTATTTTACACACGATACACGAATACACAGGATATACAAAGCAAAGAGGACATATTACAAAGAAACAATATATAGCAATATGTCCTCTTTGCTTTGTATATCCTGTGTATTTGTATATCGTGTGTAAAATAGTAGCAAACACAGTGTGCTCCTATCCATCACCATCAGTGCTGATACAGCGCATGTTTGTAAATATGTACGTTTATAGTGCTTTATCAAGTCTTCCCACCTGACTTTGGTTTTGTTTTCGGATATATTCAGATGCAAAATGTAAGTAATAACAGATTGTAATCTTCTTCATCTACCTTATTAATTTATGCTCAATAAACAAATACTTCTTTTGTTACTGTAGGACAACCATACATTCCTGTATATTGCATTTGTTGATGTAAACATTTACAAACCATCTGAAGATGAGCAGGTATAGCTCGAAACCGGTAATGGTTTAATAAACAACAACATCATATTGTGACTGATTGCTGTATTTTTTACAACCCATATTAAAAAACTTTAAATAAATAAAAAAGAAGGTAGCACTGTAGAGGAAGATAGAAAATTATGAGACGGATAATTGAGGACACGATTGGAAGAGATTAAAGAGTTTAGTGCAAGATAGGAACAGATAGAGGATTGCGTCAACCAGTCTAGAGACTGATGACGAAAGTTAAATACTGCGTAGTCAGGTAATAAAGAAAAATTACGTATTCATCCAGGACGCAGGCCCCTTCTGGAACCTCAGTGGTTAATTCCTGCTTCTGATGGCGGGGAAGTTCAAGTGGTTATAGAAGCAGATTTAGGCTGCCGGTTGAAGGTACTACACAAATGGTGATGCTGACACGCACGTAACTGTACTAATAACTGCAGCGACTGTTGCTCCTAATTTTTTCAGATTATTTTGCTGTTTTGTAGCATTAGCAATAGGTCGACGAAATGGATTGTTTTTAATTTGATAAAATAGCTTGTAAACATGAAATAAAAATTAAAATCTGTTAAGGTGCTTGCCGAATCGAGTAGATTTCAGATTTTTTCTCCTTAATCTGGTGTTAAATTTTACTAGTTCGTTTTAACCTTTCCTTCCTGCACAAAATAAAACGTGCTATTCGATTTGTCAGCAGCGCCTTCAGTAATACCTTCCCTGTTCAACATATTCTACGCCGGTGTAATTGTTTCCATTTCGTTGAGTAACAACTATGCTTGTTGCCGTGCGGGGATAATGTATGCAAGTAAGAGCTAACGGATCTCGAGTTTGCCGCCGAGTCTTAATTAGCAGTCGTTAGTTACGTCTAGCTCACAGCGGAACTGAAACGTTAATGATCTGATATGCATGAAATTTTCATGTCTGGCCGTTGACTCGGTTACACCTTTTATGAGTTAAATCTATTAAAGGAGCTGCTTCTCTCAGATTTACTTTGCTGCATTGTCACATTAACAATAAATGTTGTAACCGTAATGATTTAACGACATTTCAGCTTTCTTTGTTAACTCGTCATAACATTATTAGTTTTCAAATTCGCTACTGTTCACGCTTTTTACTTGTTGGGAGACAACCTGATGGATGTAATCTACGCATGACTCCATCGTCCTGTGTCAAAAGTTACGAGCGAAGAAACAAGGTGTCAGCGATCATTAGTTGTAAGCTCGACAGCGTTTTGACTCTCAACCAAGAAGATGAGCTAACTTGTAACCTCGCCAGTTTGAAAAAAGCTTCGTCGCACCAGAGGCAATGAGCCAAGAATTAAGAGTTTAGCTGTAGTAACTTGTGCAAGTCTTCTCCTCGGATGTCGACCTTAAAACATTTCAGATTTATTAATTAATAAAATGACGTCAATGCAACTGTAATATGTAGGTTAATTGTCGTACGCGTTTCGCCTCTCCTCGAGGCATCATCAGCGACGAATCTATTTTAAAATTTACATTAAGTTTACGAACTTATTTAACATAACGCTAAATTGATACATTTCCTTATTATTTACACTTACTATTTACATTAGTGGATTTCAGGATAGTAACCACACATCTTTGCTTTCTCTCCAAAGCATGTTTCCATTACAGCCATTTGTCTTTGCTGTTGTGTACAGGATATAAACATTGCGTCTTCTACAATTCGCTTGTTTTCGGAGGCCATCTTATTTTCTTACTGTCGAAGGTGGTGATGCGCGGACGGCGCCAGATTTGAAATTGCGTGCGATATTTTATTTCTAATTTTATGTAAGTGTGTGAGTGCATGTATTTGTTAGCTTTATTTCTTTACTGTAGGGTTATTGGATGTTTACCAGTTTGAACAGTGTTTGGTTTGTTAAGTTTATGTGGTCATTCAGTACCTGCTTGCCATTTTTTATTGCTTTTTGTATGTGGTAGTTTTCTTGTAGAGTGAGAGTAATTGTTGATTGTGAGTATTTGCATGTCTTTGTTAATGTCTGTTGGTAAGTGATCGTTTTCTCCACTCCACATTCGCTGAACATCTAATAGAAAACGATCACTTACATGCAAATACTCACAATCAACAATTACCCTCACTCTACAAGAAAACTACCACATACAAAAAGCAATAAAAAATGACAAGCAGGTACTGAATGACCGCATAAACTTAACAAACCAAACACTGTTCAAACTGGTAAACATACAATAACCCTACAGTAAAACCTAACAAATACATGCACTCACACACTTACATAAAATTAGAAATAAAATCTCGCACGCAATTTCAAATCTGGCGCCGTCAGCGCATCACCACCTTTGACAGTAAGAAAATAAGATGGCCACCGAAAACAAGCGAATTGTAGAAGACGCAATGTTTATATCCTGTACACAACAGCAAAGACAAATGGCTGTAATGGAAACATGCTTTGGAGAGAAAGCAAAGATGTGTGGTTACTATCCTGAAATCCACTAATGTAAATAGTAAGTGTAAATAATAAGGAAATGTATCAATTTAGCGTTATGTTAAATAAGTTTGTAAACTTAATGTTAATTTTAAAATAGATTCGTCGCTGATGATACCTCGAGGAGAGGCGAAACGCGTACGGCAATAAACCTACATATTACAGTTGCATTGGCGTCATTTTATTAATTTACTGAGCAACTGCGGAAAAATGACCTACAACAACATTGCATTCCTCAGATTGCTTTCTCATTACCTCGGAACACATTGTTTATACGCCCGAGGGATGTAATGATAGAATAACTGTTCGTGGTATTAAACACGGGGCTTACTGGTTTGAGTTCTGTGGTGCAAGAAATTTTCGCCGCTCGATACTTCGCCTGTAGAGAAAGAGAATTGATGATCCATAAATTCTAATCACCCGATTGTAATTTAAAGGCCCTGGCTAAATTCCAAAGCTTATGCGGTGGTAGCATACCTTTCGAGATTACGGGAACACTTTCTTATTTTTTTGTTGCCGCCTTTGGAAAATTAGATCTATATTCGACGGCACCAGATCTCGTATTTCCTCCCATAACAAACACCTAACAACATTTTTAATAACAATCAATTCACGCTGGGAAGACAGAGGGAAACAATTCTAGGATTATAATTGCGGGCAGTTATACCCCATTGCTGCTTACAGTATACGAATTTTGATGATAGGGTTATAAAGACGTGCCTTGAGCGCGTTTCTTAACGCGTGTCAGAGTGGTATACGGTGTTGGAAATTCCTTTGTTCGCATCCGGGCGCGACCGCCTCGCTTAGCACGATCCGCTTTCACTACAGCCACCTCCTGTCGCGTTGTCGGTTTTCTCGGTAAACGCGATATCGCTCTTTCCCTGCGCAGCACAATGTCGGGGAACAATGGCAGGACGTGTGCGTTTCTAAAGTCTGCTTCCTCCATTTAGTGCACTGCACAGCCAAAGTGTTCAGCAAAGCAAGTTGTTCGCCTTGTACAGGCGCTTTGGGAAAGTTTCTGCAAACATAAATCTGTTTGGACGAAGCGGCATTCTCACCATTCCGACTGTAAAGACACGACTAAAATGTATCGAGTTGCACATAAGTCCATTGTTTTAAATGGTATAGTTTCCAAACATGCACATACATTTAACTGTGAGCAGGGGCTTGAGCCCCTAGCCCCCCCCCCCCCCAAAAGTATCTTGGTCCACCCCGACATTGTAGTTTTGAGACCTTTTTTTTTTTTTATCTCTACGGATTTGAGGCCCGATGAGGCTATAAAAACTACCTTTTTCCCGACTCAAGCCACCCCCCCTCCCCCTAAGCCAAAATCCACTGAAGGCAAGCCCTCTGAACAAAAATTCACTCTAGCCAAGCCCCCCCCCCCAAAACAAAATCCTGGATCCGCCCCCGACTGTGAGTAAAGGTTGAATACCGCTGATATGAAAAAGAAGCTGGGTTCGTAGTTATTGGAAGATAAGAGACTTTGAGTATATTAGACATAATTGGCGATGAGGTATTGGTAGAAGAATTAGAAGTCAGATAAGTAGGCGGGGGTTCCACGTAAACTTAAATAGGAGATTTTATAAACTGGAAAGTCTTCTAGGAAATTTCTGTAGGGCGTTGGCTTTTTTCTGGTACGCAATTGCTTTCAACTCTGCCACACTCTGTTTTGACCTCTAGTAAATAGTTTGAAAACGAATGTTCTTTGTCAAAACTACTTCTGTGTTTTAGATCATTATTATCTGGCACCTATTCTGAATACTCTGTGATCTTAGGGTCGTCTCACGGTTTGCAGCTGGATTAAGAAGTTCTTATGGAGAATTTCTATGTAGTCAGCCGCTCTGTACGACTTTCAGCAGTGGATTAATTTAAACTAAATATTTTGACTTTCGCAAAGACTCCGGAAATTCGGAAAACTGCGATTCAATAACATTTAATATTTTTCAAGATATCAGATACAAATGTGTGGAAAACCGAGTTTTATACAATTTTTTCCAAGTATGCTATTTATATATTTTTAAATTCAATTTTTTGTATTTTTAAAAATCAGGCCCATGAAATGTATAGCGGTATATTGGTGTTAGAAATAACAGATTACACTTGATCAAGCGAATTATAGTGAGTTATCCGCTGAATTGTATTTTCAACCTGCGTCGTCGAATAATGGTAACTTTAAATAAGGATTTTTGGTGTTGAAAAATGCAATTGAATGAGTAAAACATTACTTATCGAGCATGATGGGTGAGTGGTTAGCGCTCTGGCCTCGCACTCGGGAGGTCGCCGGTTCGAATCCCCTTCCGGGCATCCAGATTTGGGGATTCCATGGTTTACCCAAATCACTCCAGGCGAATGGCCGCATTCCTTCCCGTCCTTGTCCCCTTTCCCATCCCGTCTCTAATTACCTCGACGTCGACGAGCTATAAAGCCATTTAAAAAAAAAAACATTACTTCGTTTTAATTTTGTGGTAAGCACCTACATCCTGTAATCTCTGGGCGTTTTATTACCGTTACATTACCTTGAAGTGTCTGAGCTAGCCGCGAGCACTCGAGCTATTAAAACAGTTTGCGTTGTGGGAAGACAGTAAGTGAACTGTAATGTGTTTGTTGTAGGTTGTACTCGCCGTTAGCTCGTGCTTGTCATTTCCTCTCGGAGTGAAGGTCTCCCTGGAGCACTCAAACGGACGTTTGGGTGGTACATCTGATTTAATAAACTCTGATTATGTATAAAATTTTATTCAGTTTGCATTGAATCTCTTGAAGCCAGTTAAAAACGAACTCTAGTTTTGATTGTGTTGCAAATAGCACTTTACCAGTGTAGTAACCTATTTAGCATATTATTCTCTTGATTTAATGTGTATTTCTTCGTGATATCAGAATTTTTATTTAGTGAACTATTTCGTATGACCGAGTGTCTAGCGTTTTCCTCTTCGCCATCTTTCCATATTTCCGTATATAGATATTCCAGTTAATCAAGTCCGCAACCTCCATACAACCTCTGCACAACCTTTTGATTTTTAAGCTGTTGCAATTATGTTACCTTACTTATTAGGCAGATTCAGTGCATACCAGTTTAGCTACGCCTTTTAATCAGCCATTTCTTTTTTGATCTGAATATTATTTACAGTTTTTTTCTTAGTGGTGCATTGTTTCAGGATTGTCTTAAATTTTTGTTTGACATAACTTTGTTTAGCATTTAGTGAAGTATCTTGATATTGCTGGTAAAAGCTCGATGCTGCTGCTGCTGTTACTTGAAAAATTTGGCTGTATGGCTGAATACAGAAGACACAGCTTCTCATTTAGTTAAAAGTTCTTGGTTTCTGAGAAATGTTTGCAGTGCTCATAAACAATCCATTAAGTTGCCACCATAAAAGTGCATTAATCGCCAAGGGACATAATGACGTAGTCTTATGTAATTTACGGTATAAATGGGTTCGGGATATGACTAAAGGCCTATACTGAATCTATCAATGGACAACTTGGGGAAATCAAATATGAACGGCACATAAAAACTTTACTCGCTAAACCAGCAATTCTTCTGTGTGTATATTTGGTATCTCGGAAACAGCTCTAATTATTTGGATGAAATTTAATATTTAAATAACGTCTTACTTTCTAAGTTTATCTAAATAGAGGTCTTCCCTACAATAATGCGTTTTTACAACAACAACAAAAAAAAAAAAACTCCTAACAATTTTTGTATTTGATATCTTGGAAACGGCTCTAATGCCATCTCGTAGACGTTTCAGGTACCAGAAAACCTACTGATGGTTGGTTATTCTTTGGTTGCAACAAGGAAATCTTATATCTTTAAACGAACAAATTTTCTTTATTAGCTGACCCGTGGGAATACTATCGTAATCAGTCACCGAAGGTAATACAACAATGTGGAAATAAGTAAACGAAATGTTAATCTGGTGATAGGCCATATTTCTGCAGTTTTTGCACAATAATTTTATAAATAATTCCGTCAAAAACAACTTGATTGGTGAATTTTGTTTTTATTAGATTCCCCAGACGCGTTTCGCCCTTGTGGTGCAGAGCATCTTAAGTGTGTTTACATGTGTTGTTACAATAATTATCTACAGTACAACTCTCTCTCTCTCTCTCTCTCTCTCTCTCTATATATATATATATATATATATACATACACACACACACACACACACACACACACACACACACACATAATGTACTCACAGCCATACTGGTAATCCTCGCATACCGGTCTGGAACAGCACTTCACACATTTTCACATAACTATTCATAGCAGTCCAATTTTGACGGAACTACTTATAAAATGAAGTAAATGAAAGTATATTTACTTATCAATGGAAATAATTTTATTTTAAATAATAGTAATAAATATCACTTTTATGGTAAAAAGTTGTCATTAAATACTACATGTTTAATTGTAAACATATAAAAACTACATATCTAAAAAAAAAAAAAAAAATACTTTGGGTTTGTCAGATGTGATTTTTTTTCAAACTTCTTTACTACACAAAATTTACATAATTCAGCAGTTATGTGAGATCATCTTTTGCTTTTTGACCGTATGTCTCTATAACACAAAGAGAAATATTACTGAATCTACGATGTCGTATAAAAGCCAGTACAGGCATCCATACGAGAAAAAAAAAAAACAGGTTCCGGTAGATAAAAGCCATAGCATTGAAGCCTCTGACCTTGTGCTTTATTAATGGTTATTTTTGTGGGATTTTATCATCATTTGGAAAGGCACGGTTGGTTAATGGAGGTTAATGCAAGATATAAGCATAAGTTTTATCGGAGGGAATGAACTTAGCACTGATGTACTCTTCTAAATGAATTGGCACTGATCTTGCACTATTAACTAATCCTTGATTAGCATTAAGATTTCTATTTAACATAATAATAGCATTTTTCTTTAAAAGTAATTTGGGAGGAGGTAAATCGGACGATGTCGGAAACGGCCCTAAAGATTTGGATGAAATTTCATATGTAAATAACGTTTCTTTTTTCAAAATCTAACACGATTTTACAAAAACAAGAGCAATGCTTGAATCTCGGAAACGACTGTAACCTCATCTCGTAGGTTAGAACAAGGAACTGGGCACTTCAAAATGCCTAGGAAGCTTTTAAGAAAAAAATTAACTTTAGTAAAACTTCATGCAATGTCTTTCTTACTGAACAGAAATCGAAATATGCCGAGCGAAGACCGGTCTTCCAGGTACTTCCCTATAATAAGTCACACTCGCATACCATGTAGGAAATATAAACAATTTCGATCCCAACAAAACGTAAATACCACTCTAAATCTGGATACGTTTGCTTTCGTTTTATTCGGTACGTAAGAAGTGTGTTAGGTGACGGTTGTGTGAGCAATACGTTGGACTTGAGGGATTTATACTCGTATCGGTCGTTTACACTGCCTCTGCGCTCTCGTCTCTCTCAAGTGGCTCGTTGCCATGGTAACAGATCTGCCGTACTCCCCCGCAATCGATAGCCGACCTTGCAACATTGCACCTCGCTACGGCCTACTGTATTTCTGCAAGGGCGTCTCAAACTTAACTACAACCCGCCATTTTGGACAATGCCGAAAGGTTACGCTGCTGCCCACCTTACGGGTCTCCAGGTCTTTTACAATATTATCTTCAGCGGCAGTGCTCAACTATCAGTTTTTATCTAAAAAATAATCATTTCACGAACAGAATTACCGATTCCTCCCCGAGGTTCATGGACAAGGTTTTTCCCGAAACACATCAATGGGGCCACATAATTTAACGTCCATCAACCGTGTTGTCTGACCTCACCTTATACGTAGTGCAGAAAGCTTTGAGATTTAATCCATCTTGGTGACGAGGAATTGCTCATTGATAGCTTACGTTGACCAAGTGCTGGATTTTGAAAATTTCTTCCAGCACCGCAGTGGTCAGTAGGTGGCCTAGTACAGTGTAGGAAGTGTTTATCTCGCAAGTAAGCTTATTCTTGGAAAATATGCCGCCTTTCACTGGGAGTTAAGCTGAACCTTTTATGATTGTCCCATCTGGATAAAAGGTCGGATCTACCTCTTTAATGCACGAGAAGATGGAATCGCTCAGTAAGTTTCGTCCAAGCCACTAATTGTGCGCCGGAAATTAAGTTGATGTCGATTTTGGACGTCTATTATTGAAAGAATGTGTTTCGTTTCATTAAAAATTTAGTGTGACGGTGTACAGCGTTAATCTCTATTACTTTACTTACGTTAGATACCTGAATATTTTTGAAAACAAAGTCTTGTCAGTGGTAAGACGATATGATGCATTTCAGTGAAGGGTCATTATTAATAAAACAGGGCACTAACACTGATGATAACGTTACTATTACGTAGAATCTGAATAGAACTTATGAGCACGTACTTAACCTACATCAACCCAAAATTAAGTTACTCACATTCAATAAATGCTACTTTTCTGTTATAGGACGCACAAAACACGCTCGCAGTTTGCAACTGCATATTTAAATAAAATATAAATGCAAACCATCAGATGATGATAATTGTTTGCTCGAAACCGGTAATCATTAAATAAGCATAATAAAAAATTGACTGGTTGCTGTCTTCAATATCAATCCAAATTTAACATCACATTCGCTGAATTCCACCAATGTGTGTGTGTGTGTGTGTGTGTGTGTGTGTGTGTGTGAGAGAGAGAGAGAGAGATATGAAACCAGATTTTGAGGAAATTTATCGGAGCAATAGCTTGATCCACAAATCTGGGTATGTATTGTACAAAGGCAGCAATAACCTGAAAAATATATGGCTCGTAATCGATCCGGCGCAGAAAAGAAATCTGCTACGCACATTTCCAGCTCGAGTTCGCCCTCAGGCTTGAATAATGCTGCGTTTGTTCTGATATGCCTATGCTTGAGTAAAATCCCCTAGAAAATGTATATTATAAAATTCCCGAGAGACAAAATTTATTACTGTCAAAATCAGAGTAGTTCAATTTGACACTTTAGGAAGCGTGCACAAACCACGTGGCTCGGTCCAGGGGGGGGGGGGTTGGCTGGAAAGCTACGCTGGGCTACGTGGGGAGAAGGGGGGGGGGTAACGAGCCAGGCCACGTAACTTTCCTTTCATAACATTTTTCGCAGTTAAAATGAGGAACAGAACGCACAACAGCATGTGAATATTTATTTCCCTCAGTTAATTATCTCCTTATATAATTTACAATCGTCTGACAAGAGAAAACAGTCAAAATGTCTTCTGGAATCAAAAGGGAAAAAAGCTACGTGCTACGTGGGGAGGGGGGTAGAGGTAAAAGCCACGTAGGGCTTACGTGTAGGGGGGGGAGGGGGGGTTCACAGGGGGGCAAAATGGAGCTATGTGGTTTAGGTATTCTTGTGCGATTTGGTCTGAAGATGATATTGTACACCTCATATCGCCTAATGTAAAAGCTTATGCGATAGGGTTGCTGTTACTGATGCGTTGCGTTTGAAAGCTGTCCAAAAAGACATTTGTTAAGAGCCATCCATAAAGTCAGACAATTTTTTTTTTTACATTTCCCTTTCTTGTCATTTCACATTGCTTGTCCTCCTATTGCGACATAACACATTTTATTAATTCATAAGAGCTTGATTCATCATTTATGAGGACCTTAGCTAACACGCCGCCTGAATGAAGTTTTCTTCTCGAAAGCGGGAAAGTTGTTGGGGAAAGTTATTGACGCGGCAGAGACGCTAATGTGGTACTCAACGACAGGTTGCATGCGGCGGCTTTGTTGTTCCGTGACGTAACGAGTGCAGGGATCGATAGGAACAGGTCGACCACGGTGCCCGCCCCCGCATTCCTACCTGCTGAGTCACACGAGTTGCTAGTGCGGCGTACGGTCTACATGTCCCCTCCAAAACAAAGGTTTCTCCTAGCTATAACAAACGTTGCTGTTAATTTGTGTTTAATCATACATGGCGATTTCTATGGTATTGTTGTACTGCGATAGTTCAGATCGTTGTCAGCATTGCGACCAACTGGGTTGCTCCAATCATCCTGCAAGGTTCATAATTAACGCCTAGAAAAGTGCGTTTCACATGAAGTAGGCAGACTTTATCATATAGCTTACGCGGTGGGGAGACAGGAAGTACTCCCTTCCATTAATAATCATCGCCGCAAGATGACTAGAACGAAATCCTGCCTACAGTAACATCTTTCCCTTTATATCTTCCCGGGAGATAGGCAGCCAAGTATACAAGGTTGTGCAGTTAGTAGTATACCCTTAAGTAAAATAACTGTGCGACCAAAATTAAGACCTATAGGAAAAAAGTGTTTGTTATATCATGGTATCCGCGCCGTAAAGCTCTGTAACTTATTAGTTTATTTTTTCGTCACCTGCAGCGCCTCCACGCAAAGTGTGGTATTGTTAACTTCCGGTTGATCACTGTGCGTTTGTTTTCGTTTTTGGTGCAGTCTTCGTACAAGAATTTAACAGTTAAAAATCTGAAGTAACTATTTTAAAGCCGGAGCACGTATTCTGTAGAAGTACACTAAGCCATAATTGATTGACAGGTAAGAATTCAAACCATTAACGCCAATTAAACCTTGAATTTTCTGTTTAATATGGGCCTCTTGCTGGCGTTTCACTCCTCGTTTTGAATTACTTGAAATAACTTTAAAATTATAAATGTCTGATTTTAGGCCATGTGTTTTTATCACGGCTTTATAATAGTTTTTTGCGTTGTATTTACAGGTAATATAGGGGAAAAAGCATCTTTCAAACATTGTTTGAAGTTGAACTTGTTCTTGTGTATGCTAATTTCCCAAAGATTGGTTAAGCAAGCTTCTTGCTGATGCTGAAAATAATTTTTTGATCTTTCACGAAGATACGTAACATTACCCATAAGTTTTTTTATTCTTTCTGTTGAGTCCATGTTACTGGCCGTCCGGAAAATGTGCGCCGATTAACGGCAAATTTAGTCTAGGAACCGTCTGAAATTTTAACTACAGGTTTTTTGTTTTTACCTTCCTGTAAAATGCTGTTCACATTATGGATTGTCCAACTTCCGAGAAAAATCTTAACTGCAGCATATTTTTGTCATCTACATATTTTAAAAAATGACGTGAAAACGACCTCGACCAAACTATTAATACTTTGTCAGTTAAATAGTCGATCTAAAATATTTTTAAAGCAGATTTTCTCATAGAATGTAGCAGAAAAGGGTACACAATCCATAGCAAACCAAGGTTATGTTGCCATAATCTAAGCACAACAACAACGTAAATAACCGATTTCCAGCAGAGCCGCGTAGGTGGTTTATACAATCCCTTCGTACTTTTAATTCGATGCATGAAAATCAAACAACCACTTAACACAGCTGTCAAGCGATGAATTAAAATCCGATTTAGCAAAACTACAAATACACACTCGGGTACATTTCGATGGAGTTATTCTATGCCGCAGTTGTGTAATCCGCCGCTTTCGTCGATTTTTATCTTTGGAAACAAACATAACTGAGACCCTTATTTTTCACCGAGATCGTCAAACATCCGTAGATGCAACGTTTAACCGGCGTAATTCCGTTTGTAATAATCCTTGTAGCGACGATAGTACACGTAAACACAGTGCTAGGGCGCAACCGAAAGTTGAGTATACCACATTTCGGTGGCGATATAAAAGTTACAAAGCTCCATAGAAGTAAGTTATGCGTAATGTTCGGCATATTTTTTTTTCCCATGTGGGAATGGCATAGGCCGTGTGAAATTTAATAACAGCTGATAATATAACATTTTTGATCTTCATTTTGTTATTTCTATGAACATTTATTTTGCTTAGGAGACTTTTGAACAGGTACTTACAGAAATACCAACCGTAGCGACCAGATAAGCTTATAACACTTTCTCGCACTACACTTTTTCATACTTGATATTGGCTCCTTCGTTTTTCATTCGACGTTTTATTCTTGCTTAGGTTCATCAATACTTTTTCATAGTTGTTTTCTTTTCAGGCCTTGTGTGTCATTACCGTGCTCTGTAACTTCGCTCCTTCCGCGACTGGCTTCTTGCTACTGTTGCGAGATCTGGTGTTGTCAAGAGCAAATTAATGACCCGAGAAAAGCAGATGGATGGTATTATTTCGGCTTCAGATCGTTCTGAAATGCAGGGGAATTATTCCTCAGCATTTCACTTAACGCTTGAAAGGAACTTTCATGTCAGAGTAAGAAAGAAACACAGAATGCATTATGACTTAATGTGATTAGTGGCTATACTGAAACACTGTTTACGTGTCGGAAATTCAAATAATTTACGGACAACGGAAACTCCCTATCGAGAATTATGAAATTTTTATGCTCAAATTCAATGAAACGAATCTTTATAATCATTCACTGGGAAATTTGTGCCACTCTAATGAATTCCATCTCATAATTTTTAATACTTCGAACTTCAAACATGTATGAATTCCGCAACCGTTCTTAATAATTGTGTTGATTGTTTACTATCTGAAATTAGATTGTTTGCAGATGACATAATGCTGTGTGAAAGAATCAAAACGATAGAGGATTGTAAACGGTTGCAGGGTGATCTGGACAGGATATCTAATTGGGTTGGTAAACATGGAATGAAGATAAATGCAAAGAAGAGTCAGCTTATTAGATACTCAAATAAAAAACAAAAGGTTAATTATGAATATAAGGTGGGGAAAGAATTGCTTGCTGAAGACTTGAAATGTAAATATCTTGGAATTACTTTTGATAACAAAGTTAACTGGGCAGGACACATAGGACAGGTGGTAGGAAAAGGTTTCAAAGTTCTGCACTTGTTGGAGAGAGTGATGAGGGGATGTACGAGAGAAGTCAAGGAATTGGGTTACAAAACTTTTGTCAGACCATTGCTCGAATATGGTAGTGTAGCATGGGACCCTCATTTTACGTACCAAATACGTTGGAGAGGGTGCAAAAAAGGGCTGCTAGATTTGTTTCTGTAAATTATCGCAGAATGCAATCAGTGACGGATATGATAAAGGAGCTGGAATGCGATTCATTGCAAGACAGGAGGAGGATGAGGAGGGTCATGGGGGTGTACAGGGCATATACTGGCGATGAGGCATGGAAAGATATTGCAATAGGTATGAAAAGTAGTGCATGGAAGGGAAAAGATGACCATGACCACAAGCTGGCACTCGATTTCAGGCACAAGGGTGTGGGAAGATTCTCTTCTTTAGGTAAGGGTGTCAGGGATTGGAATGAGTTACCAAGAGTAATGATGAATAATTTACCGAAAACTTTGAAAGAATTTAAAGATAAAATTTGTAGAGGGCAAATGTAGGTAGGTGCAGGATAGGGGGAAGATGGGTGTGTAGGGAAATTGCCACCGGAGCCTGTGCTCCATTGCAATTGAATTAAATTTAAAAAAAAAATTATTCTTCTTAAAAATGTTCTTGGTTTCTGTTATCACTGTTTCTTTTTACTGAAACTGATTGCCATAGTATTTTGACTAACTCACTACTATATTTAATGCCACTTCGATTACGACGACGGTAACACATTGTGTGGTAATCTTATCCTACGCACAAACACCCGGGTCGTAGACGTTACTCAAGCAACATTTTGTGAGGCAGCGCACGAACCCAACCAGCCGCGCTAAAGTACTGCGGGTCAGGCAGCCACTGCTACTCCGCGGTCTCGCGGGACGCACTACGTGGCAGGCGCCGTGTCAGACCCCCTAATTGGCAACGACTCTAACGAGCGGGCGTTATTTATAGACGGTCGAAATGAACTGCCAAAAACTGTTTGTAAGCAAGAGTTAAATATAGAACACGCGTTCCTGACCCGTCGCGGTAGCGCATATCAAGCAAAATTTGTACTAGTCTAATGATATATAACTGGAATAGTACCAGAACTCAAACACATTACCGTGTTACACAAGATAAAATTTCGCAATACACTTAAAATAAGGTAAAAATAATTTGTTCCAAACTGAAAATCATAAGCGTCATAAAATTCCGTCGTTCGAATTGTGTAGTGATCATGTTTTTGTAAGCAAGTTCCTTTTCCTTTTTGTACAGAGGCCTGCCTCATCTCTTTGCATTTCTTGGGCTGTTCTCATAAAATATACAAGAGTATTTTTTATTTCCTCCCAGGTCAGAGGTCGGCAAACCGCGGCTCCCCAGCCGCATGTGGCTCTTTGAGGATATTACTGAGGCTCCTAAATAATGTATATTTTTTTCGTACATCTTTATACCGACAATAACAGTAGTAGCAACGTTGGTGAGATCTAACGACCAGGCATCACCAGTGTAAACAAACGTTTTCCAACACGAATCTTATTGAAAATAAATTGAGAACCCAAATAATCCATGAGAACTTAAATTCAAGTTCGAAATTAAAACTAGAAAATACGCACGGAATGTTATAAAACTTTCTAAGGAAATGCAAACGCATTGTTGTCATTAATTAAAATGTTTTTGTTTTTTTGTTTTTTGTTTGTTTTTTGTTTTTTTTGTTTTTTTTTGTTTTTTTTTTTGTTTTTTTTTGTTTTTTTTTTTGTTTTTTTTTTTTTTGTTTATTACCGAGAGTGGCGGTGTAACGGTTAGCGTTCTCGCCTCGCATTCGGGAGGACGGCGGTTCGAATCCCCGTCCGGGCATCCAGATTTGGGTTTTCCATGGTTTCCCAAATCACTCCAGGCAAATGCCGGGATGCTTCCTTCGAAAGGCCATGGCCGAATTCCTTCCCATTCCTTGTCCCCCATCCTTTCCCGTCTCTAAAGACCTCGCAGTTACGAGACGTTAAGCAGATAAAAAAAAGTTTATTATTTACATGTGATTTATTTATAAATGTATTATTTGCATGACCATAAGTATGGTGGTGTATTGATCATTTAATAAATTATACTGAAAATTTCTTTATTAAATTATACCTATGGCGCTTATAAATTTTATCAGACTCCGTCAAAGGTGATATTGGCTCTTTAACTTCTAAAAATGACTACCACTGTCCTAGGTGAAGTCCATGCTAACCTACATCTTTTCCCCATAAATACAGTTGTTTATTTCAAGATATCTGACAACCTTATGGTATGGACTCTTCCGTTGTCCATCTTAGGTACTGTTCAGTCGCTATCTTTACCATTTTGTTGCATAAATCCCGACCGCGTAGCTTCATTTGATAGCCATGTTTTTTTAATATCTTGTATACCCGGGTTTTTTTTTGGCCATATTTCTGTGTTACGGAGATTGGATTTCAAACAGATTCCCAACATGCTTCTTTTCATTTCTCTTTAACATATTTAGTCTATTCATCTTTTTTTTTTCAGATATCTGTACTTAATCAAATGTGAGAACTGTAGGTATGGAGCTATTAGTCACTTCAACTACATCATACTTCAGGAGAATGACTCGGGTATTTGTTGTTTTCCTGATCTTTATAAACAACAAGGAAACAGTCTGTCACAATTACGTATAGTCCTCAACTTTCTAATGTACACCTTAGCTTGGTTATTATTAGTTCCTCTTGCTTACTGTGTTCATACAGGTCACTGCACTACATACAGTTAAGTTTAACCGTCGAAAAAGGATGTTATCACTCGCCCATCTCAAATCTGAGATGTACTGAGAAGTTCCGTTCTTATTTCTCGGGTCCCCGTAGGTTATACTTACATTCAAAGATGTGATACTAATTACGCCTTACCATCCCAATTAGACTTTTTCGCTGAGAGTTGTAAAGTGTGAACCAACAAACTTAACATCTAAAAAGGACCTAGTGTGGTGGATAAGCTATAATATGCGCCCTCACATTCAGGAGGAGGCAACTTCGATCCTAGCTCCAACCATCTAGATTTTACTTGCCTTGATGATTCCTTCGTAAGAGAACTGGTCGATCTTCTTTCAGTTCCTTGACCACAATCATCTCTCCGTAGTTGCTGAAACGGATTTTTTTTAGTTAAATCTTGTCTGTCGTAATGGTAAGTGGTGGGGAGGGTGTGTCTCACCTGCATACTCTGTCATTCTAATTACGGTTTTTAGCCTTTTAAAGGTAATCAAGGAGTATTTGCTACAGAGCGTATTCATATCGATAACAGAGGTGGTAATTCGACTCTAATAATAATAGCTATATATATTAAATGCATTCAGAAAAAGATATGTTACTTTTAATAGACCAGGAAAGGCCTAAGCTTTAGTGTGGTCAAAATGTTGATGGAAGAACTAAAATGAATTTAACAGCGCCTATTATCTAACCGATTGCCCTCAGGCACAAATATTTTTAGTTACCTGCGAAGTAACTTAGTTTTCTATTTTTAAGTTTTGCATTAAGTCTTTACGACTCGTCGACGATCTTGTTAACAAGGAATTGGACAGAAATTATCGACGGCATTTACGGAGGAACCATTCCGCGTTCATCTGTAGGAATATCGGAGAAACGACGAAAAAATCAGAGCCGTGTATCGAACCCTCGTCCTCCTTGATACCACGTCCTTTTCTGTATCGTTTGCATCAGTCAGTAGTACTTAACGACAATCTTGATAAATATTTCTATCAGTATGAGGAAATGGACAAGATATATGAACGTAATTCATAGAGTGTTGATCTTTATATCACTGCATATACATACGCAAAGTCGTCTAATCTGGTCACTTAAGTATATGTTAATCACTTAGGAATATCTCAAAAACGAAGTATTTAAGAAAAAAAATATATTTAGTAAAAATTGATATTGTGGGGGGAAAAGCAAAATGCTTTACTCAAGTTTTATTTTGATTACATATTCAAAATTATTTCAAGCTCAACATAAGTTTTTAAACGGAAATCTATATTTTGTATCCTTATTCCAATAGCAAACAGTTTCATATCAACTATTTTTCAATCTAGCTCGTAGTTGGGCAGATATTCGGAAAACAAGACTGCAGTACAAGGGTACCGTGCCTCGACACCTATATGTATATTTGTATTTCATAACAAAAACAAACCGAGCGTGGTGGGTGAGCGGTTAACGCTCTGGCATCGCATTCCGGAGGACGCTGGTTCGAATCCCCGTCTGGGCATCCAGATTTGGGTTTCCCATAGTTTCCTCAGATCACCCCAGGCGAATGCCAGTATGCTTCCTTCAAAAAGCCATTGCCGAATTCCTTCCCATTCCTTGTCCCAAGTCCTGTCCTGCCTCTAATGACGTCGACGATATGTAAACAATTCGTTCAGATCACCGTAATAAATTCTCGGTTTAGACCTACCTTTAAGGCACTATGCAATTCTTTAATGGAAAGATGGGCGTGTACAGAAAAGTACTTCATTTTTAATATTAGCACAAGCGTTTCCTATGATCTGCTTAGTGATTTCTGGTATCGCTGATACGTCAGTCTAAACTTTTTCCCATAAGTAAAATTACGGGGATGTAAGATCAGGAAATCGAGTTGGTATGGCTTCCTTTGATCGAAGATTATTATTTATGTATCTGCCAAACTAAAAAAGAGATTGAAAACTGTTGATATGAAACTTGTTTACTATTGTATAAGGAATAAGAATAAACAATAAAATATTTCAATTTAAAAATCTTGTCTTTGGAAACTTTAAAAATTAATATTTCACATTAAATTTTCGGTCTCAAATATTTCGTTTTCGAGATATTTCAAAGTACCAGCTTTCGTGGTCCCTCCTGTATCCATAAAAGTAAATTCCTGCAGTCTTACGACCTCTTGATAAGCTAGTCCGCCAAAAGTTCCTAGTCGCACCGAATTTGAATCTGGAAGCTTTAATTTTCAAAGCAAGTGGCTCCATGATTAAGCTACATATCGCTCTTGTGATAGTTGACAAGAATCGCGTAAATAAATCGTCTGTTATATTGAAACTTCTCTAGGAAACCCCAGTAACCACTAAAATTTTGAAATCAGTATTCTGCATGATTACACTAGTTTTGTGTAACGGATGGCCTTTGGTATTGTTTCTTCTGATGGAAATCGGTGAATTTAGAAATAATTATTCTACCTATGTTAAGTTTGTTATTTTCTTAAAAATGTTTTAAGGAGGCTATAAAGTTTAATATTTTCCATTCTCAGTATACGGCAGGGGTTTATGGTAGACTTGCGTTATGCTGTTGAATCTTTTTATATAAAGATGAATGTATGTATGTTTGTTTGTTTGTTTGTATGTATGTTTGTTTGTTTTTTGTTTGTTTGTTTGTTTGTTTGTTTGTTTGTTTTTTGTTTGTTTTTTGTTTGTTTTTTGTTTGTTTGTTTGTTTGATTGATCTCCATGAAACTTTGCACACTTATCCTTTGAAACAAGGAGAAAAATACTGTCTACATTTGGTTGAAAAATTGTGTGTATAAATAAAACATTTTGTCTCATAACTTCGAAATACGGCGATAGACACGTTGGATGTGGAAGTCAACGTACCGTGTTTCCGTGTAGTGGACTGCC
Source organism: Vandiemenella viatica (assembly GCA_031002005.1). Taxonomy (NCBI): domain Eukaryota; kingdom Metazoa; phylum Arthropoda; class Insecta; order Orthoptera; family Morabidae; genus Vandiemenella; species Vandiemenella viatica. Next base: position 160,174,638 of record JARYHS010013631.1, on the reverse strand, counting down.
AGCTGAGTGGTTAAAGCGTTTGCTTTCGAACGTCGTGGTCTCCGGTTCAAATCTCCGTGGAGGCTAAGATTTTTAAAAATTGTTTTTCATCGTAAGAGTCAGGCCTGGGCCGTAGGTTATTCGGATTGAATGTTAAACTGTAGATATTAGAAAGTTAGGGGTGTAATGCGAGGCAAATCGTAGATAGTCTTGCAATGTTGTACGTGTACACTTTTTTACGTTATAATGATCCCTCAGGTGTTGTTAGCAGTCAGTGTGTGAGTGTGAACCACAGTAATATTATTTATAAATACGGAAGTAAGTCTGTCGTTTTTTTACGTTTTAACGACTAAAATGACTATATCGTTGTGATGGAATATTATAAGGAAATCTGTATGATGGGCTCAGGATATTTTTTCCAGTATGATTAACAGTTGTAGTTACGAAATTTTGAGACCTTATCGAATGGTGACAGAAATATGTTGGAAATTGATTTTCTTCCAGACACAGGTTCGACGGTAGAGTGATATAGTGATAGCTTTCCTGTCATATTATTCCGACTCGATATTGTTTGGGACCAATTCTTCGTTACAAACAACTTTCTATATTTAATTCTGGCAAAAAAAATTCTTAATCGACGCGTACGAAGTCGCGGGTACGGGCTAGTATCCAATAATAATTGAGCGCTAGTGTCGCATAATTTTTTACGGTCAAAGGTGTCATTCACTCTCGCCATCTCATTCTCATTTTGTCTAATTTATTAATCCAATCTGGTTTAGCTGTTTCGCGAATCGGTCTTGGTTGAAACAGGTCTTGTTATATTTGACACTAGAATGCATTTTACTGTCATTAGTTTTTTTTAAAACCGACGATAGATGAGTCGGTTGTCATTTAGCATTAAACTTTCTTCGCAGTCTATAATCCACTTGTGCGACGTGTCTGTCTCATCAGACTAACGAAATTTGAGACGCGGATGTAAGGTTCATCAAGACTCTGTAGCTGCCATTCGTTCCTCGCAAGTCGTACCTAAATAATACTTGCATTTTATGTTAGAAGCGCAGAAGGTGTGCAGCCTGAACTGTGTTGCCCTACATTTTGTTTCTTTGTGGTAGGCAGTAGATTTTGTTGATTTTAATTTAACAATATTGATGCAATGTAAATTTTACGTCAGTTTTTTATATAATATGGAGGAAGAAAGGTAAAAAACATCGAAAAATGAAGGGTTTTTTTTTTTTTTTTTTTTTTTTTTTTTTTTTTTTCTTTTTTTTTTTTTTAATATAATTTCGTGAATTTTGGAGCGGTCCTACTAGGAGAGGTCTTCAGTTTCGAAATCGCTATCGTAGAACGAACAAGTCTTATAAATAGTACAGTCACCTCTGGTTTCTCGCCTTAAAGCTTTTCTGCCTGATTGGCCTCCGTTTAAAGCTGGGTTCCCACGACGTCTTGTAACGAAGGCGGGACGGGACGGATACCCAACAACACGCCATGGGAACGGGGCCGCCTCTGCTAGCGGGGATGGGACGTACTCCATGTATGTAAACATCACAGGGGTGTGTAGTGGTGCGCTGTTGCCATCGGTTTTGCATCAGCGGTGCGCACCCCTTCTGTTGCTGTAAAGTGCTCTGTACCAAACGACATTAGGCAACGTGGTGAGGAGGTTGGTGGCGGGGTAGCGAGGGCTAAACTGCGGCGCGCGCTCATCCCTACACTTCGGCGTGCGGCCCCTGTTACAAGACGTCGTGGGAACGCAGCTTTAGAGAAATCGGGGATTAAAAAGTGTAAAAATTGTCTAAATGACTTACACCTGTACGACAGATAATCTGTTTATGACATCGGTGTAGCTGCGCGCGTTAAAGCGGTGTGTTCGCATGCGCAAGTCGGAAGTTCGATTCCACGACCAGCGATTTTTTTTTGGCTATTTGTTTTTTTTATTTGCTATTCGATCGTGTAACATTACAAATTTGTTTTGAAACAAATTCTCCAAATTATTTAGTTTCATTTGAGAAATACGCAAATGTTAGGATGATATAACTCTCAAAAACATTTGAAACAAAAAAATTAAGTGCAGACCAGAAACATTTTACAAAAGATATCCTTCCGCAGCCACATACGTTATTTATTATTGTTGGAAGGAAAGCAGTTTTCGTTAACATTTAATTCCTAATTTCAATTCAAAATTTGTTATTAATACTGACCAAATTGGATGTGCCTATGAATGTGCTTAATAATCGCACTCTGGAATTTAAAGGCTCGAAGACTGTGCTCGTGCGAAAACAGAATTTGGCAGAAATGAGTTATTCATACATGGCGCAGTATAGTTTGACACTATATGGAGAATTGCTACCATATGTATTTCTTTTTACTTAGGAACCAAACAACGAGTTTGGTCCAAGGATACGTGTTGAAATTTGGCACTTGGAGCTGAAGTATGGAAACGTTGTTGCGACCTGTTCATAATCGGGAAAGCTGATGAAAGAATAGTATATTTTTTTTTTTTTTCGTTTGACGTTAAAGCATACGTTATAAATGAAGAATTTTTATCGTTGCTTTATTCGTTGAGTGGACACGTTGATACGACGGTTTATGAACAAGTCTTCTCAAATATTACTTACAAATTTTAATGAAATCTACTTTTCTAAATCAATAAAAAAAATACTGTATGTGTCTGCGGAAGGATATCCTTTATAAAATATTTCTGTTGTGCACTTAATTTTTGCTTCAAATGTTTTTATAATTTGTCACCCACACATTTGCGAATTTCTCAAAGGAAACTAAATAATTTGGAGAATTTGTTCCAAAACAGATTTGTAATGCTACAAGCTAAAATTGCAGTAAACAAAAACACAAATTGAAAAGAAAAAAAATCGCGGGTCGTGGTATCGAACTTTCGATCCCCCGCATGAGAACACACCGCCTTGACGTGCACGGCTATACCGATATTCTAAACAGATGGTCTTCCGTACAATTATAAATAATTCAGACAATTTTTACACTTTTTAACCCCCGATTTCCCTTAAACGGAGGCTCACCAGGCAAAACTGCTTTAGCGTGAGAAACCAGAGGTGCTCTACTATTTATCAGACTTGTTCGTTCTACGATCGCGATTTTCACACTGAAGACCTCTCCTAGTTAGTTCAATATTTTTACGGTTTGTGTCGCTGTTTCGTCTTTATAATTCCCAGTGTCTTGGCCCCTAGCAGACATAACCGTGTAGATGACCCCAGGGTTTATACACAGTCGTATATTTAACCAGAAGATCCAGTAAGAAAAACCGTAAAATATTAAATTCCTATCGCTTTGTAACTCATTACTCTAGCATAATTTGTTCTGCGTCTACGATAATTATTTAAATCTATCTTTGTCATCGTTGACCGTAACCGCATGGACTCTGCAGAAAAAAAGTATGCTACTGAGGCTACTGAGTAAGTTTGTGTTTGTTTTGTTACGTGATCCTAATTACCGCGATGGCTTGTCGGGTGCCCGTAACACTCCGGCGCGTGGTTGGTAGCCTGGCGCGCAGGCGCTTTCCGTCAATCAATGAATGACCTTTGCTGCCAGTGCTTCCTGAATTGAATTACGTGGCAGTGTGGGGGGGGGGGGTGCTTTAGTCTCAGATCTTGTAGTTTTCTTCTTGTGTACTACGGCATTTACTGTATTTTTCGCATGTTGCTGAAATTAAAGGCGCGCTGTGATTGCAACATTGCGATTACCACTTGCTGATACAGTTTAATTAATTCCAGTATTTATAGTTTTCCAAATGTGTAATGAAGCAATTCAATAATTTCAACCGTACTTAATATTTTTAAGTTGGTACAACCTTTTTTGTATGTACTATGCATGATGTGTGTGAAAGAGTTTTGAACCATGTAACTTTTGAAATACGTTTCCTGCTTTATTAAAGATTCCATATCTAGAAAAAATATATCTTTGGTTTATAGCTATCACCTACCCTATCACCTATCCACCTACCCTATGCTTATTTTTCAAAATACATCAAATTTACTCAGATACACAATTCGTTATAATTTTCACGGATACTCTGGCATTAATTTGAAAAAAAGAGTAAAAAAATCTAACTGCAGGATAGAAAGTCGAAAATAATAGAATGACCTTCACAAATACGTATAATGTTACGAAAGGTCATAGACAGCACTGATGAAAACCTTGTTCGTACTCTGCATCTTCGATCAGAAAGGCGTAATAAATGGTTTATCTTTCGAGATGGCTTTTCACAATTACAAGTAATATTGAACCTGTCAGAAACCTTGATGAAATATTTTGATCCATCAAGTATCCGAGCACAGAGCGTATTTTTCATGAACATTTACACATGAGAAAACTCTCAAAATGGGCACGCTTACTCTCACACTAGATGCATGGCGTCACCGACTCCAGAGAAATGTTTCACTGTTCCTTGAAAGTGGACGAAACTATGGTTTGTTACTGCCTGTCTGAGGAACATTAATAACAATGGATAGCTAGCAGAGTAGTTTATTGCCATTGTTTTCTGGGATGCTCGTAGCGTAATTTTCACACGTTTGACGGGAAAGGACAAAAAAAAAAATATCGCAGTATATTCTGCTTTATTCCTGCTTATTTCCTTTAAATAATGAAATAAATGAAGAAAGACCACAATTAGCCCAAAGTTTCTTTTTCATCTAGATTTTACCACTTAACATTTACAGCTGAAAATTTATTACGTTTATTGTACAAATTTTTCAGTATTCCCCCCACCCCGCAACACTCTTGAATGTGTCCAGAATTTAAAAACATCCACCTGGGATAGATATATATTGTATATTGGCCATCCTTCCGCAGTTGCTTATTACACAATTGTAAATAAAAACACCGTCTATTAGCAACTGGTTTTATTGACGTAAGCTCATACGCGTTTCGCCCTTGTGGAATGGGGCATCGTCACTGACTGTGGATGTATATACATGTTGGTGTTAACAAAATTACAATATTAATATACAAAACTAACTAATAATAAACTACATTCTACTTACGACTTATGGTGGAGGCAGTTACATGGTGGTCAGGAATAGCTCCATTTGCACTTTTTTGTGACGTGAACTGTAGTTATGGTTCCACATAAATATGAGAATAGCTGTTGTTACCCTATTTTTTGAGGTAACCCTACCACTGTTTTCAAAATCTATTGAAATTGACACTTTTTTGTCTGAACAGCAAAACCTTGTTGTTTACATTCGTTTACAGTGATGCCAACCTAATTTTTTTTGCTTGTAATATAACTTCTATGTATTATTAAATTATGTCTCTGTTTGTACAGTGGTGTTAGTGTTGTAATTTACTTTTTATGTGTATTATATTCGTGTGTCTTGGTTATTTTTCACTGTTAAACAAATGAGATATGAGACTATTCCTGACCACCATGTAACTGCCTCCACCGTAAGTCGTAAGTAGAATGTAGTTTATTATTAGTTAGTTTTGTATATTAATATTGTAATTTTGTTAACACCAACATGTATATACATCCACAGTCAGTGACGATGCCCCATTCCACAAGGGCGAAACGCGTCTGAGCTTACGTCAATAAAACCAGTTGCTAATAGACGGTGTTTTTATTTACAATTGTGGGATAGATATTTTCACCAAACGGTAAGATGATTGCATAAAATTGAATCATACTGAACGGCATGAAAGCATTTGAGAAACGTGGGACTAAGAAGTGTACAGACCTCAAAGTATCTGGAAGAACAGAAATGTTTGTTCCCAATTGCTTTCTCTCTCTCTCTCTCTCTCTCTCTCGATTCCTACATTTATATTTCCTTCCCTCATTTCATCAGGGACGTGTACGCTTAAAGGAGACAATACTAAGGTGCGATATCCCTTCATCTACCCTATGTAATTGGCTTGCACAGCAAAGATTAAGCTGTACATATCGACTACTTACATGGAATTACAAGTACTTATGAGCGGTCCAGGCCTGTTAGCTTCCCACTTTCGTCTCGTGCCGTAGACTGCCAGTTCAGGTTGTCCTATTTCTGTGTAAACTATATTTGAGAGCATTTAGGAGAGGGTTTATTACAGCACCTAACTTCCTAACGATGCGTGGTGGTAATTGTTTTTACTTTACACTATTAGAAAAAAAAGGAGTAGGCGTTGGTGTAAATGGAAGTAAATTGTCATGGTCTCAGAACGTGAAGTTGCCACACATCCACCGTTCCCCCTTGTCGCTGGAAGTTTAACGTGGTCCTGACGTGCCTGAATTGAACAAAGAGAAACTGTGCCAGAAGTGAAGATTATTGCGATCTCGCGTATACATTATCAGAGTCTGCGATTCTAACCTGTGACTTCGATCTTCAGTCTGACATAACAAATCAGTTACTTCATTAATCAGCATGAACAGAAGTACAAAAGTGACATAATCAGAATCAACAAGTTTTTTTCCCGTTACACTTAGCATTAATATTACGAGTTATTACGGAGAAAGTCAGTGGTGAGTTGATTTAACTCCACACTGTAACCAGGTTAAGTTTTTGAAATGAGAACTTCAGTGGCTGTCCCCTGTATTGTTTGTATATTAAGTGAATGACAGACCAGTGCATGACGCTGAGTTGACACGCAATTGCGCATGGGACAAGTCAGATGGTCACAAAAAAAAAATCAATTATGTTTGCGCACGCTGGTTTCTAATGACATTCATCGGTTTTGAGCAAAAGAAACTATCGGATAATTATACACAACTACAAACAGATAGCGCATTGGAGTTAATCCTCCGGGGTAATACAAAACTGTGCAAAAAATATTTACTTCAAAGTAGGTTTTCTTGTGATAATTGTGTACAGTTTACATGTGTGTTTTTGCGCATGAAGATATTTGTCTATATGTAAAAAATGCTCATTTTTGTGTGCTGAAAACCTGGTGTAAAGTTTTTCCGCGAGTGCATAGACCAGGGGTGACTAACCCGCGGACCGCATGCGGCCTGCCTTGAATATTTTTCCGGCCCGCGAGATTCATCACACTTTCACAAAATACATTTATTTTATCGTTGCCAAACTAGTGAAATCCAATGTATTGAAAAAAAAAATACATTATTTTTGCATCCACAATTTCAAAATTTATTTCATTTATATTTATAAATCTTTTGCATATTATTCTTAGTGTTATATATTTCTTTAAAATGTGCGTTTAGTATCATTATTATTATAGTATCTATGTTTACATGTAAGAATAATAGTAAACCCAATAATAATAACTCATTATGTTTCAATTCTTCACTCAAAAAAAAAGTCTATATTGGGTCTAAATCTAATAAGGGGATATATAATTTTATATGGCTCGCGGAGTTATGATGGATTTTCAAAGTGGCCCGCAAGTTCATTTGGGTTGGACACCCCTGGCATACACGGTGCCACGCGAGTTGGGTAACGAGAGCGTGCTTCTGGCAGATAAATCTTCGGAAGAAAATTACGAAAAAATTCCGTCGGAGCCTCCATGGAGAAACACACTATGTTCTCACTTCCATCACGCGTTTAGCGACATTCTCACACACAACACTTAAACACCAATGCCCTCGGCCGGACTGGAACCGACGACCTTCGGCAGGCGGAACCAGTACTTTTGCCCTTATGCTACCGAGGCCGGCAATTTTTGAGAGTTGATCGTATGAGTTAAGCCAGGACGTTCCACGTTGAATTAGCTCTCATTAGCATTTAATATCATTGTAGTGCAAACGTTCCTACAAGTAGAAGAAATAATATGTACCAAGCAGTGAACAGAGTGAAACATTCCGAAATGATAACGATCTGTCGCGTTTTCGAAAAAGATCTCTAATTGATGACCTTGACGTCGGAAAGCCGTAAATCTGTGTTTCAGCAAGAAAGTCAGTTTGTTTTCATGGAGGCCGAACACTAGGTACTGTTTCAATCTTATTAGTCTCTCTCTCTCTCTCTCTCTCTCTCTCTCTCTATATATATATATATATGTGTGTGTGTGTGTGTGTGTGTGTGTTTTTGTGTTTGTGTGTGTGTGTGTTTTTGTGTGTGTGTTTTGTGTGTGTGTGTGTTTTTGTGTGGTTGTTTTTGTGTGTTGTGTGTGTGTTTTTGTGTGTGTGTTTTTGTGTGTGTGTGTTTGTGTGTGTGTGGGGGGGGGGGGGGCCTGGAGACGATTACCCGTTGCGACGTTGCCCTGGATACCTTTTTTTTTCACCTCATCTCGCATGTAAATCCAAAGATCTTCGGGGAGGCTCGTCCATTTGAAAAGATAATAGTGCGCTGCGTGTGGTTGGCGGTGACGTAGTTGCGGCGTGCTGGCGCCGCGGGCTCGTATCGACCGTGGTGGCGCCTGCGCGGGCGCCGCGGCGCCAGGCGTCGCGCTCGGTCAGTCGGCAGGGCTGACATGGAGGCGGCCGCCTCCTCGGCCTCCAGCCGCCCCCGCAGGTGTGACGCCCCCGGCACCCCGCCGGCTTCACCGCGAACCGCCGCCAGAGGAAGGCAAGACACCCAACCGCGTACAGTGCTGAATACTCCAGCTTGAAATTCTCCTAATAGTGTCAGGGCTCACGGCGACATGTATGTCACGATACCAGCTGCGAAGAAAGTAATTGCGCAGTCAAATCAGTCTCACGGTGTGCTGTGCTTTATTGCCTTCTTGACGTCGAAAGGACATTCACGACAGTCCAGCTGAAGGAAGAAAGTGTCGACAACTGTGTAATCTTTCTTCCATTACGTGCAGTGTCATTGTGTTTGTTGATACGAAAATCGCAGGTACTATATTGAAAACTTATTTAGGATAGACTGCATGTCGGATACTAGCTTTCAGACAACCTCAGTTACATTCGACAGTAATATATAATGAAAGGACTGTTTAACGTGTCAGATTTTAACTTGGGATATGCTGGGAACTGGTTACAACCGGTATTAATGTTCAAATTCTTCCTAATTAGCTTTTGAACATTTTCTGCGTTCTAGTTCTAAAGTGCTTACAAATAATACAGTATTTTCATTTAAATAGATTAGTTTTACAGATAGTATCGTTAAAGCTGGAGAAATATTTTAGTGATTTGTAAGAAAGTTATTTTTCTTCCTTTTACGATTACTGAATGTAATTGTAGTGGTAGCATTTTTAATTTTCATGTTAACAATTATCAGTTTCATATCTCATGTACTGAAGTATTAGTTTCGCATCTGATTACAGTTTCACAAATAAGGTGTTTTTTGAACACCTATGCTTTTTTATCCGCTCAGTCGTGTGACATAACGTCAAATGCCTTATTCCAGTCACTAGTTCTAAAGTTTCAAAAATGTACAAAATTTCTTGTAGTGAGTAGTCTTTTTCGTTCTATCAGGAATGAAGATGTGGGTCACACTTGTTGCTTGTGCCTAGTGATCGGAGACAGTTTTTGAATGGCAGCTCTCATTTACAACGAAACGTCGAAAGCGTTTTCCTCTTGCCGTTATGAATCGCTTATTATGTTCTATATTGTTTAGAATTCCGATTCCGAATTTACAAGTGCACATTACAATTCCTTTGCTGTGATTTAGCATCAGAGATTGATACTATTTCGATATTCCCCCTCCCCCCCTCCCCCGATCCCTCCAAGCTGCACACCTGCACGTCATTGGTTGGTTGCATCACCACTGGTATTAGGTTACCTCACAAAATACATGGCCTTCAATCCGGTACCACTGCTCTCTGAAGGTCATTGATCGCTTTTAATCGTTGACTTACACAATTATGTTAGCCATTTATTTATTCCTTTCAGAAAAAAATCACCTTCCAACAGTTTTTTAATGGTTTATGAATTGTTTCGGTCCTTACGTGTGCATATGCATTTTTTATTAGTATTTTTATGCATTAAACTTCTCTATTCTTTGATGGTCACTGGAAAGGGTCACACAGCCTCAACTATGGATTAATATGACAATTGGCCCAGTAGAAGTTTTTTTTTTTTTTTTAAGATTCAAATATTTTCAAATATACTATAACTATATATATGACTGTCATTATTTTTGTGCTTATCTATGATGATCGTTAGAATCGGGAGTTATTTTTGGGCATGAAAAATGAAAGACTTGGGCCAGGATCTTTTAATCACGGTATTCACCATGAGTATTTATGTGAAACAATGGGAATACAGGATCTGCATGGCTGTACTGGGAATCCAACCTTGCATAAATTTCTGCGCAACAAACCAAATTGATGTCTTACATGGAACACTTCAGGTTTGTTTATTCACAATTATCTGAAGGTTGTGCGATGACGTATCGCACATTACACCCGGTATTACTTGTTACTTATCAAATAAAAGCCATTCAGCGATCAGGTTTTCAATAAATTACTTTCCATTGACAAAAGGCGCCAATATAATACAGATATATATTTTGCTTTGAGGTTTAAAGGCCAGTTGACGACCTTGCGATAAGAGATGGTAGATCACTGTGGATAAAAAACGAGACTGTAATAGGCCATGGCTTATATAGAGAAACATCTTGGATTTCGGCTTGAATAGTGGAACACTGAAATTAAAAATTGCAGGACTAGGAATCAAACCCGCTTTCTCTCGAATGTCATGCCGGAACTTTATCCTTCGCACAGCAATTTCGTTACGAATGTCAGTGATAACTTTCGTAACAGTCGGTTAGAACATTAAGGTTTACTGTTTTGTACGATCATATTTTAGTGATGTTTTGTTCACCTCCAAGTTAAACTTCAGATTTCCAACGGGAACTTAATGAAGTGAATCTTCTTTAGCGGTCGTTAGGTGGACAATTTCATTAGTAGCGTAGTGGAAATACCTGACGGTGGTGACGTCACTGTGATCAAAGATGTTATACAACAAAACGATTTTTTGTAGCTGTTGCACTTCAGTGTAGCGTACATATTGTGATGCGACAGTGCAAACATTTCTTTCAGCTTGTACGAGTAACGTCTCGTTAGATTGATTGAAATAATTTGTTACCATAAACGGACTGTTTCGTTTTTAGGATACGAATAAATTGAAACAGATTAAAAGTTACATTGAAAATATCGCATCGCACCTGTCTTCACCCTCTAATTTTTAGAACATTTGTGAATATTCTTTTTGTTGTGTTTAACAATTATTTAGTGTCGCCCATATCGGTAATTTTAAGAATTATGATTATTACTTTTTTAAAAAATTACGTAAGCTGTCTTAAAATCATAAGGAAAATGAAATCGGATCCGGTTCGTAAAGTACCTTATATCTTACTTGCTCAAACCATGAACTTGGCTCGAATACTGATTTTAAGTAGTGTTGCCCAAAATCGGTCTTGGTCTTGCAGTCTTGGTCTTGCATTTTTTCAAGACCAAGACCAAGAGTATTGATGCAAGACCAAGACTGGCCAAGTCTCGTCTTGTTCTTGCATTTGGGCAACACTAGTGTTGCCCAAAATCGGTCTTGGTCTTGCGGTCTTGGTCTTGGTCTTGCATTTTTGCAAGACCAAGACCAGGTGTATTGATGCAAGACCAAGACTGGCCAAGTCTCGTCTTGTTCTTGCATTTGGGTAATACTAATTTTAAGTTGTAAGTATATCCAAGAGCTTACAAAGTCCATTACAAACTATATGAGAGTGACATTGTGATTTTCCTACAGCTGTCTATTGATGTGAACCCAACCGTATATCGCTCCATTTCTGCACGATAGCTAGTTTCTTGTTGGCTGTCTTGTAGTGAACATGTCAGCAGCTGTCACAGGCCAGACAGCAGCTAAAGAACAGCGTGATGCCTTTCTTTGTCGGTAAACCTTTGATTTAGTACGACATTCCGTCATGAAACCCACTAAAAGAATAGCACCGCCTTGTACGTGGTTTGGATGGCTATAAGCTACCGATTGAAACGGCTAGCCCGACAGAACCGTGACATCCATTAATTACTGTGGTGTTTTTTCGGAAATCCGGACCCACCCCCCACCCTCACCCATGGTGAGATCTAGCCGGACCCTCCCACCTCCTCTATGGTGACGATCTCCCTTACGTCTGGATCGGCGTATTTGGTGTACTTTTTTTTTAGCTCTACTGTTCTTCCAGCAATTAAAAAGATGACGTGGGGTGTCAACTCCCCTCCCCCTTTTTGAGATTTGGTGAGATTTCGCCATTTTCCCGCAAGTCTTCAGTCAACTTAAGCCTTCATTTAAGAATAGAGGCTGATTCGTTAGATGGTAATTGCTCCTGATTTAAAAGCTAAACCTGTGCCTGGAGCACAAGGATTGGTTCTTCTGTTTACGTGATACGGTACTGGGTCACCTTGTCGGTCGACTTGCGTGTTAGTCGGCATTTAGAAGGTTGCACCGTGTCAGCGCGGGGAATAAAGTTTCCTCGTGCTGGCTGAAGAATGCGACCTTCATTCAGTTTATAACACAAATACATTTATCATGTCTAGCTATCGTGAATTTGTCTTACACCAGTGCTGTTGGGGATGAGAAGTGAAGCTTTTGGAAGGAAAAATGTTCTTATAGGTATTAATGATAGTGTATTTACAGTAGCCACAGTTTAGGCTGGTAATTGTTAGGGCGCTAATGACCCCGCTGTCGACGCGCCCTAAATCAGCAGCAGCAGCAGCAGCAGCAGCAACAACAACAACTGTATTTACTCTAAATTATAAAAAGTGCAAGACAATGAGCATAACTAACAAAAAGAATCCAATTGTTCAGAAATACGAGTTAAACAATACAGTTATTGATATTGTCGATTCTATGAAATATTTGGGAGTAACAGTACAAAGGAACATGAAATGGGACATACACATTAATTCGTTAGTAGGTAGAGCAAATTCTAGGCTGCGATTCATAGGTCGAATCTTGAAAAATTGTAATTAACAAACAAAGGAGATAGCGTACAAATCTCTTGTGCGTCCACATTTGGACTATTGTGCCATTTGGGATCCGTTTCGTAAGGGTTTGGTCGAAAGTATAGAGAAAGTACAGAGAAGAGCCACTCGATTCGTGACAGCTTGCGACAGTCCTTATGAAAGCGTCACAGAACTGATTAGTAGACTAGGTTGGGAGTCTCTGGTAGATAGACGACACACGTTTCGTTTAAACTTATTGGAAAACATGCGTGCTCCCACTTTCACTTTTGAGTGTAGTGAAATACTTCTTCCACCAACCTATTTGAGTCGGAAGGACAGGAAAGATAAAATTAGAGAAATAAGGTGCCGGACTGATTCTTATATGAATTCTTTTTTCCCTCGTACCATTAGGTATTGGAATGCACAGCAAAGAGATTAGCTTTGGTGCTGAGCACCCTCTGCCACCCACAATTTTGTGAATTGCAGAGTAGCCTATATATGTAAATGTAGATGTACAGTGTTACTTGCTCGCAGAGGATATGAATTGTTTTCAAAAGAAGGTTTGAAACACAATTTTCCTTACAAAGCACACACAGTGCGGCTGATAGGTATTTTTTTTTTAAAAAAAAGAACCTGCCGACAGTTTCCTATAATTTCTTTTTTATTCTTTCTTCAGATTGTTATAACTTACGTAATCATTAGCAGAGGAGAGGACGGAAATCGGCTCTGTCTTTCAATTTTGTCATTGATCGATTTCTAAATAAAATAGTTCTGTCACTCTGAGGAAATGTTTTGGGAAATCTTGCAAAACCGAAATCGTTTCGGCTGGATGAAATATTTATCCTGTGGCTTGGTGAATACTGTTACAATTAGAACTGTTTCTTAACCAGGATAGTCGATTTAATTCGTGGGTGCTATTATTGCATTAACGTCCCACACCTGCCCAAAAATTAGAAGTGAATCAGGGCTGAAGAATTTAGCTATATATGAAGGTCAGTTTGTGTCTGTAATAGGTCTAAGTCGTTGCTGAATTCGTACCGGAGTGGAATCCTTTTACCGTTTGTCCTGCCTAGCCAACATGTAAGCTCTCTTTGATTGCTAGGTCATTGAAACCGAGGAATTGTGGCCAAGGAACGGGTAGGAAATCAACCATATCCGTTATGACGGATCGCTCCCTGAATTCGCTTGTCATCGAAAGCTATTGACAACAAAATCAATCTACTAGACTGTATTTGGGAGCAAGGAAGTACATAGAACAGTGGAAAGCAACACTAAAGAAATTTGTCGACTCATTCTGTCAATGCCGAGGAGTCTTCGTTATTGCCAAACCGCGTGACGTTCGAAACAGCCGTGACCATAGTTTTTTACTTCTGACGTTAGTTTGCAAAGGATAATTCACGGGAACTACCGTGAAACTATTAAGCGCGAGCCACATCAAGCAGAATGGAGATTAAATAATGCCCGTCAAAGTAGTTTACCTGTTGTGTTGTTGATGGATTTTTGGAACTCTAAGGATCTTCTAAATCTTTTCTCATCTGCCTCGTACTTATTTCTCACAAATGGAATAATTACACAGATAATCTACTTCTATACTTTTCAGTTCAAAAAATTATGGGTTGCAGAGGGTGCTTGGCACGAAAACTGTGTGCGTTCTAACCGGGATAGAACAAGGGAAGAAAGAATTCATATAAGCATCTGTACGAGTCTTAATTTCTCTAATCTCTCCTGTCATAGCGAACCAAATAACTTGGAGGAAGAAGTATTTCGTCGCATTCGTAAATGAAAGTAGTTTTTCGCATGTTTTGTCTGTCTGCCAGACAATCCCAGCCCAAGCTATGTATCAATTCCGTGAAGCTTTCGTAGGGACGAGCCGAGCTATCACGAATCGAGGGGCTCTTCTCTATACTTTCTCTTTACTATGAATGATTTTCTCGACTAGTAAATGTAAAAAAATAATTCTGCGGACTATTAACTTACGTTCCAAACATTATAACAATCACATAGTTAAGAATAAGCCGTCTAAGTGTCTTGCAAATTGCCATCTACTCACGCTCGAACGCGCTCGGTTATTCCTGTGACCGGTTCTCTGGAGCTTTCTCATGCTCGGCGGACAAACGAAGGATCAGCAATGCAGAAAGAGTGCATATTTCTTCCTCGCCCATGCCGCGCAACAATAATGGTAATTAGAAAACTGGACAAGATTGTACGGTAGGATCGTTCTCGTATCTACAGTATAGCAATGATTACATCCAACATTTTTTGCATGTTCTACAAATTGAATCAACGCAGGCACATAAACATGTGTAACAGAAGTATTACAAACTATGAGATCAAAACACAGTGTAACGAAAACCAAACATAAATGAGAACTATAGTTAATGACATACATATCCTGAAGCCACATTTAGTGCATTACGATTTATACGGAGGTTTCAAATATATGTGACGTCTTGTAAGGATTTTTACCTATTAATGCATAATATTGAACTCACTTTAATAACACGTAACTGATATGATAGTTAATAACCAAAAAGTTTAGCAGAAAGATTGTTCCACTTTTTATGAAATGCCTGAACATCGCCACAGAAATGTTGACATGTGCACTTTGCAGATTGTTAAGTTTTCATTAACATAGAGATTGGTCTTTAAGTATCCGAATTTTCCGAAAGTAAATGTATACGGTCTTACAAAATGATACAACAGCAGGTAGGAAATAAGACATTTTCCATTCTTTAATTCTTCAGTTATTTCATTCTTGGAGTTAGCAATTTTAAGACTGCGATGCAATGCGTGGCTGTTCAGATTGTACGGAGCGAATACCAACGTAGCTTCGTCACCACGCAGCACGTGAATAACAGACCTAGCTTCTGTGTCCTCTGCTGCACTGTATTTCCGGCATTTGACGGACAGAGGTCGCCCGGGCAGCAATAAACCGAGCAAGCCTACACAGCGTTTGCACGACTCTACTACCATTATAACATAACTAGCTGTTTCCCGCGACTTCGTACGCGTGGATTAAGAATTTCTTTGCCAGAATCGAATATAGAAAGTTGTTAGTAACGATGGATTGGTCCCAAACAACACCAAGTCGGCATAATATGATAGGAAAGCTGTCACTATATCATTCTACCGTCCAACCTGTCTCTTGAAGAGAATCAGTTTCCAACATATTTCTGTCACCATTCGATAAGTTCTCAAAATTTTGTGACAACTGCTTATCATACTGGAAACAGATTTTCTTGTCAAATTCCATCAACATCGTCAAAACGTAACAAAAACACAGAAACTTACGTCCGCATTTATAGTATTATTACTGCAGATCACACACACACACACACACACACACACACACACACACACACACACACACACACACACACACACACACACACTTACCGCGAACAATCCCTCAGGGATCATTATAACGTAAAAAAGTGTACACCTACAGCATTGCAAAACTACCTACGATTTGCTTCGCATAGAACTCCTAAATTTGTGATATCTACAGTTTAACATTCAATCCGAATAACCGACGGTCCAGGCGTAACTCTTACGATCAAAAACAATTTTTAAAAATCTTTGTCTCCACGGAGATTTCAACTGAAGACCACGATCCAAACAGCAGTAAGCAAGCGCTTTAACCACTGAGCTACCAGACCGCTATATGGAAAGGCAGTAAGGAGACCTACACGTCCGACACGTCTGTTTATCGTCGTCAGTAATTTTTCAAAATTATAAAGCAGCATGTATTATTTATACAGATAATTTTTCAACCAAATGTAGACAGCATTTTTCTCCTTGTTTCAAAGGATAAGTGTGCAAACTTTCATCGAAATCGGATGAAAACGTAGATTTGTATGAAGAACAAACAAATATACATACATACATACATACATACATACATTCATCTTTATATATATAGATAATCTAAAAGCATGTATTGAATTATTACAGAAACACAATTATGGAATTGAAAGTCAACTACTGAATCTGAATTACATATTGAACAGATTCTTAATATTTATTAAACAAATGTTTTGGCTGCCGACCATCGTTGCTTATCCTTAGTGATTCAGATCTCACACGTCTCTGTGGACGCACGAGGGTTTTTAGGTATCTCTTGTATTTGCGTTAAAATTCTTCAAATCTCTACCTACATAGCATTGTACTACTGGATCAAAATACTTCATAGAACCAACCAAGTCAATAATTAAGTTCTACTCCTGCTTTAAATTTTTCCATTTAGTGTAAGTTGTCATTGATCGCACCATGCCGAAATAACGTCCATCTCGCGTTAAATTTTCAAACAGTTGGCCGAATTCCTTACATCTATATCGGCGAACTTCTTCAAAATGCACCACATTCATAAAAATTAAGAAAAGAAGTCCTATTACACTTCCTTGAGGGACGACTGATGTAATATCCAAATTAGTAGCAGCTTCTACGTCTAAGACATTCTGCGACCGATCAATTAGAGAATGTCGTTCCCATTCATAAATCTGGTCGGATATATCGTACGCTCGAATCCTGGTTAATAGGTGATTATGTGGTACAGGGTTGAGAGCTTCCTAAAAACAAATGGTGGTAATAACAATAAAAAGTATCAACTCGTTACCCTACATCAATTGCTTTCATTACATCATCCGAAAATAGCGTCAGTTGTGTTTCACACGACATGTTCTTCCGAAATCCTTGCTAGTAAGGTGTAAACAATTCGTTTGCGTCTAGAAATTTCACAATGTTCGAACATATAACATGCTTCAGAACTCTACTGCAAACAGATGTTAGAGATATGGGACGGTAGTTCGTAGGATCTTTTCGATTGCTTTTCTCGAAAATTTTGAATACTTGCACAATTTTCCAGCTCTAAGGTGCAGTTTTTTTCTCATCTAGAGACTTGTTGTAGTCCCTGTGTATCTGACAGAAATGTTTCGATTTCCGTCGTGTGCTCTGAAAATTCTCTTACTGGGAAACCATCGGGACCCGGAGCTTTCGCCCACTTCAAGTGCTCTAATTGTTTTACTGTACTTGCAGTATGTATTGGTAACGAATCTATCTCT
This sequence comes from Vandiemenella viatica, assembly GCA_031002005.1. Taxonomy (NCBI): domain Eukaryota; kingdom Metazoa; phylum Arthropoda; class Insecta; order Orthoptera; family Morabidae; genus Vandiemenella; species Vandiemenella viatica. The sequence goes on along the minus strand of JARYHS010013631.1, from coordinate 160,156,825 downwards.
CATTCCACACATCGTGTAATAGTTGCTATGCTATCCACATTTTCGTCAGCGAATGAATTTCCAAATTCTGCGTTTAGTACGTTGGCCTTGCCACAGCTTTCGTTAACCTCACATCCTTCGTGTATTAATGTTGACATAACTGTTGTTCCTACCCCTGACTTTTCTTACTTACGACCAAACTATCTTAGTGTTGTCCATGAGGCTTATAGATAGCGAATTATAACTGAAGTCATTAAATCCCTCACGAATCAGATTTTTAATAAAATTCCTCAACAAGTCAAATAAGTTTCCTACACATTCCCCACTGTTTTTAAGCGTGTGTGTATCCTCCTTTGCTTTTTGAGTAATCTTTTAATTTCACGCGTGTACCACCTTCTGTGATTGTCTATTTCGATAAATTTGTGTCCTTACCTTCCCTGCATATACGTAGAAATCGATGCAACATATCTTCAGCCAAGTCTCTCGTTACGTTGAAAGTGTGGTAATTATCTCTCAGGTACGTTCTAAAACTCTCATTTGAGGCAATTTTAAATTTGCAAACAATCCTTTTTTCCTTTTTGACAACACTCGCGTTCCTGCAATAGAGGTTATTCAAATCATCCAAACCTCTACATGCACATGACACGACTTACCACTTCTAAGAATAATGTTAAGATCGAGTTATTGTTTTTTTAGTTAATGGCATGAAAAATCGTAAAATGACTTGCGAACTGAAATCGGTAGGTTTCTGGTGGTATAGTGGTACACAGACGGAAAAAAAAATCCCAACACCAAGAAAAAATTATTGTAGAGTAATGAAATTTGGACAATGCATTTGTCAAGTTAACATGTTTAATTGATTAAATTTTCAAGATCACAGGTTAATTTAAGCTCAAGAAAATGCATTTCAAATGTGAAATACTGTTAAATTAATAGCCGGTGTAACCTCCAGAATTTTGAATGCAAGCCTGCAAACGTGAATGCATTGTGTCATACAGGTTTCGAATGTCACTTTGTGGTATGGAGTTCCATTCTTGTTGTACTTGTGCTGTCAATACTGGGACGGTCAGTGCTGGCTGTGGATGATGCTGGAGTTGTCGTCCAATGATATCCCATACGTGTTCAATTGGAGACAGATCTGGTGATCTCGCAGGCCAAGGTAACATGTCGACACTCTGTAGAGCACGTTGCGAGACAACAGCGGTATGAGGGCGAGCGTTATCCTGTTGAAAAACTCCCCCTTGAATGCTGTTCATGAATGGCAGCACTACAGGTTGAATTACCAGACTGACGTACAAATTTGCAGTCAGTGTGTTTGGTATAACCACAAGAGTGCTCCTGCTGTCATAGGAAATTGCTCCCCAGACCATGACTCCAGGTGTAGGTCCAGTGTGTCTAGGCCGCAGACAGTTTGGTTGCAGGCGTTCCCCTGGCCTCCTTCTGACCAACACTCGGCCATCACTGGCACCAAGGCAGAACCTGCTTTCATCAGAAAACACAACAGATCTCCAGTGTTGGTCAGAAGGAGGCCAGGGGAACGCCTGCAACCAAACTGTCTGCGGCCTAGACACACTGGACCTACACCTGGAGTCATGGTCTGGGGAGCAATTTCCTATGACAGCAGGAGCACTCTTGTGGTTATACCAAACACACTGACTGCAAATTTGTACGTCAGTCTGGTAATTCAACCTGTAGTGCTGCCATTCATGAACAGCATTCAAGGGGGAGTTTTTCAACAGGATAACGCTCGCCCTCATACCGCTGTTGTCTCGCAACGTGCTCTACAGAGTGTCGACATGTTACCTTGGCCTGCGAGATCACCAGATCTGTCTCCAATTGAACACGTATGGGATATCATTGGACGACAACTCCAGCATCATCCACAGCCAGCACTGACCGTCCCAGTATTGACAGCACAAGTACAACAAGCATGGAACTCCATACCACAAAGTGACATTCGAAACCTGTATGACACAATGCATTCACGTTTGCAGGCTTGCATTCAAAATTCTGGAGGTTACACCGGCTATTAATTTAACAGTATTTCACATTTGAAATGCATTTTCTTGAGCTTAAATTAACCTGTGATCTTGAAAATTTAATCAATTAAACATGTTAACTTGACAAATGCATTGTCCAAATTTCATTACTCTACAATAATTTTTTCTTGGTGTTGGGATTTTTTTTTCCGTCTGTGTAATATGTTTAACAGTATAGTTTTTACAGAACCTTTAGATTCCATTTTCCTCTCATATCCTTGCTTTACGAGTTGAATTCAAATTCAGACGTCTCGTGTATTTTTTGGGGTGGAGAAGGTAGAATATTGAAGCGAATTTTGAGCCTTTTCGACAGAATAATCTCGCGCCACCGCCGTTCTTGCTGGAGTCAGCGAGCTGTTTTCTTCCTTCTCAGCTCACTTCTTGATGCGTGATGTAGTCGGCGTCGTTGAGCTTTAGTTCTTTCTCCGGATTGTCAGGCAAAACGCTACAGCTCGCGACCGAGTACTAAAAACAGACTCTTTTTACCAAACATGTTATCGCAAGCGGTAGTTCGGGCTTCTTAGCGGTGCTAAATGAAATTTAGTGGTAACACAGTTATTACGAAACTTAACATGTGCTCGTCACTTGCAAAGAAAAATAAAAGATTAAATTAAAAAAAAAACACTAGGCTGTATTATTCAACTTGTGGTTTCTCTCGCGAATTACTACAATGCTTTTCGCTTCTCTGGCCAGAATCATTTTCAGTTTATCTTTTAACAGCGCACAGAAACTTGCTATTCATAAAAATGATCACACCGGTATTAACTTGATTTGAAGTTCAGATCACTACCAAAATGTCGGTCCGGAAGCTTCATGCCTTTGTGTACAAGAACACACGACGCTTGAAAATCAAATCCTAAAATCCAAAATTGGAACTATAGAATTATTCGCCCTGCATGATGGCAAAGAGATTCTATTTGTTAATCTTAAATGTAAGATAGCATAATCTATTAGTTTGACTCCTCTGTGGAAGAACTTGACCGAATACAAATGTGTACAAATTGAGTTTTCAGAAGCCTCGCAATATCTGTCAGATTGAAAACATCTCCTCAAAGGCTGCCGTTAAGGATTTGGAATAATTGAAAAGGAGACATTATAATTTTAATAAAAGTATGAAGTTTACTTTTCTATTACTTGTGTAGACTGATACTCGTCAGCATTCACCAGACACGTGTGGTGAAGGTGTCAAAGGCCATGTGTGTTCCTTACACGCGGCAGTTCAAAGAAAGCCAAACCCTAAGTATGCCCGACAAATAACATCACATTTACATTCATGACGCGTTTGAGAAACAGCATTGACAAACTGTGACTGAAAACGAAACGTGACGGGGTGACCGTCACGTGATAACGTTTTTAAGTGCGAAGGCGTTGGGGTGGGGGGACTCGGCATACAGTAGCAGTGACGGAATGTTAAGTCCCGTGCTCGTAGTGTAACGGGGAAGCTATAAACTGGAACATTTTGAGGATTTAATTGGCACTAAATTGCGCGTATGAAGAAAGTCAAAGAAAATTTCCATGTGGCATAAGTTTTCAGGGAGAAAAAATCAGTATGCTACGATTTGCTGACGACATTGTCTTATTAGCAGAGAGGGCTGAGGATATTGAGAAGTTATTGAATGGCATGAACAAAATACTGAAGGAAGATTTTGGACTTAATATAAATACAAAGTAAAACAAAAGTGATGAAATGTAGCAGAAATGACACCAATACTAGCAGATTAAATATAAAAATAGGATCTGATGCAATAGGAGAAGTGAGTGAGTTCTGTTACTTGGGAAGCAAAATTACAACCGATGGCCGAAGCAGGAATGATGTTAAAAGCAGAATAGCACTAGCAAAAAGAGCCTTCATGAAAAAGAGAAACCTTTTAGTTTCAAATATTGATCTAGGAATTAGAAAGAACTTCTTAAAACTCTGTGTGGAGCACAGCACTTTACGGAAGCGCAACATGGACTTTAGGAATACCGGAAAGAAAGAAACTTGAAGCATTTGAAATGTGGTGCTACAGAAAAATGCTGAAAATTAGGTGGACAGACAAAGTAAGAAAGGATCGAGTTTTTGAAATGATGGGTGAGAAAAGAAGTTTATGGAAGAAGCTTACAGGAAGAAGAGACAGGCTGGTAGGTCATATTTTGAGACATGCTGGATTGGTTAATTTGTTAGTGGAGGGAACAGTTGAAGGTAAGAACTGTAGAGGTAGACAGAGATTAGAATATATGAAGCAGATAATTGAGGACGTGGGTTGTAATGGGTATGTAGAAATGAAGAGGTTAGCACAGGATAGGAAGGGATGGAGGATTGCATCAAACCAGTCTAAAGACTGACGACAGCAAAAAAAAAAAAAAAAAAAATTGCGCGTTTCGATGTTTTGGTAACACTTGGTAAAGAGATTTTAGTCTCAATTTTTGGGTTAGTAAAATCATATCTGATACTAATAAGGGAAACATATTGCAGCTTTTGTTATGATTTTGTTATAAAAACTTAAAAGTATCTAACTGGGCCATGCATTAGATTTGGGTTGGTATTAACTAGTGTTGCAAATTGAAAAAAATGTTTTTTTTCAGAATTGTGAAAAAAAACCTAGCACCCTGTTTTTTTTGTTTCTAAATTTGTTTTTCTTTCTTTCAGAAAACAATATATTTGATAAATTATAGTTTTATTTACGGAAGTTACACTTTACATGTGTGTTTTAAATCTTATTGAATCATATGTCTTACATAACGATTCATAAGTGTATCTATATCGGTAACATAATTTTTTATCCATCCTCTTGGTCAGTACCACATTCACTAGTATCAGTAATACCAACACTAGTACGGTCGGAGTAGGAATTTTCTGTTTCTTCTTCTGTCTTCTCTAGAGCCATAACTTCAGAAATAGTTACATTTTATTTTACTGGTTGTATTGTACACAAGATTTTGAGATAGCAATTTTAAATTGTGAGCAAAGTACGCACTGTGCATAAAGACTGCGCCGATAGTTCCATATTACGCTCTTTTAAGTTTGAATTTAAATCTATTATCATACAAAATAGGAGCTTTATTTCTTTTCAACGGTTGCAAGGAAATGATTCAAAATAACTGACAATTTAATGACTCAGTATCACTATATGCTGCGAGTTTAACAAGTATACGAATATAATGAAAGCAAAATAAGTAATAGAGGCAAAAAACCGTTGATAAATTTAAAATTCCTATTATTTTTTTGAAAAGATCCGTAGGTCTACAGATAAATTTGTAGGGCTGCCAGCACTAGTTCAAATAGTGAGTACCAATCGAATCAACGGGATTCCTTCTCGTGCAACCTAGCCTTTTCGGGAAATCCCCGTTCGTAAAAGAATACTTTGGTCAATGTTGCCAATATTTTCGTAATTTTTTTTTCTGCTGAACCAGAAAAATATAGTAGATTTAAGAATTAAGATAAGTACTTAGTATAAAACTCTAAAACAGTCATATTAAACGATAAATGCCTTAAAAATATGAAATTTAGTAGTTATGAAAAAAAAAACATGTCCCAAAAAAAGTTAAATGTTTTTTAGTTTTTTTTTTCATGTTTTTTTTTCAATTCAGAAAAAAAAGTTTTTTTGCAACACTAGTATTAACACAGGTTAATATATCTGAGCTGTACCAGTATGAATAATTATTTGTTATGCTGGTCGTATCTCTCATTCACAATTACAAAAAAGGTTCAGATGTGTAAATTTCCCGATTTCTAATTAATTTCACCTGAAAACATTTTCAGCAGTATAGTAGTTTAATCAAACTCAACTGCACGGCGTCAAAAGGCGAAAGTTTTGATGACAACATGTTTCAAATTAGTGTTATCTTTGTTATTAAAAATATTAAGTTTTAAATGGAAATAGTTAACTCTCGAAGATTATTGTTAAAGAAGTACAATTACAATTATTTAACAGTATGCATAAATCATTCATCTCGTTAGAAACATTAAAAGCGAACCTACTAGCCGTTAAATGTCACTATTAAGGATTGCAATTAAGGATTGCAATCCCGCAGTGTTTTCGATCCGCGCGGGATTTGCGCCAATCCCGCGGGATCCCGCGGGATCCGTGCGGGATTGGTACAAACAGTTTTTTAACGCATATATTTAAAATATAGTTACTTAAAACGTTAATAAATTAAATAATAAGTACATTAATAAATAATTTTTAATTTTAAATGATAAAAATTAACAATATTTTGATTGGCAAAATGACATTAAAACTTTTTAGCGTGTCTTAAGTGTATTTCGAAGTTTTACATTTTTGTTTTTTAATCTAAACCAATTTTTAAATAAATAATAAAAATGGAAAATATTGAGTCTTTTGTCATATTATGTGCCTTACAATACATCACATAAGTTTAAAAATATGGTTTGCTTAATGGCCAAGTTACCAGATTTTTTTTTTAAATTCTAAATAAACGTTCCATAACACCGAGAAAAGCATTCCATTTCACAAACTGAAGTGAATATACTCTGTAAAGTGTAGACTTGGCTCAGAACAAGATCTCATAACTTTTTATCACTACACAAGCACGAGACTTGGCCTTTTTTGCGTGATTCATTATTATATCTCCTGATTCCTTGATTGATATTAAATTTGATTCGATGTTACTAAAAGAAACTACTCACCAACACGTAAACTGTCAAGTATTTCAGATTTACTTATGTGGCGTAACGATGTTTTTAGAGTGGAAATTATTATTTTTTAGTAAGGAAGGAGACTTTCTCGGCGAATGATTGCAGTGAAGTCCTCATAGGTTGTATCTCCGGATTTCATTGCAAACACGCGAAATTACACACGTGAGGAAGACGGCGGAGGCAGCCGTCGAAGTATGGTGTTCGTACAACACAATTCGTCGATACACCAGTGAAAATTTCATTATATCTTTTTTTACCTTTAGTCGGAATAATAACAAGGAGAAGAGGGATTAATTGAAAGCCTGAGCGGCACATGTAAGCAGGTGGCTTTCGTCAAAGAAACGCATTGAGGCAGCGGCCAAAATAACAATAAGTCAAAGGATATACAATTTCCTTTTGATAGCTGTTAAATAAATAGGTACGCGATCGTTAAAATTACGATAACATTAGTTTCATATCAACAAATAATCAAATTTTCAGCCGCAAATTAGGAAATTGTCATAATTACTTTATCTGCAACTACAGAAAATGGGAATAATGAAACCGTGAATAAAAAGCTGTAACTGTGTAGTTCAGATAACGTGTGCGACACTTAAAAAATAATTATATAGTTAGAAAATCGTACTAAATACGCACCGTAACTCAAATTACAGAAATGTGTACTCCAAACAAACGTAAGTTTTGATGAATACGTAAAAGTGTATTTATTTATTTACTTACGAATGACGAAGGTTGACAAAAACAAACGCTTGTTCACACGCGCCAAATGCCAACTGCTCTGGTACAGCCAGACAGAGCAACACATCCGATAGAGACCGAGTGGGGCAGCGAGTCACGCACTAACACGCGTTTCCGCCGGATTTTGCGGATTGCGGATCCGCTTAATTTTGTGCGGGATCCGCCAGACTGTCTAATGATGCGGGACCCCGCGGGATCCCGCTTTGCTGGATTGCAATTCCGCAGTGTTTTCAATCCCGCGGGATTTGCGCCAATACCGCAGGATCCGTGCGGGATTGGTACAAACAGTTTTTTAACGCATATATTTAAAACATAGTTACCTAAAACATTAATAAATTAAATAATGATTAAATTAGTAAATAATTTTTAATGTTAAATGATAAAAATTAGCAGTTACAATATTTTTATTGGCAAAATGACATTAAAACATTTTAGCGTGTCTTAAGTGTATTTCGAGGTTTTACATTTTTGTTTTTTAATCTAAACCAATTTTTAAATAAATAATAAAAATGGAAAATATTGAGTCTTAAGTCAATTATGTGCCTGACAATACATCTCATAAGTTTAAATATATGGTTTGCTTAATGGCCAAGTTACCAGAGGTTTTTTTAAATAAACGTTCCATAACACCGAGAAAAGCATTCCATTTCACAAAGTGAAGTGAATATACTCTGTAAAGTGTAGACTTGGCTCAGAACAAGATCTCATAACTTTTTGTCACTGCACAAGCACGAGACTTGACCTTTTATTTGCGTGATTCATTATTATTTCTCCTGATTCCTTGATTGATATTACATTTGATTCAATGTTATTAAAAGAAACTACTCACCAACACGTAAACTGTCAAGTATTTCAGATTTGCTTATGTGGCGTAACGACGTTTTCAGAGTGGAAATTATTATTTTTTGGTAAGAAAGGAGACTTTCTCGGCGAATGATTTCAGTTGTAGGTTGTATCTCCGGATTTCATTGCATACACACGAAATTACACACGTGATGAAGACGGCGGAGGCAGCCGTCGAAGTATGGTGTTCCTACAACACAATTCGTCCATACAACCGTGAAAATTTCATTATAACTTTTTTTAACTTTAGTCGAAATAATAACAAGGAGAAGAAGGGTTAATCGAAAGCCTGAGCGGCACATATAAGCAGGTAGCTTTCGTCAAAGAAATGCATGGAGGCAGCGGCCAAAACAACAACAAGTCAAAGGATATACGATTTCCTTTTGATAGCTGTTAAATAAATAGGTATGCGATCGTTAAAATTACGATAACATTAGTTTCATATCAACGAATAATCAAATTTTCAGCAGCAAATTAGGAAATTGTCACAATTACTTTATCTGCAAATACAGAAAATGCGAATAATGAAACTGTGAATAAAAAGCTGTAACCGTGTAGTTTGGATAACGTGTGCGACACTTAAAAAATAATTATATAGTTAGAAAATCGTAGTAAATACGCACCATAACTCAAATTACAGAAATGTGTACTCGAAACAAACGTAAGTCGCAATGAATACGTAAAAGTGTATTTATTTATTTACTTACGAATGACGAAGGTTGACAAAATCAAATGCTTGTTCACATGAGTCAAATGCCAACTGGAAGGGTACAGGCAAACAGTGCAAAACATCCAACAGAGACCGAGAGCGGCAGCGAGTCACGCAGACTGACACGCGTTTCCGCCAGATTTTGCGGATTGCGGATCCGCTTAATTTTGTGCGAGATCCGCCAGACTGTCTAATGATGCGGGACCCCGCGGGATTGCGGGATCCCGCTTTGCTGGATTGCAATCCCTAGTCACTATCCGTAGTTTCTATAGGCCGCCGTTGGCTGGAAAACACTGCAGCTATTATATCTACGTGACTTATTCAGTCAAATATTACTGTCAGTGATAATTCGACTTTGCCAGCTGGTGGAACCAAAGGCACTAGACAAGACTGAGGCACGATCAGTATGCATTGTAATTTTCGTGTCACAGTGACAGAAATCGCCGCGACAGAAAAGTAGTGGCTTAACCCGAACCTACGGAACATCGTGTGGGAAGGACCCGTGGTTCATGTGCCACGGAGCAGCCTGATTGCCCGTGTGGATCAAGTGGTCATGAAGGTCACTGCTAAGATTGCTGTAGCCTACGAAGATGTTTTTGAAAGAGAATTCTTGCTGTGTTACTAGGGAAACTGCCTGATGTTTGGTTTATGCAGCGATGAACCTGATTCACAGTGAAAGCACGTTTTCCAGTCGTGTTCCTCATGCAAGTTTGTTTCCAGAGGGCTAAACAGATCCTCCTAGAACATGCGTTCGTAGTGTTGTTTAAAATGTGCCCGCATGCAGGGAGATAATCTTTTATATATATATATATATATATAGACTTTTGTTTTCCCATTTTTTTTTTATTTATTCATTTATTTATTTTTTTTTTTTTTTTATTTTTTTTTTTTTTTTTTTTTTTTGCCACCACTACGTAGCACAGATCACTGGTCCTTGTGTGTGGAAGTAGCATGGAGTTTCCTGTTGTGCACAACGTTGGCCGAATGTCGATAGCTGTGGAGATGTTTGAGATATGATTGTTATAAGTGGTCGATGCAGGGCATTTTCGTATTTCGACCAAAGACATGTGTCTCCGTATATGTCACCCTGCTGCCACAACTACATAGCATAGACCAATGGTGTCTGTGTGTGGTAGTGGTATCGTGTCTCTTATCGTGTACTATGGTGGTTAGATGTCTGTAGCTATGGGGGTGTGGGAGATATGGTGGTTGAAAGTGGTCGACCTCAGGCACTTTCATATTTCTGCCAAAAACGTATGTCATGGTGCATCACTTTTCAGCCAAAACTATTTAGCGCAGATCACTGGTGTTTGTGTGTGGTAGTAGCACAGTCACCCGTCGATCACAACGTTGGCCAAATTTCGGTAATTGTGGGAGATACGGTGGTACTAAGAATAAATTTGAAATCAGTGCCTCTTAATCCTTATTGAACGTACATTGATTACGTGAGGTTTTTTCCCTTTAGTTTGGAACCCCCCCCACCCCCTCCAACTTGGTGATATTTGGTAAGATGTGCTGGGAACCCTGCCTCTCTACTTGCGTGAGATTTTCCTTATAATTTTAATTTTTAGATAAGAATATTGATACGTTTATGTATTTTGCTAATGCCACTAAATGCTTAAGCGTTAATACTGATATCTTCTATGTACATTTTTTTCTGCGAAATCAGAGGAGGAAAATGATGTAAAAAGTTGACGTGAGATCTTTGTGGACGCCCTATCCCTCTTTTTTAAATGAAAATATGGTGAGATTTTGCAGCTTACGTAATTAATGAACTTCCTCTTATACTGCTATGTGTACGTGAAGTATGTTAGGAACGCACCTTCTCTATGCTTTCACTTTCAGCGGCTGTTCTTAACATAGAAGGAATACTATGAGCTTAAACCACGACATGTGGAGGAGGATCTCCAGTATAAATACTGTAAGCAGGTCACTGGAAGACGGTCAAAAGTAAAATAAACAAGTCTGACCTGATAAAGCACGCTGTGTTGAAGTTTCTTTTGGATCAAATTTACCATGGAGCCCCGGCGGCAAGCAACCATTCCAAAATTGATTCCCTGTTCTCATCTTCTTCAATGTTGCCTTCGTTTTGAATTTATAATGGAAAGTTATTTGGAGTGGTATTTAAGAGTGACATTTTGGCAGTCGAAGTAGGGACAACAGAGGACGTGAACAACAACCAGTTGTGTGTTTGTCTGGGACAACTAGGACCACGTTTAGCCTTTGTGTAGCTTGAATTTTGTGGTAGATGTCTACACATCGTGTTACAACTGGGGTTGTTAGCTCTAGACGGGACCTACAGTTTAACGTGGAATCCGATCCACAACTCTCAAAATTCCTGCGCCTACTGGGATTCGAACCTGAACCGGAAGTAGCGACTGTTTTGGAAGCAAGCGCCTTAACCACTGAGCTACCAGACCGCTAAACCAATTACAAATAATAGTAATTATTTTGAAAGTGCCTTCCCTTTGTCAGACGGAAAGGCTGCACGGGGGTTTGCAACACCTTCACCTGAACTATGAACAATTAAGTTCGTGATCTTGTATAGCGCTCTGGTTCCTATGATATTAAATAACCTGGCCGCCACTAAACCGCTACACTAATTTGCGCCGCTAACTAGCGCGATCACTTTCCGGCATAAGAATGAGACAACGGTAGCTTACAGCAAGGTCTTTTATAGACTTATACGAGCCTGTGACCTTGACGAACCTTTCTTTAATTAATATCTTCATAAGTACATAATGGTTTAACTTGGAAATTTTTACAGGGACTTTCTATTGTCATGTTCTATCTGTTTTAATTTAATTTAACATTCCAAAGGGTTTCTAAAGTCTTAAAACTAAAGTCATCACATGACCAACTTGGCGGAATTTTACGCGCTTGAACAACAATCCGCGACAATCTACTTGTCAAAAACTTAATTACCGGACAAATGCTTACACTTTTTACCGAAACCATATCTCCATAATCGTCTCAATTAGGGCTATCTACTGATATAAATTTCAAATTAATATTCCTTTTAATTAAAAAGTTCATTTTTTTCTCTTAATTAAAACTACTAATTAAACTTTGCCAAATTATTTAATTTTACTACCAAAATATCGGGGACAGTGCTGACTATAACTTGTGATAAAAGGTCAGCTGTAGCTTTACTCAATTTATAGATATTTCGAATCTTAGTTTTCTACTTTTCCGATCGCGTGTTTCGAAAAATGAACAAACGGGAATATCTCTTAAACTAAACGTTTCCCGATATGATAAATACACTTTAAAACGATTTTTATGGTGAATTGTCCCTGTGGGAAAGATTACAGGAAAATTCCTTAAAGTTGACAATTATCGGCAACTTTACGATCGATCTATAGAATATTTTACTGCTGTGCGAGTGCTTTTGGTGAACAAAAAGGTACTTTACACCCTATTCCGTGTCCGCCCTTCACTTTTCCCCTCTACCAAACGCGCGCTACTGTATGGTTTGATAACCTGATATAAAAATTGGTTTAAAGTTTGGAGTAGAGCTCCGAGTTACTCGAATATTCTGAAATGCGCTGATTCCTTATCACCGCTTACTTGACGTTGAGCTAGTAATAGCGATGCGGACCCAATGTGAAAGCCGCTGCGTTGGCCGATTTTAATACCGACTCTGGCACGAAGTAGATGGTCCCAATATGACGTAACATTGTCACTGTAACCTGTATTCGTCGATGTGCAAACCCGTAATACAAGGTTTCTCAATATCGCAGTCACCACACGGGCAGCACAAGGTCGATGCAACCGGCCGAAACTCTAGCCGTGATTGGTTGGCAGAGGTAATGCTGCCAGCTCGCCCAGGATAAACAGAAGAGCTGTAATATGAGTAGGAATTACAACCACAGTGAAATAGTGAAATCCAGAGCCGAGCTTCATTCCAAGGGCGTAACACATACATGTTTTTTTTTTTTAATATTTTGCACATGTCAGACAAAATAATGAGATCAAGGCGACCATTTAATTCGGACTTTGTGATACTAATAGACAGTTAATACAGATGATGTAGGGAGCCAAGTTTATATCGTCTGCGTTACAAGTATTTAAAATATTAAGGGACACCAGGATCTATATATCCATCCGCGAGAAAATCACCATAAACGTCGGAAAGGTTTGCGTCTTAACCGGACTATTTGATCTGCTGATTAGGACCTCTCATACGCCACATATAAATCTCAAGAGTAGCGAAAATTTCTTGGCCGAAGCTGCAGTGGCAGAAAACAACTTAGCCACGCTTTTTTTTTTTTTAACTAATCTTTATTAAAACATACACATGAAAACCAGCATAAACACTCAATCGAGAAATTAACAACAACAGTTCATTCCCCTTTTCGTTATAAACACACACCACCATTATTCTTAACCAATGTCCACCAAGCCCGAACAGGCGTCTCGAAACCAGAACCTTCATCCGCTGGTCATCTCTTGTTTCTCTCCCTCTTCCGAAGTCATGGCGAATCAACAAACTGCAACCCTTTCCTTTGCTTTCAAGCATAACAACACACGGCTATGTAAATCGGCAATATTGTGGTGTTAACTATAGGAATTAGTCACACTGACGAGCAAACCCAATATTTCCCAAGTCTGATAGCATTCATTCTGTCAAGAACAGTATAAAAACCGAGAGTAAAATAGTTTCTTTGTCCAGACGAAGAAACCATACTTGATTACTTTCTACATTTCAGAAACGAAATAGTGAAAATTGAGAAGCGCATGAAGTTTGATTGTTAATACTGTAGTAGCAATTGCGGTCTAGTATTAGCGTGAGAGATGTGCCTGTAACATAGGCAGACAAATTTTAGGGTTGACGTTCAAGGGTAGGGAATGGTGCAGATATTGGTTTTCCTAGTTCCCTGAAATCATTTAATGCAGATTGTTCATTCCGAGATTTTTCTTTCTCAAATAATCATTTCTAGACAGCAAGGTTCCTACATTTGACCAGCAAAGTCAAATAATTGTGATCGTATATTTAGAGCTTAATACAACACTGCATCTAGTATGAACTTATTCCATAAGAAACTTACGTTACTTGTAATAAGAACCGGTGTTACACACGCTATTGTCATCGTTCACCCATAAATAACAAATAATCGTCCAATTCAATCACTAACTGAAGTGGCGTCTTAAAATCATGAGCCCAGATAACATTTTAACTGATTTATCCATATACAAGACTAACTACCAGTACTCTAACTACCTTCAGTCTTCTTTGAGAAACATTGTCGGCCCGCTGCAGTTCCAAGTTTATCGTTATCTGCAAGATGTCGCCAACCTCTGCAACTAATCTGGTGCACTCTTAATTTCTTTCCCAGTGAAACCACGCTTTCAAATTTGCCGTAGTTCTTTCAGCTCGTGTAAATTTCTCTTTCACGATTTCCATTTCACAGTTATGTCACAGCGGAAGGATACACTGGTCGAAAACTGTTTTCTTCAGAGTTGTGGGCGTATTTTATCTGAAGAGTGCAGAATGCTTTCCGTAAAATTGCCATCACAACTTGAATGGACGATAAAATTCTAGTCTGGCGTCTCCCTTCAAATCTGCATGTTGCTCAAGGTAAAACTAATTGAAGCTATCTATGCCGTAGGTGGAACCAATCTGGGAATTGTCACATTGTGTGGTCAGGATGCTAATTATTACGCTACCGTGGTAACTTGGTTTAGCAAGAGATTAACCCCGTGATCTGCCCAAGTGTGTTCAGTGACATTGTGTTGTGCTTTTTTTTTATACTGCTTTCCCAGTTCATCTCCTGCTGTTAGTAGTTGTGCAAAATAAGACTAGTGGAGCAAGCCGTTTTAGTTTGTTACTTTTGCGGAGAGAGGCATTGGGTTCATAGATGTCACTTACTTTGTAGACTGAGCAAATGTTGGTCTCGGAAAAACCGTCGTATAAATTTGCATTGAAAACACTGGTAAACTACAACGCATAATCGTTTTAAGTTGTAGAGCCGTTAAGGGCATAAACTGAAATGATGCTCCCATGTACCACTTGTGCCTTTAGGACATTTCTGTTACCGGTTTCTTGAGGCTTACCGTTACTTCACTGGATAAATACAGACCTGTTCCAAAGCAAGTTTGTGGCCTCTGGGTACGGTAGACCGACTACCAATGTCCTCTGCTGAGTGATTCGGTTTTCAGTGAATTCCAGATGTTGCTCCACGCGAATTCATGGTTTGTTCCTTGACATCGTACTTGCCCTATTTCCTTCCCGTTCCTTACCTGCACTCATATCTCTTGTAACCTCGGCGTTGATGTCTCGTAAAGCCGTAATACATTTTTTAACACGTTCGTCGCTCAGCGTGATTCGGCTGAGTTCCTCGCAAGGCCCAAATCCTCGAAAAATGCCCGAAAATAATAGGAATAAAACAAGGAAAGTAAGAACCAGCAGGGCAAGCCTGTAAGAAGGATTTGCACCATACATATATCATCAGATCAGAAGAAGAGGCGAACTGCTGAACGCTAAGAGGCGAAGAAAAGTATATATATATGTATATATATATACACAGGGTGTTACAAAAAGGTACGGCCAAACTTTCAGGAAACATTCCTCACACACAAACAAAGAAAATGTTATGTGGACATGTGTCCGGAAACGCTTACTTTCCATGTTAGAGCTCATTTTATTACTTCTCTTCAAATCACATTAAACATGGAATGGAAACGACACAGCAACAGAACGTACCAGCGTGACTTCAAACACATTGTTACAGGAAATGTTCAAAATGTCCTTCGTTTATAGCGAGGATACATGCATCCACCCTCCGTCGCATGGAATCCCTGATGCGCTGATGCAGCCCTGGAGAATGGCGTATTGTATCACAGCCGTCCACAATACGAGCGGTGAATTGAGGAAGTACAGTACATACTAACGAAACTAAAATGAGCTCTAACATGGAAAGTAAGCGTTTCCGGACACATGTCCACATAACATATTTTCTTTGTTTGTACACCATGCGACATAATATAATGTTATGTTATCCTAAATATAAAAAGTATAGTGTGCATATTTTTTGTATTTTTATGTTGTATACGCTACATTTATATTTCAGTGCTTATTCCATTAAATTCCTTTAAAAAACCTGTTTACTTGAACATGAAGAGCGTCACCCATATTTTTATTTACGTTGATGCTTTCTCTTTGCTTGTCCAGTCAAGTTAATATGTGTTTCCAAGGCGCGTGTTGTGATTGCAAGTATTCAGGTGCTTACGATGGATATACTAATCACCTGCCAAGTCTCATAGCATTAAGGATAAGATTACAGTTATTAAGGAATTCGTTCCCTTAGGCTTTGGGGCAAACCCCCCCCCCTTTCCACGACAACGATTATAGCTTCATCTTCCATTTACAAAGTTCCGAAAAAATGAGTAAACAGAATGAATAAGGCTAAAATACTAATGTTACTAATATGTAAACCGACATGTAGCTCAGATAGACCAACGAAAGACAGCACCATGTAACAAAACAGTGCATATAATATAGGAAAGTGAACAGCAAGAAACAGGGGGCGTCTATTAATTACGTGAAGTGAAATGGGGGGGGGGGGGATCCGGCGAAATCTTCTCACCAAGGGGGGAGGGGGGAGGGGGGGGAATGATCGGCGAAAATCTCATGCCATCTTTTGAAAATCTTGATGGACAGTAGAGCTAAAAAAAAAGTATAAGAAACCCTAAGCAGGTCTCTTAGACGAATTCACTAATACTGACGGATATGGTCAGTTCTTTGATGCTTTCTCAGATACGTTAATAGTCACGTTTGGCGAACGTGTAAACCAAAGTAGAATTTACATGTTTGGTTTCCTGTTTGTGTGTTTCGGGAGTTACACGATCGGGCATCCTTAGGCATAAATATAGCAAGCTCAGGAGCCTTCTGAACATAGAGCACGACTTCAGTGTGTGTGACCGGGCGTGGTGGGTGAGTGGTTAACGTTCTGGCCTCACATTCGGGAGGACGCCGGTTCGAATCCCCGTCCGGGCATCCAGATTTGGATTTTCCATGATTTCCCCAAATCACGCCAGGCTAATGCCAGACTGCTTCCTTCAAAAGGTCATGGCCCAATTCCTTCCCGTTCCTTGTACCCAGTCCCATCCCGCCTCTAATGACCTCGACGTCGACAAGTCGTAAAGCCAGGAGTAAAAAAATTTCAGTGTGTGTTATTTTCCTAATCTGCATGTAGCTGTAGATATTGCCCTCAATTGGTATCTGAGACAACACCTGTTGCAGTAGATCTGATTCTGTACAACGTCTGCACCCGCTGAAAATGATTCGCGGAGTGGATTAATAAGTAGCATTCAGTATCTGATGGTGTCCCACGTTACATCTGGTACTGGTCATTGGAAGGGTGTAAAATGTTTTCCGGAAGAAAGAATTTCGCACTCTTCCTTTAATACAGGGTGACTTGCGGGAACCGGACGTTTTTCAAATGAGCAGTACAAAGTTAATTTACTTAGTAATATTATTTAATTGTTATAGATATAATGGTGTAAACATACCATTTAATAAAACATATGTTGTATGAAACATTGTGTTCATTCTGTTCATTTCTTGAATATGATGTCATGCATGAGCTGGCCATCCACTTGAATGCAGATTTCCATCTTCTGTAGAAAATCATAAAAAACTCGGATCAAATTCACCTTTTCTGTAATTGCATCTTTCAGCTCTAATAAAGTACGTGGTTTGTGAGCGTAGACACGAGCTTTCAAATATCCCCGTAGGAAATAGTCACAGGGAGACAAATCCGGTAACCTTGGCGGCCACGAAAAGCGCAATATGCTTGCCAGGGAACATCATCTTCACAACTTGCATAGATGCGCGGGAAGTATGCGCTGTGGCCCCACCCTGTTGGAAGTAAACATTTATCTTGTTTATTCCTCGCTTCCGAAGTTCTGGTCTGAGAAATGTTTCCAACAAGCGAACGTAGCGTTCAGAGTTTACTGTCACTGTGACACCATTTTCCTCGAAAAAGTACGGCCCCATTATTCCAAAGCGGGCTACCGCACACCAAACTGTTACCTTTGGATAGTGGAGAGGTTCTTCATGAATGTTACATGGATTTTCAGTCGCCCAATATCGAAAGTTTTGTTTAACTGAGCCGTTTAAGTGGAAATGAGCTTCGTCGCTCATTAACAGTATTGCATTAGGATTATCACTAAGCAACACTTGCATACGCACTGTGAAGTCTTCTCTTTGTACCGATAGTGGTGGTGTAACGGCTAGCGTTCTGGCCTCGCATTCGGGAGGACGGCGGTTCGAATCCCCGTCCGGGCATCCAGATTTGGGTTTTCACTGGTTTCCCCAAATCAGTCCAGGTGAATGCCGGGATGCTTCCTTTAAAAGGCCATGGCCGAATTCCATCCCATTCCTTACCCCCATCCTTTCCCGTCTCTAAAGACCTAGTTGTTATAGGAGACGTTAAGCAGTAAAAAAAAAATCTCTTTGTTCATATTCCCTCTCTTTGAGTTGCTGCACCACCTGCATTTTGTAGGGATGAAATTTCAAATCTAAACCTAAAATCTTCCTCGCAAAATCGCGGCTCATGTTTAGCTCTCGTGCATGTCTGCGTGCAGATCGACTCGGACTCCTGATTAAAGCAGTTCTCACTATGGTGATGTTATCGGGCGTTCTTACTGTTCTTGCAGGCCCGGGTGGCTTTTTCTTTGTTACTGTTCCTGTTGTTCTGAACGCTTGAACCTATCTTAACAATGTGTTTCGGTTTGGAACTGTCTCATTCCGACCGATATTAAAGCGGCGTCGAAAGATACGCTGTGTTTTGATAATAGATTCACCATTTTAACTAAAGTGTCGTATGCATAAACACGATGCTGTACTGACCACTGATCCATTATGACTAAAATGGTAAGGCACACTCAAAACAATGACATAACCTCAATCTCGCCATCACGTGTAACAACAATGCAACAGCTGATCCAAATTCGTCCGGTTCCCGCAAGTCACCCTGTACAAAAAAGGCGAACGTTGCAGTCCAACATCAACTTTACATTAAGAACATTCTATTGTTGCCATTCGCAAGGTTCCGGTAAACCACATGAAGGTATGTACAGCTAGCTTCCTTGAAGCATATGACTGCGAGTTGGCGAGACAGTCCCACGCCTGTTAGTGTTTGTCTGTTGCGCTAAAACTTGACGTTTCTATTGATAGATCCTGGTCATCGGGTGCGGTTCTGTCATAGCGGGTTCCAATTTTCCATTTTTTTTTTTTTTTTAACTTTGTGCGTAGACTCAAACATGTGCATCAGTGGTGTCGGGTATTACGCAAGAGCTTCCTACAGAAATCCATCACTACGCGGACGAATCGTTCATCTAGTTTGGAATCGTAACAACAGCTGGCGTTGAGCCTTTCGTGATCAACTGGTCAGCATTTCTACCACTTGTTTTTGACGATGCAGACAGTGGCGTAGCTAGGTCAACAAGGGCCCCAGTGCAAAAAATTTATTTTGGGCCCTCAGGCCAGACGGGCGACCTTTTTTTTGCTTTGTGTGCTGGTAGGGGCCCACTGAACTGAGGATGGGGGGCCCCTGAGCAGAGGTTGGGGCCCCCCTGAGCAGCGAGGGCCCTTAGTGAGGGGCTCCTGTGTTCTCAGGGGCCCCTTAGACGACGGTAGAGCCAAAAAAAAAGGTCGCCAGTTTGCCGTGAAGGCTCGTGGGCCCTCTAAACTGGGCTTTAGGGCCCCTAGAGGTGCGCTTAGGGGCCCCTTGAGGTATGCTTGGGGGCCCCCTGAGCGTGAGGGCCCCGGTGCACTACACCGCCTAGCCCCATAGTAGCTACGCCCCTGGATGCAGAGGAATTGTAAACAGCCCCCAAGACGAAAGCTCCTTTGCAATCGCCATGTCACAAAGTTAGCTACTACATTACAGAAATCTAGCTAAGGCAGCATATTGAGCACTTCTTTGTCGAAAGGAACAGGCGATCCTCCGATTGTTGCACCAAACTTTTTAGGCAGTCTGTTAATGGTCGTGTCGGACATTCGGTGATTTGAAATTTTTTATATTTTTCGACATCACTCCAGACGAGTGCCTTGATGGTTCCTGTAAAAGACTATAGTCGAATTCCTTCCTGATTCTTGTCCCTGTCCTTCTCTCAGCAGTAATTTCTGCGAAGAGCTGTAAATCTCTAAAAAAGTACGTTTCGTGGGAATCTAGCTTTTCGTTGATAGTAGAAGCGGCATGTGGCCGGCGATGTGCTGTCATTGTCGCCCGCACGCGGCTAGTCGACGCCGGCGTCAACTATCGATACCTCGCCGCAATCGATGCCCGCCCGAGGCCGCTGCTTGCCGTCAGTGATGTGTCGTAGTCTGGGCTAGCGGTGTACTCGATGTGGCTGTACAAGGGACTGAGCTTCCGCTCCAGGGCTGTCGAAGACTTGCCGCCATGGTACCGTAATACTTTCTTACTTACTTCCTTACTTCCTTCCTGTACTGTACTGTACTCTAGTCTAGTCTAGTCTTTAGAGATGTGCGGACCTGAGGACATACTGGGGCTCTTCTCCGGAAGGTAATGAACAAACCTAAAGCGGTTTTCAAATTTCTTCCGCACTACACATGTCTGAAATAGATTTGTGTGAAAACATATTTAATTTTCAGGCGTAACTGATTTAACTGCCCAATTCTTCCAGATTATGTAAGTCTGTTATTTTTCTTCTGTCACTTTGTGGTCATGTTCTGATATTTTGGTAGGTTACTGCAAAATTGTGAAATTTTAAATGATATTTAATGTCAACAAAATTTCTACTATTTATGGTTAGCAACTCTGATTTTCGCAGAAATTGTTAGATTTCAAAATTTCATGATTTTTTTTTTTTTTTTTTTTTTTTTTTTTTTTTTTTTTTTTTTTTACCGTTTTTACACTACCACACAACTGTTGGTACTGGAATCGTTTTTTCTTATTTTAAATTTACCACTTTCGCCCCAGAATGAAATGGCAATTAAATTTTAGACTTTTTTTTGTGTATTTTCGTTGGTCGCATGTCTAATTTCTTTTATATAATTCGTAAATAAGAGGATCGAAGTGAATTTCTGTTCATTTATGCAGTTTATAACTTTAATTACACTCCTCGAGCTTGTATATGTAGGTAAATATTTAGAAAATGATCTTATAAGTCACATATATGTTGAGAGGACACGTCCGTAGTTCAATACTTTGTCTAAAATGAGAGTTACGATAGTGCGATCAGATATTAGGAGGGCGCAGTGTTTATATCTCCTATGACCTTCATTTTTATTTTGTCTGGTATTAGGCGAGATATCAAGAACGTGGTCAGCTCAGCAGGAATATTCATGATTGCCATAGTACGCAGGAACTGATCTTACTAGTCTCCCTCACAAAATTGAATAAACATACCCCTTTAAAAATGTATTGTTTTAATACATTCCGAGAAGTCGATTATTGCTTAATGTTTTTCAGGCAGCAGTTTTTTTCCAGTAATTAAGGTGAAGACGCTAGGCAGAGTTCTTTAAGTTTCGTAACCCGTTACTTGCCGCGATAATATGGACATTGAAAAGTGATTCTTAATATTAGAACTGTTTTCGATGTTTGAATTTTCCTCTACTAAATCGAGGCTATCGACAAAGTTCATCTCTGCTTAATAGTTCAGATATCTGCATAAGGACGGTGACTTTTGACTTAGAATCTCTCTCCGTGCTTATAAGAGCGGATTACATTAATCACAAGAAATTTTATATGATCTGTACTAGTTCATATATGAAGATAAATATTTTGAAAATTATTTCACAAGTTACATACACGTTAATAGCACAGGAATAGGAAAGGACCAGATAGTAATAAAAAAATAAAAAAATAATTAATAAAAATTGGCGAGTCTGGTTGCAAATCGGATAGGTTCATTCCTTTAATAGGTACTTCTAATAGTAAAGGAAAAATATTATTTTTGTTAGGAAGTGATATTTTCACATACATATTTATACAAATTATTGTTGATACTTAAAAGCAAAACATTTTTTCCATCTAAATGCTAACCCGAGGGACGTGTTTTGGCGACCCTTACTTTATAGTAATGAATGATACCAGCATTGGTGTCAGGAAAGAGGCGAAATCTGCAAGGCCGAATATAAATTCGAACTGCAGTTCTTCCCAGTGCGACAGCCAAACTTCACCTTACAGGTGGAGTTTTTAAGAGATCTTAAATTTTTATTTCAAAAAATGGTATCAGTCGGTTTTTCAACGAAAACTCACAATTGCGATAGTAGCGTACTAACATCTATCCAACATCTATTCTGTGCTTCTGCTTTGCAATCACAACCATTCCATACGTTAAAAGAACCTTTATTACCTTAAAAAAAATTCTAAACGCCGTTTTCTTAGTCTGTCATAATAAAGTGTTACCCAAATCGGTATCCAAGTACCAATAACATTCGTACAGTGATTGAATGACAATAGAAATAGCACCATGTACAGAAACGGTGCGTGGCAGTTTACTTGCCACTATATCGGGTAAAATTATTGTTCAATTCTACAGCAAAATCGCAAGGTAAGGTGACGTGGTAGTGTTATGTTTAAACTCAGTAACTTTATATCAAGATACTGTTGGAATCGTTCGATTAGTGCTTCAATGTTATTGGTGCAGCAGAACTGATCAAAACCTTCTGTGAATGAATGACTGTGAGGAACCTGTGCCACATGTTTCACCAGACTAGAATGCTTGTGATTTAACCTTTTAGTTCTATTTGCTCCTATCAACATTTAAATACATTACATCATCGGGTGAACTATATCATCCAGTTATTCTTTGTTTAACTTGTTCAGTTTCGTCTATCAACTCCGTGATACCGGAATACGTGGCAAATACGCTAACTTTTATCGTCTCGTTTCCGCTGATGAATACACAATATACAAATCATTGTTTACATTCCATTTTTCCCTAGTGACGAAGTAACATTATCGTTCAGTTATGTCTTGCAGCAAAACGCATGGCTTTTGTTTCTCTTGGTATCTGTTCTTCAAGACGTTATTGCGGATGACTTCTTTACTTTCCTCGATGTTGTGTTTCACCGAGGGGCTTCACATAGCATACCTAGTCAAAGCCTGTCAATCAATTTTAGCACGTTTTTATTGGTTTCATCCTACTGAAAATCTTGCATATAGGCCTACTCGTATCCGCGTTCCCAGTGACAATACAGTATCCAATAATTATAGTTAATTATTAATCAATTTGTGATAATTTATTGAATTTGATTACTTTTCGCAGTTTAAATGTTTGCCGACTTAAAACAACTAAATCCTATCCAGCACGCCTTCAATATTGGTTTTCGCTTACTTTCGATATGGTTTTCTTGTCGAGGGCGCACAAGGATGTGTAATTCGGCTGAAAGTTATGTTTCCGCTGGGTCGCCCATCGTAATCTAGCCGAAATGCTTTGCATAGAAGAGCTGCTTTTATATTTCGCAAACCTGATCACAAAACGAGTTATCTGCTATGTCGGCTCTGACCGACGTTTGCCATTACGAATTTTGTACGCGTTCTTGTTCCATGCGTGCGTCACGTTTTTTGGATATGGTTCTAGTTATATAAGCGTGTTTTTTTTTTTTTTTTTAATATGTACTAGCTGGTACCCACGACTTCGTTCGTGATTGTAAAGAATTCATATTGACAGCTATAGACATCTAACCACCCTAGTGCACGATGGGAGACTCGATACTATTACCACACACAAGTACCAGTCTTCTGCGCTATGTAGTTCCGGCAGCAAGGTAAAATTTACGGATACACTCAAGTCTTTGGATGAAACACGAAAATATTCATGATCGACCAATTTCAAACACCATATCTCACACACTCCCACAGTTACCGAATTTCGGCCAACGTTGTGATCGATGGGAGACTCTGTGTTACTACCACACACAAACGCCAGTGATCTGCGATTGATAGTTTTCACTTAAAAGTGATACACCGTGACACATGCGTCTTTGGCAGAAATATGAAATTGCCGCAGGTCGACCATTTTCATCCCCCATATTTCCCACACCCCCATAGCTACAGACATCTAACAACCATAGTGCACGACAACAGACACGATTCTACTAACACACATAAACACCAATGCTCCATGCTATGTAGTCGTGGTAGAAAAGTGAAATCTGCGGAGACACATGCCTTTCGTCGAAATACGAAAATATCCTTGGTCGGCCACTTACAACCACCATATCTACCACAGTACCACAGTTTCTGAAATTCGGCCGCTGTTGTGATCGAAAGGTGACTCTGTGCTACTACTACACACAAACGCCAGATATCTGTGATCTATAGTTTTCGCATGAAAAGTGATACACCATGACACTTTTGTCTTTGGCAGAAGTATGAAACTGCCACAGGTCGACCACTTTCAACCCTCACTTCTCCCACACCCCCATAGCTACCGACATCTAACAACCATAGTGCACTACATGAGATACGATTCTACTACCAAACACAAACACCAATGCTCTATGCTATGTAGTTGTGGCAGAAAAGTGACATATGCGGAGACAGTCGAAATTCGAAAATATCCTTGGTTGGCCACTTACAACCACCATATCTACCACAGTACCACAGTTTCAGAAATTCGGCCGCTGTTGTGATCGAAAGGTGACTCTGTGCTACTACTACACACAAACGCCAGTTATCTGTGATCTATAGTTTTCGCTGAAAAGTGATACACCATGACACTTTTGTCTTTGGCAGAAGTATGAAATTGCCACAGGTCGACCACTTTCAACCCCCATATCTCCCACACCCCCATAGCTACCGACATCTAACAACCATAGTGCACTACATGAGATACGATTCTACTACCAAACACAAACACCAATGCTCTATGCTATGTAGTTGTGGCAGAAAAGTGACATATGCGGAGACAGTCGAAATACGAAAATATCCTTGGTCGGCCACTTACAACCACCATATCTACCACAGTACCACAGTTTCTGAAATTCGGCCGCTGTTGTGATCGAAAGGTGACTCTGTGCTACTACTACACACAAACGCCAGTTATCTGTGATCTATAGTTTTCGCTGAAAAGTGATACACCATGACACTTTTGTCTTTGGCAGAAGTATGAAACTGCCACAGGTCGACCACTTTCAACCCCCATTTCTCCCACACCCCCATAGCTTACCGACATCTAACAACCATAGTGCACTACATGAGATACGATTCTACTACCAAACACAAACACCAATGCTCTATGCTATGTAGTTGTGGCAGAAAAGTGACATATGCGGAGACAGTCGAAATACGAAAATATCCTTGGTCGGCCACTTACAACCACCATATCTACCACAGTACCACAGTTTCTGAAATTCGGCCGCTGTTGTGATCGAAAGGTGACTCTGTGCTACTACTACACACAAACGCCAGTTATCTGTGATCTATAGTTTTCGCTGAAAAGTGATACACCATGACACTTTTGTCTTTGGCAGAAGTATGAAATTGCCACAGGTCGACCACTTTCAACCCCTCATTTCTCCCACACCCCCATAGCTACCGACATCTAACAACCATAGTGCACTACATGAGATACGATTCTACTACCAAACACAAACACCAATGCTCTATGCTATGTAGTTGTGGCAGAAAAGTGACATATGCGGAGACAGTCGAAATACGAAAATATCCTTGGTCGGCCACTTACAACCACCATATCTACCACAGTACCACAGTTTCTGAAATTCGGCCGCTGTTGTGATCGAAAGGTGACTCTGTGCTACTACTACACACAAACGCCAGTTATCTGTGATCTATAGTTTTCGCTGAAAAGTGATACACCATGACACTTTTGTCTTTGGCAGAAGTATGAAATTGCCACAGGTCGATCACTTTCAACCCCCATTTCTCCCACACCCCCATAGCTACCGACATCTAACAACCATAGTGCACTACATGAGATACGATTCTACTACCAAACACAAACACCAATGCTCTATGCTATGTAGTTGTGGCAGAAAAGTGACATATGCGGAGACAGTCGAAATACGAAAATATCCTTGGTCGGCCACTTACAACCACCATATCTACCACAGTACCACAGTTTCTGAAATTCGGCCGCTGTTGTGATCGAAAGGTGACTCTGTGCTACTACTACACACAAACGCCAGTTATCTGTGATCTATAGTTTTCGCTGAAAAGTGATACACCATGACACTTTTGTCTTTGGCAGAAGTCTGAAATTGCCACAGGTCGACCACTTTCAACCCCCATATCTCCCACATCCCCATAGCTACCGACATCTAACAACCATAGTGCACGACAGGAGAGACGATTCTACTACCACACACAAACACCAAAAGTCTATGTTATGTAGTTGTGGCAGGAAAGAGAAGTATACGGAGATACGAATTTTTGGTCGAAATATGAAAACGCCCTGCACTGACCAACTTTAATCATTATATCTCCCACATCCCCACAGCTATCGGCATTCGGCCAACGTTGTGCACGACAGGAAACTCCATGCTACTTCCACCCACAAACATCAGTGATCTGTGCTAGGTAGTGGTGGCTGAATAGTGAAATATAGGAAAAAACACGTCTATTTTTATATATATATAAGATTATTCTAGCATTTACGTGTCTGTAACTCTTTCGCCTTTTGCTTGTATTACTAATACTATGATCATGCTAACAAGAATTATTCCATCTGCACTTCGTCTTTAAGTAACCTTTAGTGGAATATCAGTTTGGAATACTTTATTACTATGAAACTTCTTGGCAAATTAAAAGCTTCAGTTTTCGTAGAAATCTTGACTTTATTAAAAGTAATTTCGTATGGTCTTACTAGTCTTTTAGATCGTCAGTTCTACGTGACAGCCAAACTGCAGTTGAGATTTTCTTCATATCCCTACTAATTACTGTAAGAAAGTTAACACATGCGTTGTCCTACCCTGTCATCTGTTCGGCTGAATAGCTCAGCTTTCGGAGTGATATCTTAGTTTTTGTTTTAGTGCTGTTCCGATTCAGTAGCTGGCTAGTTATGTTTTCGCAACTTCCCTCTGACTTTTATTCAAGTGGTTGGGTACCTTACGCAATTACGGTAATCATCTTTGTCCTAATTACAGTGTTATGTTCTCGAATCGAACCAAATCGGCCGCTTCATTACTATATTTAAGTTGAAGGTGACTACCTATTTCGATAGCCACAAGCTGAACAACTTTCGTTTAGTGACGTACTGAAATAACAAAAATATTCTCGCAAAACTACGTTAGTTATACAGTACTAGCTGTTACCCGCGACTTCGTACGCGTGGATTTATAATTTGATTGCTAGAATTGGATACACAAAGCTGAAAGTTACCCAAGATATGTCGGCATAATGGGACGGGAACGCTATCGATATATCATTCTACCGTCGAACCTGTTTCATTAATTCATATCGGAAAAAAGTATCCTACTTCGTTCCTAATGATACAAAGTATTTCGGTATATACATATAGTCGTCAAAACGTAAAAAAAAAGTCGGAGACTTAATTTCGCATATATAATATTATTAGTTTAGATCACACAATAACTGCCTGTGGAACCAGTGTACCCTGAATAAAGTAAACGCTTAGGACACTATTATATCGTCAAAGATTTGCCAGAACATGATATCCTTACGACAAAATCCTAGGCTTGGCTCAAACTATGAAAAACAATTCTTAAAAATTTTTGCTCCCAGTGAGTTTTAACCCGAAGCCACACGAGAGTTTTCTTAAGAAGCAAGCACGTTACCACTTTTTTTTTTTTATTGTTTCACTTTCACAATGTTACAGTAAAATAATACATTTCTAGTCATTACAAATGATACGTAAAAAAAAAAAAAAAAAAAAAAGGAAAGTGTTTGAATTTCAATATGGGCTACGCTGCCATTCTTCTCTAACGTTACGCATTACAAAGACATATAGATATTATGCGTTTGTCTTTCACAGTTCAGATAGTTTTCATAATTTAATGACAATATGTTCTTATCTATACAGATTATGGTATCCCATGTCCATCCTAATGTCAAATAGCATCTCCTTGACAAATTTCATCACGATCGGAGTAGCCGTTTAGCCCAAGAAACGTAACAGACATACAGAGTTACTTTCGCATTTATAATATTAGTATAGATATCGGTATCATGGTTTCGTGTCGCTGAAAGATTTGTTCAAACAGCTCGACTACGCGCTGGCATTGCAAACTGCCTACAATACTACCGCAAATTTGTGATGGCGACAGTGCTTGAGGCTAACACGCCATAATGAGAGCGTGTGCGCCAAGCTGCTTGCTTACTGTACGGTTTGGTCTCGTTTTCGTTCAGCATTGTTTGTAAACAGCGAATGTGCGTGATGTAAGACATCTGTTTGTATCTAATCTGCCATGCGAAGAGAAAGGAGAAGGTACTACAATGATGATTGTATCACTGACTGTCTAACAAAATACGAAGCCTAGTAGTCAGTAGCAAAATTCAGCGATACAGCAGCTCTTAAAATTATACGATTTGGCATCAAGGAAACTATAAAGATGTGCAATACTTTAAAGAACCCAAGATATGTCCTCATAGACTGTGCAGGAGTAGGCAGCCAAAAACGATGTGGACGGCTTCCAAAAAGTTCGTTTAGCCATCAGATTGACTGTTTCCATTTGCGGCGAAATTCACAACTATTGTAACCACCAATCCTAGAAATCCTACCGGGCAAAGAGGACCTACAGTTTTATCGGGAATCCAAACAACGGACTGTCCTAGCCAACGATCAAAACAACCCTTTGGCAAAGTTGAAGATGGGCCGATAGAGCGATTGCAACCGACGGGAACCTACAGATTAGGCTCAT
Organism: Vandiemenella viatica; assembly: GCA_031002005.1. Classification (NCBI taxonomy): domain Eukaryota; kingdom Metazoa; phylum Arthropoda; class Insecta; order Orthoptera; family Morabidae; genus Vandiemenella; species Vandiemenella viatica. The sequence continues at coordinate 160,128,059 of JARYHS010013631.1, read as the reverse complement.
CAGAATTGATTATTGGAATCTATGCGATTAAAAATTAAACGCAAATTAAATAAACTTTTATGGTATGTTGAAATGCTCTCTCTAAAATACTTCTGGTTTCGGATAAATATGGAAAGCTATTCTTCATTATGGCGAAAAACGAGCTGCAGACAAAATGTTGAAAGCAGATTTTTTTTTATCATGTGGTATTCAAACCAGTTGTGTGACTGTTACGATAGCTTTTATCCATTGCGCAGGTATACAGCCGAGTGACTATTTCTACTTGCCGTGCATTCAGTCTTTGTTGTGGCTAAACCACGGATGTCGTATCGGATCCCACGAATTCCTGACTTGATGGGATTTGAACATGGGATTGCGCCTTAACCTCTGAGATAATATACCGTTCTCAGCGATAATCATTCCTTTATGTAAGCTATTTTCAGTGCATCAGAAGCGCTTAAACATCTTTCACAAATATTTTGTACATCACAACAATTTGTACTCCTTTTCGGCATTTCGTGGCGGAATCAAAAGATTCCTGCCTGCGTAGATTTGGGTAGGTGGCATTCCAGGGTTATCCCCTCGATAGATCCCACGGTATTTCTGTCCCCGCTTTCCTTTCCCAGTCGCACGTGTCCACGTGTGTAGCAGGTATTTTTAAAACCCCGCCCGCGTGTGTAATCTATGGTCAGCTTCTGCCACAATATGGCAGATGGTACGCGATGCAATTCGAGACCTCTTAACGGAGTTGTCGAAAAAAATTGTTGGTATTTTGCAGTGGCGAGTAACCAAACGCGTCGTAACAATGGGCAATCGGCGTTCCGCTCTGCTATTTTGTATTCATAAATGAATATGTAACATGCACTGATTACAGGTCTGAGGAGTGCAGAACACGCTTGACTTGCAGCCTGCTTTAAAAAAGATCGATTTAATTATCCTTATCTTATGAACCTGTTAATGCCACTTAGCCACGGCACTCAAAGCAGTTATTTAATCATTTATAAAAATTATTTACCTCTTACTGTTGCGAATTGAATCGATGATTGCTGTAGACCAGTGTTTCCCAACGTGGGGCCCACGTCCCACAGGGGGGCAATTTGGTTTTTTTAGGGGGGCAATTTAGAAATTGACTTGATACGACTTTACAGCTTTCTCTTCGGGTTATTTAAATGCAATGCTAGATATAGGTACCAAATATAGCAACAAAAAAACAAATTCTTAAAACAGTGCTGTAAATAATTATTAGGTATAGTTTCGTTTGATGTTAGCAAAATAAATCATCTGGATGATTTGAGGCATCAACTTGACCTTTATTTAATATAAAAGGTGCAATGTCATGGCTTTGTGAAGAAACTAAAATCAAATGCCCAAATGCAAGAGAATGTGCAAGAAAACTTCTATTTCCTTTTCCATCTTCATATTTAGCCGAATCAGCATTTAATGCAGCAAATGATTTACTGATAAAAAAAAAAAAAAATCAACTGGATATAACACAACGTGGAGACTTGAGATTAAAGCTAACTAAATTGGAGCCTAATATAAAATCTCAATGTAGCAAGCATCAAGCGCAAGGATCACACTAAATTGCCATAATAAATCTTTATTAAAAATCATTTGAATTTTAGTATTTCATTGTTTTTTAATTTTACTTACTGTGTTTTATGACAATATTGAAGTGTTTTCTTTCAAAAACCATCATATGAGTTTCTTTAATCATAAATAATTTTGTTATTAAAAATTATGTGGGGGGGGGGGGGCAAAAATAATGTTAAATGTGGGACATGACCCAAAAAAGGTTGGGAAACACTGCTGTAGACGGACTATGGCGCAATTGCACATGGTATTCTGTGGACATTTTTCAGTTTTGTAGGCGAATTACTAGATGCACAATAACGGACAACGTCAAACGTCGCAGAAATGCAATGCAGTTAGCGTTACATAACGGTACAAAAAAGTATACTATAAAATATGTTTCAAACAGAAGCACGATGTTCTTTTCGTTTTGTGTTTTTCGTTATTCTGTTGGGAACATTGTCTGATAGTTGTTTCTTTTCAGTGTTGATAGGCAGAAGACCAGTAGGTGACCGGTAACACTCGGGACTGTCACTGGTGAGGACGTGGATTCGCATCCAGATTTCGATTTTAAATGGTTTGCCCAAATCGCTAAAGGTAATTACCGGGATAGTTAATTAAAAAATGCCAAATTTCTCCCCATTTCTGGCCGCTTTCGTCTCCAGGCTCTAGTTACATCGACTTCAACGAGACGTAAAGCCCCAGGAAAAAGTTGAGGTATATCATGAATTGTATATCGCAGACTTTGCCTAATTTTGTAACTCTTTTCTGTGTAAGAACAAGCTGGTTTATTCCAAAAAAACGAATTGAAAATGTATTGGTATAACAATTAGTAACTATGAGTTGAATTAGCGTCTGAATCTTAAAATATACATCCGATTAAAATCGCTCCATTATATCAGCTGCATTACTTATCAGTTCTGATTCTGAGGAAGAAATCGAGATTCTGGTATTTCTTTTAACAGATCGAACATTGACTTTATAATCATTTACTGGTTTAAGCATAATGCTGAAGACTCCAACAATGTGAAAGATATTAATGCGGATGCGTTGCTGCTAATAGTAAATCGCACCCGACTATTCACATGCAATAATATTTGACTAGATTTTCGCAAACTTGACAAACTACTGCATGGATTAAGTACTGGCCATTCATTTGTTTCCTTAATCTGTTGAGTTTAATATGATGTGTGGAGCGTTCTTTTAACACGTATGGAGAAATTTTAATCGAAACTTTACAGATTACTTCTTTGAGCTATTTGAAGCGGATGTGCTCCTTTACGCTTCGTACACCCGATAAAAACAGTTCTTTACTCACGTACAGCTGATACATTTACACCTCCTCCAGCTAATAGCGTTAAACCACGTTATGTAAGCCTTCTAATCTTCGCAGCTGATCCAAACTTCTGTTATCACCTGGCCTTTAGCCAGAAACACGAGCACGGTGTCCGTAGACCTATAGAATGGTCCTGCTTTCTCACCTGTACTATTAAACGTGTATTTCAGATTTATTAGACGCTTATATCATTATAATTCTTGCTACCGACACTTCTTTGCAGTTTTATACACTCTCAGAACAGGCACTAAGGTTAAATTCTCCCTTTTCTATTTGAAACTTGAATCAGGTGCAAGATTTGATAGTTGACGTAATTTATGTCTCAAAATACCAATCCTTGATTTTTGCTGTGTACCTATATTCTCCACTTATGCTACCTCCCAGGAATCTTGACAGATCAGTGCTATAAGGCGGACGATCATGTTATCTTTGTTAGTCTGTCCTAAATCTGATAAGAAACTCCTTAGGTGCAAACGATCGTGAATTTCGAACTGAAGATAAAACGACGGTGAAATCGGTGTATTACTTTCGGTACCAATATTTCTGGTCGTTGTCAAATCGTTGACCACCGAGAAAATTCTTAATGTGTAAGATGTACAAGTTGCTCTTGTAGGGTGCAGGAGTCACTTCTGTTAAAATAACACTGGCATGAATAACATGTCAGAAATGTCAATGTGTGTAGAGACTATAGTAAATGTTTAAAAACATTTTATATTCAATAGTATAGAACGGTATAGAAACTCTGTGTGGAGCACTTTACGGTAGCGAAACATGGACTTTAGGAATACCGGAAAGAAGGAAAATTGAAGCATTTGAAATGTGGTGCTGAAAATTAAGTGGACAGATAAAGTAAGAAATGGACGAGTTTTGGAAATGATGGGTGAGGAAAGAAGTTTGTGGAAGAAGCTTTCAGAAAGAAGAGACAGGCTGGTAGGTCATATTTTGAGACATGCTGGATTGGTTAATTTGTTAGTGGAGGGAACAGTCGAAGGTCAGAACTGTAGAGGAAAACAGGGATTAGAATATATGAAGCAGGTAATTGAGGACGTGGGTTGTAAGGGATATGTAGAGATGAAGAGTTTAGCACAAGATAGGAAGGGATGGAGGATTGCATCAAGCCAGTCGAAAGATGGATGACAGCAAAAAACAAAACAAAAATCATTGAGTGATTTCGCAGTTTGGCTTAAGGGCCCTTCTTACTGATCTCAAAAAGTAACTATGTTCACGACCCGAAGGTTGACTGGGTCTTTCTCAGGCAGGTATACAGGATAGGTATTTAGTTTCCTCCAGGTACTACAATTTAAATTAGAACTACGAAATGATCAAACCATATTGCGGTCAGAAGGAATTTACAAAATATCGTGAATCCGCCAATTGTGGTCTTTCACCGGGTACAAATGTTAAATTGAGGCCGCTTATATCACACAGTCGCTTATGTTTTTTTTTTTAATAATAATCTACGTTCGCCAACTAGAAAAAGTTAATTTATATACTTAAAAATTTTGTTACTGCCCTATTCAGCCGTTTCTCATTTTTTCAGCTCCAACCTCATTTGTGTTCTCAAATATGTAGATGTTGCTCTTCCATGTTTTTTCCTACTCAGTGTTCTCGATTTCCTTCTATTATGTAGTTTGAGTGTCCGAGGCTTCCTTGGTGAGCTATCCTCCCACTCCCTCCCTTTCTGATGTGGAGATACGAGTTTATTGTAATCTACGTTTTTTTTTCTTTCCCACTATCGCATTTTTTCCTTTACTTTGTTCGTTATTCTTTGTGGTTCCGAAATTCAACAATTCCTTCCCATAAATTCAATTTCCATGGATGATTATTATCTTCGTCGGTTTCCTTGTTATCGCCGATGTTCCTTCTCTCCAAGTTACTTCCCTATAAATTACTGTAATATACGTATTTAAGTTAGTAAAATTTATGCTGCCTTAGTCTGGGATATACTTTCATAAATTTCTCGTTTATCATTATATTTTGTTCAGATTATCGCTCGGGTATACACACGAGTCTTTTATATCTCTACCATTGCTTTAATGTACAACTATTATTATTATTATTTTATTTTTTACAGTCCAGCCTCTTGACGTTTCAAGTAACGTTCTCATCGTGTACAGTAGATCATATTCTTGCAAGTCGAGAGTAAAATTATTACTAACAGACCGTATTACCCACACGTTAATTTGAACTGAGAGGAGAAAACTCAACGGAAAAGCAAAGCCCTCGTTGCTATTCGTGAATCAACATAAATTTTAGGGTAAAGTCATGACTCTATCAGCATCCGAAGATATGAGGAATGTTCAGAAAGAAAGCATACTTCTTTCTGATCTAGACAGATGACATTTCCGCGTGCGTTGAACCTTCCACCACTCATTGGCAAGCGAAGTTTTCGGCGTTGGGTATAAATGAATCCTTGCCGGGAAACTAATCGAATAAACATGTTTTCACACAATATTTCGATCATCTTCAGGTGAAGTACTGACCGGGCCGGAAGACCGGAAATTAATTTCGTTGTTGGACTGACATGGCAACAGTAGGAGTTGGTTCGTCATCTAGCAGCAGTCTCAATTGTCGACACAAAATGGAGCGTGTCACACTGATCACTTCACCGCGTCCGTTAGTGCCGCAAGTCAAGGATGGGGAATATGTCCGGGAATACCAACCACGTGGTGCACTAGGGCCAGATCACAGCCTTTACCATCAAAGAAATGGTCAGGCTTGCAATTCGTTCTTTATATTTCAAAGAATGTGTCTTGCGAAATTCATAGATCTTAAATGAAAAGGTGTGAGGGGGGGGGGGGGGGTTGAGGGTAGGGTTGGGGAAGGGAATGTTGATTTCGAGCCTTATTTTACACTTCTACTAATTCGGCTGCGCAGTGCAGCTGTCAATCAAAATCTCGTAAGATTATTTGAATGGGAACAATTTGATCGTCCCCCTTTGTAGTAACTCCTTAGGGAGCGTCCATAAACCACGTAGCTCGATTTTGGCCTCCTGTGAACCCCACCTCTCCCCCGCGTATCCCGACGTGACTTTTGGCTCTACCCCCCCCCCCCCGCCCCCCGCCATATCCCCTCCCATGTAGCACGTAGCTTGTTTACACATTGATTTTGTACTGTTTTCTCTTGTCAGACTATCGTAAATTACAAATGGAGATAATTATGTGACGGAAATAAACATTCACATGCTGTTGTGTGTTCTGTACATCAATTTAACTGTGACAAATAATATGAATGGAAAGCTATGTGGCCTGGCTCGGAATCCTCTCCCCCCACCCGTTTCCCAGCGTAGCTTTCTAGCCAACCCCTCCTCCCTCCCCCCCCACTAGACCGAACCACGTAGTTTGTGGACGGTCCCTTTTTTAGGTTAAAAATTTTCACGGTGGTCAGCGTTTTAACAACCACCAATTGAAAATTGAAGTTTTCATATAATTCATGGCGCAGGCTGCTGATCTTAACGATCATGAATACAAGTACAGGTGCCGCGTTTCAAAAATTGTCATGACAATGATTAAGGATATGTTACAAAGAAAAGAAGTCTTTACAAAGCTTATCTAGCTTTTTGTTTGCTTAAATGAATATGTAAACTGGTTATTCAGGAAGTAACCTCTCCGATAGGTACCGAACATTATATTCGCATTTCATACAAAAATTTAACTTAATAATCACATTGATTTGTCATTCGTGGTTTTTGCTATAGTTAAACGATGCGCTATATAATTTGTCTTTAGCGTAGATTCAATGATTTAGTTTCCATATTATCATTACTTCCTATTAAGCATATTTTGACCATCTTGTAATTAAGCTTATTCTAGTTACATTGCAGTATTTATTCCACATTTTTCAGATAAAGTTTTTGAAATATTACCGTCAACAAAAATTATAAATATAAAATTTGTCATTTCAGTGTGGCTTTGAGTATCATAAACTTAGGTAGCTTAAGCGCAGTAGTTCCATTGGCTGTGTGAAGGGCGTATCCCTGTGTGAGGTATCTGTTACTATGGTAACTGTATCCCGTCCGTGCCCTGTCAGAAACGGGACACTTCCGGTCACCGGAATCCAACCGCATAGTCTGCAGGTACACAGTGTTACTCTGGGAGCCTAATGCTTTAATCAGCAAAAACATTGAAGTCTAGAACTGCTGTCTCCGCCATTAAATTCATCTTGCCAGACAATCTTGATGATGCAGCCACTAATTACTGTACGAATATCGTTAGTTGAGAGAGTATAAAAATAAACAATGCAATCGTTTTTAATAGAGCCAAGTAGAATCAACTGACTGTGTGGTTTTTGGGCAGGAATAAATTTACAACAAAATCTTAACATCAAAAAAAAATCCGATTTACACACTAAACAATGCCACTACCTATTACAGAATAGGTAAAATATCAGAACTGCATTTCTACAAGATACTGGCAACTAGTTTGTATATATGTTATGCTCAAAGACCGGAAACGCTCATCGAGCGAAAATAAAGACTACAACGCGTTCTGTTTCTTGAAAGCGGCCACAACACGTTATTCGTGATATGGCACTTACTAAAAACAGCCAGAACGGGTTGTGGATAACTCAAAAAGACCACTAGGCGAAATTCGCGTCTGGTACAGGACGATTAAATTTATTTTTTTTTGGTACTTGTAACGCGACGGGTAAGAAGAAACACATTAAATGTACTTCGATTCGTCGTGAACACATAGTTACAGATAGGCCACAACGTGTTGACTGTTGTGAATAAACCAGAGCGCGTTGTGGTTGGTTGTTTGTTTTTTTTTCCGATCTATGAGCGGAGCGTTTTCGGTTTTTAGCGTAACATATCTACCTTTGAGTCGTCAAGGAAAAATTGTTTAAATTTTTTCCCGAATTTATTCTTATCCCTTGCCAAACATTTCGGAGCTAGTTGAAAATATGATGTAGGCCTGTGCTTCAATATGCGACTCCATTTTGAACAACTATTTTAATGCTTATGAAGATCATTTTTACATCCTTTTTGTTTGATAGAATAGATAATGGAGCTTTCTGTGGGTTATTAATTTTTTTATTTAAAGGAATAATCAGTTGTATCTTTCAAACGTATATCTAACAGAAAGAAAGTTGTTCCGGATTTTAGACCTCCCGATTTCCATCTGCGCACGCCAAAGGCTATTTAATAAAATCGCATTCAACTAAATTTATTTTAGTGTTCGCTACTACTCGAACTAAATTACTCATTGGCAGGGAGACTAAAATATAATTGCGAAATGTGTTCTTTCAGTGCTACAGGATTTTGTTGAAGTATATTTTTTACCTTTTTTATCACAACTTCGGAACATACGCATGTTTTAGCAAAGGAAAACATTGACTTACGGAGGGCAGTTACAGAAGTTACCCGATCTATGGAAACTGTAGTCAAGAAGTTTGTTTGGATGTTCTCAAAGAAATAGTGTCAACTATTTGTTTTTAATGTGTCAATACTTAAGAGGGCCGGTTTAACGCTACCGCAAGAACCGCAATCGCGGGGGGCCGCAAGCTTGAAGGGGCCCAGCCACGATCTCCTTCAAAATTTGTCCTTACTTAAAGAACAATTTTCCTGCTAAAATAATCTACAAATTTAGAATGTTAATAAGCTGCGTACACAAAAGACGTTTCCGAGGCGTGGAATTCCACGAGAAGTCCTTCATCAGATTCAGTTTTGAGAAAGTCGTATCTGATGTAATTACAATAGACCTCTGAACCTGATTCAGCAATTTATGTAATTTCGTTTGAATAAACTCATTAATCTTTTGACATTTCACATAAAAAGTTATCGAATTAAAATGTGTGTGTCTGCTCACGTGTCTCCAGCCCCAAAAACCTGTAGTAGCAAAGAAAGGCAAGAAAAGAAATGTAGTATACAAAATGTGTATTATAAATATAATAGCTATGATGTTGAATACAAAAACAATTTCATTTGACACGATGGGCAACAGGGCTTAGGCAGAAATGAAAGTGACAGTGGTTCGGTGATCCATATGAGATGCATTGATAAAACACCAAAGACTCGGCGAAGCTTTCCCGTTCAGCTGATACTCAATAAAATGCTGCCCCGTTTGTATATCTACATCTACATCTACATATATACTCTGCAATTCACAAAATTGTGGGTGGCAGAGGGTGCTAAGCACCAAAGCTAATCTCTTTGCTGTGCATTCCAATCCCTAATGGTACGAGGGAAAAAAGAATTCATATAAGAATCAGTCCGGCACCTTATTTCTCTAATTTTATCTTTCCTGTCCTTCCGACTCAAATAGGTTGGTGGAAGAAGTATTTCACTACACTCATGAGTGAAAGTTGGAGTACGCATGTTTTCCAATAAGTTTAAACGAAACGTGCGTCGTCTATCTACCAGAGACTCCCAACCTAATCTACTAATCAGTTCTGTGACGCTTTCATAAGGACTGTAGCAAGCGGTCACGAATCGAGCGGCTCTTCTCTGTACTTTCTCTATACTTTCGATCAATCCCTTACGAAACGGGTCCCAAATGGCACAACAATAATCCAAATGTGGACGCACAAGAGATTTGTACGCTATCTCCTTTGTTTGTTCATTACAATTTTTCAAGATTCTACCTATGAATCGCAGCCTAGAATTTGCTCTACCTACTAAAGAATTAATGTGTATGTCCCATTTCATGTTCCTTTGTACTGTTACTCCCAAATATTTAATAGAATCGACCATATCAATAACTGTATTGTTTAACTCGTATTTCTGAACAATCGGATTCTTTTTGTTAGTTATGCTCATTGTCTTGCACTTTTTACAGTTTAGAGTAAGTTGCCACTCAGCGCACCAAGCCAATATAACATCCAGATCGCGCTGAATTTCTAAGCAATCGGCCAGAGTTCTTACTTCCCTATAAATAACCGCATCATCAGCAAACAATCTAAAAAGGCTTTTCACTTTATCTCCGAGATCGTTTATAAAAATTAAGAAAAGAAGTGGTCCTATTACACTTCCTTGAGGTACACCCGATGTAACATCTAGGTTAGAAGAACTTTCTCCTTCAACGACAACATACTGCGACCGACCAGTTAGAAAATCCTTTATCCATTCACAAAGCTGATCCGATATACCGTAAGCTCGAAGCTTCGCTAAAAGGCGGTTGTGTGGCACAGAGTCAAAGGCTTTCTGTAAATCTAAAAAAATTGCATCTACTTGTGAACCTGTATCGATAACTTTCATTACGTCGTGTGTAAATAGGGCCAGCTGTGTTTCACATGATCTTTTCTTCCGAAATCCATGTTGATTTGTTGTAAGCAAATTATTATAATCTAGAAAATTCATAATGTTCGAGCATATAATATGCTCCATAACTCTACTACAAACAGATGTTATAGATATACATGTTATACATATATATTTGTGTGTGTCTATCTATGTTTATATAAAGTCACGAAAATTACTAAAAGCGTAGGCAAACGTACATCTAGAAAAGAAGTAGGGGCCCCAAAATCAAACTTCGCAGAGGGCCCCAAAATTCCTTAAGCCGACCCTGATACTTAAAACGTCGGCGTTGACAATCTAAGAAAAGCGTGTTCTTAGTTTTCTCTACTTTCGTGAATGAGTCATATCGACATTGTCATTTAAGCTATATATGCGGTGAAGGAATGAATATGTAAACAAAAAAACGTGCGTTGGAGGGGGGGGAGGGGCGACAGTTCAAAAAAAGGTCGAACGTGGTTTGAGAACTTCACACCAGACGGTTCCATAAGTGGTTATGAAACCTATAAAGACATTTTAAAGAGTTTGTTCCTGCATTGCAAGAAAAACTGCCGGGTAACGCTGCGCATACGCGATGTTACATCAAGACAATGCTCCTGCTGTTCTGTACTATCTTTAGGAGAGCTTCTAAATGGCTCCTCACGTCCTCTTACCTAGCCTGGCAGTTACCGAAGTTTTGTTTTTACCAGCGGTGCAAGGTCTCCGTGGTCGCACGTATTCTGTGAGTGGCATACGGTAGCGATTTTGTACCGAGCAAATCACACCTTACACAGAAAGGTTTGCAGTCGTCATGCTATCGTGGAATTAGATCATGCAAAATTGGTCGCATTTAATGGGAAATTTTGCTAAGGATTGAGAGTAGTTTGATATTCAGGGAAAGTACTTCTTTGTTTAAAAAATTAAAAATAAATAGATATTAGAAGTTGAATCTACCTCATTATGACCTTCGGTATTTATTCTTTTAACGAACAGTGTGGGCCGCTTGTGCTAGCATTTTATGATGCGGGTTCTGATTTCTGCTGTTTTAATATAGTAATCTTCAATCGCGTAAAACGAATTTCCCCTTACTACTAGGAACCAGATCTCAGGGCGGGCGTTAGGGGGGGAGGTAAGCGGAGCAAATGTACCCCGATAAATTTGCCACGGGCCCCAACCGGTTAGGGGGCATCCACAAATTACGTGAGGTGTTTTTCCGGATTTCTGGACCCCCCCCTCCCCCTTGGTGAGATTTCGTGAGATCTGGCCGGACCCCCCCCCCCCTCTGGTGAGATTAGGTCCGTGAGAACCCCCCCTAGAAATCGCACTCGAAACTTTTGTAGACCTTTTTTTTTTTTTTTTTTTTTTTTTTAGGTCACACCCTAACTTTTTGACGAAATACCCTCCTAAAATCGACTTAGGCGCAAATTGTAGACCTTTTTTTTGGCTCTACTATCCCCAAATTTTTCGCAAAATCTCACGTGAGATTTCCGTAGACCCCCCCCCTCCCCCCTGGTGAGATTTGGTGAGATTTCGCCAGACCCCCCCCCCTATTTCACCTCACGTAATTTATGGACGCCCCCTTATGTCACTGCTAAGAACGCTTATTCGGGGCCCGAGAATCCTAGCGCGGCTCTGCCAGATCTCCAGACATGAATTACTATAATCTCAATTAATGAGGATAGAAACATGCGCTAGGGAGGAGAGTGGGGGAGATGCTGCTAATCATTTACCAATTATAGCTCTCCATCTGATGTGTTTCTTGAGAGGAATTACCAAATGAGTATAAAGGGAGGCAGAGAAAAAAAAGTGTTTTCCCCTAGAAGCGCTTTCCTTCACCTGAAATTTTCATGCAATGTGATAAATCTGATTTCCATAAACAAAAACCACTGCTGTGATGCACTAGAGGAAACTGTAATTCGCTTGTAGTAGCACTGAAGTTTTCATGTACCATAAGACCCTAAATGTGATAACACGTTACAACTACTATGATTAGCAGACACCTTAGATAGATTGGTAAACCACGTCAAGAATATATATTTAAGCTGGAAATTAGCATCGTTGAATGCTGCACTTTTATCATCTTTTATACACTTTTTATCTGTTAAAATTTTAATCAACTTCTCTACAATGGACCCTTAATCTTCTGGTAGACTTATTGCTCAGAATAGTTTGGGGAAAAAAAGAAAAGTTTTTACAATTCTAAATTGCAGCTGCACGGTCACCATGGCAGAGATTAATGACTCACCATTATCGGTAGCTGATCTGTATCAATTGAATCCTATCGGTGCTAAAAGCTCTTGTGCATACTGGGTTTATGACTGATAAAACGAAATGAAAGTACACGACTTTTGTAGATGTACAAGTGCGGAATTCTCATTGCTGCTGTTTTACAGTTAGTGCAGTTATGTATCTTTTTCTTACGGTCCAAAAAGCATTTAAATCCAACCACAGACGCCTCCAGTTTTAAGCCTAAATTCGAGATTTGATTCTTCATATTTGTTCGCTGATGGAACTATCATAATAGGCATAATTTTTTCCATTGTTTCAGGCAGTGGTTAAATCTAACCGTAACAACCAAAATGGCTACAAAATTAGCCAACAATTTAAGTGATCCTGGACCAATGATTTTCATACAGCAGTTGTTGATGCTAATAAGTGTTTTTGCGCATGTTGGTTTTTAATCACTTCTAGTGTTGCACGGTAGTCAGTATTTCTTAATTCCTTTGAATTTATCTCTAGTATATATACATATATATTCCAACCTTTAAATAGACACCAGATATTCAGTGAAATAAGATGTCTATGCTATATGGAAAAAGGCAGAATTTCGTCATTCACAGCTAATTTTCTACTATATTTTTTTCAAAAGAGTGAACACCTTGTAAAAAAAAAAAAAAACCTGCTATTTTAAAAGATGACAGTGGGGCGTGGTGATCTAGGAAGTTTGTAGAAGGAAAAATAATGTAGTTTTGGGTGTAAAGTAACAACGGCCAAAGAGAACAAGTAGTAATTATTCAAGACACTGAGCGCTTCATCCAGATGGCAAAGAATAAGTTTTATTGCCAAATTTCATTGAAAATTTTGAACTGTCGATGTATTGAATCTTTCAGTCGGTTAGGAATTTAGTCTGATGCTGACAGTATATTAGTAGAGCAAGCTTTTCGTTTCAAAACAAAAATCAGTAAAAACTGATTGGATAAGCTAATTGCGATGTGTCTCCTGTTGTTGCAGGCTGGTGTCGGGCCGCTCCTCCCGTACTTTCCGCTCACGTGTTGCCTCTAACTCGGCCACAGCATCACCTACAGGGTCAACAGCTGCCCCTGACTCTCCACGGACACCATCGGCTACCGCCAGAGCCAGTCCACTCAGGGCATCAGTCGGCAGGCAGGTAAGGCAAGCAGATGTGTGTTGTGACTTGGAAATCAGATGTATATATGTTTAGATTGAATTATTTGATTAAACCATGAAAATGTCCAATTTTCATGTACAAGGGGGTACGCAGAAGGAACTGAACTGATGCTGAAGAGGGCAGAGCTTTTGTATTACCACTTTTTACCATTTGGAGCATGTATTCCTTCCATCGCTGAGTCAGTGTACCAATTTTCGTCACGAGAGAAGGTTGTGTTTGGCTGATGTTATTTTTATTTATTTATTTATTTTTTTACTTTGAAGCTCTTGAAATGTTGAAAACGACGTACAAATTTACGCTACCGGTATGGCGAAAACCCAAGTGTTTGAGTGGTTTTCTCTTTTCAAATGAGGTTGTAACAGCCCTCATACCTGAATTTTGAATAGAACTATTTAATGAAGTATCTGTAATGAGCTAAAGTTTGCTTGAATATGATCTTGTATGTTTGTTTTGCAATTTCTTGTAAATCAGTGTATATAGACTTTGTTTTATGAGAAGAAATTATTTAAAGGCCATTTAATATGTTTAAGAACCGAATTGTGCAAGAGAATTGCTTAAATGTGTGTAATTCCAAGTATTAATGCAAGTTACGATGACTACAGGAATATTTTCTACAGTTTAAAATGATTTCTGTAAATAATTTTGTGTTTAAATATCTTTAATTTCAATTTCTGACTGTTTTGTAATGATAAGTGATTATGTATTAATTCTGATTGTTTTTGATATGTTTAATTGTTTGAGTAATTGTTAATGTTCGAGAAATATCTGGCGGACGCTTTTGAAGAATTCCAGAAATTTCGATAGAGCCTATATAAAGAAATCAGCAGAAGGGCAGTTTGTTTACAGTTGAGTTTACAGTTAGTTGATACAGATTCACTTTGGAAATGCTTCAGTAGTATCTGTGGATTGTATCTTTGCATGTAAACAACATCGCGGACGTTATTTTTGAAAATATACAAAAATCGTCAACTGAACATTTTTTAAAATAAACACAAATCTTCAACTGAACTTTGGTGGACTACTTCTTAATTACAATATTAATTTAAACCACCAAAGACCCTAATAAGGTGAAATGTCAGTTAATGTCCAACCTCGTTCAGGACAGTCTGAACCAATGAAAATGTCACAAAAATTCGCGAAATCATCCTAAAAGATCGACGACATTATACAGTGGCGGTCCTAGCAAGTTTTTCAGGTGGTGCGAGATCTCATTGTGGCGCCCCAAATGAGCAATTCCTTATTCGTGATTAAGGTGTCCATATAATAGACTAAAGATAACATAGATTTTTTACATCCTACTAATATTATAAATGTAAAGTTTGTTACTGTTTCGCTTCGAACGGAATGAACGCCTCAGGATGAAATTTTGAATAATGTTTTGGCTGTCTACTTCTATCCCGATCGAAAAAGTAGCTCCCGTGGGATTTGAATACGTATATGAATGCGTTATGAATTCCACTGGAGCAAAGCAGTGGGCAGAAGACATTCTTTATGTATTAATAACAACTCAAACCTCACATAGATTAAGGGATAAGAGCGGTATGAATGAGAAGCAATAACGGTAAACAGGAACACTGTATGTTTAAAAATGTTATTTAAGTTACTATGGCGTACACAATATTCACACAACGCATACGTCAAATTCACATAAATGTTAATAATTATTTTTTTAAACAAACAAATCAGGAAAGAAAATCATAACTAAAAGGCCTAGATTGCAACCTTCCTCGCTTTTGCTCTTGGGCAACATTATTTTCTGTAGATTAAATTGCACCATCTGACAGTCTATCTTGAGTCAGAATTAACCATAAATAAGTTTTAATTTATTGAAACTTCGTTCTCTTTTAGCGAAAGTTACAAGTATGGTTAGCAAAATTCGAAGTGCTGTCCATACATTCGGAAATATATCCTGTCTACCATTTTATTTCACAAGTTAACTTTTATTTGTTCTGCTGATTCAAGCACCATTAACAATAGTTTCATTTAGAAAGTTCCCCAGCCAATTATCAACTAGATATGTCACATTTTTCTACATCATTTAAACTTTTTTCTAAATCTGCACAGGATTATTCCAATCTGGACTTTCCAGGAATTGTTTTGATAATGTGTAAGAACGACACTGTATAATTAAATTTGGATGGCTGTGTAAATTGTATCGATCAAATGCTAAAACAAGTTCATTGAAAACAATTCTTCTGGATCTGTTGCTGTCTCATCTACGGCCTCGTTCTCAAAAAAATATCTACTTTATTCGGGATCTGACTGGATTAGTAATAGGATATTTCCTGGTTTGAGAAGCACTTTCTCTAGTTATCAGAGCAAAGGAATAATCCGGGTACTCCTCAAATTCCGAGCTGTTTCCCAGTGAGTTGTGAAGCGTTTCATAAATCCACTTTCAGTATGCATTGCCTTGCTTACAATATTTGCTTGAAATAATGTATTATACCAAGTCACCATTGATTGTAACTATGAAGTCAAATTGATCCATGATCTGGCTCAGGAACAAGGCCTCTGTTTCTGCAACTGAATAATTCGTTTCCAGAAGGATGTAACGAACTGCAGCGAGACTGGAAACACTATTCTTCAAAAGAGTTTTACAAATTGTTTTGGTGTAGTTCTAAGTGCTTTGGTACCACTTCCCATCGCTTTGTTGATCTAGAGAATAGAACAACTATTGTTTGAAGAAATCCGGACAAGGAAACCGATTTAATTGATGTTCTGGTGGCATCTGCTATTGTCTGCTACATGGATTAGAACTGCTAGAAGATATTGGTTCAGAATTCTGCTTTAGACACCTTTTCTTCCCCGTATCATATTGGTTCCATCGTCACATCTTTGGCCTCGACTATCGTTCATATCCAAATCGAAGCATCATCGATAAATAGGCCAGTGAGTCCAGCTCCCCAGTCCCGAAGAGTCACTTACCGACATGTAAGCGACGGAGCACTCACGTACTTGGACTTCGTCTTCATTAATGTCGACAAAAGCAATGCTAAAGATAACTGTTCGACGTGACTGACATCGGATGTTCAGTTTAGTATGATGGAAAAGTATCACTAAACCGTAGTCAAAATTTTATTACGAATTTCATTCGTTTTGAAAACATTTGCCAAAATAATAGACATTAGTCTCCTTATCAGCAATACGGTGGAAATGCTCCATCAGCACAGGGTCTTATTTTCCTAGCAGTTGCAATATACCCAGGAAGTTACCATTATTATTATTACCATTAAAAATATTTCCTCTGAACAAGATGATATTAAATGTTAAAAAGAACACTTTGGACATCATTCAAGGATAGCAATCCACCGTGATTACAAATGCTTGTCAATTACACTGAAGTTCTTTAATAGAATCAACGCTTCTATCCAACGGAGCATGATGTGCTGGTGGTTTGAGGAAGTTTCGTGAATTTTGAGACTCTCTGATAAGAAATTCCATTCATCAAATTCTTCTTTTCCCAAATAAGTGTGTTGAATAAACAACAGTAAAAATAACTTTATCTGTAGATTTAGAGCAAACGAGACGTATTTTTTATGTTTTTTTTCATTTGGCGTTACTCTTTAAAAACGCGTACTTGAAAGATGAGGTCCATGATTTAATTTTTTAATTGGATTTTTTCGTTGCTCGAATAATTATTTCATCTCTGGCTCTAGTCAATGAACGATCATTTTAAAATATCGTGATAATTTGTGTTTTGAAAAGGCGACGGTGGTGGTAGGTCTGGTATACCCCATTTGAACTTTGTAAGAATACACACTCTTAGTTTTTTTTAAAAAAAAATAATTAATAATTAATATGTGTGTGTTGCTAAAAGTGTTTTATATCGTGTTATTATTATGTCTTAAGTATTGCATCAAAGAATTTCAAGCATCGTTATTACCAGATGAAAAGTACATTAAAATCTCTGGACAGTACAGGAGGAGGAAGATCTTTGGACGATAGAAAACAGAGGAGAAGCAGAGATGGTATGAGTACGGCGAAGTTTGGATGAAAGTATAAATGTATTGGTTAATGTAAAGAAGCAGCAATAAAAGAAATGAAAGTTTATATTTAATAATAATAATTTTACACGTGGCGACTGTGACCGCGACACAGAGCTAATTATTTAGCTCGTAATAAAAGAAGTCTGCAATCTTCGGAAAGGTAGGAGAAGAAAAAAAAAAACCAGTTTTAGATATTGTGAATGGAAGACAAAGTTATTAATTTTGAGTAAAGACTTGAAATATAAATTTAAAAAGAGAGAAATTGATTAAAAGTATAATGTTAAAACATAAGATTTAATTACGCATACAGGTTCTTAAAGATAGTTTTAAAGATTTATGTACAGATAATGTGTGTGCTGTTGGTGTTTGGTTGATAATACGGCGTTGTAAGTCAGAAAAATCTGCGTTAATTGATATTTCTCGTTTTTCGAAATCCACACCGGATTTTTTTTCTCTCTGTGTGTATGATTTTTGTGAAGTGATGAAAATTTTGTAAATAACAATGGATGGAAAAGATTCGGAATTAGTTGAGGAGCGGGCAGTTACCGAATTGGATGGTGATGATGATTCAACAACTGGCATCGCGGGGAAAAACCCGTGGAACGACGACAGTAATTCTATAAAGGAAATGTTAGCAATGATTATGAGAGAACAAATAGAAACAAAACGCGAAATGCAGAAAATGAATCATAATCACCAACAAACGATAATAGAATGGAGAAAGGAAAGAGCTAATATTTCTCATGAAATTAACTCTCAGATAGACAAAGTACATGAGCATATTTCTCAACGTGAAGATTTAATGGTTAAGAAGGTACAAAAGTTAATACAGATAGAACAGCAGAACCGCGAGGAGTCGGTGAAGATAGCACTGGACGAGCAGAGAGGGATAAACAGTGAATTGGTGAGTGACATTCAAGAAGCCAAACATGAAATATCACTGGTACAAACTAATATGAAAGAATGGGAAAACAGTGACCAGAAAATAAACCAAGAAACCAGGAGGAAGAGTGAAATGCTTTCTACTTTCACGGATAAAGATGAGGGAAATTATGAGTCGGAAACGGAAGAAATGGACGAAATCATTGAAGCTGGGGAAGATTATGAAGATGCAGAGAAAGAGGCAGAGGATAGCGAAGGAGAAGATGATGAAGTTAATGGAAATGATGATGAAGAAGGCCTTGATGAAGATGATGTAGAAGAAGAAGAAGAAGAAGAGGAGTACTGTACACGTGTAGATGACAAGGAGGCAAGAGAAGATGAATACCAGGTGAGATGTTTCTTAATAAGGAAGAAGTGTGAAGATGAAGAAGAAAAATCAACGAGAGGCAAAGTGAAGAAAAAGAGAGGGCTTGATATATATAATGAAGGCCGCAACATTATAAAATACGAAAAGAAGAAGGATGGCGGAGAGGACAAGGAAAAAGAAGCAACGAAGGGAAAAGTCAAAATGAAAGGGAAATGATAGTTTCACCAAGAAGTGGAAGAGGATCTTTCAGCAAAAGACATACGATCGGCGTGCACGAAAATCATAAAGTAAGTGAATTAGTATTGGTGAAGACTCATGGAAGATCCAGCAGCATTAATGCAGAAATTAAAAAGTTCTTTGACGTGTATGAAGGACCTTATATAGTTGTAGGGAGACCACATCAGCACGCATATTACCTCCAGTATCCTAAATCAGGAAAGATGTTAGGATTAAGAAATATATGTGATCTAAAGTTATACCGGGAGTAGGTAAAGGAAATGAATGAATGTAACTATATATTGAAAATATATTGTGGTGAATGAAATTATATCACACAAAAATTTGACAAATTTTGGTGACAAATTGGCCGAGGGGATGTGTAAGAATACACAGACTCTTAGTTTTTTTAAAAAAAAATTAATAATTAATATGTGTGTGTTGCTAAAAGTGTTTTATATCGTGTTATTATTATGTCTTAAGTATTGCATCAAAGAATTTCAAGCATCGTTATTACCAGATGAAAAGTACATTAAAATCTCTGGACAGTACAGGAGGAGGAAGATCTTTGACGTAGAAAACAGAGAGAGAAGCAGAGATGGTATGTAGTACGGCGAAGTTTGGATGAAAGTATAAATGTATTGGTTAATGAGAAGCAGCAATAAAAGTAAAAATGAAAGTTTATATTTAATAATAATAATTTTACAACTTCAGGTCTTGTCTGTAAAAGAAACGTTATAATTTGTAAATATTTACGATACAAACGTTGATTGTAATTACGAGGGTGATCTGAAAAGTAAGATGGCAGCACTCGTAAATAAAAGCTAGTGAATTTCGTTGTTTATCTGTTGACTGTTACTCGCCAAAGTTTCAGCAATTTTGGACGCGCGGTTATGTAACAGTCGTTTGAGTGAGTTGGTGTGAATGTTTTTATGAAAATAGACAAAATCGAGTATCGAGCTGTCATTAAATATTTGTTTTTGAAAGGCAATACGCCTATTCAAATCAAAGATGAGTTGGATTCTGTGTATGGGGACTCAGCACCATCACTTACCACAGTGAAATTTTGGTCAGCTGAATTTAAACGTGGCCGTATGAGCTTGGGAGACGATGAACGTTCGGGACGTCAAAAAACTGCAACTACCGACGAAAACATTTCCAAAGTTCATCAATTGGTGCTAGACGACCGCCGAATTGAAAGTTAGAGAGATAGCAGAGGTTATGAACATTTCAAAAGAACGTGTTCGTTACGTATTGAATCAACAGTTATGTATGAAAAAGCTGTCCGCGCGTTGGGTGCCGCGTTTGCTCACATTAGACCAAAAACGTGTTCGAATGAACATTTCCAACGCTCTGTTGGCGCAGCTTAGGCGCAATAAATCCCAGTTTTGGTGCCGATTAATTACTTTAGATGAAACTTGGATACACCATTATACGCCCGTAGCAAAAATACAGTCCAAACAGTGGACTGCAAAGGAGGAACCAGATCCAAAAAAAGCAAAAACTGTTTTTTCGGCTGGGAAAGTGCTGGCTACTGTTTTTTGTGATAGTCATGGAGTTATTTTAATCTATTGCCTTCAAAAAGGAAAAACCATTACAGGAGCATAGTACGCATCATTACTTGACAAGCTGAAGGCAGAACTTGAGGAAAAACGACCACATTTGCAGAAAAAGAAAATCCTGTTTCACCAAGACAACGCACCGTCTCACACCTCAGCGGTTGCCATGGCGAAAATTCACGAATTACGGTTTGAAATGCTTGACCATCCGCCTTACCACATCTAGCCTCAAGCGACTTCTTTTTGTTCCCACCGAGCGGGGCGGTGTAACGGTTAGCGTTCTCGCCTCGCATTCGGGAGGACGGTGGTTCGAATCCACGTCCGGGCATCCAGATTTGTGTTTTCCATGGTTTCCTAAATCACTCAAGGCAAATGCCGGGATGCCTCCTTCAAAAGGCCATGGCCGAATTCCTTCCAATTCCTTCCAATTCCTTCCCATTCCTTGCCCCCATCCTTTCCCGTCTCTAAAGACCTCGCTGTTAAGAAGCAGTAAAAAAAAATTTTTTTTTTTTGTTCCCTCATCTAAAAATTGCGCTTGGAGGACAGAGATTTTCGTCACCTTCGTGAACAATTATTTTGCAGAGAAAAACGCCGAGTACTATTTGGACGGGTTACAGAGATGGGAGAAGTTTGAAAAGTAATAAACATTCAGGAAAAATGTCTTGTATCTGTTAGGTCGGAAACTTTTCAGACCACCCTCGTACATAAGGTCTATCGTGGTAGAAGTGGTTAAGTTGGTTGAATCTCGCCCCGTGCACATGCACGCGCATACGAATGAACTCTTACGACTACAGCCCAAAAGGCAGGAAACAGGTGCGGGAGGCGCCGCACGGGAGAGTGCTAATTATGGGACGAGTTGTGATTTTTCTTGATTCGAGTAACTCGAACTGACTGGCATAGTCCGGGACAGTGCATTACGCTGAAGTTCTTACATTTATAAACTGTTCTGGATAATTAGTGGGTTAAAATAAAACGTGAACAGCAAGCTGGCTTATTACAGATTTTATTTTTCATTTGTTTGCGCAGACGATCTACCGCTGCATTTTAGCGCCGCCCCCCCTTTTCTTTTCCCCCAATATGACGGCGCCCGGTGCGGTCGCACCGCCCTAGGGCCGCCCCTGACGACATATAATCAAAGTTGTGTGACTGTCTGGAGTGACTTGGGGTTCAGTTCAGCGCACATTTTAAGTGATGATTCGGGTATGAGAAGGGTAGCTGCCAAATTCGTGCCTTGACTGCTGAATGCACAGCAAAAACTAGTGTTTGGAAGCATATTATGCTTTTAAGGAATAGCTCCGAAATGGTAGAAACTTTTTCCTTAAGGTTATCATAAGTGACGAATCCTGGTGCTACGGTTGTGGCCCCGAAACGATGCAACAATCTATCCCATTGCAGATTCCAAGCTCGTCTAGTGCCAAAAGAGCAGGACAAGTGAAATCAAATATCAAGGCAAAGCTGATTTGTTTCTGCGATGTGAGAGTTCAAAGTTTGTTTCACAGGGTCAGACAGTTAACCGGATCATTCACCTGGATGTTTTGAAAAGATTGCGCAACAATGTACGACGGAAAAGATCTTATTTGTGGCAGTCGCGCGAGTGGTTGTTCCATCTCTAAAATGCCCCTGCTCGCACAGCCCTTTCTGTGTGCAGATTTTTGTCAAATGCCATGACCCCTGTGCCCCATGCACCCTATTCACCAGATCTTGCCCCCTGCATTTTTGTTTTGTTTATTTCGTGGAATGAAAAGGTACATGAAAGAAAAACATTTTTCCAAAGTATATGTGGTGCAGATAAAAATAGCAAAGATACTGCATCTCTGAAGAGTAGTATAAAAATGTTTTAAACAATGGAATAAAAGTTTGGAGAAGTGTATCAACTTCAATGGAGAGTAATTTGTAGAGGATTCATTGTATTATCTAAAAAAAAATTAAATACATGAATTAATAAAAAAGAGTTGTTTCTTTTGGGGATCCCCTCGTATCAACTGAACCATATACAGGAAATCTTGGCATAGAAATTACCTTACTTTTTTTGATAAAGTAAAAATTACACCAATTTAACCAATACTTTTTGGCTGAAAAGTATCTCAAGGCTTGTAGAAAAAAGTTGTGGGGTTAAGATAAATTTGTGTTATGAATAACATCAGATACAGCGATCACAATGTTTTTTTTAATGTACTATTTTTACTTTAAAATATGGTGAGTGATTAATCGCTCAAAAAACAATCTTCTGATATTGCTAGATACTAGGGATCTCATTTGTATCATCTTTGTAACTTCAGTTGTGAAGAAGGAACAGGGCAGATGACAGTTAAAAGGTATGAAGATATTCAGTCAGATATGAATTCAATCTAAGTCACTTACATACTGAAAAATCACTGCTTTCCTTTGACAAGTAGAATACAGTTCAGCAAATCATTATTTTGACATAAGAATGTGTGCTTACTTCTCAATGAAATAATGCATGCACTAAAACTTCATGCCTAATTTAAAGTGGATTAAAAAGCAGTAGATGGTACATAATAAACTATTAACTAGAATGTAAACTAGGTAATGGGAAGTTATGTTGCATGTTTTAAAAGTTTCATTTTTTGAACAATAAATTGTTCAAGTAGTGTCCTGAACGAATGCGAGTAAATAAGTTTTCCACAATGCCAACCAATATTTCTTGAAGAATAAGAGTAATCTGTTCTTGTATCACATACTTGTATTATAGGGCTGACAGAGTACAAGATTGATTATGACCATTTCTCGGGAAATAAACAGAGTAATATTATTATTGATACACAATATTTTGGTGTCATAAATCTCCATCGCCATCTTCAGGTGAACACCTAAAGGTGGTGACTGAGATTTACGTCAGTGAAATATTGTGTATCAATAATATTACTCGGTTTGTTTCCAGAGAAATGTTCATAAATAAACAGCACTGAGAAAAACTGCATTCATTTACAAGAATGTTGCTTGTAAACTTTGGCCATAAGAAAACCCCATAGAAAAAAATCAAAGGATTAGGTCTGTAGATCACGCTGGTCAGGAGCTGACACTTTGAGAATAAAAGTTTTGTTTACTTAAACATCTCGATACGAAAGCATGTGCTTTGGTACTAAAGGGAAAACCGCAGAATCATTTAGCTCATTTTCAAGAATGCTTTAACCACAACACACAAATTTGCCAATCACGTTGCAACTGCTTGTGAACAACGACGATATGGTAGAGATTAAATTGAAAGTCCTGATGCAAAATTTGATGAAAACTCTGATCATACAACTGAAAGGCTGCAGCGTGTTTGAGGAGACACACTTTGGAGACTGCAGAAATGAATGTCTGCCTCGATGTTCTCTGGTGTTCAAGTATTGCGTGCCCTTCCTCTGCTAGTTTTCAAACACAGAACCACTTGATATAAAGTTTACAATTGCCACATGAGGGCTAAGCTTGAAGCCTTTGTGAAAAGCACGCTGGGCAGTAACTACGGGATTGCAATTTTTGAAATGTGCTTCCACAGTGAAAGCACATTGCTCGTCTGTCCACAACATGGCAGTTACTAAATACTGTCAGGAAACCAAGCTTTTCTCCCTCCAGCCCCTCCCGGAACTAACACCTTGCTACAAACAAAATTAGGGAGGCAGTTCTTAACCCCATGCCATACCATTTAGCTGGATAAAATCTGTGCCCAAGAGGTTGGGCATGCGCGCGATAAATGGGCAGCACGATACGCACGACAATCACGATAGAAGCGGACGTGCAGATACCTGATAGGCCTATATAGCTATAAGACTACTTGTTCTATGTGATACTCTTCTTCTGGACGTCAACACTAATTTAATCCAATACAATATCTCAATCAACACTTCAAAATATTAGTACTATAAATCCTGCATAATAGACAAGAAATAACAGTTTCAAAGCTAACTTACACACGAACGATGCTTTAATAGAAATTATAATCTTCCTGGGCGTCTTCAGGTATGACTTCTTCAGAAGGAATATAATAACGTGATGCCTAAAAGTAAATATTGTCAGCAAAAAATTTAATTACAAGAATAATTGATCCGCTTGTAAGAATATCTAATAGGAAAATACCAACAGTTAGTAGTCCGGCATGCTATGATACTTTTGAAAGCATAGTGGTTTACGTTTGGTCCGCACTTAGTTCCACGGGTTTCACTCGTGATGTTTACGTTTGGCCTGCATTTGTTTCTAAGAGTCTGACTCGTGATACCCATGTTTGGTCCAAAATTGTTATCATGAGTCAGACTTGTCAAAGCACAGCAACCAGGGGATAATTTGTTAACCTGAAAATAAATAATCAAAGTTGGTATTATATGGATTTTTAAAACAGGATGTTAATTTCATTTCATAACGTGGAGTGAGATGCAATGAATTCAGTTTATTATAAAAGTCCTAACATATTTCAAATGGCCCATTATCTGAGTAAGGTTTGGTGGAATGAAATTGACACAGCATCTTACTGATTAATATAAATCCTTACATAAACCATTTAGATAGTTTTGAGAAAACACATTTTTTTAGGTATAAAGCAACAACACATTACAAAACAAATAATTAGATTGTGTCTTGGCTGGATGTAGCGAAGCTACTATGAACAGTGTCGATTGCTGCATAATGGTGGTTCACTTTTGTGTGTGTGTGTGACAGAAAATTTTTAAGAATGGTACATAGTTTTTCAGTAAAAATGTAATCTCTTACAAAAATGACCTGTGTTTTGCCTGCTTATCTAAGAATAGAATTTTTGAGGAAATCTGAACAAAGAATAAGATTTAGACGTGGTTCAACTACACAGTAAAAATTTTCTGCTTACTGCTTAGGGAATGTCTGTGAACCAACAACCAGGGGACTATAATAAAATGGAAAGAATAATGATAACTTGGTAAAGTATTTAAATTTTACACTTTAGTTCATTACCCAACAAATAAAAGGTAAGTATTTGTATTCAATCATTAAAAATACACGCTTATATGAAACTGACCACCCAAATCAAAATATTTCGAAAATGACTTTTACTTGGAGCCAAGCAGGCAAGTAGATGCTAATTCATCTGAACATAATTGGAATAGTAGCTTACCACCATCTTTCATAATGAGTGTAACATTTTGCTAGCAGTGCTCTGTATCATCTGAGATATCTCATCATAAAATGGTCTGTTCCTCAAAGTAAACAAATATTGAAGCTTATTTGAGTATTTTCTGCTTGGCTCTTCTCTGGGTAAATGCTGGAAATTATGCTCACATTAAACACATGATCAAAATACTGCTTACTCACACTTACAGCAGTAGGAGAAATTCAGAGTGTTTGAAGATTATATTAGATGTGATCAGACTTGTAAAGTTTTACAAGACATCCATGAGTGCTGATGTATTCACTTGGAGCATTGTGTACATCCTAAAAGAGACGTAAGTCCAGGGATTGTTTGAGTATAGGAGTCGTCGAGTAAAGGAGATTTTGAGAAACTGTAGTACCTACCGCCACTTTTAAAAATGAATCTAATTTTCATTCTAGAAACCAGGAAACAGTTGATCCATGCAGAAGTTTTATTAACTGGTTGTGTGTGAAGGTTTAGTAGCGAAGATCATGTTGCAAACTCTTGGAGGTTCTACATTACATATTTCAACACAGAACTTTCTTAAAGCAATCATATTTTTCAGCAAATGTAATGCTCTATTTCAGCAAACTGCAACACCAGTATCCGCTTCCAGCTCTGATTGTGAGGACGGTGGGTTGTGGCTGGACCGTCAAACGTACCTGTCCATCCAGCAGGACATCGTAAATCACAAGACGATGCTCCTTAAGCTGCTTAGGCACCTCCAGACGGTGAGTTCTAAACTGATGAAATGGTTTTAATATATTTTTTCATTAGAAGGTTTGCTATTGCCAAAGATAACTTACTTCTTTCTGATCTAGCTTACTGGTGCTGTTTGAATGCTAAGTTGTTGTTTTTTAAAGATTTTTTTACCTTTTTTTAATGTGACTAAGCTTAATGCTGTGTGAAATTATGTTTTGCTCTTTTGAGTAAGAGTAGTACAGTAGGTGCTGAGGAGATCTTTTATGTGAATGGAGACTTTCCCGGCGTATTGATGCAGTGAATGCTTCACGGGAATCCAGCCGGATAGAGTCGTAGAATGACGACATTTCAACAACCTGCCCGGTTGTTATTATCAGGTCTATTTTTAGATATTACTTCTTTAAATCACAAAACAGACTGCCTTAGCTGCCGGCGAAAAATCTAAGGTCGTGTATCGAAACTTGCCAGAACGTCCAATCAGTGTGCTGGAACTGATGGTATCAATGTTTCGGACTGCATACGGAGCCATACCCGGTCACCCATCTAGGTACTCACCACGCTCAGCGTTGCTTAACTTGTAGCCGTAAATGCTGGCGAACTTAATCCACGGCGTCAGTTTGCATCCATTAGGCCTTGTGAGAAGATTTCTGTTGTGCAAGACGTAGATCCCTAATAATCACTCTCCAGGCTTCACTCAAGTACAGTCTGCTGTCCCTATTGATGTTATTATCGTTTACTGTAGCTGTATTTCCAATGATTCCCGAATTACTGAGTCCCAGAATGAAGAGACCCTGGCCAGCACCACCGTTTCATCAAACACTATCTTATGCTCTTCATCGAAGGCATGTTCAGCTATTGCGGACTTTTCCACTTGTCCCAGTCTTAAGTGTTGTTTGTGCTCGGTAATACATTCAGCGATGGTTATGACCGTCTGTCCGATATAAACTTTGCCGCATTGGCAACCATCGCTGAACGTATTACCAAGCACAAACTACACTTAAGACTGGTACAAGTGGATAAGTCCGCAATAGCCGAACATGCCTTCGATGAAGAGCATAAGATAGTGTTTGATGAAACGGTTGTGCTGGCCAGGGTCTCTTCATTCAGGGACTCAGTAATTCGGTAAGCATTGGAAATACAGCTTAACAATAATAACATCAATAGGAACTGTACTTGAGTGAAGCCTGGAGACTGATTATTAGGGATCTACATCTTGAACAACAGAAATCTTCTCATCAAGGCCTAATGGATGCAAACTGATGCCGTGGTTTAAGTTCGCCAGCACTTACGGCTACAAGTTAAGCAACGTTGAGTGTGATGAGTACCTGGAAGGGTGACCAGGAATGGCTTCATACGTAATCCGCAACATTGATACCCTCAGTTCCGGCGCGCGGATTGGGCGTCCTGGCAAGCTTCGATATGTGATCTTACATTTTTCGTCGGCAGCCAAGCCAGTCTGTTTTGTGATTTCAAGAAGTAATATCTAAAAATAGGCCTGATGAAGACAACTGAGCAGGTTGTTGAAACATCGTCATTCTAGACTCTACCTGGCTGGACTCCCGTGAAGCATTCAATGAGATGTTTGTGTTTTTACATTGCACTTGGCTTTCCGTTTTCAATTTCTGCTTATTTTCAAGCTTGTAACTGTATTGCTTCTTTTTATTTTACATGTTTTGAAAGCTAAAATCCCAATATTTTTAATTTTTTCTGTACTGGTTATTTTTGATGAAACTAACAGAAAAAAATTCTGGTAGATCATGTCATGCTGACAGTAGATACAGCTCATTTATACAGTATATATGTAGAGTGCTGTACCAACATTCTTATGGCAACTAAGAGCTTCATTTTTTTGTGGTTTAGTATTAAGAATTTTCTTTTTCATTAGTGCCTATTAGTCTACTGCAATGAAAGGTATTCCAATTTAAACTATTCTTTGAATTTAATATATATTAAAAGAAAAATATGTGACAGCATGAATAAACACAAACTTGTTTAATTCATTCAGCAACTATAGAGCTGTGGTTTTCGTTTGGCTGGTATGTATGAAGTAGAAACGTATCAAACCATGTAACTTTATTATTAATTAAATTTGGCATAAAAAGCAATGTTCAACAATCAGAAATTTTCCTTTTTATGTTATCTGCAGAGAGAGAGAGAGAGAGAGAGAGAGAGAGAGAGAGAGAGAATGGTTCTTCTCTGCAACTACACTGTCGTTAGTGTTTGTAATGTGTAATGAAGTTTTAGTGCTAATTGCGCCTAAGTTTGTAGTATAATTTATCACATTTGTTAATATTTCTGTTTACTGGGTGCATGGAAATGCTTTTTTATTTGCTTTTATTGTAATTTAGTTTTTGTAATTGTGTGCACTCGTGCATGTTGGTGTGTAATAACTTCATGTAATATGGTCTGTGTTTTTTTCACATCCTCTCTGCCTTTACTGATGTGCTGCCGGCAAGACAGAATGAAGAGAACGGTTTGATGAGGGTAAGAATTTTGTTGTTTGTTGCATTGCATTATGAGTCTAGACAGTTCAGTAATCATATAATGTGGATGGTTTAATATAATCTACTCAAATTAATATAGTTGAGTATGTTGTTAAAGGTAAAACCAATTGGATTGATATAACAAACAGCTCTTTGTAGCGACTGTAGCATCCCTTCACTCTTTTTGGTATAAATTGAAGACTTAATGTACAAGAAGTGCCTTTAATTTAATGACAACTTTAACAAATTAAAATTGAAATAATCACTTGTTAAGAAACCTGGGGTTTTGGGAGATCCTTATTAGGCAGAATTAGCTCCTTATTAGTGTAATATCCTCTCATTCCTAAACAGCACCATGTTGCACTATATTTAATGTGAGCACTGCTGTTTTGCCAGATTACTTATAAAGGTTTGCTTTATGTATGACACCTCCCTTTGCAGCTGACCAAGATTAATAAATTTTATCCTCGGCACCAATGACCGTTTTGTAGCATCTTGGATACAAACATTCTCAACTGAAGACATGGCCATCAACAACTGATTAATATGTAGTAAAAATTAAACAGTAACAGTTTGTTATTAAAACAAAGCATAACGTAATTTTTATTTTATTCTGAGTCTATGGTGTTTATAGTTGGGTCACTATAGAATATAGATGACTGTGAAACATTGGGAAGTTTTTTATCCTACCTAAAAGAAGTATGAAAACTTGATTTTTTTAAGCATTGAGAGATGAAAGCTTATAGCATTTGGAAAACTTTATTAGTAAACTGAATCTAAATTGAAAAATTTAGTTAAATGTTAATAAAGAAAGACAGTGAAACAATTTTTATATGGCTTAGTGCAGTACACGTTTCTCATCTCATTGATGCTTCATCAGCGATGAATCTGTTGAAATTTATAGAAATATATACTTAGTTTACAAAACTTATTACATAAAGCTTAACATAATCCTAATTTCTTTAATACTTACTATTTACATTGGTGTTATTAGGGTTTATAGATGCACATCTCTTCTTTATCCCAAAACAATGTTCTGACAAACCCTAATAAAACCTATGCAAATAGTAAGTAGAAAAGACTGTAAATATTTCAATTTATGATTACATTAAACAATATTTAATAGGGTTTGTAAACTAAGTCTAAATTTCAACACAGAAATTTCGCTGATGATGCAACGATGAGAGGCAAAATGGAAACCGCATTAAATTCTTAAAAATAAGTTGTTTTGGCATTCTTTATTTACGTTTAATTTACTAAGCAACTGTGGAGAAATGCTCTACAACAACATTGCATAAAATTTGAAAAAGTATACAATAAATTAAAAAAACTCTGATGCTGAAACTGAAAAATAAAATATTGTAATCTATTAAATGTGTACTTGGAGAAATAAACATTGAACCACACCAAAATTGAATAAAACGGAAACCAAATGGAAATCTCGACAAATCTGTGGCCTGATTTGAATCTGTTCTAGAGCATAATATTAGTTTTTTGTCACATAGTAAAGTTACACGTATTTTAACAGCTAGACAATGGAGATGTTTTACCAAAGTTTCTATGTATAGTGCGGTGCAAGCTTAATGAAACAACTGAAACGTCCATCAATAATAAGAGAGAGATGACAAGCATCTGAGAAGTCCTGCCTTCAGTATTCTATGGCTTTCTAAATCCATGTAGATAGTGGCATAGTACTTTAAAATCTAATGTAAGTGCCTACGTTTGAATGTAAAATTATCAGAAGGTATGCAGGCAATAACTTACAATAAATACAGACTTTGGAGATTCTTACCTTGACAGCTTCCTGTCTTTTAATTTTTTTGTGAAATACTGACAAGGTGCCCTTGTAGTGTGTTTGCATGTTCTTTAGATTTGCCTTTTGCCTATTTATGCACAATTTGAGAACACAACATAATTCTTGGAACAACTATTCTTTTTCCTACTTCTTTCTGTATAATAGTTTTCTCTAATCCTCTCTCCTTTGTTCAGACCAACTCTTCCTTGTCATTTGTTCCTCCTTTGCTATTTTAATGGTTTCTGTGAGTATGTTTTTATTTTTACTATTTTTATTCTGGTTGTGTAGAGCGCATTTCAGTTGCTATCAACTGTTGGTCTGCGTGGGTGTGTGCAATACTGTTGCTAGTAAATTTATAAGTGATCACTAATGTTGAGTCAAATGAATAACAGAATGTTACTTCTATAGCATGTTGAAAGTTTTCTGAATTGATATAAGACTTGCATGTTTTCACTTGAACTTTGACTGAGCTACGTGTAATATACTGATTAAGTTTGTAGGACAGCAGACAGCTATTTCATTACTGGCCTGATAGATGATCATGATCAGTGTTTTTATTTATTTTTAGAATGTGGTCATGTGTAATAGTTGGTACACCACAGTCTTGAAACTATCTTAGTAACTGACAAAAAAAAAAAAAAGCAAAAATGATTTACATCCTGGTAAGCACAAACCTAACGTATTTATTTATGACAGTGGATTAGCTGTAACATAGGTAGTAATTCATTTTATGGAGTAGTATTTCTCAGTATTCTTCTGTGTTGGACTAATAATTTTGTCTAATTTCTAATTATTCATCGAAGGTATAAAGAATTGAGCAAATTATCGGAAATTATTGTCTTAGAGAGGATGCATGGAAGGGAAAAGATTACCATGACCACAAGTTATCACTCTATTTCAGTAATGAGGATGTGGGGAAAATTATCTTTTGTAGGTGAGAGGGTCAGGGATTGGAATAAATTGCCTAGAGAAATGATGAAGAATTTACCAAGAACAATGAATGAATTTAAAGCTGAAATTTGAGAGGTCAAATGTGGGAGCAATGGGTGTTTAGGGTATTTGCCACAGGAGCGTATATTCCATCATAGTTAAAGTAAAAATCTATTAAAATACTGCACTAGAAATCAGAAAAGTATTCCCTTAGTTGAAAAATCATTTGTCACTATAGCTCAATGATTAACTTCTAAGTGATTTACACAGGAGGTAAAGGACATTTTTAACGAAACAAGTTTAGGGATAGAGAAGACCCATCATTTCAAAAAGTTTGGTGGAGCAAAAATGTATAAAACTTTCATATTTATTTTTGGGGAAAATTTTGAGTGTATGCTTCTAAACTTTTGTGCCTTGTGATATGGTTTTATTGTTGTCCTTAACATTACGAATTATGAGTATGGTGCAAAACATACTTATTAGACACTCACTATAGTGTTCACAAACTATGGAACAGAAACCATAAACAGAAAACTCTTGAATATTTTGTAAAATTATATAACATTACAACATATAGTATTTGTGTCCATTTTAGACATCTATTCAGGTCATTATTATAAAATCAAAAGCTTTAAAATTTGGGAAAGGGTATATGCGATTTGTTAATTTGGGTTATTATGCACTGTATTGTTTTGTGTTATATATTTTGTTATAATCAGTTTAACATTTGTTTTTACCACTATAAATCAGTTAATTTTTGACTTCTTATAACATTACAGGCAGAAACTCTCAACCCATTCGATAGTTCATTAAAGGTAAGAACTTTTTTTTCTTTTCTATATTATGCAATAATGGGTTTTGGTACCTTGGCAAGTATCATGATGGCATTAATACAGGAAAGCTGGTGCAGAATAAATGAGTTAATTAGAACTAACAGCTGTTACAATCTTTCTTTTAAGTATCTGGAAATGGATAAGTATTAGTAGGTCTTGTTACTTGTCTCCCCCCCCCCCCCACGCTTCTTCTAGCTGAGGAAACAACCAAATCTCTGCCATATCCAAGAAAAATTTCCATTAATTGTATGCTCTTGAAAAAAGAATGGCTGCAAACTTTAATCTTGGATCTGACAAAAGGCGCATTCATCTTGGGAGAATCCCATCCTTGTTTGACAGTTTCATGAGAATTTATTTCCTCCGATCTGTACATTGTGCTGGTTGACTTGTGCTCATTGGTGTAAACTGTTGATTCATAGACATGAAGGAATCGTCTTATTTGCTGTAATTAAAAACAAACTTGCAAAAATTAATTCTTAAATTTTTGTTTGTCTTGAGAGGACCTTGTATACCACTGTAATGTGTGGCTTGTAAAGCAGTTACTTTCTCCAAACTTTCCACACTGCCTGTTAATGACTGGCTGGACACTAATTTCCTCAGTCTGCAAGTGAAATTCTGCCAAATCTGTTAAACATTCTTTGTGGATAACTATAGTGTTGCAAAAAGTGTGCTGGATTTTTTATACCAAATTATGAAATTTTTTTTCAAAACACAGTAACAGAATACATAAATTTTGCTATCATAGTTTTTTCAGATTTTTCAACTACTGCTTATTCGATAAATATCTGAGATGTCAAGGAATACTAAAGGTATTGCTATATTGAAACATGGAAAAGCTCTTTTGTTACCAAAAGCAACCATCCTATTTCTGTTATGCCACCTCTACAAGATACTTGAAAGGATGTTTCTCAATTACCTGAGCGCCAAGATCAAGCGGAAACTGATTCACCATCAAACAGGTTTCAGACCCAATAAAAATTGCACTGTACAAATACTTGAACTGATTCAATACATTGTTACTTGTCCCCCCAGTTTCTTCTTCTAGTTGTGGAAACAACCAAATCACTAACATATCCAAGTAAAAATTTTCATTAATGGGATCCTGTATTTGATAACCAAAATTAACAGCAGCAAGTTGTGCAATGCGGATTTACAAAATCTAAGTCTTTTGCCACCTTCCTACATTCCTTCTGAAGCAAAACGTAGTTTCCAGCTGATGTCATTGAAACCAATACATGCTGAATGATGATACTGTCAACTTATTTAGACCATATAACCTTTTTTGTGACCATCTCTACATTTACAGACCTGCAAATAACTGCTTTATGGGTGTAATTGGACAGGTGCAGTATTTTAATTTAACTCCAGATTTACCTCCTTGTGCCCGATACCTACAATTTGCTTTTGATATTGTATGTAATAACAACTTTTTCCTTCTTAGACAAGATGTTAGTAGTCTGGTTTTTGTGACTTTCTGTGTTTAGATTTTTGTCTTGAGGTTTAATTTTGATTAAATATTGGCACATGTTGTTCTCTTTGAAGTATGTTCATTAATTTATTATTGCTTCAAGTCAATTGGAGAGCACTTATGACTAGTTCTTTTTGGATGCTCACCTTTTTCCCAATATCTCTCTGCAATAGTTGGTATGCTGCATTGAATTTTGCACATCTATCCTAGATGGAGGTTCCATGACTGCCATAGAGGTGTACCCATTTACAAAGGTACTAGAATCAATTTGCTGTCCCAATCTTGGCATGGATGGTTGTCAGAGGGTCTTTCCTGTTGTGCCAGCTCTTCTTGAAGTCTATGAATACTTCAGTTATGTTCATGCTTCTCATATGTTTTAATTCGAGAATAGTTTTCAGTTGAAGATCTGCTCAATTCAGGATGGTCCTTTCTGAAATATTCCCTGATATTCCCCAGTCATATGGCCTTACTGATTCTCCGCATTTTCCTGTGAAATCCTTAACACAACTTTGTAGGCTGCTAGTAGCAGCGATATTTTACTGTAGTTGTTGACATCACCTCAGTCTCCTTTTTCGTGCAATGGGTGTATTAGTGCTGTCCTCAAGTCATCAGGTTGGCTTCTGATTTCCCAACAGACAACGAGGATCTGGTGTACGACGTTTTGCGATAGTACTTCCGCTTGCTAAAAGGCTTCCGCATTGATGGCGTTGCATGGTGCCATGCTCTTGAGGCATACTGTGGAAGCAGTGATTGTAAAACATTTGCTGGAAGTGGGGTTGTAGCATTCAGCAGCTTGTCTTAACTCTGATCATGTCTGGTACCCTTACAGATTCTGTACAACGGTCACAAATCCCTCGTATTTACCTCAAGGGATAAGGGTATATACTCAAAACAAACTCTAGACTTCCTGATAAATTATATTGTTCAAAAGTTCTCATACAGAAACTCGGTACGAGCATAGGCCTAATAGAAAAGCATCAGACTTCTATCCGAAATAAATGATTACAGGTTAAACCATCCTCTCGCAATAAGCAACTTCCTCCAAACCCCTAGATGAAAGTTAAAAGTTCATCTTGAAGGAAGAGTGAGCCTGCACCACTGTAGTGTCACCGCTATAATTTTCTACATCTCCACGACCGACCAACACGCCGCCCAATTTCTACTGGATTACTGCTCCGTCCCTCGCCTAGGCTAGCAATGCCTCCTTGGGCCAGTTGACTCAGCATACACATGATTTAACAAAAGTTCTGAAATTTTGATATATTGTGGAGCAAATTTTAAATGTCAATTTTAGTTATGAGAGTTTTTCTCCTAGGTGTTGCGGATTTCGAGCTAAAGTTGTAAAAGCTTTAATCTGTTATCATTCCTACAATTCTTCTGTCTGTGAAATAATTCTGTTATACAAAATATTCTATAAAAATTTTCTCAACTTTTGACATATAATATGTCTGGATCCCAAATGTATTTGATAGTGAAAATCTACTCTGACTATAAGTGCAAAGTCAGCTGAAAACTTTGATGTCGATTATCTCCTAATATACGAGTGCCACCGATCTGTAATATATCTCAAACTTTGCTAAATTTGATTCTCTATCAGATGGTAATATTTCCTCGTTATCTATTTCCCTTAATGCTAGTCCTTT
This sequence comes from Vandiemenella viatica, assembly GCA_031002005.1. Classification (NCBI taxonomy): domain Eukaryota; kingdom Metazoa; phylum Arthropoda; class Insecta; order Orthoptera; family Morabidae; genus Vandiemenella; species Vandiemenella viatica. Next base: position 160,092,588 of record JARYHS010013631.1, on the reverse strand, counting down.
GTTTCCAAAACAATACTTTGTAGCAGCCAATACGTTTAAACCTTAATTTCCCTTTTACAGCTTATATATTGTCAGAATCTTTACGAAAATCACTCCATGTGTTCAATGGAAACTTCTCTTCAATCTAAATGTCATTTCTATGCCCTCAGACTTGTATGTCAGCAAAATGCTGAATTTCAAAGTCAACGAAATCTCTTATTTTGTCTAAAATACATACTTTCCTGTTAATTATTGACTATCTTTTCATATGTTGCGTATTTTATGCCGAACATTTTGAGCTATGAATCTTAACTGTACCTTGAAAACTAAGTGAAAACAGTTTCTTGTGCAATCTTTTCCATGTGCTTCCTAGATAACCAAGTTCGCAATATCTCTTTAATACAATTTTCTAAAACGGAAGTGTTAGACCTAATTTGAATTGTTATCTTGTTTTACACCTCTGAAAACGAATGTGGCCAAAAGCCTTCTAAAAGTTTTTAACTTTCTTTATACTACTTTCGAAAGCATAAAATAGCTCAAACTCTCCTTACTGATATGTTTTTTTGACTCTCAAACTATTGGGAAATGCTTCTAAAATGATTTGCTGTTGGTTTCAAGTGTTTTAAAGACTGTCTTGAGGTTGCTAAGCAATACTAGTAAACACCTGGTATTCGTAACGGCAAGATCACCGGTACATAATTGACCTGATGATGGCTGCTGAGCAAGTTTCCGAAAGCTTGTCGCTTTTTAATAAAATCCGGCTGCAAACCCGAGAAGATTTGTTGTCATTTATTCGCCGGGAAAACCTACACTCACAGACCCTTTAAACTGTTTTTGAGATATACTGACATAAGTAGGGTTATGTGACATGACTTGCTACAAACTAATTGGTTCAGACAGAGGGTTAATATGTATTGTGTCTGCTACAGTTAATCTTCGCTTGGGTTTTTGCAATTGAGTAACTGGTTAAAGTGGTTTGCCAGAAGTTCCACATTCCAATGGTTGCAGGTTGCCAACTTCTCCCTTCTGGATTCTTGAGGCGAAGGCATTGTGGATTGTACTTTGAGAGCTTCTCTTTGAATTCCCGGTAGAAATGTCTATTGTACAGCCTGAATGCATCACATTTGTCCAACCTAGAATGAATGTGAGACATCTCTACAAATCGAATAGTCTTGACTGAATGTCTTCGTATTTTGTGAAATCTTCCCAGTCTTTATTTTTGAGTTCCACTTTGTCCAAGATGTGGCTCACTCATTGACTGCATGGTGACACTCAGTATTCCACCACCTCTGACATTTCCTTCGAGCTTGCCTGATATTATTCATGACCCTGCTTACTGTGGATTTCAGTCGGTTCCAGTCATTAATTTCTCTTTGCAAAATGTCATTTGCAAAGTGCTCTGTATTTTTTGGCTCATCTGAGGACCAACTCTCTTTGGAGCTGTGTTGGAGGATACCTGTTACTAGGTAGTAGTGTGGATTCTATTTGGATGAAGAAGTGATCAGAGTCAGTGTTCCAATATTTGTAAATTATCACAGTCATGATCTCAGTTCTATTTTTTTGCACCAATTCTGACCTGGTCTATCTGAAATGAACCAATAGTAGAGTTTGGTGACTGCCCAGTGGTCTGGTACCTTAATTTTCTAGGGAAAATTGTGGATAAGATGTTCATATGATACGAGGTCCCAATTCGTCTCTATACCTTTGTTCTTTCCTCCGTTGGGCATTGAAGCCTCCTACCAGGAGCTCGACATAGTGATCGGGGATCTAGCCTGACTTAGTTATTCTGGCAGATGTTCGAAGACTGAGTCTTCTCAGGATTCTTCTTGTTTTTATCTTTTATAGGCACAAGTGCATTTATAATGGAGTATCCACAGCTTAAGGATAGCACATAGTTATTTACTAGCTGATATGAAGTCAATTATGGAGTTCACTAAATTTCGTCTTACTGAAAAGGTTGTTCTACAGTTGCTGGAGCTGAGTGTGTTCCCAGATACTAGCTTCCCTTTAATTATTATGTAACCTTATGAGTCGAATGCCATATCATCAGTATATCTGGTTTCTTGGATTGCTGCTATTAACATTTTGGGTTTAACAACTAATAGATGTGTTACATAGAGTTTTCTGGTCTTGCAGAGGATTTGGATACTTATGGTCCCAAAACTTGTGATGGTTTTAATTTTCAATTTTGAGCTGGTGGTATCGGGGATCTCCGACTTTCCCTGCACAGCGAGCTTAGATTCCCCATATTCTGAAGGTCTGAATGTGCTAGCAAAGGAATTTATGAGTAGTGAAGATCCAAAGTCTTCAAAGTTGGCCACTGCAAATCTAATTCAGGAGGGTTGCTAATAGAATAGGCCACTCCTAACATGTTGGACACATAATGCCTGATGGATTTTAGTGGCATTTCCTCCGTTAATGGACTTCTCCACACTAAACTTTTGGCTCCTTTGGGTGTCAGGTTAATTCCTGTTCATTGGTATAATTTTTATTCATTTTTTTTTTTTTTTTTTTTTTTTTGTAATTAGATTTTTATCCTTAATGAACTCATGATTGTTATCAAACAAGTGACAAATGTGTGTATCTATTAAAATATTCTTAACCAATATTCTGAATTACTTAGCATGATTGACTAGTACATAAATAAATAGTTCAAGATTAAATTATTCATTGCATATGATCTTCCATTTTGATCAGTCTGCTAGCCTTATTAGCAAATTTAACCAGCCATTAAGAAAAATGCATTGTGCAATATATCTTAGGACTGCCAAAGTTTGTTAAAATTGTGTGATCATTACATTTTGCCTAAAATGTTCCTCCACAGCTTATATTATAAGTGCTACAGCTTGCATTCCATACATAAAGCTCAATGACTTGCTGATAAATAACCTGCAGCTAATTTATGTGTTGTAATATGGTGTAGTAGTCATTATGCCCCATCTCAGATGCTAAAAAATGTTTGTCATATTGGAACTGAAGAATTGTACTATGACATTTCTGATAACTTGTTTTGCTTCTCTTCAGAATGGTCTCTTCTACAATCTGGCTAGCACAGATGGCCCTGTTACGGAAGTTGTGGATGCAAATCAGTCCCCTCAAGAGGAAATTGCTGACCTGAGACGACAGGTGAGTATTCTTGAAAGATTCAAACCAAGTAAACAGTGTTTAGAGATGCTATACTGTTAAAAAGAAGAGACTTCAATCTACTGAACATCCTTTTTAGCCAACTACTGAGTTCTCTCATATTTTTAAATACAGGAGAGTGTCTTAATTTTTCAGATGATGCCAAGTTGTGTTTGCTTTGGTTGCTAATGACTAGTTTTCTAACCAGTTCACAGAAGACTAATGTGAGATTCAGAGAGTTGGTTCAATTCAATTTCATAAAACATAATATGATTTGTCAACTTGGGAGTAAGTTTCTGAAAGAAACAGAAGTTGAACATCTAAATGGAAGGCAGGTCGAATCACAATCTCTTGGAATTGACAACCCCAGCATATTAGGTGAACAAGTCTTTAACACACGGGTACAGCATACGAGTCAAAAAGATTAAAGAACTAAAAATTATGCCAGGTTATTGGTTGCATTCAGCCTGTGAGATGTCATGTGCTTTAGCATTGCCACTACATTTATTAGTATGTTTTCTTTCCTGTGATTGCATGCCAGTTTACTGCTATAGAATAATGTTGACAATATTACATCTAAAGAATTCCAGTCAGTACAGCATACTGATCACTGCCTGGATTACCAGATCCATAAGTGAAGGAGAGAAGTTAAATGTCTGGAACCTACCTAGACCCATTCATACTGCTATCCAATCAGTACTGTGAGGGCAAACCTCTCGGGCAGAAATCCCCGGAGTTTGATACCGACTGTGTCACTATTTTCCTACTGCATTACAGTTGCGTAATAGAATACGGAGTTCTGTACCTGCAAATGTGCCTTGGGAACCATGAGGAAGTAACAAGAATACCCTCTTTCTATTTGTGCTATCAATTACTTGACTGGTTTGTTCCTCAAAAATTATTATATAACCACATTATTTCAAATATTTCTTCTTTCTGATATCAAGGTTGCCCTTGTATAATGTTGTCTTCTGTTGTAATTCAATATATATCACAAGTTTTCTGTTTTCAAAGTATGATTTTTTTAAAAGAATTTTTATTTTAGATGTCATTGTTCTGAAAATTGGTTGTAATTTTACTTTCTGAATGACAGAATTCCATCTTTTACTGTATCTATATTTTTGCTGCATTTATTTTTCTGTTTAATTTTGGTTATATTTGATCTAAACTTTTCTTACAGTATTGTTTAATGTCATTCAGTTGTGATGGAACTTGTGCTCTGGTGGCAATTTCCCTGCACACCTGTTTTCCCTTTCCTTATTTTTATCTCAAATTCTTTAAGTGTAATTCCCTCACTCATGTGTCTTTTTGGAGAACTATTTATCACTTCCCTAGGTAATTTATTCTGATCTACTCCCTTACCTCCAACTCAGTTTTATACTCCTTTATATCTGAAACTGAATGCTAGTTTGTGGTCATCGTGAAGTTTTCTCTTCCTAATTCTATTAATAATAAATAGCCTTGCAAGCCTTATCATTGGTAGAAGCATTGAACACTCCCTCCCTCCTCCTCCAGCTCTTTTATCATATCAGTTACTGATTGCATCATGCATAAATTTCCACAAAAAAAAAACCTTGCTTCCATTCTTAGTGCCACTTTCAATTCATTTTCTCAAGATCTGTTTCAAACGTTTTAGGGTGCTCATTTCTACTTAAGTGAGGAAAGTTCTCAGATTTACAACCTTCCATCCCTGGAAGATAGTCCTAAATGGTCTCATTAAACCTTATTAATTCTCAGTGATCTTCATTGTCTGAATTACTTCTCTTCCTCTGTTTCTTGTATAACCATAGAAATTTCTTGATGCTCCATCATTCATCTGTAGCTTCCTTCTTGCTACTATTAATTCATTGTTTCAAGTGTTCCCCAATGCAAAAATAAAGTGACTAAACACTCAAAACTAATAAGCAGCTCTAAGTGCTTGTACCTGCTGCTGAAGAAGCTATTGAAACATCCAGGATAACACAAAGCCGACCAACATTTCTTGACCGACTGAAATGTGACCGACAATGAAAACCACATTAAAACAATCGGAATTAGTACAAAGTTATTTGTAATCATCATTAAACACCTGAAAATTAAAGATGTTTACAGGTATTTACACACTAAATATTCAACATAAACCAGTCCAAACATTTGAGAATTGATCTCCAAACACCGTGGCTCACATCAACACTTAAAAACTTTTAATTAGTGTTTCATACATGATACTATCCTAAATAATATTATGTAATTTCTCTCCATTAAAAAAAAAGTTAATTTACATGATGAATATACAAAAATTCGTAATTAATCACACGAAAAATATACAAATTCAAAATTAATCGGCTTCTATCTTGCTATACTTAGTTCTTAAAACAAATCGTGAAAGGGGTTTGTCTGAGGGCCATTACAAGGTGAGATGTGGTACAGGTGGAGTGGCCTATGATGGGATAGGTTTTACCGGTGGTAGGGTTATAATAGAATGTAGTGTGTGGAGTTTGGAAGCATTCAAGGGTTTCTGTGTGTGTACAAATATATTTTTTATGTGGCCTGCTTAATTTGAAGCTGGGTATTGTGGGGAAGACGGTAGGGAGATTGTTCAGCATTTCAGGAGTAGATATGAGAAAATCATAACAATGACGAAGAATCTGGTTCAGGGATTCCACACCATGAGAGAAAGACGGGGTTACAGTATTTGACTCGTTGGTGTGATGTTGTGGACAGTTCATGCCTCAGGATATCTGTTCTCGGACCAATTCCGGAGGGTGATTATGGGATGAAAGAGCTTGTCAAGTTTTTCGAGTATTGGGTAAAGGATTCTTGATCCGAGCAGACACGCCATCCATGTGGCTGTGTTGACGTTAGGTGCCTGTGTGATTTCTGACGAATGTTTCCAATTTCATGAAGCAGTACAAAATACTGTTTTTTGTATTTGTCCAAAGGTTTTCTTTCGTCACTACTGCCCAATTCCTTTCAACTTTGTTGAGTGGTTTCTTTTATTTCCATATTAATATTACCTCATTACTTGTACTCCATTGCTGCCGAGTTAAGTTTTTATTACCACAAATGTAATTGTCCATTTTCTTAAAAGGTGGTGTTTCTTCAACAACAGTTGGAGGACAAAGAACGTACCATTTCTCTTCTGCAGCTGCAAATGACCAAGTACAGTGACCGAGCAGTTGCTCCAAAACCCAGCACCCAGAATACGGACACTTGTAATGCAGCTACACAGACGGAGAGAGTGAGTGTGCTTATACCTCAGTGTAAATCTCGACTGAAAATTATATTTAACCAAACGTGTATTATTTTTCACTTGTGAAATAATGAATGAATCATTGGTCCTTATGTCTGTGTAATAAAATCATTTTAACAGATTTGTAGAAGTTTACAATGCCTTTAAAATTAAAATACCTATTGTGGATTTAAAACGGAATGGAACTTATATTATTCTTATATGGACTAGTTGACAAGTCTTTTTTGTTTTGCGTGATATATGAGCTTGAAAGTACAGGGTTTCCACAAATGAATATCGGGGTTTTAATGCTCTATAAGATTTATAACATTATCCTTACAGTTATAAATGATATGTCAAATGAAAGAGCAACTCAAACAGTTTTATATACAAGCTTACAAGTGTTCTATGTGGGCACCATTTGTCACACGGCACACATCAAGTCTGTAGCCGAGTTCTTCCCAAACGTTGAGCAGTGTGTCTTCAGTAACTGTTGCAATAGCTGCTTCAATCCTCTGTCGTAATTCAAGGAGGTCGGCTGGTAACGGAGGCACATACACACGATCCTTGATGAAACCCCAAAGGTAGAAATCACATGGCGTTAGGTCAGGTGAACGTGGAGGCCACACATAGCAAGCTCTGTCATTGGGCCCCTTGCGGCCAATCCAGCGGTCGGGTACAGTTACGTTCAACCAACCGCGTACTTCGTTATGGCAGTGAGGTGGCGCACCATCTTACTGGAAAATGAAGTTCTCTGGTTCATATTGTTCCAACTGAGGGAAGAGCCATTGCTCTAGTGTATCAAGGTAAGAAGTACCAGTTACAGTCGGTTCATAAAAAAAGAAAGGCCCGTAAACTTTCCGCCGGGATACGGCACAAAAAACATTGATTTTAGGGGAGTCTCGTTGCACTTGTACGATCTCTTGAGGATTTTCTGAGCCCCAGATCTGCACATTGAGTGTTAACATGTCCACTGAGGTGAAAGGTCGATTCATCACTGAAGACAACATGATGTAGAAAATCTTCATCGTCATGTAACAACATTTCGTTAGCGAATTTGGCACGTAAACCATGGTCTGCAGGCTTTAGAGCCTGTAACAACTGTAAACGGTAAGGACGTAGTTGCAAGCGTTTCCTTAAAACTTTCCAAACAGTCGACTTAGAAATTTCTAATTCGCTACTAGCCTTCCGAACAGATTTCTTTGGGCTACGAGTGAACGACTCTCTAACTTGCTCAACAGTCTCTTTGCTAACTCTTGGTCGTCCCGCGCTCTTCCCTTTACAAAGGCAGCCTGTATCTTCAAACTGATGATACCATCTACGGATGTTATTGTCACTTGGAGGATCACGCCCGAACTTAATGCGGAACGCACGCTGCACAGTAACTACAGATTCAGTCTTTGCAAACTGTAAAACACAAAACGCTTTCTCTTCACTAGTCGCCATCTTTGCTACTACCGCATTCTAGTGGATCGCAGCGGAAACATTTCACGCACATGCGCACTAGTGCCAACGAACAAAACTGTTTGAGTTGCTCTTTCATTTGACATATCATTTATAACTGTAAGGATAATGTAATAAATCTTATAAAGCATTAAAACCCCGATATTCATTTGTGGACACCCGGTATAATGTTCTGATCTACAAAATTATTTTTAAGTATTGCAAGTTTGTATTTTTTCTTATCAATACAGGATAAGCTTTAGAACTGGGGGTGAGAGGGCAGTTGGAAATTTTGAAATATTATTCTGGTGGCAATATTTGCTGTGCAAGAGTTTTAAACAATTTTAAATTGTTTAATGATGATCATTGGTGTAGTAGCCTAAATTTCTGCCAGACTGTTATTCTTTACTTTCCTTCCAACAGATGCGTCCTGTGTCTGCCGGGCCATCGCTGCTGCAGTCGCTGCCATCAGAAACCAGCAACGGGCCACTCGTTAGGTGAGATACTACTATCTTTCAAATTGGGAAGTATTATTAGGGCTTTAGCGATAATTTAGCAATTTGTATATGAACATATACAGGAATGATGTAGACCTAAGGGTGAGGAAGGCAGAAACGTTTTTCTGTAGTGTCTGAAGCGTGATATGGAACAAGTAAGGAAATAATATACCACCCGTACTATGTTTGCTTTCTCACGTATTGATAAGATACAAGCAAGTGAAATTAGTTTTGCATTTTGCTAAATGTGAGCTCCAAAAGTCAACCCCCCAAATTTTCCATTAGTGACAAAAATGTCTCTCTTTTTGTAAAACAAAGAAAAACCTCTCTTTATTATTATTCTGTTGCCAACAAACTTAATTTTGCAATCCATAAAATAATGTAGGATGTGAAGGTAAGGTATAAATACTAAATTTGTACTAAAGTCAACGAAAGTTAAAACTGATAGCTAAAACTGATGTGTACCTAGTTTATTACCATGCACTTCTATACTGACTTCAGTAAAAAGTTCATTAATTAGTATCCTATTTTCTGATCAAGTGTATTTCAACAGCATTTGTCAGTGTTATGATAATCTATCCTTCAATCTATGCAGTCAGGATGATATTACATCATATTTTTTGAGGTCTTTAGATATTTTAGTTGAAATGTGTACATTTTTAATGCAAAGAATTTTTGGATAGGGTGTTTATCTTAAGGTCGTTGGAGACAGTTTATCTGTTTTTTCAGTTATGTGTTCTTAGTGTAAGTCTTTTAAGCTAAATTATAGTTTTGCTTACCAACTGCACCATATTTAATAAAAATAATAATGAAATTTGTTGAAATTATTTGCTTGTGTATGACACCAGTATTTGTTCTGTTCATGCTGCCAACAGCTTCAGGATTGGCAAGGTAGTATGCGCCACGCACATGGACTTAGCTTGTGGCCTCATTCTAATGGTGGCAGTCAATTTCCTATGCCTGTTGCATCTCTTGCACTGCCATTCAGCATGTGTAGTGAAGAAGATATTATAGCCAGAACAAAAAAACTAAAGAACCCTGTGCCTTCATCTTTTTTTTTTTAATGGGCCTAAGAATAGTCAATTTGAACTGCACAGCTTGAAGCCATATTATGAAGCAGAGACTGATTTTATTTTGGATATCTGGTGCACAAAGTTGATTGTAGATAAAGTGCAACTGAAATCGTTCATATCATCCAGAAAATTAGTCAAGAAACCAAATTTTTTATAAAAAGAAATTATATCTAGGTCATATGAGGTGGGACAAGTGATCAATACTAGTTTTGATGGAACAGCAGCACATTGTTCTCACGTGGAGTAGTAGATTTGAAGCTAATGTAGGTAGGCACAGAAGTAGGGGTGTTAGTGGAATAGCCAAAAGTATTATTTTGTCCTTGTATACATTAAAATTTTCTGCTGTCCCATTTATTTTTTAAAAAAATCCAGAGCACAGACTAAAATGAATTTGACTGGTGACTGGAAACGATTAAAAATTTAAAGATTTATACGATAGGTAAATACTTGCTCATTACGGTTTCCACTTCTGAAAACTCTCATGAGAAGTTTCTTCTGAAAATTATATTTCCTCAATAAATTTTAGCAGCATTTCCTGAATTATTTCAGATTATTGCCCTTCCGCATTTGGGGAAAAAAGATAAGTTTGCAGGAACCATGTGTGCAAAATTAGGTATGAATTGTCTACCCAACAACCCTGTTACTGGTTAATATTCTGAACATACTATCCCTTCTGGTTACATAAAAATGGAACACTGAGGGAATTTTTTTAATTAATCTTGCTTGTAAACCTGTGTTATTTTGTAACAATTTTTTTGAAAAAAATATTTTATTAGAATTTCCAAGATTCTTAAAACATAGCTTTTTCTCTCTCTCTTTTTATCTTTTGTATTAATTGAAACAACTTGCAGCAATTAAGTTCACTCCTGATTTGTAAGTGAAGTTGTTGGGGTGACCGTCTTCTGTTATTTCATTCCACAGTGCAGTAACAATTGAAATGCTGAATGTGTTGACTTTGGACATGAGAGGTTCCTATTAACTTTAGAAACTTATTCAAACATTGTAAAAGGTAATAGCAGTTTAAAATTTTTTGTATTACTTGCAATATTTGGGATTGTCCTAAACAATTGTCGTCATAAGGTAGTCAATTTTTTGCAACAATATCTTCATTGGGGTAAAAATGTTTCTTCTTTTTGCAAACAAAATTCTGTTCTTGGCAATAATCTATTCCCTCTTTGACTATAGATAATTCAGTAAATGTTAAATTTACAATTAACATATTTACCAGTGGTGATCATTACTTACATAAAATGTATGATTCATGGTTAGGAATAATTATAGCTGAATTAATTTTGCTTTAAATTCTCTTTCTTCAATTTGTTGCATATTGTCATTTAAGTAGGATATGTTCTGTAGGGACTTAGAGACGATTGTGAATTGCTTGGATTGAAATTAGTTGTTTAAATGGATTGATGGTCTTGTTTCATGCTGCCTTGATCAGTCATATGGAGTAAGTAGATACAGGTCAAACACATCTTTGAAGCTTTTTTTGCCTTTTTGCCAAGTTCCTTTTTCACTGATTCATTCACTCAGCATGGCTTTTTGACATGTCACATAATCAAAATTTATTTAAATTCTAATTAATTCAGCGTTCCTCCACTTGCATTTTCTACTTGCAAGATTAGTCTTATTCGGCAAATGTTGGATGACTTCCTATTTGCCCAATAAACTTTTTTTTCAAAATTTTATTTTAGCATACACAATTGTCACCATACTTATTTTTAGAGCTAGGAGTCCAGGGAAAATATTGGGTGTAAAACTCCAACATCTTTCCAATTCTCTAGAATGACAGGTACGACATTTATCAAATCATGTGTTGACTATTCTGTTACTACATATAGTTGGTCCACTTGGAATGATAATGTCCTTGGGAATTGTAAATATCTCTAATATTGCTTCAACCCAGCAAAGCACATTCATTTAATAAATATGCATGCTGATGCTTTTTTATAACTAAGGTCCTTTGTAAAAATGAATGTTTGTGGCATTTGAATGTAGCATGAAAGTATACTGCAAATGATTTTAATTCACTGCATTATTCTCACAAGTTTGCAGTAATTGTAGAGTTCCATCACTTTTTTGAAAAAGCAGAATAGAATATGAATTTCTTTGAAGCTGTAAATAGCTGACATTATTAATACATACTAAAAAGTTTATGGAAGAGCCATTTTATTCACCAGTCAGTTCCAGTGGGATATGTTATATTATCTATAAAAAGGGAAGTATGCATCTAGATAAAAGTGAGAATTTTTTGCTAAATTAGATGATTATAAATTAGAAACAACAGATTTTCAACTCTTTAATTATGCATTAAGCTGAGAATGTATGTAATTGTCATGATAATATATTTTTTTTGTGTGTGTGTGTGGGGGGGGGGGGGGGGTTGTACTGAAATCTCCATGTTTTAAAGAACTTTGACTTGCTTAACTTTTGAATATTTTACTTAACATTGTTGATGTGCAAGATCCATAGGTGTTTAAATAATCATACATGTGCAAGTAACTATTTAACATTCATAAAAATGATGTGGATTAACAAATTCAAACATTGTGGCATTAAATTAAATTTTACAAGATGCATATAACTTAAAAATATCTACACAGTGTTATAACGAAGTATAGGAAAAGTTGAATGTAAGAGGGCTGGTACAAACACAAAAGTTTGGAACCTTATTCATGCAGAGATGAACTCAAGTGTACAATATTTAACCATACAGAGACGAGCCACTTGGCAAGGAGATGTACACACACCAAGGCGTACCACATGACTGGTTTTGCCTTGTGAACAGGGTTGGTGTGGTGGGAGTGGAGGAGTAAAATAATGGGTAGTGAACTCTAGGTTAAGAAGAAGAAGAGATGGCAATGGGGGACACACAAATATATATGCATGTACATAAAATTTTAATATTATGAATGAGAAAGTTTAAATTGGTGCATGTTCGGATTATTTGCCTCAATTATGCCATAATTGTTCAACATACTTAAATGAAATTTGTCGCTTAGTAGCGTAGTACAGTTTTTATCCCACAGAAATGGATAGTTCCTTTGAAAATTGTCATCAATTTTCATTTTGCCAACACCAAGGAGCCTTCTACTTCATAGACTGTACTGCTGCATTTACTCTTTTCTTACATAAACAGCATATGCTGCTTTTAAGCAATCAGAACAGGAACTTTGAAATATTCAATTGTGTGTTCAGTTTTAAAGTGGGAAAATGGATGCCCTTGAAATATCCTACTTCCAGAGCAGGAAATATTAATAAATTCTTAACCTTACATTTTTTAGAGGTGTCTGTTCTGATAAATTGCATGTAGACATACAATTCTATTGGCAGATTGTAGAGATGAATATAAAAGGTTATATTTGTGTTTCCTCAGCCTAACTTAACATAAATAAATAAAAAAACCTTTAATGTTGCAGAACTAAAAATATAAATAACATAAATTTACATATTAACCCTTTGACTGCTGTTGACGTCTATACACGCCATGCTGCCTGCGGGTCCAGAGTGCTGATGACGGGTATAGCCGCAGCCGTCGGATTTCCCCTGAGTGCTGATGACGAGATAAGCCGCACCCGCCTGCCGCTACCTGTGTGCTGATGACGAATATAGACGCGCCGCTACCTGAGTCGTAAAGCGGACTTCTCGCCACATTTCTCAATAGCCTTTCGCAGTTTTGGTCGCTAGCTTATTGTAGGAATGTTTGTCTGCTGGGAGAATAGGCTTCACTCTACAGTTCACTGTTCAACGAAAATTACATCAGTGTTCTATGTGTCCTGTATTTTATAACGAATATTGAAAGACGCCGTGGATGCATTGAGGAATAAATCATGGAGATTCTTACGATGAGTGACACTGAGGATGAACTACTTCATTTTGATGGAAGTGATAGCTTTTCCACAAAATCGGAAAGCTGTATTCCTAAAACATACTCGTCAGGAGGGATGACAATGCAGTCTCATGTTTCAACAAGTTAGTTGTTCTGAAGAATCAGAAAGTGATAGTGAAACGGCTACGAAGAAATTACGTCTTGGCGATAAATCTAACTAGAAAATCATTTTCGTCCAGTTAGTCACGCATTTGATGTTACACTATTGGGAAATGCGTGTCAAATAGGGAATGTGTCAAGTATTCTGTCAGTTTTCATGTTATTTCTTACAGAAGAACTGACGAAATATATAGCTGATGAAAAGTATTGGTTTTGTATAACCACTATGAAGAATACTCCAGAATCAGAGCTTTCTCGAATATCAAAGTGGAAAGATACTGTATATGATGAAATGTATTGTTTCAGAGCTATTTGTCTTCTGATGCCTAGCGTGAAAAAAATTGAAAATTAGGGAATATTGGACCAGAGATGTCCTTCTAAATACTCCAATTTTTAGTGAACTTATGTCCAGATACCGCTTTTTGTTACTCTAGTGAGGTTTCGTGCGATTTCGCCGCAACCCGCCCTCCCCCCCCCCTCTATTTCACATCACGTAATTAATGGACAGACACTTCATAGCTTAGAAATGAAAAATCTGTTGAGTACTTATGTGGAGCAAATTTCATCAAAGAAACAAAATTACGAATAATCGGGTAATTACAAAGCGCAGCAAACATTCAGTCAACATCCAAATATTTTGGGTGTCTACATCTACAAAGATATTCCGGAAACCAAATTTCGGTGTGTGGGGGAGGCTGCTTGAACAATTATCATTTTAAGGTCTCTTTCTATATTCGTGAATAGCGCGAGGAAAAATCGGATGGCTTTAACTCTCTGTATGAGTTCGAATATCTCTAATTTTACAGTCATGATATGAACGCGGTATGTAAGTGTGGAATACAATATTTCTAGCATTTTTTTTCGAATCAACAATAACACTCTAATACAGTAAGGGACCTACAGAAACTGCCAAGAAAGAACTGTAAACTATTGACGTAAATTTAAGAATCACCACGCTTTCGACAAAAGCTGCAAAAATCGAGAGAAAAATTCAAGCAAGAAATAATTATTAGTTATGAAAAATAGGGTTAATGATTCAGTTTTATTCTGTAGTAATTTATTTGCAGAGAAACTATGTAGTGAGAGCATTTATTCTGTATCAGTCGTGAGAGGTCACAGTGCTTCGCCAGAAACATTCAGCACAGGGCGTGTGGAGCCGCTCGGACGGCTCCGTCCCCAGGGATAATCACTTAGCGCAGGTAGCAGGCCACAGCGCGGCAGGTACACGATCCGCCGGCAGCAGTCAAAGGGTTAAAGTAGAAATAGGTTGTTTTGAATTAAACTAATCAAATTACTGCTTTTTCTTTTGTGGTTTTGTAGTTTGTTGAAATATTAAAGGTTCACTCCTTACCTAAATCATTTAATACATTTGCTTGTATTTTAATAACTCAACACCATCCTAATCAAGTGTAATAATTGGCCTACAGACATTCATTTCCTTTGACAGATTGAGAAACTAAAAGAAACCTATAATACTATTGTCAAAGATCATAATGAAGAATCAATTGTTTGCTGTTTTAATGTAAATTTCTATTTCAAAGCAGACTTAATTGATTGAATTGACTTGTTGACAAAACAAAACCAATATCCAAAGAGGAAATGAAGTCCTTAAAAAATTAAGACGTGAGGAGCAAATGTAAATCAAATCTTTCATTAAAATGTAGTATAGCTAGGACTCCGAAATTGATCAAAGGTCACAATCAAGAATCGATTAATTTGTACTTTAACAATATATTTCTATTTTAAATCAGATTTGACAGCTCTAATAGAGAGTAAATATTATGGCGACTGTGTTTTTGTTGTAGAATATAAATATTTTTTTTATTCTTACATGGAATAATTATTACAGAAAGATCTTATAGTATAACACTTTTTTAAATGGACGAAGTCACTGACAACTGCTAGTATAAAATAAATAATGAATAGATGAGAGAGCAATATACATGAAGAAGTAGAAGAAAAAAAAGTGATACGTTTGCTAGTCAGGTGGTGTTTGAATTTGAAGGTACATGGATGTCGGGTATCCAGGATATTTTGGTAAGCTGGTTTGTGTGTTCTGCCACTGCCTGCGATTTTTTAAAATTATTATTATTCTAGAATTATCAATAACTAATTTTTCATTCTTTTCCTCTACAACAAGTACCCTGTACTGCAAGACCAAGCCAGTCATGTTGTAAGCTTTTGTGTGAACACACTTCCTTTTTAAAATTTCTTGTCTGTCTCTGTGTTAATAAAGTTTTAAACTGAAATATTGAACAGCTATATCACATTTTGCCCTCCTGCTGTCAGCTTTATTAGATAGTTATTTTTCCTATCCTTTGTAATTTATACTTACTAAGCCATAATGTTTTCATTAGCACCATTTTAATAAAAAATTGATAGCTGCTGCGGCAAATATGAACATTCCCTGGTTTCACTGTTGCAGTTCGAGTGACATGCCATGGCCACTTCGTCGAGCCTCTGGCAGTCGTCTGCCGGCCCTTCGACGCCTGCCAACCACTGTGTCCACCAGGAAACAGCAGCAGGTGACTCCACGGGCAGCCAGCTGACCACATTGAGTGTGTGATTTCTTAGAACTCGCCAGCAGCTGTCCTATCTTGATACTAGTCACTACACTGCATAGTGAATGCAGGTGTTTTTGAACAGAGTTAAACTCTGGTCAAAAAAGCAGTTTTCTAGTTGTTGACTACTGACTTAGCTCAACATAATTCTTCTGAAACTGCTTTGGTCAAGAAGGTATGTGTAATGTAAGAAAGAAAGGAAAAAACCCAGGAAATCAGTATTTGTAAACTGAGAAAACGTAGGAATTAAAAAATATTCTTCAGTCTGAGGAAAACAATATATCTGTCCAGTCTAGTACATTTGAAGTGGTAACTGCTAGTTAATCCAAGGCATTAATTGAAGAGTTGTAACATTCCTTTCAGGATTTATGTTGGGAATAATATTAGCTAGGCTTATCTGAAGCCTAATTTGAGAATTACACTGGGTTATAGTCTTTCATGTTTAACACATTCAGGTTTTCTTACTAATAATGTATGTTAGAAAATGATAAAGTACCGTACAAATTATTGAATTGGTCTTTGTTTGTGGCCAGTGGAATTCTTCAGTATTTGTCAGTAAATTCTCTTTTTTAGATATTTTTGGTGACTGTCAAAAGCTATAGAATTTCTCAATTTCCTAATAACTCTGTTCAGGAAAAGTACAACCTCCACATTAAAGCAGTTATAACACCTTGTTTCATACAGCTGTGGGTTTTAAGATATCAAATTGGTCACTTACTGTAAAGTTTTTCTTGTATGCTGAACTTGGAAACATATTTTGTCTTTGAAACAGTCATGGTGTATTCTATATGGATAACTCAATTTTAGGGCAGAGGCCATTTGCGTCCAATTTGTTTGTAGGTCTGTTCTTGTTATGTTATACAGTTAAGTATCATTTTGTGATGGTGAAATCTAAGTATGGCAATTGGTGGAGTAAAGCAGTTCACTGAAAATATTAGTGAGTTTATCCTTCAATAATGATAGTTGAGGAAATAAAGAATTTCAGTGCTGCAAAAGACTGATTTTTCAGGTATAGATGTGAATCGAAGAGGGGGGGGAAATAACTTGTAGCAGAGAACTATTTTCATTCTGCTTCTGTGATAGTAATATATATATATCATACTTAAAACCTTGTGTAATACAGTGTTAACTCATCCATGACATCGTCCATTATTATTTCTATTCTTTCAGAATAAATGTTCTACTTTCCTGTAACTGTCAACAACTATTAATTTGTTCATGTGAGTATTTTCTGTACTATAGATGATCATACTCATATGGTCATGAAGTTTTGATTGTGAAGAATGAATGGGGTGTGAAAAATTATCAGATTGACCCAGTAGTCAATCAGATGATGATCATTCTGGGAGCATTATTTGTGACATGCCTGATGTAAGAGTGTTTTTAAGCAGACTATAAAGTGTAATATAGTGACTAATATTTTATTTCCTGTTTCATTCCTTTTATTTTGTAGCAAAATCCTGGTGCTTATTTTTTGTAAATATTAAACTACTCATTTGAATTGTGCTTTCAGTGATTATTATTTAAAGTTTGAAGTACGTACTTTGTCAAAAACTGAACTGTATTTATTATGTAACAAGATTTTCATGAAAAAAAGCATGTTTATAAAACATGCTAACCATCTGGGGGGAGGGATCATTTCTAATTTATTAAACTGTATAACTGTTTCTATGTTAATAAAGTGTAAAGACATGTAAGTTATTCCATGTAACAATTAGTATTCAAATTGTTTAGAGAATATTAATCAGATGTACAATTATTTTGGAAGTGATAAATGTTTGCTGTATACATGATATTGTTGCAGAAAATATAGTAATCATGAAAGCTTTGATATTTGCTTTTCCTGTGAATTCCATTTGGAGCACAAAATGAGTTTTCATGTGAAAGCACAAGCTTTGAAAACATTTTTGTATTGTGTAAGGTCTATCAGTATTCCTCTAATGCAGATGTATTAGAATTTCTGCATGTACTAGCAGAATTGAAAAATTATAAGGCTTGTATTAAGGAGAAAATAATAGTTTTAATAGTATCATTGTCTATTTAAGTGATTTCCAAATTGTTTGTTTTTAATCTGTTTCATTTATATTTTACGTATGCTGATAGCACGTTTTTTCCCCTGTATAATTTTTTAAATTATTTTTTAAAAAAGAAAACTATATTGAAATTGTCTAAAATGTGTGACAGATTGTTCAAAGGGTGTTGGCATGAAGCAAACACCTTTCAGAGCAAGTTTATGGGATGGAAATTTTATGGTTATGTTGTATTTTGTACTTATTTGTTTCATTAAATATGTCTATGAAATAAACTTTATTTAATTTCTGCATTAGTGATTGATTTCGCAACGTGAACATATCCAAATTCTAATTCCTTTCTCTTCTCTTATTATACTTTATAGCATGATCCTTCACTTCCTGATACTCCCAAATTACTCAATGAAACTTGATTAATTTGTGGGTAGTTATTGGAATTTCTGCAAATGCACAAACTAATTTGTTGTTCCACCAGATGTTTCAGATGCTATATTTGGGATTATTAATAGTGAGGTCATTAGAGAAAAGAATTGTGGTCAAATGTGAAGTTGATTGTGTAAGTGGATGAAATGGAAATATGAAATGAAACATTCCAATTGATTGTTCTGAAAAAGTCTATCAAATTGTATTTATATCAAAATTTTGGTGGCCAGTACAAAATTTAACTTTTTATCCTTCTAAATGATAGACTAAATAAACTGTTTTAGCTCCTAGTTTGTAACAGTTATCATTGTGCATTTGTGGTTAAATAATAAGGTTCAACATATTTTTAGACTTTTGATATTTCCAAATTAATCAAAATAATGTATAGAATACTGTTAACACTAAACTGAAAAATCCCCAATAATTCAAATTATAATATTCCTTATCCTAGGTGAATTCATGTGGTCCTGTGACCTGGTGACAGTTTCATTTTGCCATGCTCTTTGCCTCTATTGTGGCTGGATCTACAATCTAAAATATAATCCGAACCATGGAATATACTGGCATAGTTCGTATGAGCAAACAGAATTTTTAAAAATTTTGGGCCCCATCAGGATTTCAACCTGGGATTGGACCCGTACTTTTAAAAGCGAATGCCTTTACCACTAAGCTACCAAACCACTCATCTTTTATCCTGCAAGAAGCTATATAATCTTCTTCAATTTTCAGGTGAAGAAAAATGAGGTTTCATATGTGAACTGTTTATCATTTCACCCTGTTATGTAATATTCATTTATATGCTGGCACAATTTACAATGAGGGGGACAACCATTTAATACTATTACATTCAATGCTAATATTTTTAGATGTTCCAATCTTATAACCTTTAATCAAAACTGAGAATAAAGCTGATATCAGTAAACAGCTGAAAGTAGCCTTTTGCATTCATTTTGTTGAATTAAGACAGCAAAATATATTTATATTGAAAATGTACAATTGCAATCTATAATTCAGATAGATCAGTTATATTTTTAGGAATTATTGTGTCTCTCAGATATACATCTTTTATGATCTGGACCCACAAAGAGAATCATCTAATAGACTTCCTCAACTCCCTAAACAACCACTCCATCAACTATACCTGGACATACTCCCACGACCACGTTACATTTCTTGATGTTACCAGCAAATCTACAGCAGTACCTTAATTTTAACACTTGTCATCTTTCCCACATCAAATGTTCCCTTCCTTACAGTCCGGTCATCTGTGGAAGGTGCATCTGTTCAGATGAAGAATCTCTTTCCTGATACACAAAAAACCTGTCTGGAGCGCCCATCTCCCGCAGCTACCCCCCTGTAGTACACACAAATCTCTCGTGCTATAGCCATTCCTGTACACAGCCATTCTAAGGCTGCACCCCTTGAAACTAACTGCAGCCCCGCTTTCATCACTCAGTTCTTCCCTGGTCTCGATTCTATTAATCCTATCCTTCGCCGTGGCCATGACTTCCTACGTTCCTTCCCTGGGATGCGCACCATTCCTACCCACTGTCCCATGCACATATTTAACAGACCACCAAATCTAAAAAATATCTTGGGTCACAAGTACTCGCCCAGTAATTCCCTCAAACTACCACAGGGATCATTCCTGTGCAACAGACCTCGCTGTAAAACATGCAGCATGCATCCAGCTACTACCACTTACTCCAATCCTATCACAGGTCAAACATTCCCCATCACTGGTCATGCTTCTTAAATGACAACACGCTTCATATATCAACTTACATGCCTCCATTGCTCCAGCTTGTATATAGGCCTCACTACTAACCTACTTGCTATATGAATGAATGGCCACGGGCAGACAGTATATACTAACAATGAGGCCCGCAAAACATGCCAGTTCCCATAAACTGAATAATTTTAGCGTTTCTCAGTTAGGGTGACCCAATTTTTCCCTGATAACACAACTTCCTCTGAACTACATAGATGGGAACTAGCCTATCAGAATATCCTGGACACCTGACATCCTCCAATAAATTCCTCCAACCAGATCCAGCACCTATTATCTCTAGTATTTATATTTCTTATATTCTTATATTTCTTACATTTTATTTTTCACTTATAGTTTTTGAAAATTTGATATATATATGTATCCTCACTCAGTTTATTATGTTGGTCTACCACTTTCAATGATAATATACCATCAACAGTATCGATTATGGATCCAATATTTGAGCTTCCCCCCCCCCCCCTCCTCGTACACTATTATCTGCACCGGACGGCCCATTCACCAGTCAGCCGTCTCCATGTATACGTCTGATTCTATCTGGTATCTCACTTCTGCACGAATAAGACTAAACGCCAAAATATTGCGCTTTTTTGTTTTTGTCATACCCAGCTGCCCTCATCTGTAGTAAGTGTTGGGTCATATTTCCCTATCCTTCCTTAGTTTTACTGCCTTAAAGCATTTTCCCGCTCATTGTTTATATAGATATGTATATATTTGAAGATGAATGTTGCGCACTTTGAAATATAATTTCAATATACTAGAATTTTACATTTCATGAATTATTACTATGGAATTACAGTATATATTAGAGGTGGGAAAAGTGACGCAATTAAGAGTGGCACTCATTTGATCACTTGATTAAAAGAATTAGTTCTTTTGAACTGTTCACTAGCATACTTTAAATAAAAATAATGGTGTGTGATCGTAAGTTTTCCCGGCGGAACTGTTGCTGGAAGATTTATCGGGCGTGCAGCCGGGTCAATTGATCGCAGATGTACGAATTTTCGATGGCGTTGGCGTAACATGCCATCATCTTCAGGTAGCGTCCACTGTTCAGCGTGAAGAGTGCAGTCCGACACGCGACTGCTGGTTATGTCATCGAAAAATCGTACATCTGCGATCAATTGACCCAGCTGCATGCCCGAGAAATCTTCCAGCAAAAATAATGGTTATTTCCTTTTTGAGACCACACGCCTGTTTGTTTTATTTACGTTTAGATTGAGTTCGTACGTTAATCTCATAGGTGATTAGTTACATTTATTTTTCTATCTATTCTGAAATATTTACCCCCCCTCCCCCCCTTAAAAACTACCAGATTATTTTTTCACAGAAAAGACCATTTCTTAGTGTCAATGAAATGAGAGAGTAGTTTTTTTAATAATGAAGCATGGTTAATTTTACATTTATTGATAGGTACAAATGAAAAGTACTACCTCTTATACAGATCTTTTTGCCTTAGATTAAATGTAAGTTACTGTTCACAAATAATATTTGAGGCTTTTTTTTTCGTTCAGCAGCCTGCTTCCTTTTTTTGTATAAATTTGCCCAGATTTTGAAGACCAGTTCATTCACAAACGACACTTCTTTAACACAAAACAATAAGAAAATATAAAAAAAAAGACATCGAACCATGATAATGTTTAAACTTGTGGAGGGGTCATTTAAATACACCTGAGCTGTAATTTAGATTAAACACATAAAAGAACATAAAGCACAATACAACTTATCAGAAACAAAGAGAAGCGAATTGATAGGTCAGTCAGACTCGAATAAATTGACTCACCACTGGCACTGCACACTGAGCGCTGGAATGGAGAGCGACTCGCCCGCCAACAGAAAGAAAAGAAAAAATGAACGAACTAGTTCTTCTGGATGTGTAGAGTGGAGCAGATAAACAATGACCAGTGTGGTGGCATAGATCAGAGACTGAATGTGGGTGGAGCGGACAGCAGTCGGGCGATATGTGGTGGATACTAACAAAGCTGAAACTTATTGTTAGCGCCCACCCAATTGAAGTTAGTTCAAACGAGTCCGTGTACACGTTCGACACCCTGGCCAAACAAACGGCTTGGGCTCCAAGAAGAACCACCGTTCGCTTTTAGTGAGCGACAGCTCACTCGCTCTTTTAGAAAAACTGTTCAGAAGAACTGGTTCACTCACAAACAACACATCTCTAGTATATACAAGTTAATAATCATATTTTTAAGGCGTTGTTTTCACGGATAAATTAATTGAAAAAGAACAAATGGAATAAACAAATAATTCTATGGCAATGTTGTATAATTCTTACATTGTTGTATACAAGTCCACACTGGATGTGCGACTGCAATGCTAACACTGAAATTCCTTCCATTTTCCGTCTGAATGTTCAAGCTGCTGCTTCCACTGATGTGCCAACTGTTCTTCTGGCAACAATGTCAGCGATAGCTGTTAGCTCTTGCATTCAACATCTATTCATGTTCTAGTTTATCTGCGATTGTTCTTTACTGAACATGATAAATGTTACATCCCCTCCACAGCTGTAATGCTTACAGCTTTTTCTTCTCACAACAGCCCATCTTCTCAACTAAGCCATGATGTGTATCCCAGAAACCAAATGTTCACATGTGCTTGCCATCTGTTAGCCAAACCCCTTGTCCCCCTCCCCCCAAACTCCCTAGACACATTCAAGAATTTAAGGAATTTGTGATGCATCAATGCCTTCACAACCCTTCGCAGTTTTGTTGTGTGTTCACAGTTAAATTACTATCTTTATAATTAATTAATGAATTTTTTCCTTTGGTCTCATATAACATGCCTTATTCCAGATTCCTGCATCCAAGAGATTAACTTCTCCTTACTTTCTTCACAATTTTTGTCCATCAATTACCTAAATTCTTCTATATGTATACATTTGGGTTTTTCCTTATTTTTACACCCCTCCCTCAATTCTTTCACAGCTTCATCAGACCTATCAAGTATTTCTGCCAACTGTTTTGATATTTCCTCAGCAGACTTTTTTTTATTTATTTCATTTCTTTTCAATTTCTATGTTGTGAGGAGAAATAGGTTTGAACCAATACCAAAGTCAAGAGGGGAAAAGGCCTTATTACTGAGCATGGTGAGTCAGCGGGATGCAGGTTCGAATCCCCGTCTGGCCATCCAGATTTGGGTTTTCCATGGTTTCCCCAAATCACTCCAGGCAAATGCCGGGGTACTTCCTTCAAAAGGGCATGGCTGAATTCCTTCCTGTTCCTTGTCCCCAGTCCCATTCTGACTATGACATTGATGAGGTGTAAAGCCATAAATAAAAAAAAATCTTACTTAGATATAAGACTAGGTAGGGTGCAGCAGGCCTTTGGGAATACAAGCTTGGAAGGCAAAAGTAGGAACGAAAGGGATCTGATGCTATACAGTAGCCAACGGAGAAGTGAAGGTCCTCTTCTGCAGGAACAGTAGGCACAAGCTAACAGATCGCAAATTAGTTCAAAGCTAGTGCAATATTAGGTCAGGTAATGAGAATAGATTAGTGCAAGGCTGTCCAACCAATTTTGGAGATGGGCCACAATTTTGGTTCTAAGATAGAATCAAAATTGAGGCCTGCAGGCTAACTTAGCCTGCAGTTCCCATAATACTTGCCTATAGTTACAATAGACATTTAAATATACCAAAGGTATAATTAACATGGTATAATTACTATCAAAAACTAAAAACCACCACTGAGTACATTGCAGAGGTTTTTTTTTATATAATAAAAAACATCAATGATACCTCTGCAGTGGATTTTGAGCTAGCATATTCTAGACTGCTGCCATTGGAGGGCCACTATATAGATAGCCCTTTGGCAGCCTTTGATTAGTGGCATTGGAGGTACTGGAAACAGTATTGACAGAAATGTGATTTTTAGTATTGAGAGTGATCTGAGTGAGGTGGTAAAAGAGGCTGAACGTACTTGGGTAGAGCTCATATAGGTCTTGAGTTGTAATGACTGGCCACAGTTATACCATGCAATGAGTCAGGTAAATGTGGAGACAGAGGTGCTGCTTGGGAGAGGCATTAGTTTTGTCTTAGAATTTGTGCCTTAGGACACCATTGGTAGGTGGAGTTTCACTCAGAAAGGCCTAAACAGAAGGGGATACTTTCTGGGTTGCTAGCTAAAGCTGTAAGGGAGCCCACTTCCAGCATAGATGGGGTTAGGACCACAGGGCCAGATTAAGACAGTGCGGGGCCCATAGAAAACGTGAAGAAGTGGCCCAAGGTGCGGGGCCCTTAGCATTTGCTAACTCTTGCTACGTGGAGGACCGTACAATTTTTTTGATTAGAATTTTGTGGCACTGTGAAGGGATAAAAATAAGTGACCAAAACAGATACTAAATATAGATGCACAGAGGATAAAATCATAAATGATAAAGAAATCTGAAGGTGAAGAATAATGCTGAAAATATTGCAAAACTAGACATAAAGCTGTTGCTAGTCTACTGTAGGAATATAATGAACAAAGTAGTAGAATTTATCCATTTCATTACGTGCAGTTTGTGTATCTTTATTAAGGGACCAGAGTCTTCGTTAAAAGAAGAAATGTGAGAATGTAGTCAACACAAATGGTTATAGAGTTTGATAGAGGAGCAATTGGTGGTTAGCAAATATTTATACAGTTCACTGTCATTCATAGAATCACTACCGTGTGTCGCTAGGAGTAGAGATTTCTGGGGTCATAAAAAAAAATGATATTGAGTGTTTACAGCAATGGAAAAATGAATGATGAAGAAGTGGTCAAGAAGCAGTGATTAAAAGTGAAGTTCAATCTGTCGCCGAGAGTACCCATTCTGTTCAAAAACATTTCTTAGATGTTTCAACTCCAACAGTAGGCTCTTACGATCGGAAATGGCTCTCGTTCTGCGCACCAATGTGGTCAATACGGAGTGGCGTTGTGCTGGGTGGTGGTAACTGGTTGCATCCAAGTAACGTTCAGTGTGGGTGGGTTTGTGGTACACACTATGTGCCAATGATCCATCAGGTTTGCATTTGATTAAGATGCACCCATCCTTCTCAACTTATATATATAGTTATAGGGAAGCACATGTCAATGACCTGAAAATATATTTCAGAGAAAGATTTAACATTTGGAAGAAGGGCACCAGCACAGTGGAAAAGTGTCGGAAGCATTCAAGGAGATAGTAAGAAGGGGGTATGAAATATTTATTCCAAAACAAAAAAATAAAGAAAAGTATAGAATCTGCTAAC
This sequence comes from Vandiemenella viatica, assembly GCA_031002005.1. Classification (NCBI taxonomy): domain Eukaryota; kingdom Metazoa; phylum Arthropoda; class Insecta; order Orthoptera; family Morabidae; genus Vandiemenella; species Vandiemenella viatica. The sequence goes on along the minus strand of JARYHS010013631.1, from coordinate 160,067,248 downwards.
AATAATAGCGAGGTGAGGAGACTAAAGAGGTTAGTAAAAAGCAGGGCTGGATAAAGACAGTACGGGGCCCTGCAGCAAATGTGAGAAAAGGATCGCCCATCTAGCCTGGTCTCTCCAGAGACTCCTAGGCAGCGCAGGGCCCCCTAGAAGGCGTGAGGCCCATAGCATTTGCTAAATCCTGCTATGTGGCTAATCCGGTACTGGTGAGGAGAGAACACAACAGAGTTAAGAGACAGCAAGGAAATGATGAAACGTCCAAAACAACTAGAACAAGGATTTAATAGCAGCAAAAAGAAAAGTTAAAGATGGAGTTATAAAAAATATTGTAGGTGAAGGCAGTCCGCAGGATGCTTCATCTAGGAATTTCTATCTTTATATTAGAAAATTGATAGGAACAATTGTGTACGAGGGGAGACCCAAAAGTAATGGGAATTGGGCTGCGGCGGGGAGGGAGAGTGGGGGAATCACATTTTTCGACCTGTTGTCTGTTACTGTCATTCCATCTGAGTCAGTGTGCGAAGTTGTGTCGCTGTGAGTGCATCGGTTCGCCCGTGATAGTTTTTGTAGTAAGACAACTTTTTCCATTTCGGCGAAAACGTGATGGCAGATTGTCGAGAGCAGCTGCGTGGCTGTGAAATTTTGTTTCCTGTTGAGGAAACTGGCCACTGAAACTATTGTAATGCTGAAGACTGCTTATGGGGATGCTGCCCTAAGTAAAACCAGAGTCTATGAGTGGTTTTCACATTTTAAAAATGGAGAAATGTTAATTGATGACCAATCCCGTTCAGGACGCCCCTCAACGACATGAAGAGACGAAAACTGTCGACAAAATCAATGCCCTCGTTCGTGCAGACCATCACCGAACCATTGATCAACTCTGTGAGATGTCTGGAATATCATGGAGTTCAATTCAGAGGATTTTATCCAAAATATTTGCATATGAGAAAGGTTGCAGCTAAATTTTTCCATCGCCTTCTCACAGACGAGCAAAGGGAGCGTCGACTTCATGCATGTTTTGAGCTTCAAAATCAGCTCAAAGAATTTTTCCGAAAGTGATTACTGATTATGAATCATGGTGCTATGGATATGACCTCAAAACAAAGCAGCACTTAAGCCAGTGGAAGACACTGTGCTTTCCTCATCCCAAAAAACTCTCCAAGTGAAGCCAAACATCAAGAAAATGATCATTTGTTTCTTCCATTGCAGAGGTGTTATGCACACGGAGTTCGTCTCACCAGGTCAAACTATCAACCAGGAGCTCTACTTGGAGGTTTTTGAAAGATTGAGGGAGAGTATCTGGAGGAAAAGGTCAGATCTTTGGCGCACAGGCGACTGGTTCTTCCATCATGACAACGCGCCGGCCCACACCGCCCTTTCCGTAAAGCAGTTTTTGGGAAAAGACGGCATGACACCGATTGTCCACCCCATCCACTCACTGGATCTAGCCCCCTGTGGTTTCTTTTTGTTCCCCAGACTCAAAAGGATTACGAAAGGAAAGTGTTTTGCCACTGTGGAGTAGGTAAAACAAAAATCGCCTAAAGGCATAAAGGACATCCCGATAAGTGAATTTAAAAACTGTTTGGAACAATGGAAGGATCATTTCAAGTAGTGCGTTGTGGTCTGTGGAGAACACTTTGAAGGTGATCAAAATTTGGTGTAAAAATATTAAGAAATAAAGATGTTATGACGAAATTCCCGTTTTTTTTTTGGGTCCCCCCTCGTATAAGGATGGGGAAGAAGTTACTGTGAATTTGGAAGTAATTGATTTCATGGGGCCATAAAGGAATATCATTCTGGTATGAGAGAGGAAAAAATCGGAGGAAGAGATTCTCCACATAAGCAGTAATGATCAGACTAAAAAACTGGAAATAAATCCTGAGGATGTTATGGGCAAAATAAGAAAGGTAAAAAAGAATAAAAGGTGCTGGTGTGGATAATATTATTACAGATGCATTAAAGATAGTTGGATGTGACACTGTACTTTATTTACTTCTAGCTGATACCTGCGACTTTGTATGTGTGGATTAAGAATTTCTTTGCCAGACACAGTATTCCCTGTCCCACCAGACAACACCATTGCTCACCAAGCAACAGATCCTGCTTAAAAAAGTGTATCATACACCATACCTCTACCACCGATACATAGTTATTAGGAAAAGTTTCCTCCATCATTGAACATGACACTTGGGAAACTTCCCACACAATATATCAACTAACCTGCAACTACTATCTGACTTCCTACATGGATTTGACCACCAATCCCACTATGAATGGCCTCCAACAGACAGTATTCACCCAAAATCCAAACCACCTAGTATTTTTAATACCACCTTGCATTATACCAACAATTGTAATTCTAATTTCATCATCTATGCTATCAGATTTCTCCCAAACAGTAGCTGCTCCTCTGAAATCAACAGGAGGGAGCTGACTTACCAGTACAAACTAGGTACCAGACAGCCATCAGGCCCCAAGACAACCATTGTTTTCCTTCCACGAATATCCCCACTCCCTCTATCTCTTCCCACATGAACCACTCCCCAACATATCTGATTTTTAAGCAGTTTGTAGTATCTTTGAGTTTTTGTTCAAGTTTTTTTTTATAATTTAAATTTGTTTAAAAAATTTTAGTAGGTAAATTTTCTACCAATTGTTTCCATTATTTAGTTTGCAATCATACAATTATCGACTTTGTGATTTTCTACTCTCACTCCATACTTCTTTAAATATTGACTTTCCCCCTCCCCCTCGCCCCATGAGCTGCTGACCAACAATCTGAGCTCCAGCAGCCACCATGCAGCTAATTATATATTGCTAGAAAATAATAAGCACTAAACAGTGGGACTTATAAAAGATTTGAGTATGAGAATAAGCACTGCTTGAATACAAGACAGTGTTAAAACTAGGACAGAAAAATGCACACTGAGCAAAGAAATTTTTGAGTTTTGGTCCTTTCTTCAACAATAGAGTGAGGTAGGTGGATGATAGTAGCTGGCAGATAACTGGAAGATCATATCATTGGCCAGCGCCACTGGGTAAAAATCAACATGGTGAGGAGTGTGAAGTGAGAGTTGAAAAGCATAAATATGAGCATTGTAAAAAATGGAAACTATATTGCAGAAACAAGTCGCGGGCATCCAGAAGAAGCTGGCACCAAATACTGTCCAGTAAAAATCTTTTGTGCAAATATAAGGAACTAGCACAGTACCTGGCGTTTCTGAGTTTGGATGTGAAAGTTCTGATTTTTTATCCCCTTTTGATCAAATTGTCATAAAAATTCTCCATTACCATCCACTTTGGCCGATTTCCCCACTATTTTTGAGATATTTCCTATGAACTGAATTGTAGCACATGTAAAATATCTTTAAGGCAGGTGATGGGGGAAAAAATGTGGGTTTTTGTAAACCAAATGTAGACTGAATTTTTCTCCTTGTTTTAGGGTATATTTGTGCAAAGTTTCATCAAGATTGCATAAAAAATGGTGGATTTGTACAAATAACATACAAATATACATGCATCAATTTTTATAAATATGTAGGTACATAATATAAAGAATTTTGAACAAAGGAACAAAAGCTCAAATATATTAATTAAACATTAACTAATCTGCAACTATTGCTTGAACTCCAACACAGATCTGACAACAAATCCACAGTCCATTAGAATGAATGGCCACAGACAAATGACATTCATGCCAAATCCTGACAATTCAGTAACTTTTCATGCCAACATGCATAATACCAACAATTTTTATTTTTCCTTCACCGTCCGTACTATCAGAGTCCTCCAAAACAGCAATAGCTCCTCTGAACTCAGAAGGTGGGAACTGTATTACCAGTAAAAGCTCTGTACCAGAGAGGCATTGGGTCTCAACTTAAGATAACACCTGATACTCCTCCTCCTTTTTCACTCCTGTCTCCACCTACATTATCTCTTCCCAATATGAATCACCACCCACCAACACTCAGCATGTGAATCTACACATGGTGTCAGTGTGTGCACAACTGATACCCTCACCACGTGTCTCATCTACTCACAAGAATAATTTGCACCAAAATATTGTACTATGTGATTTAGTTGTGTTTGTCACTGCCCTCCTACCTTTATCTATGGTAAATGTTGTGTTTTTCTATATTATATTTAATTTTTGTTGCCCTAAAGAATTTTCTCTCTCTTCATTATTATTTTCTTTCTTCTTATGTGATGTTGGCACAGGTATCACAATAACAAATTTTGATATATAAAATAGTTTCATTTATAGTGCATTTTAAAGTAGACATGTTATATAAATTTAGTTGAAATGGATCAACTGGAATATTGTGCCACCATTAAATTCTTCATTTTGTCATCCAATGATGGTTAATGTTAACTGCTAGTCTCTTCCTTCATTTTTAACAGTGATGAAATTGGTTGCTGAATTAAAACGTGATCCTACTTCTCTTAAAGATGATGTATGTGAAGGATAATCAAAAACTGCAACAGCAAACTGTGATTAAAAGTGTATGACATTGCCAAGGTCATATCAAAATAAGAGTATGGTACATTTTATATCAAGAATTAAATCTGAAAAAGCTTCATGCAAGATGTGTACTGCATTTATTAAATGGAGATGGGAAACAAATGTGAAAACAAATTTTTCAATAATGTTTAGAGCATTTTAAAGAGGTATGCACCAATTTTTATACTGTGGATAAGACATGTGTTCACCACTGCTCACTACAAACAAAACAGTGAGTGTGACCTGTGTGTCTGCACCAGAAAAAGGCTAAGTCAATTTGATCCACCAGAAAAAAAAGCCCATTATTTTCTGTGATGCAAAAAGGATTATTTTTATTCATTTTCTTGGTAATAATAAGACTGGCAAATACTCTCAAGTTTTCTGTGCTAGGTGGGTGATAAAATTCGTGAAAAGAGACTTTGATTACATATAAAAAAAGACATGACCATTCACCAGGACAATGTACATTACCACAAAAGTCATACGGCAATTGGAACCTGAGGGATCTTTTGTACAAGCTGCTGGCACATTACCTATTTACCTGATTTAACACCTTTTGACTTTCATCTATTTCCAAATTAACAGATGATAAAATATGTTTTGATTCAAATGAATCACGGATGGATATTTTTCAGTTCTACCAGAACCACACTCCAGGAACGGAATTGAAGAAACATTTGACTAAGTGCAATAAGTTAAAGGAGAACTTGTCACAGATAAATTCGCTTTGTCCTCTTGCGTATTTTATCACCTTCCTATTTTTATGTTGGAATTCTATCATACAATTTATACTGTCTTTGATCTATTTTATTAAATGAAATAAACATCTATCTCCGAACTTCCAATATTTACTCTTTATCTATTTGCACATGTTTCCTCTTATAACTGATACCAGTCATGCTCCGATGAAAGATCCACTACATACTTCATATCTGAATTGATTGCAGGAAAAGTGGTACGAGAATAACTCTTAAAATTGATTACCAATTTTATTTTGTTTGACCACAGATTAATTACTTTAAAAGGTTAAATAATATTTGAGAATTGAATCAACTGCACGTAGTTCTTGTTTGTCCTCGCTGATGATTAAAAAGAAAAACAGCCCTGTCACAACAATGTAGCTCTATCTATAACCTCTATGGGCCTAACATCAGGGCACCAAGTGGATTTCTAACTGGCCAATAACACACACAGTAATCCTGAACAGCAAACCAAAATTTTACCGAAATAAATAATTCACCACGGGTTTTCTGCCGGTTAATTGATTTATTTAATTCTTTTAACGACGTTTCAGCAACTGCTATCATTTCCTTCATCAGGTTAACTCTTAAATACAAATACAAGTCTTGTATTTGTATTTAAGAGTTAACCTGATGAAGGCAACAATGGCAGTTGCTGAAACGTAAAGAATTAAATAAATAAATTAACCGGCAGAAAAACCGTGAATTATTTATTTCATCAATACGCCGGTAAAAACTAAAATGTCATACAAAATTTTACTGATTTTAATACCATTTACTATGTCACAAACTATTTGGGAAAAAACAACAATTTTTGAAGAAAAAAAAATTATGCTCTTTCAGTACCAGGATCAGAAATGTTCACCTTACCCTCTTGTGCTGTGATTGGCAGATTAGAATCTGTGTTGGTTCTAAAAATAAGTTGTATTTTATGTACTACTACTATTGTGACCTACGGTCTAAAGAATGATTTTTCATTAAAATAATGTTGATATTTGGGTGCACGGCAGTGCACCTGCCAAGTCGAGTCAACGGCGGCACTGCCTACCTTTTTCTCGAAGCGATTCGGGCCATTTTTGAACCTCAATTTCTTCGATCGTATTTATGCTATATGTCTCAAATTTCTGTTATGCATAGATATTAGCAATCTTAGCAAACGTACTTAATTTTATTATGTTACTGTTCTTAGTTCGTATGTTATTTGGATGCAAACTTCAGAGATTTTGTCACTCGCTCACTCACTCACTGACTCACTGACTGACTGATGATCATCAAAATTCTAAGGCACTTCCCGTAGCCATAGAAAGCTGAAATTTGGTACACAGATAAAATTTTACCCACATATTATAAGAAAAGTCTGAAACTCGTAAATGTTACCTACCTCTAACGTGAAATCGCTTTCTACCCTAATTTCTTTATAAAGCTCAGATTTTCACTGTTAATATGTTTAACTAAAGTGTTTAATTACACTTCTTTCCTTTTCTTACGTTTGAAGTTATTGAAATTCATAATTTTATTTCGGCACAACACCCCGACATCAAAATTCCACTGTACTTCCAGTAATCCTAGAAACATGTAATTTGGTACACATATATGGTTTCATCCCTAAATCATAAGAAAAATCTGATATTGGAGTTTTTCCCCGTATTTATCTATATATAAAAAGATGAATATTTGTTTGTTTATTATTCATAAAAATCCATAGTTTTCATCCGATCTCGATGAAACTTTGCACACTTTTCCTTTGAAGCATGGAGAAAAATACTGTCTATATTTGGTTGAACAATTTCTCGTCATATTGTCATGCAAATTTGAAAAATTACCGAAACGAACATAGACCGACGTTTAGGATGTGGAAGACTCTGTAGTTCCATATACTATTGTGGGCTGGTGGCCCGTTGGTTAAAGTGCTTGCTTACTAATGTTTGTACCGCCGGATCAAATCCCAATGGAGGCAAAGATTTTTAAAATCTTAGTGAATAATTTATTAATAAATTTCGTTTAGAGAAAAAAACGTATTATTTAGTATAGATGTAGATTTTCTCTGACCTATTACTTTGCGTCTGCTTAAATCGTTCTGACACCAGTTTATTTTGTCTTCTTTTTTGACATGCCTTGCGGGTGTAAACTGTCCTAAGTTGTAGCTCTAGCAGAGCACGAGCAGCTAAAGTTATTAGAACCCAAAAATCGGATGCTCATGCAGAAGAAGGAAGAAAAGACCAATCTGAAATAAAGCTGCCCTTAGTTAACACCCCCCCCCCTTTTCATCCCAACACCTTCGTTTTTTTTTTTTTTTTTTTTTTAATTGGTTTTCTTTATGAGATAGGCTCGACAGTAGAATGATATAGTGATGGCTTTCCTGTCATATTATGCCGACTCAGTGTTGTTTGGGACCAATCCTTCGTTACCAAAAACTTTCTATATTCAATTCTGAAAAAGAAATTCTTAATCCACGCGTACGAGTCGCGGGTATCATCTAGTTTAATTATATCCAAAACATGAAAAATTCTGGCACATATTTGCGGCTTAATTACTTTGCTCCAGATTAAGCTATAAACCTGATATTTCTATACTATATAGAGGCAAACAAGTTTAACATAAGCTTTAAATTTTACTTTGTTCCTATGGTTAGTTTGGAAGTTACTTGTTATTTATTTGAGGTGGTAGTTAAACCAGTGACAATGATCATTGCTAGGCTACAACGCACATTAATTGTTTGCAGAGATTGGGGCATTGTAGGTAATGATATTGCTGATTTTCCTTATATTTATTCAATGGAAACCCAAACGTGAAACGTTCCGGTACATATTTGCAGGTTAATTACTTCGTTCTGGATGAGTCAGTATGCTCAAACCGTCGAACCTGTCTCATGAAGAGAATTAATTTCCAACAAAAGAAGGTGCAGGGGTTCGGGGATGTGTGTGTGTGTGGGGGGGGGGGAGGGGGGTGTTTAACTAATGGCAACTTTAATTCAGCTTGGTCTTTTCTTCTTTCTTTAGCATGAGCATCCAATTCTTGGGTTCTAATAACTTTAGCTGCTCGTGCTCTGCTAGAGCTACACTTTAGGCTAGGTTTATACCCACACAGTAGCGTAGCTAGGTCAACAAGGGCCCCGGTGCAAAAAAATTATTTTGGGCCCTCAGGCCATATGGGCAACCTTTTTGCTTTGTGTTGGTGGTAAGGGCCCCCTTAGCTGAGGATAGGGTCCTTGAGTTGTGCTTAGGGGTCCCCTGAGCAGTGGTTGGGTGCCCCCCTGAGCAGTGAGAGTGCCCTTAGTGAGGGGCTTCCTGTGTCTCAGTTTGCCATGAAGGCTCGTGAGCCTCTGAGCTATGCTTGGGGCCCCCAGAGGTACGCTTTGGGGCCCCCAGAGGTATGTTTGGGAGTCCCCCTATAGGGGCCCTGGTGCATTGCACCGCCTAGCCCCATAGTAGCTACGCCCCTGCACCCGCAAGGCATGTCAAAAAAGAAGACAAAATAAACTGGTGCCAGAAACTTTCAAGCAGACACAAAATAATAGTACAGTGCTGAGCAAATGCAACTCTATATTAAATAATATGATTTATCTCTAAACGAAATTTAATAACAAATCATACACTAACAAATCGCGCGAGAAGCACAGCTTGAGCAACCGATGTATCATTACAAACTAACTCACGTCACGATTCGATAAGTTCTAAAAATTTCGTGGATACAACTGTTATTCATACCGAAAAAAATATTTCCGGTGTCCTTCCTACAGATACGCAGTATTCCTATTTCCTTGTCAAATTCCATCATTATTGGTATAGCCACTAAGTAGTCAAAACGTAACAAAAAGACAGAGACCTACTTCCGCATTGACAAGTCGAGTCAACGGCGGCACTGCCTACTCTTTTTTCGAAGCGATTCGGGCCATTTTTGAACCTCAATTTCTTCAGTCGTGTTTATGCTACATGTCTCAAATTTATGTTATGCATAGATATCAGCAATCTTAGCAAACGTACTAAATTTTATTTCGATACTGGTCTTAGTTCGGTTGTTGTTAGGATGCAGACTACAGCGATTTTGTCACTCACTTACTCACTGACTGACATGATCATCAAAACTCTAAGGCACTTCCCGTAGCCGTCCGTGGAAAGCTGAAATTTGCTACACAGATAAAATTTTACTCACATACCAACAAACTCGTAAATTTCCATATATCTAACCCTTACCTACCCCTAACGTGAAATCGCTTCCTACTCTAATAACTTTATACACTTCAGATTTCAATTGTAGAGTATCTTACTAAGTTCAACTAATGTGTTAAACATGGGCGCTGGGAGGAGGGTGCAAGGGGTTGCACTTGCCCCCTACCTCTTGCTATGAAAGAAAATACACAGAAAAAGATTAAGAAACAAACATTTTATTATTAAATTCACTGTTTGAATAATAACTTAATACGCCTAGGTTGTTGTACAAATTTCTTCAACACCTCGTCAATAAATTCAGTATCCTTAGCTAGTAAGTAATAATTGTTGTATATAATGTATATTTAAAAAAAAAAAAAAACAGATGCACCCCCCTTAAAGTAATCCTGCCGGAGCCCACGGTGTTAAATGTTACTTATTTGCCTTTCTTATTCTGGAAGTTATTGAAATTCAAAATTTTATTTTGACCACGACACCCTGATATCAAAATCCCACTGTACCTCCAGCCATCCCAGAAACAAGTAATTTGGTACACATATATGATTTAAATTTGGTACACATATATGATTTCACCCCAATATCATGAGAAAAGTCTAATATTGGAGTTTTCTCCTGTATTTATTTAATTAAAATCCCAAATAAGAAACATTCTGGCACATATTTGTGGCTTAATTGCTTTTCTCCCGATGAAGTCACACGGCTGAGAATTTTTTAATGCAAAGAGATAAGCAATTTTAAGTGACATCTTAAATTTTACTTTGGTCTTATGCTTAGTTTGGAAGTTACTAGTAATTTATTTATGGTGGTAGTTAATCCAGCGGCAATCTGCATTGCTCGGCTACTGGTCACATCAATTGTTTTCAGAGATTGGGGCATTGTTGGTAAACGTATATTTATGTCTTAAAATGTTCCTATTAACCGATTTTCAAGTGGAATCATTACATTTTAGCAGCGATTCAGGATAAGCGATAAACTTACAAAAAGAAATGAGATCCCACAAAAACAATTCTTGTAAAAATAGGCAAAGTCTCGTGTTTGTGCAGTGACAAAAAGTTATGAGATCTTCCTCTGAGCCAAGTCTACACTTTTCAGTGTATATTCACTTCACTTTATGAAACAGAATGGTTTCTCTCGGTATCATAGATCGTTTATTTATGATAAAAAATCTGATGACTTGGTCACTATGCATGCCATGTTTTAGTTAATGTACACAAACTTATAAATACGTAAAGGCCAAGATTTCCATAGCTCTTTTTCGAATTTGACAAGTATATATATTATGCCCTTAATTTAAGTTCAAATTATGACATGCATAATGGCCAAGTCATGAGATTTTTTATCCTAAATAAACGATCTATGATACCAAGAGAAACCATTCTGTTTCATAAAGTGAAGTGAATATACACTGAAAAGTGTAGACTTAGCTCAGAGGAATATCTCATAACTTTTTGTCACTGCACGAACACGAGACTTGGCCTATTTTTACAAGAATTGTTTTTATGGGATATGAAAAAATAAGAAAGCTCACACTGCCATACCTGCATATGCTATTGAAACCAACAGTGTTCTTTGTTCAGGAGGAACCCAAGAGGCAATTAGCAAGTGAAATGATGGGTACAAAAACCCTGAAAATAAGATAATGTAATAAGATCCAGACATACCTGGCAAATTTGGACACTGTTGACAAACTTTGCTTGCTCCCATTTTTTAAAACATAATTAATGTGTAAGGTGTATGTAAAAGATCTTGCAACCAGACACTAAAAGCAAATTAACTGAAAAATACGTAAGTAGGCAACCACTGCTGCGGCTGTGTCAGCTGTGTTATTATTTTTAAATTACTGCATTCAAAAAAATTCAGATACACACTGCATGCTGAAAGCAGATTCAGAACACTGCAGGATTTAAAAACATGAAAATTTCAAAACTGAAATTTTACACAATGATTTGTGTTCTCATAACAGAACCACCATAGTGGACACAGTCGAGACGGCTGAGAGGGTCCTAGCGCTACTACAAGAATAAGACGTACTGTGATGTACTGTGAGTTTATTCGTAGAAGCTACAAGTAAGTTACGCCCGGAGGGTACGGTCCACACCGCGACAGGAACTACTGCTGTTTCTGACTATCGGTAGTATCGGCAGGATAGCGGCGTAGCGCGTGGTCGGTGGCCGTGCCCGAGGCGAATGTGTCGGTATCGAATCACAAGTTCAAGTCCTAGCAACTGGCGATTAGCTATTAAGAAACCTCACTGCCCTCATTCTCCTGCAGCGTTGCTTGCGTGCGTCGCTAAGTCAGCGATCTCGATCAGCAATTCTAGCGACCTGGTTTCCCAAGCCGCGTCATGATGCAAGCCCGCATCAGCCAACGCCTTATGCCATATTCCATTTAAATTAATAATTTATTTATTGTTCATTTACCCCCTGACAGTTCATTAGTGGTAGGTAAGTTGAAGGAGAGCTTGATACACAACCTCATCAGGAATGTATGTAAGAAAAGAAAGTGAATTTTAAATCACCACTGTTGTTCTAGAAGAGGTTTCATATGAATTTAAGTTAATTGGCTATGTACAATATATTTCCAATTAAATTAACAAGGGAAATCCAGTTGATAGTGCTGCTGTAGAACTAACTTAAAATGCAGGAAGCAAATAGTTAGAGTACAGAACATAGAATAGGACTGCTTCATAATAGTGCTGTTCATTATTCTAATTAATAATTTTGCTGAAACTTCACAGTCAGAAGTTGGGATGTTTGTGGATGACATAATGCTGCATAACAGGATTAAAACAAGTTAGGAATGCAAACAACTACAGAGTGATAGTTACAGAATATATAATTGAATACGCTAACATTGAGTGAAAATAAATGCTAAAAAGAGTCAGTTTATTAGGTGCACAGATTGCAAAATGATTTTACGATTATAAGATGGAGAAGAAATCACTTACTAAAGACATAAATTTAAATATTTTGGTATGCCACTTGATAAAGAAAGTTAATTGGGCAGGAGGTAGTGGAGATTTCAAATACTGTAATTACTACTGAACAAGATGATATGGGGATGTACTAGGAGAACGAGGAAACTGGGGTACAAAACCTGCCATACCTTTGCTTGATAATGAGGATGTAGTGAAATTGGTTTCAACAACAGGAGTTGGAGGAGGTGCAAAAGAGGGCAGCTAGGTTTGGTTATGAAAATTAGCATTAATATAATACCGGAGTCTTCGAAAGACAGAGGGCAGGGAAAGAGACTGTTGGAAGGGCATAAAGCTTACACTGGTGATATTGCTAGAAGAACAAAAAGTAATTTGTAGAAGAAAAGAGATGACCACAACCATAAAATGAAGTTCAATTTCATGTTAAAAAAAAATATATATATTTTTTGTAAAGGGAGTGAGACTGCTGGAATAAATTATTGAGTGACAGACTAAACAACTGAAAGAATTTATGGTAACAAAATTGTGTAATGTAAAACTAGGTATATAGGAAAATTGTTATTAGGGTACATGCTCCATGTTGACAGTACAAATGATAACAGAGAAGTAAAAAAACTCAAATACTTTTCCAAGAGGCTACAGGAGAAATTAAGAAAATCAAGTCAGTGATAAAAAAATGTATTCCATTGTGTTGTGTATTTTAGAGTGACCAGGTTACCTGAAAAGATATTTCAGATGAAATGGACAAGGGAGGCCAAATTGATAGTGTAGCACTAGATCTTTCAAAGGCGTTTGACAGAGTAAGCCACAAAATGGTAGTAAATAAAGTAAAAACCATCGGAGTGGATGAGAAAGCGAATTGCTGGGTAGAAGAATTTTTAAAAGGCAGAAAACAGAAAGTTAGGGTAGGAAATGCGGTATCAAAGTAAGTGGAAGTAAAAATGGGAGTGCCACAGGGTAGTGTATTGGGACCATCGCTATTAATTATTCTAATGAATAATTGTGTTGATTGTTTACTATCTGAAATTATATTGTTTGCAGATGACAATGCTGTGTAAAAGGATCGAAACGATAGAGGACTGTAAACAGTTGCAGGGTGATCTGGACAGGATATCTAGTTGGGTTGGTAAACATGGGATGAAGATAAATGCAAAGAAGAGTCAGCTAATTAGATACACAAATAAAAAACAAAAGGTTAATTATGAATATAAGGTGGGGGAAGAATTGCTTGCTGAAGACTTGAAATGTAAATATCTTGGCATTACATTTGATAACAAGCTTAACTGGGAAGGACACATTGGACAGGTGGTAGGAAAAGGTTTCAAAATCCTGCACTTGTTGGAGAGAGTGATGAGGGGACGCACGAGAGAAGTAAAGGAATTGGGTTACAAAACTTTGGTCAGACCATTGCTCGAATATGGTAGTGTAGTATGGGACCCACATTTTGAGTATCAAATACAGGAGTTGGAGAAGGTGCAAAGAAGGGCTGCTAGATTTGTTTCTGGAAATTATCGCAGAATGCAATCAGTGACAGATATGATAAAGGAGCTGGAATGGGATTCATTGCAAGACAGGATGAGGATGAGGAGGGTAATGGGAGTGTACAGGGCGTATACTGGCGAAGAGGCATGGAAAGATATTGCAGTAGGTATGAAAAGTAGTTCATGGAAGGGAAAAGATGACCATGCCAAAAGCTGGCACTCGATTTAAGGAACAAGGGTGTGGGAAGATTTTCTTTTTTAGGTAAGGGTGTCAGGGATTGGAATGAGTTACCAAGGGGAATGATGAATAACCTAGTGAAAACGTTAAAAGAATTTAAAGTTAAAATTTGTAGAGGGCAAATGTAGATGAGTGAAGGATAGCAGGAAGTTGGGTATGTAGGGAAATTGCCACCGGAGCCTGTGCTCCATTTCAATTAAATTAAATTAAAGCACCCTTCAACACCCTGCAGGCACACACCAACTGCAAGCCAGTGCCTGCAGATGCAGGTATCAGAAGAGCACCTACTCCAGACATTAAGATGGTAATTGCCACCATTGTATTTGGCGCTTCAGTCCACATTGCCAACATGCCACCAGGAACCTGCATAGCCATGTATGACCAGAAGAATGAGCTCATTACAATGCTGCGTTCTGATCTTGTCCAGTTGTACACCTGGAAGATGTAATGGAAAGTCCTATTACCCTGACCTGCTAGCATATATAACTTCTTGATTTGACCTACTGAATAATAATAAAAAGTTTTAATATGTAACTACTTCTTATGGGGTTTGGCAACATATTCCTGAAAGTGATTACACCTGGTACACCTTAACTCCAATTTCAATGGACTTATAGTGTTACTACTGTAGCTCACTTCTATAGCTGATTCAGCCACCCATGAAATTTATAAACTTTTCATCTCACAGTGCATCACAATATAATTTACAATAAACAATAGCCAAACACTACATGCATTTGATTTTAAATTTATGAAAAGTTGTAATTTATGATAAAAGATTATATAGCAGTTGCTATAATAAAATATGATGTATATAAATAGGATGGGAAAAAAAGGAGCTGATTGGTAAATATAACAAAGGAAAGAGCAAGGTGTTGGAAGGACAGCATAGAAACGATAAAAATAAGAAGACATAACATGTAAAAATTTTGAGGATTAAACCCATGTAATGAACTGCTAGAGTATGTTGGCAATAAACAATAAGAGGTGGTCATGCATCTCAAAAGTCTTCAGAAAATGAGCAACTGAACATTTAGTGGGCATTAGTGCACCAAACTGCTAAAAGCTAGTATAGGCACTTGTTTGGTGAAAGGCTGCTACCGTAAAACATTTAGTCAGACATACTCGCTGTACTGTCACCAGGATGAAAGTGAGATATCTATGGGCCTGGAGGCAGTTTTTTGTACGCTGCTCAGCATTGTGAAAGATAAATTACTTTATCGAAGACAAGCATATTGGAGAATATTGCGACCAGATTTTGAAAAGCAACACGGATTTCCTAGGTAGCAGGAGGAGCAAAGCCGGTCTATGAAAACAATTGTGACACACCAGTGGCGGATCCAGGATTTTGTTTTGGGGGGAGGGCTAGGATTTGGTTTGGGGGGGGGCTTGACTCGGGGGAGGAGGGGTTCGCCGACAGAAATCTCATTATTCCACATTGCTGCCCTTATTAAAACTGTAGAGCAAAAAAAAAAAAAGTCCCCAAAATCCATGTCGTCAGGGGTGACTTTGGTGCTTTTGGGGGGGCTTCAGCCCCCTAGCCCCCCCCCCCTGGATCCGCCACTGTGACACACAACCCCATTGTTGTTGGTTTTATTATTATTTTTAAAGTATATGAAATTTTCTAGAAGCTCATTAGGCGATGTTTGGATGTGGGGATATCTATGAGACTTCTCATCACTGACATGCTGTGGCATATTGAATGTATGATATGCGCATTGGAGGCTTTTTGATTGGGTAAAATCTTATGACTTCGCATCACCAAGATGCTAATACAGGGCGTTCGCCGGAAAACGCTACCCTCCCAGTCTGTTGCCGTCGGCAACTTGCTCGGTCAGTGGTGCCAGCAGTTTGCGCCAACCGGCACCGTGAATCACCGCACTGTTTAACACCTCCGCTGCCCCAACAGTGCAGTGCAGTGACCCTTACATTGTTAAGAACGGTTTCTTTGCATTGTAGATAGTTTGTGACTTCAGTCTCTTATTAATGAGTGTTGTGAATAAACGTTTCTTTGCGGTTTGGCTGGTTTGGGGCTTCATACTCTTATTAATCTGTACCGTGTTTGAGTGTGAGTATAATTATGGTACGTTACAGTTTGCAACAAAGAATATTTCTCTACGATACATATGTATAGAAGAAGTCGTTTAAAAAGTGTCGCAGTAAATTTCGTTGCGAATTTCCTGGCGCTTTACTGCCAGCTAAATCAACAATTCTGCGTCTGGTTAAAAAAGTAAGAGAAACGGGTTCATTTTTTAACAAAAAGAGACTGTCGGTCAACCGTATTCTCACAGAGGAGAAAATTAACGATATCGCTTTTCGACTAGAACAGTCACCCAAAAAATCATTAAGTCAGTTAGGGCAGCGTGTGTCTCGAAATATGTTCAGAAGATGTAAAATGTGCATTACACAAGAGGGTCAACACTTCCAGCATCTTTTATAAGGTAAGCTAATGAATTACGCCACATTTAAATGCTTAGCACACAAGTTTATGAAGTTTATGAAATAGTCCGCGGCCGACGGTCGAACAATGCCGGAAACTGAGCGCTCGCTCGCCGGGAGCAGTTTCTTCCTTGTAGCGCTAACAGTGGGTTGCGTTTCCCGGCGAACGCCCTGTATTATACAATATGTCTGTAGCTACAAGTATGATGTCTTGCACTTGGACAGCAGTAAAAGTACCTGTAGATTATATTTGTATCTAATATATAAAAATGATTTTTTTTTTGCCAATGTTCTTCATACAACACACAGATTTTATTCGATTTTAATGGAACATCTGAACTTTCTTGTGAAATCAATGCAGAAAAAAGCCAGAATGATTATACATATAAATAAATGTCTGTGATATGTGACAAAGCAAAACATTAATTGCCCAAACATCTCTGAAACTATTTACTTTCACATAAAAATCATAATGTCATTAACTGAATGCAGTTCCATTAAAGGATAGTTAGTTTTTTCGTCAAAGACGATAATTCTGAGTTTTAAAACCAGGAACTTGTCCGTTTGTTGTAGCCAACAAGTAGACGTCGTGTTTACCATAAGGACAAAGACCATTGTTGTGGAAAATCCGGGTTGCCCCCGTGACGTGATTGCGTGGCTATCAGCTGCCCGCTGTCTAGCTAGCTGGAGTCGTCGCAGTGATAACGGTGACGGCGCGGTCAAACGTGCAAACAGGTCACCTTCTCCCAACTGGGGTGGGATGTTGGTAAACATCGACCCCTGGCGCGGTTCAGGAACCGAATGCATTTCCGCCGAACGTGGTCCCAGCTCAAATCCACTTCCTGGGCGTGGTGTTCCACGATTCGTCAGCACATAACGCATACATTAATAGTTAGGTACACCTACGCGGGAATCGATTTGATTGGTCAGACGTTCATCCACGCTGCCGGCAGCTCTGACCGAAGCTTTTCATTTCTAGAAGCGAAACGATTTTTCCTTCTCATTTGCGTGCACATCTGTGACTGAAAATTTTCAAACATTTAAGCACAGTTACTTCCTCCCATTGGCCACTTTTTCCGACTTTTTTCGTCGAAGTTTGGTGTCGGAAGTTAATTTCTCGGATTGTTTGTTATAACCACTGAAAGGTCTTCTTGACGTCTTTTAGAAGCTTACTGCCCACCATAAACTGTGTCAACGTCACAGCCTTTGTGACAGTTCACCCTACGTGGAATTCCTTATGCTTCTTTGTTCGATATTCTAAAACGCACGGCACTATATATTTGGCATCAAAACTTCCATGTATCTTAAGAAATTCAACTATGATCCATTAATGCATCTTACCGCAATAATCCTTGACACTGATCACTCCTCCCAATAGCTGCAAGATCTCCCGCACAGAATAAATGAATTGAATAACTACTGAAATTAATAACAATTAAGATAAAAAAAAAATAATTGTAATACATTTGGAATTGGCCCCTCGAGCTCAAGAATAATGAATGTCACCGTTTGTGACATTTCTGTGGTACGTTGACGAAACAGAAAAGTGCGAATATTAAATTTGTTTATTCAGTACTTTAATTGAATAAATGTGTAACTTTATTCTGTGGCTTGAATTAAAAAAATACAGTTTAATAAACAAAAATATGCCATTCTCCGATGGTGAATAGTTTTTTCACCAAAGGGTTTCGAAACCGAAAAAGCCCGCTTCAGGCGCTAGGAAATCACGATGGTGCCGCAATGACACGAGCCAACGGGCTCGCACACGCGGATTAAGAAAAACATGTTCGATTTATCAAGCTTTCAAGAGAATCGGTATGTGTAAAATGAATCTCCTGTGCAAGTTTCGCTCACCATCTAGTGACAAAGTTACATCTAAATTTGGACAGTCAGTTGCGCTTGAAATGACAAATGCACAACATAGGAAGAAAAGTTGGTTTTATTGATATTACCATTACATTAAAAAATATGTGCCAGTAATTTATACTCAAAAACAAAAGCATCTATTTGTACTCAATGCTCGCTTCAAGTTAGTAAAATCATGTGCATTCCAAAAAAGATATCATTCTCTATTTGACGCTCTGAAATCGCAGCTCAGCGTTCAACAAAGCAAATTATTTGAGTATATAACAAAAAAAGAGTAAAATGAGAGTCTGGTATGATGCAGACTTTGGAAATTAAATGCTCAAAATGTCTATATTATAGATATATTTATTTTCTATTAATACTATCGTTCTTCACCTGGAATACAAAACTGTTAAGTTGGCTATCATGTTGTGATTCATCCTTTCAGAAGCATAGCTCTTTGGGAAATTCTAATGCTCCTGGCTAGCCAGTTCTCGTGAGTCTTCGAGGGTGTGGCGTATTTTGTTGTCACTGTTGCTTCAAACAGCTGTTTGTAAGGTATGAAAAATTATAACGCCTCCAACTATTTCTTGTACATATTTTATGTTGAATCATGCTGATAATATGCTAGAAGGAAATAATGTGGCGATTAAAATTTTCCTTTTGCATATTTATTGTAACTGGGTACAATTTATTTACTGTCGATTCACGGTTGGCACTGCACGAGACGACTGATGATACGTTTTAATAATATTGGGGGCAATATTTCGCAGCTTTTATTTACCTGCATTTGTGTACCACGAATTTTTATTATTGGTTATACTTCAAATTGCTTCAAGTGGGAATTTTGAATTTACAGTTGGCAGAACATATTACTTTCATAGTACTGAAGGTAACATTCGTGTATCTATAAACACTTTTGGTTTTAAAATGGTATTCCTTCTTCGAAAAATATGTAAGAGCTGTGGAAAAAGTAATCTTATTTTTTCCTTACACACATATGGCCAATCTGTGCGTTTGGAACAGTCTGTTTTAAACGCCCGCGCCCCCTAGTTTGGTTTGGTGCGCTGGTGGCGTTGCTAGATGCGGCAGATAAAATTGTATCTCGTTCAAACTCCACCAAATTTCCTTATTGAAACATTTATTTCTTGAATTGAGAATTAAATCTCTTTTCTAAATGAAGTGTTGGGCTCCGGAAGCACGACACTTCGTCGGAAGATGAAATCTGAGAGTAACTTCAAAACGTCGCATTAAATTGACGCTTTCTATGTGGCATTCCCGAAAACACATTATATAGTTAATACACTGGAAAAACCTGATTCATTTAGACTTTTCTAATGAATTTGCGTGACGAAAATTTGCATGGACTTACCTACCACCGAAGTCAAATGCAAATTTCAACCCAATTTATCTCTCCTCATTTATGGACCGAAACTATATCGCCAATTATCAGTTTGTCTCCCAGTCATAATTTAAATATTTCACGGCGTAGTATAATGAAGTATTAATATTTAAGAAATCTGTAGTAACAAGGGATCAAGTTATGTCGTAATGTCACTAGCATGCGATACAGTAGTTCTATCAATGTGCGTGTGACCGAAGCTTTTTTTTTTTTTTTTTGAAATTGTGATTAGTTTGAAATGCAACCTGGACTAAAATGACAAATAACTCTCCTTGATACAGCATAAGGCAGGACGTATTTAGTTATCAGTAATTTAAGCAGCTTTTATGAACGCCATGTTCGTGATGATCGCGATGTAAACTACCTCTAACAAAGATACCAACTTTTTAAGGCCATTTTTAGCATGGAGGAAGGAAATATATGGAGACGACGCAAGCGACCTTCACCACGCAATGAAGTGAAGCTGGGCGGAGGAGGAGTGGGGGGAGTGGGGAGGCATGGCCTAACCCATACAGACCCAGCGTATAATATGTACAAAAACCTCAAGGGTACTCTAGGTTTAACGTAACGTCGCAATCTGGAGATGGATTATTATGTAACTCGATGAGACAAATAAAAAATGAAGAATAAATTTTTTTGATATCGTGCTTAGTTTTAGAGATATTGTCTCAAATGTGAAATGGTTTTGGTTGAAATCCAGAAGAAAAAATTGGTCAAATTTGATGACTGATTCTTATTTAAAAAGACGAGAGAAATAAAAAATAAAGAATAAAAATTTTCGATATCTCGCCTAGTTCTCGAGATATACTGTATCAAAAGTGAGGTGTCTTGAGTTGAAATGCAGTAGAAAAATTTCGCAAAAGTCAAATTTTATGATCGATTCTTATATAACACGACGAGACAAATCGAAAATAAAGAATAAAATTTTTCGATATCTTTCTTAGTTTTCGGGATATACTGGGATTGGATTGATATGTGGCCTGGACTAAAAATTAATTCTGCCAAAGCCACAGTGATTACATGGTTGACATGCAGAATAGATATTTAAGTTTTATTACTACCACTTAGGCTGAAATGCGTCCTAGACAAAAATAGAGGGCTCACTCTAGGGGCGGGCAATCCAGACATTTTGTAGGCTGGTACCAGAAATAAAATGTTTCCGCATAATTTATAGTTAGAATAAAGTGAATCAACAAAAAGTAAAGAGTGATACTTTACTATACTGTATGGTTGGCATAATGCGGTGTTCTTTGAAGTAACTTCAATCGAGTGTGCTCCAATCAAAAATGCGGTGATGTGTCACTGTCTGAACATGCGTATACTTTTTTTAACAAAATTATTACCTTTAAAAATAAAAGAACTGTTTCACAACTGTTGCTATTACAGGAATGTACAAGGAACTTTATGAGACAGAATTTCATTCATTATTTTTCTTTATTTCACATTCTTAATAATGAATTAACATGTAAATACCATAGTCACCTGAAGATGGATCCACAGGGTCCGAAATGCATTGTGTAATACAATAAAAGTTGTATTCTAGTGACTGAAGGGTATTTCTCATTCTACCTTTGTCAAATTAACATGTGGTTAAAGGTAGGGACCGTGCACAAACTACATGACTCAGTCCAAGGGGGGTGGGGGATAGCTGGAAGGCTACACTGGGCTACGTGAGGAGAGGGGGGGGGGGGTTTCCAAGCCAGGCCACGTAGCTTTCCTTTCATAACATTTGTCACAATTAAAATGAGTAACTGAACTCACAACAGCATGTGAATATTTATTTCCCTCGGTTAATTATCTCCTTATGTAATTTACAATAGTCTGACAAGAGAAAACGGTGCAAAATGTCTTCTGGAATCAAAAGGGGAAAAAAGCTACAAGGTAGGGGGGGGGGGGAAGGCAAAAGCCAAGTAGGGCTACATGGGGGGTGTCGCGAAATAATCACGGGAACACTTAGTTAAAGTGGTGCAAGAAGCAGCAAGTCAAACTAAGAGTGTAGGCGTAGGAAAACGCCGTACCGATACGAAACCGGAGAAACACGGATGCTTTTAGGAGAGCAATATGTAGTCAACAAGAGGCAACGCGATAACATTAAAAGTGGAGAAAGCAGAAGGTCGGAGCGAGGGTGATAGGGCTGAGTGTTGACAGGAGCAGAGGATTCCATTAACACGACCCGACCAGGAAGCCTACGTGACGGGAAACACGGAAGGGCAGATAGGACTGATGCAAGAACGTAAACAAAGCGACCAACGCCACAGAATGTTCTAGAAGGTTAGGAGGACACAAATAATGTCGTCATTAAGAAGTATAAAAGAAGGTGGCCGGGCCGCCGAGAGCCAGAGTAGGGCGGAGCAGTAACAGAGCAGGACTGCTAGATCAGGGCATCAGTAGGACGGAGAGACAGACTAGTGCAGGGCACAGTAGTCGCCGTTGTTAGCTGTTAGGGTCTTCAAGTATAAGGGTCTAGTAAATGACGGACCAGCAGATAGAAGGACCCAAGCTAGTTACTCCCGAGGGGTGGTATCTTTCATTCGGGTTTCTCATACTGCTAAACTGGTGTTACCAGCATAGTCTGGCAACCGGGGAGTTCCCAGAGGGACCGGCAGGTATGATGTTTCCAGATTCTGATGATTCTGATGAGGAGTAGGTACCTCCCGTAATTACTGAGGAAGTAGGTCGGGCTTCGTGAGCTGCAAGCTTGGTCTTTGTAAATCCAACTTGTATGTGTTTTTATTTCTACTAGTTATCCTACACCGAGTTCCCTTGTCTGAAAACCCGAATCCCATCTGAGCTCTCATCTTCCGAACCGCTCGCGGAAGTAAAAGCCAACCAGGACGCAACATACCTAAAAAATTTGGTGTCAGGTGTGGGGTTTTGGCTAGGATAGCCACTGTTAGATATTGCTTGACCAAACGTTAGCCAGGGTTGGCCAAAGGTCAGCATATCGGCGATATAAGGCCACAGACTTGAGGAATAGGTGTTTGAAAACTTCTAAGAAAGATCAGCCCGAAGTCATAGCCAGACTGACGGCTTGAAAAGCGAAGCCGACTAGGGGAGGTGGCGCAGTAGGTAGGCGAAAAGAAGAAAGAAGAGGATCCATTGGTCGAGTACAAGAGGGGCCACTCGACAAGCGGAAGAAACCTGCCAGCAGCATCCACAAAACAACGAGACGGGTAGCAGCCGCAACGCAGTCAAGGTCAACGAGGGTTGACAACAGCAGCCGCAACGCAGTCAAGGTCAACGAGGGTTGACGACAGCAGCCGCAACGCAGTCGAGGTCAACGAGGGTCGACAACAGCAGCCGCGACGCAGCCGAAGCCAACAGGGCGAGCTAAGGGATCAACAGGCAGCCGCCGCTAGCAGCACGACGCAGCCCCGCAGCCAGCAGCCAAGCAAGCGCAGCTAGCAGCCAAGCGAGCGACGCACTACGCAGTCCCGCAGCCAGCAGCCGGACGGGCGACGTACACAGCATCACACAGGAGTCAACACCATCAGGTGAGAAAGAAAAAGCAGCAGCATGCCTAACGAAGCAGTGTCGGGTAGTCAGAGTGCGCAGTCATCATCTCAGAGGCAGTATATTAGTTTAAATGAAGTCATTAAATTAATTCCTCATTCTTTTGATGGCGATAAGGCTCAGTTAAATGAATTTCTGGACAACTGTGATAGTGCTTTTGAACTGGTGGCGCCAGAACAGCATGAGATCTTGTTAAAATTTGTTAAAGCCAGAATAGTAGGGACAGGCTAGAGGAAAATTGCTCGTCAGAGATTTGACTACAACTTGGCCGGCAGTTCGTGGGATATTGGTTGAAAACTATGGCTGCAAAAGAACGTTAGACTACTATGCATGTAAAATGTTTGCTAGTAAGCAAGAATCATGGGAGAGTATTGCACAATGGGGTTCGCGCATAGATGCACTTCAGCATCAGTTTAGGGAAGCCATAAGGGGCGTTATGGCAGAAACGGAATTGGCAGGCAGCATAGCTCTTGTATTAAAATTAGGAAGAGCAGTCTTCATTCAGGGGTTGTATGATGACCGTGTGAAAACAATTGTACGGGCTAGGGGAGAGACCATAACCCTATCCGAAGCAGTAGAAATTGCAGCGACTGAAGAAAGTGCGATAGCTTCAGCAAAAGAAAAACCGGTGTCGCGATATTCCTTCAGGACTCCTAAGGTAGAGAGAAAATCCGTTCCATCCTGTCTCAGTTGCGGAAAATTCGGGCATACAGCCAAGGATTGTCGGGCGCAAAGGCGTGTAAGAATGGTCGACAAAGAGGACGAACTGGATAAGAAAGCGATAAATGCTTTGCTAGCCCAGGTAAACAAATTAGAGAAAGAAAACGCTGGTAGAATGATGGAAACACGGCGAGAAACTAGGAGTAGTGTTAGACAAGCAGGCTCAAGCGGTACCTGTCAAGAGAAGAATACCGGGTGTAAGTGAAATCACTTGTTTTAAATGCAATAGAAAGGGGCACTATGCTCGAGAGTGCCGTGAAACTACCGGGGTAATGAGAAAAAGGGACAATAGACCGGTAAACTGTTAAGTGGCGTAATGAGGCAGTCACATTGCGCCAGGCCCCCAAAAGTATATAAAGTAGACTGCACAAACAAGAATGAATTTGTCGTAATGCAATGTGATGGAGCAAAGAATAATCGGATGAAATTCCTGGTAGATAGTGGGGACACAGATCAGCTTAATAAAAAAGGATAGTATACCTAAGGGAGCAAAAAGGGATACTAATGAAAAAATTAGAATCAAAGGGATTAGTAACAATATAGCGAATACAGAAGCTTCCGTAATAATTGAGTTCCAAGCCGAAAAGGGTTTTGGTACTAAGGCAAAAGTTCTATGTGATAGGGTCAGACATAGATTTGCCATTTGAAGGCTTGTTAGGAAGGGATTTCCTGGCACAAAATAGGGCCATAATAGATTATGGTGGGAGGACCATTGAGATTCGCGGGAAGCGAATTAGCTTGGAAACCGCGCAAGAAGGGCCATTTCAGGAAACAACGTGAGATGCGTTGTGGTGGTTTCTTGTAGATCGGTAAGGCAAACCGACGGCTTACAAGAATGTTGTGGGTGTCGTAAAGGGGTTACGTCACCAAATCATGCTCGTCCGTGCACTACGGAACTGTTGCGACGGGACGGGAGAAGTGTCGTAGGGATTACGACGCGAAATGGTGTCTGTCCGTCCACTAACGGATCTGTGCGACGCGACAGGGCAGGATGTCGTGAGGATTGCGACATCAGGTGAAATGTGTCCGCTCACTAAAGGAACTGTGAGGCGTGACAGAAGGATTCCGAGGGCACTGGTGCTGACTCGAGACGGTAGGCCCCGTGAAAGGCGAGATTGTCCCGTCGACTAACGGAATTGTGCGACGCGACGGAAGGTTTTCGAGGGAAGTAGGTACTGCATCGAAGACAGTAAGCCCGTGAAAGGGCGTAGTAGTTTTAACGAATGCGGAAAAGTCCGACTCGTTAGCAGTAAGATCTGCGTGGCATAAGGATGCGATGGAACGCACCTATGCGGAGGTGGCTAAGACCACGAAGTCAAAGCGATTCCAATCGCGAAAAACGGGAGTAAGTGTAGTACTCAACTGAGAGTGGAAGCCGGGAAGGCTCGAAACTCAGAAATAAGGAATAGGCCCGCGCGAGGAAAAAATAGTGAGAGTAAGAGTTACGCTGAAGGATGTATCGGAGGCGATAATCCGAAGCAAGAAGTAAAACCAGGTCTATTTGTGCCAGAGGCACTGGTATCCGTGAGAAACGGAGTGTGCATCACAAGTTTGTTAAACACTACGGAAGAAGGAAGTTAAACTAGAAAATCCCATAGTAGAAGCTGAGAAAGTGCCAGAAGTAAAAGAAACCCACGTAAGGCAAGTTAGAGTAGAGCGACCGGAGGGCAGATCGCGGTTAAGCAAGCTAAAGGAAAATCTCCGGGTCGATCATTTGAACAAAGAAGAGCAGGAAGCCCTATTGGAGATTTGTGCGGCGTATAATGACATATTCCATTTGCCGGGGGATAGATTAGGTTATACAGAGGCCGTCAAGCATGAAATTAAACTCCTTCCGGAGGCAGAAGGAAAGATAGTTCGGTTGAGGCCATACCGAATACCGGAGGCGCAAAAAGAAATTTTGCAAGGCGAAATAGATAAACTACTACAGGATGACATAGTAGTACCTAGTGAGAGTGCTTGGAATTCGCCGGTACTGATAATTCCGAAGAAAATGGATGCAAGCGGTAAACAGAAATGGCGTGTAGTAATAGACTACAGAAAGCTTAATGATCTGACAGTAAATAATGTGTTCCCATTGCCGCGAATTGATGAGATATTAGATGGGCTAGGAAAGGCAAAATATTTCTCGACACTGGACTTAGCGAAAGGATATTATCAGGTCTTATTGGACGAAAAAGATCGGGAAAAGACAGCGTTTAGCACTTCTTATGGACATTATGAATTCAAAAGGATGCCTATGGGATTAAAGACGGCACCAAATACCTTCCAAAAATTGATGAACTCTGTGTTAACAGGACTGCAGGTGAGAAAGTGTTCATTTATTTGGATGATGTCATTATTTTTGGATCGTCATTAGAAGAACATAATGCCAGGTTAGAAGATGTTTTCGAAAGACTGAGAAAGTACAACCTCAAGTTACAAGTAGACAAATGTGAATTTCTACGGAAAGAGGTTACATTTTTGGGACACGTGCTCACCGAGGAGGGATTGAAACCTGATCCAAAAAAGGTAGAAGCCGTGAAACAATACCCACAACCGAGTAATACCAGTCAGTTAAAGGCATTCTTGGGTTTGAGTGGATACTATCGACGGTTTATTAGTAATTATAGTAAAATTGCTAAGCCGTTGTATGAGTTGCTAAAGAAAGGAGTTACATATATATGGGGAACGAAACAGGAAGAGGCTTTTCAACAATTGAAGGAAAAATTGTTGAATCCTCCCATTTTACAGTATCCCGATTTCACAAAAAGTTTCGTAGTAACCACAGACGCAAGTCAAGACGCGATAGGAGCTATTAAGTCAAGGTACAATTGGTAAGGACTTACCTGTAGCATATGTATCGAGGACCTTAAACAAGGCGAAAGAAACTACAGCACTATTGAAAGGGAAATGTTAGCTATCTGTTGGGCTGTGAAGCAGTTCAGACCATATTTGTTTGGGAGGAAATTTACCATTTGCACAGACCATAAACCGTTGACGTGGATTAATAGTGTATCAGACCCGTCATCCAGATTAATGAAGTTTCGGTTGAAACTCGAGGAGTATGATTATGAGATCGTGTATAAGAGCGGCAAAAGAAATCAGGTTGCAGACGCTCTTTCGCGAATCCGAAACATTAGAGAGACCGATGACGAAATAAGTGATAATGATGAAGAGAAAACTGAAAGTAAAGAAATAGTGGCAGAAAGTGGTACCTCAACTGCTGATAATGAGAAGGGAACATTATCACCGAAGGCAAATAATAGGGAAGAACTTACTCAGGAAGAGAAGACGAAGATACTAAAGCAGTATCATGAATCGCCAATTGGTGGACATCAGGGAATAGGTAGGACCTATGAGAGAATTAGGAAATATTGTAGCTGGGAAGGCATGAAAGCCGACATTGAGCAGTACATTCGCCAGTGCGAAAGCTGCCAAAAGAATAAGATTACCCAGAATAAGACAAAGATGCCAATGGAGATAACAAGAACTCCAGAGCATGTATTTGAAAGATGCGACATAGATCGTAGGTCCACTACAACAATCAGAAAAGGAAATAAGTATATTCTTACATTTCAGGATGCTTTGACAAAGTTTTTAGTAGCCGAGCCCATAGAGCAGCAAGATGCTGACACGGTAGCAAGAGTGCTAGTAGAACGGATAATTCTAAGGTTTGGAATACCGTCTATTTTATTAAGTGACATGGGAAGCAATTTTATGGGTGACCTAATGAGAAGAATATGTAGGTTGTTACGTATCGAGAAGATACACACTACAAGTTATCACCCACAAGCGAATGGAGCGTTAGAGAGAACGCATCGTACACTGACAGAAATGCTACGGCATTACATAAATAGAGGTCAAACAGATTGGGATACCTGGATCCCATATGCAGTGTTTGTTTTTAATACAACACCACACAGTACCACAGGATATACGCCTCACGAATTATTCTTCGGAAGAATATGTAATATACCGGGAATATTGCAGAAGAAACCGGCAGAAGTAATATACAACTACGACGATTATGTAATCGAATTGAAAGAACGGTTAAGGGCAATGCACCAAGAAGCGCGAGAGGCGACAGCACAGGCGAAAATAAAAAGCAAAGAAAATTATGACAAGACGCAAAATCCGGTAGCATTCCGTCCAGGTGATAAAGTTTTGCTATTCGATGAGAGTGTAAGACGGGGACGTTCAAAAAAATTGGACAGTCAATGGAGAGGTCCATATGGTGTTGAAACAAAAGGACCGAATGTCGTTATACAATTAAAGAAAAATAAATTTACGAAGGTGCATGCAAACCGGCTAAAAGAATTTTTTTAAATTGCAGGGACAATGACAGCAACCCGAGTGATAGTAGTGACGCTCATGATAGCAAGTATTACGGCAACAATTCAGCAACAAGATCTGCAGCTAGCTAAATTTCAGTCATCGCCGGGATTGTACTACGACAACAGAGGGACAGTAAGTTTGTACACTACTACTTGGAGGATCGTGAGTTATTTTAACTTAGGAGATTTAAGGCAGAAATTTGAGGCAACTCAGGATGCAGCATTAAAGGCCGTGGATTATTGTCAGCAGAGACTCAAACAGGTAAACACAAGTGTAGAGGGGTGTACTAGTATAAAGCAGGTGGTAGAATACCACGAAAGTAAAATAGAAACATCCCAAAGCCTAATTGGGCAACTAGCCAGACATGAACAAAACAGAAGAAAACGAGGATACTTAATTTTGTGGGAGAAATTAGTAAGGTCCTATTCGGAACCCTAGACGAAGATGACGCTTCCTATTTTAAGTCAAAGATCAAATTATTGGAGCAAGAGCAAAAACAGCTATTGAAACTCTCTAAAGAACAAGTTACAATAGTAAGAACGACATTGGCTAGCTTTAACAATACAGTTAACTCAATAGAACGTAATGAAAGAATGATCACCGCGGGAATATTAAAACTAAATGAGCACATATATAAATATGAAGCTAGCACAGATAAAAGAATAAACCAACTTGGTATATTGGTAACAATAAATGAGCAAATAATACAGCTGACGTCAATATTTGAGGAACTAGAAAAAGAATACGATTTGATCATAACGGCCATCGTAAATGCGCAAAAAGGTATTCTAGAGCCACATTTAATCAACCCAGTGCAAGTAGTTAAATACTTACAATTAATTAAAGATGAAATAAAAGATAAACAATTTCCGATAGAATTGTCTGAAGCCAAGGGGTACCAACTGATGAGAGTAATTGACTTAGATGTCTTTATTTCGGGAAGTATACTAAGTTATGTACTAAACATTCCGCTAGTAGATACTGAAATATTTAATATCTATAAGCTATGGCCCCTGCCAGTCGAAGTGAATCACAGTAAAAGATTATTTACGTATATAGCGCCTGAAAAAGAATTTTTGTTAATTGACGATGCAAAACGGCAATATGTCAAGTTAGATAACGATCAGTTAATATGTAAAAAGTTAGAGCCCACTCACAGCGTCTGTAAACAGACCTTTGTATTGCTTTCAACTTACGATCATGAGGTATGTGAAGCTCGGATGCTTCAACCTATAGTAAAAATCCCAGGATTGTATTCAGAAGTATATTGTTTAAATGGAAGTGTATGGACACAAATCAGAGGTAATGAGTGGCTTTTTGTAGCACCAAAGACGAAGGGCTCACAGTATTGTGTAACAGTAATAAGCCCACAGATGTAATTATTAGAGGAACGGGAAAACTCAAATTTCTAAGTAAATGCAAGGGATATGGTGCACAAATATTAATTCAATCAGAACATACCATTAGGTCAAAGGTACCGATCAATGATATAGTTCCAAATCTAAATATGGATATAGATTGTTGCATGGTAATAAGAAAAAGAGGAACATTTCGGAAATACCTCTATACTTACCAATCGAACCAGTGGTTCGTCAGTTAGATGATCTAACGGCAGCAGGGCATAAATTAGACGAATTAGAAGAGGAAATCACATACCAACAAAGAACATTATTTGATGCATTTTCATTAGACAGTATACCAATATGGGGGTATGCTGGGGACTGGGATAGTAGTGCTGATAATAATATTCTGTGTATGTAGATATTGTAAATATTGCGAGACTGTTTTAGGTTTTTCTGTAAAGCCATAGGTGATGACTGTTGCACTAAGATTTGTGTAAAGAATAAGATTGTGAATCAATACCCTGACACTGGAATGGTTAGATATCATACGACTGGAATGAACATTGACGAAAGTGAACAAATTACTTTTTGGTCCTGTGAGAAGTCGGTATGTAACCGAAACTGGTAGTGCAGTGATAAGTGAACGTGTGCGTCACCCAGACAGATACTTAGAGTATGAACAAAAGAGACCATTAATGTTTTTGTCTAAAATGACAAACGTTAGAAGGTATAATGAATATATATTTTTTGTGGTAAAAGATAAAAAAAATGTTTTATGAAAGAATAGGAAACTGTCCAGAAGGAAAATATGAAGTGGTAAATTGTAAGAATTTTGATTTTGAAAAATATTAATACATGTATGATGTATGTAAAATATTGTAATATTAGAATTGTCACCATTGTAAGGACAAGATGACGAAGAAATTGAAATAAGTAAAACATTGTAACCTAAATGTAAATCATTGTAACATGCATAAAGAATATTAATTGTAAATAAAATAAGCAGCTCACACAGCCGACGTAGGTACTAGAAAATTTTGCACTCTCAAGAGAGATTGCAAAATTTTCCCCAAGGTGGGGAGGTGTCGCGAAATAATCACGGGAACACTTAGTTAAAGTGGTGCAAGAAGCAGCAAGTCAAACTAAGAGTGTAGGCGTAGGAAAACGCCCGTACCGATACGAAACCGGAGAAACCACGGATGCTTTAGGAGAGCAATATGTAGTCAACAAGAGGCAACGCGATAACATTAAAAGTGGAGAAAGCAGAAGGTCGGAGCGAGGGTGATAGGGCTGAGTGTTGACAGGAGCAGAGGATTCCATTAACACGACCCGACCAGGAAGCCTACGTGACGGGAAACACGGAAGGGCAGATAGGACTGATGCAAGAACGTAAACAAAGCGACCAACGCCACAGAATGTTCTAGAAGGTTAGGAGGACACAAATAATGTCGTCATTAAGAAGTATAAAAGAAGGTGGCCGGGCCGCCGAGAGCCAGAGTAGGGCGGAGCAGTAACAGAGCAGGACTGCTAGATCAGGGCATCAGTAGGACGGAGAGACAGACTAGTGCAGGGCACAGTAGTCGCCGTTGTTAGCTGTTAGGGTCTTCAAGTATAAGGGTCTAGTAAATGACGGACCAGCAGATAGAAGGACCCAAGCTAGTTACTCCCGAGGGGTGGTATCTTTCATTCGGGTTTCTCATACTGCTAAACTGGTGTTACCAGCATAGTCTGGCAACCGGGGAGTTCCCAGAGGGACCGGCAGGTATGATGTTCCAGATTCTGATGATTCTGATGAGGAGTAGGTACCTCCCGTAATTACTGAATAATTTCAGTGGAAGTAGGTCGGGCTTCGTGAGCTGCAAGCTTGGTCTTTGTAAATCCAACTTGTATGTGTTTTTATTTCTACTAGTTATCCTACACCGAGTTCCCTTGTCTGAAAACCCGAATCCCATCTGAGCTCTCATCTTCCGAACCGCTCGCGGAAGTAAAAGCCAACCAGGACGCAACAGGGGGAGGGGGGGATAGTGGTTCACAGGATGCCAAAATGGAGCTATGTGGTTTATGCACGCTCCCTTATGTATGTATCTTAATTGATGTTATCTATAAACATTATAAATTAAGAAAAAAAGTCTGTTAAAAAGTCTTTTAATAGAATTGTATATGCCAAAACATCTACAGCCACAAAAAAGACTAGGGGTATTATTATTTTATGTTATTTCAATGGAGCACATGTTCCAGAATATCTGAGTGTAATTAGGAAGCAGTGATACAAGATTGATTGAAACAGAAAGTTATATATGTAATTTGAAAGTGTCCCTAAAGGGCAAGATAATACTTGACAGCAGTAGGAGCACTGGATTCTTAGGTTTTCTGATTTATGTTTGAAGTATTTGTTTAATTCCTTAGTAATTGATCAAAAATCTTAAAATATATATTATCATACAAATTTAGTCAGGATCACTTTGAAATATTTTTACAATGTATCAGATCTTTGGGGGGGAGGGGGGGAGTTTCAAACAATCATACAATTTAAAACAGCTTCAGCTTATTAAAAAAAAAACTACTCTTGAAATGTGAAGTGAAATATGCAAACACTGGTAATTGCATACTCCTGGAACAATTATCAATCATGCTCCAGAATACAGTATAAATTTTACATCAAAGAATCATCGAATTATTGAAGAGGAAAAAGAATTACAGTTTCCTCCCAAGTTCGACCACGATTGTATGTTTGATGCAGGTGCACTAACTGTTTTAATGCATCATTTTGTATACTACAATGGAGGATTTGTGGTACACAAACTTTTAAAAACATGAAAATGTGAAGAGAGTGCTAGTGTATTGTGTTCCTCATTTCAATTATTTCGGAGATCTCTAACGTACAAAGAAAGATGGTCTTATTCATCATTCACTTGATATATGTAACATTTGAAAAAATGTTTTAAAAATTATTTAGAAGAAATGTGCATTCAAATTTTGGTTTATTTTTTAAAAAGAAGTTAAACATTTTGCAAACTGAATCACAAGTTGTTCAAATGTTAATGTGTGAAAATTTATTCAGTCAGCTTATTGAACATTCTCTTGATCTTATATGAAGCTTTAAAAATAACCTAATTCAATGGCTTGAACTAGTTTTTTAAAAAATGAATAAAACCCACAGCGTCTCACATAACAGTTAATTTTATCATACACTGTCAGTATTAAACAGCAACATGACGAAAGGAATCATAATACTAAATAAACTGAATCGCGATGTAAAACACACCCCTTTTAAATCTCATTTTCAACACTCGTTAAAAATTAATGCTAGTCTATTACGAGCAAAATAGCAAGGTATGCTGATTTTCTACACTACACCAACAAAAATTTGAGAACAAAGTCATCCCATTGAGAGCTATGACTAAATATTTATAGACATGCGCCAAAGTTTACAATTCCCACTGACCATTTCAACAACAATTATTAGAATACAACTTACCTATGAAATGATATTCCACGTTCTTTCCTCTCTTGCCTATTTGTGCAACCATATGCAACACAAGATGGCATTATAAAACACTTATGCACATTACAAAATGAAATAATCAGAACATCAGACACAGTGTGAACTCGGCATTTGTTTGGGTTACAATACCGCTGCTGCCGCCATGCGGGAGAGTTTAGAGCCTGCTTCACAGATTTAATGTCACTTCTCCTTATATTTCCTTCCTCCATGATTTTTAGCTTACCTAATTCACTGATAATACCCTTGCGATCGATTTCAATTTTTTAGTTTGCTCATTCGTGCTCAGTGACACTGTTCTGACTTCCCCCTCCCCCCTCCTACAATCACTGAACGTTAATTCTCTTATTCAACCAGTTACTTAATATCTTGTGTGTGTGTGTTCAGTACGCTCTCCGTAACTGAATACCTTTTCTTACCCTGAGATTCCTAACACTGGCATAGTTTTCCAGATACATTATTCAGTGGTTCCTGTGCATTCATAATGCTTTTCATAATCCCATGTTTAGCACCCCTCTTTGCTGCTATTAATTCCTCCTTAAACTATTTAATATGTTCTCTACTGTTTTCTACTGCTTTGCTGTCTCTTAACACTATGTTCTCTAAATACCAATCTCTTTAGACTTCTCATCCTCCTATTATACTGTAATATGTAAGCTCTGTACTTTTCTTTTTCTGTTTTGGAATAAATATTTTTCTCCCCATTCTTACAACCTGTATCTATATGAACAATTGACACCACCACTCCACTGCATTGATATTCTTCAACATACTGAAATTGGGATTACTGGAGATCGCGATTCCGCCTGGAGTTGTTGTCATAATACTGCAGTGATCAAATGCAAGACTCCACTAGAAATTCTTTCTGAAGTACATTTAACTGTTTCGTGCTGGTCCAGGCTGTATTACAACCTAATTTCTGCTTGAAAATAATGGTCCTGGCTGTATTATAATGGAATTAGTGCTTGAAAATAATAGGTCTTGCGACCGATTACAGCAGTATTCCAACGATATTACTGAGTGTTGTTGTAGTGGAATCGTGATCTCCAGTAGACCCCTGAAATTTTCATGAAATACCCCTTCATTTCTGAGATGCGCTACCTTATTTTGTCCTTCAGACCTGCTTCATCTCTTATTCTTTATGTAACCAGGAGCCCCACAAAGTTGTGAGGCTTTATTAGAAAGATTTCCAACATATTTGATCACCCCTTGTGTAAAGCCTACATTCATCACTGAGATATTTGCAAATCTTTGTTCCCTTGCATTAATTACTTCTCTTCCTAGTTTCTGGTAAATTAAGGTCCCCATCAATAATGACCATTTTTCTATGTTCACCACTGAAATCTGAATACCATTTTTGTTTCATCCTGGTACCATATAAATGAATTGACAATTGTAAAGTCATTGATGTATCCAGAGAAAAGGACTGTTGAACTATTGCAGTATATATCAAGGAATGTTGGACTGTTGCAATATGATACCGATATAGACTCGGTTATTAAGATGTCATTACTATGTCAAGATCAAATGATTGTAGTGTTGAGTGATATTAACTTTCATGATGTTGCTTAAAAGCAGTAAAATGGTAGTTCGTCACATTGAAGCAAGAATCTGTGAATGTTTCATTTAAAATGGGAATGAGGTATGGAAATAACAGAACTCATAGTAAAGATTGTATAACATTATATGAAGATTGATATAATGGACAGTGCTCTAACAAAATTCCAAATTCCTTTATTAATTTAAAACCTACATACATTTTGCTTGGTACTGACAAATTATAGTATGAAGAGAATGGACGTTCATTATGTTTATTTTGTTAGCTTATAAGATTGGATTTTCATTGATCCATAAGAGCCCTGCTTAAATTTGAGCCTGTGAATGTCTACTGCATAAATGATTCAAATAGTTGACATTTTAAGACAAGGTGCTGTATCACATCTAAATGTGATTAAGGTTACAGTAGCATTGTTGAATGTGGAGTTGTTTCATCTAATAGGTACGTCAATAATGAACTATAAATTTCTAATTTTTTTTATAAACGTTTCTCGGGAAACTAACCGAGTGATGTTGATATTAATGCACAATATTTCGGCGACTTTATTCTCCATCGCCATCTTCAGGTGCAGTTGCATGTCTTGAAGTCTGCCTTGAAGTCAGCCTTGAGCGTATTGTTTGTAAACTGGCATGGCAACGACAGATGTTGTTACGTTGCCTAGCAGCATCTCAGATGTCATTAGACGCCCGCGGAACACAAAAAGCAGAGCGTTGGTGATGAGCAGCCTCAATTACAGGAATCCATGCATCACTTATCTGGAATCCACAATCCCTGTTTACCAAATCAGACGCGAGGCGAATTTCAAATGCTTCTTTAATGACGCTGTCCCAGAAGCCTCTCGCATGTGTCAACACCTTAGTAGCTTCGAAATCGAAACCATGTCCTTCTGTCAAACTATGTTCCGCCACATGCGAGAGGCTTCTGGGACAGCGTCATTATAGAAGCATTTGAAATTCGCCTCGCGTCTGATTTGGTAAACAGGGATTGTGGATTCCAGATAAGTGATGCATGGATTCCTGTAATTGAGGCTGCTCATCACCAACGCTCTGCTTTTTGTGTTCCGCGGGCGTCTAATGACATCTGAGATGCTGCTAGGCAACGTAACAACATCTGTCGTTGCCATGCCAGTTTACAAACAACACGCTCAAGGCTGACTTCAAGGCAGACTTCAAGACATGCAACTGCACCTGAAGATGGCGACGGAGAATAAAGTCGCCGAAATATTGTGCATTAATATCAACATCACTCGGTTTGTTTCCCGAGAAACGTTTATAAATAAACAACGCCGAGAAAGATTACATTCATTTATAAAATTTCTAATTGTTAAATGTTTAATGAGTGCCTGTCACCAATGCCCAGCCAAAATAATAAGAATTATTGGACTGTATTTTTGTAATTACCACCCCACAATATACAAGATAGAGAGAAGAGCATTTACTATTGGCTGCAATATCCATTAAAAATTAATGTAAGGAGCCTTTTAGCCATTCTCATTATTTACTATTTGTTTCACAGTTGCAAAATGGCAGCCAGGAAGATGGCTGGTCGACGTGCAACCACCAAGAAACGTGCGCTGAGGACAACTTCAAATGTATTTGCAATTTTTGATCAGGCACAAATACAGGAGTTCAAGGAAACTTTCAACATGATTGATCAAAACAGAGATGGTTTTATTGACAAAGATGACCTGAATGAAATGTTTTGTTCTTTGGGTAAAGTTAAATATAAATGATGCTTTATAATAATCCTGAAGCTATATGTAAAATGAATAGTTTAACGTACAATCACTGTCAAAGTAAAAGACATAAATCATATTTTTTTAAAAAATATATATAATGGTGTGTAGAAAGTACTGTTATTTGTAAGCAAGTTGTTTAACATTAGTAGGCCTGACAGTTGCGATTTGTATTCTATTTGTGATCATGTCTTTGAGGTGGGGAATGCAATCGTCACATGTATAGCTAAGATTGCTATGGATAATTTTGTATAAAATGTGTTTTGGATATCCATTTCATGGGAACTACCACTGTGTCAAGTATGGAGATGCTTGGATAAAATTCACATCAATTTTTAAATACTCCACTGCAGTGATTCTCAACCTATTTTCAAAGGCCCACCTGTGGTCACTAAAGATAGGACAGGTGGTCTGCAGGCAGACTATTACAAATTTAACTTTAACATATTAACTCTATATTTAAAGTTATAACACAATAAAATGTGAAAATTGTTCACATCAAATGGAACCATTTATTTGGTCCCATTTTTATCATTTACATACAATAAATTGTACAATGACATTTAATTTAATTTAATTTAATTGAAATGGAGCACACGCTCCGGTGGCAATTTCCCTACACACCCAACTTCCCCCTATCCTGCACCAACCTACATTTGCCCTCTACAAATTTCAACTTTAAATTCTTTTAAATTTAGGACATGTCAAAGATTATAAATTTAATGCCTTAAATATAAATATCTCTACTAGTACATTTTTAATTTTATGTCAGTCACTTACTAATCATACATTTACATTATTTTTTACCTTATTATATTTTCATTGGCAAATATGTGATAAGATTATACACTGTTTATTAACAATTTCTTTACTAATGTTTGTGTTTCCCTTGTTTCATCATTTCAATATTCTTTGATTAAGTAGAAAGCTTTATTACATAAATACTCTTTAAGCCTATGCTTGAACTGTTCTCTCTTATTGCTGATGAACCTTAATTCTGTAGGAAGCTTATTGTACAATTGGGCTCCAGAATAGGAAGGGCATTTTTCAAATTTTTTTGTGTTGTGTACTTGTAAATCTAAGTCGGTTTTACTACGGGTTTCATACTCGTCATTCCTCACATCACTTCCGTAGGCTGAGCTTATTTTCAAAGCATGAGGCCATCTACTATCGGCATGGCCGGCCTTTTCCAAGGTGGGGGTGGGTGGGTGGGGGGGGGGGGGAGGAATGGGGAACTTTGATGTTTTACCAACTGTGACAATTTTTATTTGGTTTATGTGATATGGTTTCTTTGTGTGTGAAAGCTGTAGATTATAAGGCGGTAATTGGAAAATGTCCTAGAATTTGGCTAGATGATTGCGGAAAACTGACAAAAACTACAATTGGGTCCACCTGTATACGAGGCGAGGAATTTGAACCTGAGCCTGTTGTACCTCTATTGTGGTGGCATTTTAACATGTTCAGCCACACTGATGAGTTTCTTAGAGCCAAATAATGGGGATTATTAAGAACAACAATACTTTGTTTTGTTAAAAAAAAATATTTGGTTGCATTTGTGCTAAAGAGTATTGATGTATTTTCGTGGAACAGTGTGTCCATAGTTCCAAGTATTTAGGTATAGATAGTAGCATTCTGGTAATAAATTATTAAGAACACCCAACTAAAATTTGTCAATTTCTATGTGATCCTCTGGCATGAATTCCTTATGGATAACTGTAACTTGCAATCAAAATAAGGAGCAGGTGAATTTTAGTTTTTCGGCATGTGCATATATTTCAGAGAATTGATGCTTCTATTCTTAGTCCTGCAACTTTGTGACTCATGCTGAAAGCATCATGTTTTTAGTTTCCCGTAAAGTCTGGATTTGTATCAAGTCGTTTCATTTCCATGAAGTACAAAGTAAGAACAGACATTCCACTATTCAAAATAATGTCTGTATCGCATGTTAGAAGTGGATCATTTTTGAAACTTAGAAAACTCTCAGATAAAACACAATAGTTAAACCAAACAAATTTCACGATTACCATGCAACTATCATTTATACTGTTAATACAGAATAGTTTTAAGGAATGTTTAAATTTGACATGAAAGTGGTCAAAATATTGGCCAGACTCACATGCCCACAGTCTGGAGTAATCAATTTAATGTGTACTCCTGGATAGAATGTTAATTGCAAATGAAAAGTTATTATTCTTGGTGAAAATCGTTTAGAATAATGTTTTGGTCTTCACAAACATGTTGGTCTTCAAATTAATGCTGAAATGTGGTTCTTTGACTGCAAATAGACAAGCCTTCTTGATTTGGCAACATTATTTTATAATAAAAGTTTGAAAATTTTCTGATATAATGATGAATTTAAAATGGTTTGTGGCATCAGAAAGTTTGTCTACCAATTATTTGAGAATTACTAAACAGAAATTACCAAATAAATCATTCATATGGATTTTGCAATTGGAGATAATGGTGTTTACTGTATTTCAAGGTTTGCAACTGTTTACATTTAATATTCCTATTCTTTATACAACTAATGTGAAAGTTTAAATAAAGAACAATGGGGAGAAGATGACCCATCACTTACAACAGATGAAGGCAGGAGGGTCAGACAAACAAACACACACAATTTACAATATTTCAGTTTAAAAACCAATTCATGCGTTTAGTATTTGGCCATTTACAAGGAGTCATGTGCACACACCATAGCTTTAGTTTAAATACTTTATAAGGTGTGGTCGTGTTGGTCTGAACCTCTTTCTTCATCTGTGGGGACAGATTATTTTCTCTATCCTTCCTCATCTTCATTGCCTAACGGTACTTTCATTGTCACCATTATCTAATGTGGAATTACAGATATTTTAATATTTGTTGGAAACAGTTTTTTACCTGGAAGATGAGGGTCATTTCTATTAATATTTCTTGATTGCAGGGAAGGAAGTGTCTGATGAATATCTGGATTCTATGATGAAGGAAGCTCCAGGACCTATTAACTTTACAATGTTCTTAACACTCTTTGGAGAGCGTCTTCAGGGTACTGATCCTGAGGATGTGATTAAAAATGCATTTAGCTGCTTCGATGAAGAGAATAAAGGTGTTATACATGAGGATCATCTCAGAGAAATGTTAACTTCTATGGGAGAAAAACTTACTGATGAAGAGGTTATGCTAATTTTGATTTATTTAAATTTGATAGAGCATGTGTCTATTTCCCTACTCATCCACTTTTGCTCTTATAATCTTTTTGATCCCATTTTTTAACCAACCATTTTCAATCGTGAATTGATGAGATCTCTTGGACATGAGCACTTATCATGGAATTCTAAGGATGTGACGGATAGTCACAACAGCTTGTGTCCTTCCCATATGCTGAAAGGAAACTATTATTATATGGGAATCTTATGTGTGACTTGTTAGGGCCGGCGTGGGGTAGAAGGGGCCTCCAGCCTGGGTGCCTAACTAAATAGAAATGAAATAAGTTCTAAAATGTGGACCTGTGATAACGAAAAGGCCAGAGTGCTGGTTGCTCTTACTTAATCTGTAAGATACGTTTTAAAATAACATATACATATACACTGAAGAGCCAAAGAAACTGGTATAGGCATGCGTATGCAAACAGAGATATGCAAACACTCAGAGTACGGCACTGTGATCGGCAATGCTTATATAAGACAACAGGTGTTAGAATGGTTACTATTGCTACAATGGCAGGTTATCGCGATTTAACTGAGTTTGAACGTGGTGTATAGGGAGCACACGAGACATGGAACACAGTATCTCCAAGGTAGCGATGAAGTGGGGATTTTCCCGTACGACCATTTCACAAGTACACCGTGAATATCGGGAATCCGGTAAAACGTCAAATCTCTGACATCACTGCGGCCGGGAAAAGATCCTGCAAGAACGGGACCAATGATGACTGAAGAGAATTGTTTAACATAACAGAAGTGCAACCCTTCCGCAAATTGCAGTGAATTTCAATGCTGGGCCATCAACAGGTGTCAGCACGTGAACCATTCAACGAAACATCATCGATATGGGCTTTCAGAGCCGAAGGCCCACTCGTGTACCCTTGCTGAGTGTACGACACAAAGCTTTATGCCTCACTTGGTCCCATCAACACCAACATTGGACTGTTGACGATTGGAAACATGTTGCCTAGTTTGATATTTCCAATTGTATCGAGTAGATGGATGTGTATAGAGACAACCTCATGAATTCATGGACCCTGCATGTCAGCAGGGGACTGTTCAAGCTGGTGGAGGCTCTGTAATTGTGTGGGGCATGTGAAGTTGGAGTGACATGAGACCTCTGATACATCTAGATACAACTCTGACATGTGACACGTACGTACGCATCCTGGCTGATCATCTGCCTCCATTCATGTCCATTGTGCAATATTACCTTTTGTGCCACTCGCTAAGCCAGCAATGTTGGAGTCGGAAGAATGCGTAAATGTTGAAGCTTCCTTAATTGATACTAAGCAGAATCAAGATTATCAGGGACAAGTTATACCATTAGTTTGACAGTTTCACTTATAACTAATTACAGTTGTAGTGTAGCTGTTTTAAGAGGTAAGAATGATCCCCTCATACAAAAATTAGGGCGTTTTTCTTAACTTTTTAATAAAATCATCATTTTGCAGATGTCTATAAGCAAGAAAGCTGTTGTTCACAAGCATCCGTAGCATTGGCAGTACAGAAATAGGACCACGTTGATCAAGAGAAAGATGATAG
Organism: Vandiemenella viatica; assembly: GCA_031002005.1. Lineage (NCBI taxonomy): Eukaryota > Metazoa > Arthropoda > Insecta > Orthoptera > Morabidae > Vandiemenella > Vandiemenella viatica. The sequence continues at coordinate 160,026,086 of JARYHS010013631.1, read as the reverse complement.
TAAGGGTGGTATTTACATTATGCTGTCAAAAAGTGAAAGTGATATTACAGCAAGTGACAGTGATAGCAACGATATCCTTTCCGAAAATTAACATTTTTTAATGGCCAGATTGATAGGAAATGAAGCTTTTAGATTTCAGTATTGGTCTGTGGAGTGAAAAAACAGTGTTTCAGTGGTAGAGGAAGCTGTTAAGTGAGGAACTGAACAAAACCGAAAAAACTGCTGCGAAACCCAAAAAGTAATCAACCTATCCGTTCAAATGTGTTCGAGCGCATCTGTCAAAAAGGGACTGTCATGTTTGGAGTA